>CM063500.1:44681982-44711982 GCA_032207245.1 Pardosa pseudoannulata
ACATTATATAACGTGACTTTCGTTGGTGGAGGTATGATGGTATGGGAGAGATAATGGAAGTACGTCAGTACACGGTTTCAACGGTGGATCTGTAATCGCTAAGTGATACTGGGATGAGGACTTAGTACCTTATATAAGATTTTTCATAAGTTTATATAAATCTAACTTTTTTATGGACGATAATGCTCTACCATATAGACCAAATTTCATTGACGAATTCCTGAAATGAAAGACAGTCAGATGACACAGCGACCAGTAAAGTTTCTTTATCTTAACCGGATAGAAATCTTAAGCTACCCTGGAAAAGCAATGTCATGCAGACAACCTCCTCCTAGAGGCATAAATGTTTCGAAAAAGGCATTTCAGATAGTCTGGAATTAACTCACTAACCTTTTAACATCTTTATTACTAGCATTCATTAACATTGTAATGTGTGTGTACATGTCAGATGAGATAACATTCCCCATTAAATTCCTAAGGTTGCTTTATTTTCTGAGTTTTATTACACAAACTCTTTTTGTTACTCTTTAATATTTTTTTTTTGTTTCAAGCTGCAATAATATTTCATTTGCAGAGATCTTAAATTTTTACCGTTACAATTATGTGTCTCTGTTATATGTCATATCCTATAAAAAATCATAAAAAGATAGGTCCTAGTTTTTGATAAATACGTGAATTTATTCGTGTAAAGATTAATTTTGGCCACGAATGTATATTACTTGGTTTTTTTTTTTGTTTGTAAAATATTCAGCCATAATCACCATCTTCTTCTCTTAACCTATTCCCTAAACCTCTCAAGTAATAACTTAATAAAAATCAGAAGGTGCGGTAGCAAAAATTTCAGCTAAATATAGTTTAGGTTTGCCACTTGTAAGAGGTGTGGCATTATCTGAGTCATAGCATGTAACATAGAGAGTATTTGATTTGATAAATAAGATTCTTTGTCCAGTAAACTCCCCCTTCCGATTCTCCCCTCGGACTACCTCAAACTTTTTATTAATAAATTATTGTATTAAACCTTTACTATGCAAATTTGTGGTAGTGTATTCATTATTAATGTTCTTGCTTTAAAGCGGTAATATATCTAGAATTATTCTACACATCAAGTCACAAAAAGAGAATGATTTCAACAATAATAGAGATCAAATTTCTGCATCTCCTACCACTATTTCAGGCAGAAAATTTTGAAATGAGTTCAAAATTTTGATGAGTTCAAAATTCTGATGAGTTCAGTGATTTTGAGTTCAAAATTATAATGAGTAATACAAAATATCAAAGAGAGTATTGCCAACAACGATAAAAAGTCCATTTATTAACACATTATATGCGTGACACGTACTAGTACGTTTTCTGATGATTGATACTTGATCGCTGGTCAAGTACTAGTACGGGTTAGTGTAACAACATGGTTTGCTTGTGGATACTACATAGATTCTGTAAAAATTTAGACAAATAAAAACTAGTTTTTACATCAGTCAATGCGGAACCACAGAACGAGAAGATTGATAAAAAAAACCAATTTAGATTTAAAATTAACTTTTTATTTATCCTTGCGAAAATGATATTATATATATATATATATATATATATATATATATATATATATATATATATATATATATATATATATATATATTATATTTTTGTATTTATATATATTTTTTATTTGTCCATTTATATATTTATTTATATATTTCAATATAAAATAGAGATTAAATTTCTGCATCTCCTACCACAATTTCAGACAGAAAATTTTGAAATGAGTTCAAAATTTTGATGAGTTCATGAGTTCAGTGATTTTGAGTTCAAAATTATAATGAGTAATACAAAATATCAAAGAGAGTATTGCCAACAACGATAAAAAGTCCATTTAATGACGTTTTTTACATAAACACCCGAGCCGTGGTAGCTCAGTCGGCAAAGTCTATTATTACATTATTGAGAGGTTATGGGTTCAAAGCCCGAACCGGAGTAAGATATGTGTTCGTTGAAGATGACTGGGGCATGTAAGATAGGTTCGTGGTCACAATGTCTTCCAAGATCTCAATTAATACTTCTAGGGGTGGCTGGCCAAGTCCATGGGTCCTCTGCTTGGTCCCTGCTTCAAAATTACAGGGACCCACTTGAGTAAAGTCGTGCTTTCACCTTAACTGTTCTCATTATAACGAAAGTCGGACTCCTTTGTTTAATGAGAGTAGCACATGTCTTAATCGGGCTTGGTTTGTCGAGTGACAGCAGAAACAAAAATATAATTAATTAAATATTTTAACTGGGTTCTAATATTATTGCTACAGTTATTCCTCCAGCATATTTTCATCCTTGCTTCAAAATTTGGAGGACCCACTTGAGCAAAGTTGTTATTTACCTCATCGTTGCTCAGTGAAACGAAAGTCACACGCATTTGCCTTAATTTGCAGTAGAGTACGGCTCATCGTGCTTGGTTTGTCCAGGTGACATCAGAAACAACAACAACATTATCAACCACTAAACAAATATTTACCAGTTTCCACTCGCATGTAAATTTCTACAGTGGACAAACTGTTACTGAGCACACAATTTTCCTGGACTCAAAATTCGAAAAAAAAGGAAACTCTTAGCAGTTTAGTAATATATATTCTGCAATAGTTATCTCTTTGGTAGAACGACGGCTGGACGTGAAAATATTGAATTTTTGAAGACTTATCACACTTCAACTTATACACGAAGATAAAGCAACATATTCAGTCTATAATTCATTTTATCTGTGAAAAATATAGGTGTTCTAGTTTAATAGTGAAACTTTTTCAGCCGTTTTACTTATCGCACGTTACCTTGAACTAAAATAAATAGGTTAAAAGTTTTCCATTTAAAATGAGAAATATGCTTCCTTTAAAATTACTGGAATAAAATTTAGGAGAAAAAATCGTCAACAACTTGTTGAAGAGTTGTGAACTACGTATAATTGATGCAAAGAAAATTACCAGTCATATGGAAAAACAATATCTAATACTGCTGAAGAATCTGTGCAGATACGTTAAAGAAATTTAAGAGTGCAAACAAAATTGTAGATATTTGTTCTGATATAGCACAAGTATACAAAATATATAAAAAGAAGTTGCCCAAATGGAGCAAAAAATGCGTTAGAAATCTTGTTAAGTAAGGCCCTAAATGTATCAATTATAGTTTTCTATATATTTTTCTAACTGTTCAATAGTTTTCATATTGTAATATATTATTTTTTATGTATTATAACAATTTTATATTTAAAAACAAATAGATTTCAATTTTTGAATAAATGTAAAGTACTTTTTGTATGTCAATAAGTTTATATTAATCGAAGTCAATTTGACCCAATCCACGGGTTTAGATTTACCGCAACTGCGACGGTTCTAGTGTTCTTGAGCTTATGAAGCTAATTTTAACCATTTTTACCTGGAATAGTTCCAAGCTAGCCATTTTGGCTGACTTAATACCCCTAGGAATTCAAAACGTACACTGATTTCTAAATTCACAATTAAAGATATTTAAGTTTAAAAAAAATTGACGTTGTTTTTCGGAAACATCTTAACATTTTATCTCTTTTAAATGAAACTTCAAGCAGATTTTAAATAACACAGAAAGGCAGATTAAAAAATGTGTATTTCTAGCAAGAAAAAATTAAATTTTTTTTGTTTTTATTTTAAAATGTAAAACTGAAGCATCATTAATTTTAATTTTGAAAATCAGCTTGATCGTTGAACTTGTAGGATTATGATGTCAGTCAAGATGGCTAGCATGGAACTACCCAAGAATAAAAGGGTTAAAAGCAGTTTCAGCTTAAGATGATTTCTCCACACTCTTTTGTCGTGTTCACCTGCTAACTCTGAATTGGAAAAAGGTGGCTCCTTTATTTCACTCCCATTAGGGAAAAGAAAAAACAAACCGAATCTAACCGACAAGGGTTGAAGGTGAAGGTCGTTGGAATCACTTCCGCTCTTTTTTCAGTCTCACCGTATTAACATCGTCGGCGTTGTAATGTAACTCTTTCTTAAAATCGCAAACATAATATGTTTCTTTTTCAACAATTACACCTAAAACATAGTAGTTCTCTATTTGATCTTTTTTTTTGTCTAAGAGCCAAAATCTTTAAACTAAAAATTACAAGAATAAAATTTAGGAGAAAATTTCTTTAGCAACTTGTTGAAGAATTGTGAACTACATATAATTGTCGCAAAGAAAATTACCAGTCATATGCAAAAACAAAATCTGATACTGCTGAAGAATCTGTGTGGATGAATAAAAGAATTTTAAGTGTGCAAACAAAATTATATATATTTTTTCTGATTATAAAATATCTATATGACACAAGTATACAAAATATATAAAAAAGAAGTTGCCCGTAAGAAATGCGTTAGAAATCTTGATTGGTAAGGCACTAAATGTTTCAATAAATGTTTTCGATATACATGTTTCTAACTGTTGAACATTTTTCATATTTTAATATATTATTTTTTTATATATTAAAGTATTTAATTTTTAAGAATTAATAAATATCAATTTTCGAATAAATGTAGAGTACTTTTTGTATAATAACATGTTTATATTAATAGAAGTCAATTTGACCCAATTTGTGGTTTTAGGAACAACCGAAAGTGCCGTAGTTCTAATGTTAACCTGAATCTGCTTTTATAACCATTTTTATCTTGGAAAGTTCCATGCTAGCCATTTCGCTTGACCTCATACCCCCTAGGAATTCAAAAATCAAGTTGATTTGCAAATTCCCAATTAAAGGTATTTCAGTTAAAAAAATTGCGTTGTTTTTCTTAAAACATCTTAACATCTTATCTCTTTTAAACAAAAAGACAGATTAATACAGAAAGACAGATTAAAATGTTTATTTACATCACGGAAAAATGAAATTTTCTTTGTTTTTATTTTATAATTTAAAACTGAAGCATTATTAATTTTTAATTTGAAAAACATTTGGATCGATGAGCTACTAAGGTTATGAGGTCACTCAAGATAGCGAGCATGGAACTCTTCAGGAAAAAAAGGGTAAAAAAGGATTTTAGCTTAAGATGATCCCTCTATACTCCTTT
This sequence comes from Pardosa pseudoannulata, assembly GCA_032207245.1. Lineage (NCBI taxonomy): Eukaryota > Metazoa > Arthropoda > Arachnida > Araneae > Lycosidae > Pardosa > Pardosa pseudoannulata. Next base: position 44,687,040 of record CM063500.1, read on the forward strand.
GCTGTGTTTACCTGCTAACTCTTAAGCTGAAAAATGGGGTTCTTTAACTACCTTCCATTAAGGAGAAGGGATAGCAAACCGAACAAGTCCAACAAGGGACGTAGGTGAAGGTCGCTATAATCACTTCCGTTCTTCGTCAGTCTCACCATACTGACATAAATGGCTTTGTAATGTAACGCTTTGTTATAATCGCAAAAAGAATATGTTGCTTTTTCAACAATTACACCTTGGAACATAATAGCATTGGGCCGGTCTCACCCAAGTCGTTTAACAGCTAACCGATATTAATCCATGGCGACCAACCGATTGTAGGACACAATTTTCCGTTTAAACATAAATTCATTGCGGTTAATCGTTAAACAACTTTTGTGAGACAGGATCTTAGTTTTGATTTCTATCTTGTCAAAGATCCAAAAAATTTAAACTTCCTTTTCCTGCAGCCTTAACTGATGAGCTGTTTAATACTCACACACCTTAAAGGCGATATTACAAAACTAGCCTTATAGCCCGTCATATGACTGGTTCAGTAATATTTTTAATTTTCCAGCATTGTAAAGTACCCTATGAAGCAGGTAATGAAATGATTTGTGTTTAGGCTGAGAATTATTTGGTACACGCTCAATAATTTCTTTACCTTCATACACATCTAAAGTCTCCTGCATTGTGAATGCAGTTTAGAATCAAGCTGAATTCATTTAGTCAAACCGTGTGGTTATGCATACAAAACTAAACACACAAACAAACAATTTCTTAATTTTCAAAGATATATAAATTAAAAGCTAGATATTTTTATTAGTCAGTGAAATAGATTCCTAGATTTTTATGAAAAGAATTTGTTGTTAATGCCGGTGATAAAATTTTCATTGCAATAAAAAATAATCGACGATTAAATTTAAAATTATCACTTATATACTTAATCTATTATTTGATACTAGCATATAGCCCATCATATGACGGGATCAGTAAAATTTTTAATATTCCAGAACTGTTAAGTACCCAATGAGGCAGGTAATAAAATGGTTTGTTTTTTGGCTGAGAATTATCTGGTTCACTCTCAATAGTTTATTTATCGTCATACTCCTCTAGAGTCTCCCGATCCTGTAATGCAGTTTAGAATCACATGGAATTCATTTAGTCAAACCATGTGGTTATGTATAACAAACAAACAAACTTCTTAATTTCCAAATATATATAAATTAAAAGTTAGATATTTAGTAGTCCTCGACTTATATGAAAAGAATTTATTGTTAATACCGATGATAAAATTTTCATTACAACAAAAAATAATCGATGATTGAATTTAAAATTATCACTTATATACTTAATCTATTATTTAAGTCAAATATAAAAGAAAATTATTTGCTTAATATGTAAGTTCAGCGATAAAACGTATGAAAATAATGCACGCGATATTTAAATAATTTAAAACAAGAAATGATTATATGAGATGGTTAAAGGAATGACGTCATAATGCTAGAAAAAAAATGTTATTTTTACCTATTTATTACGTGAATAAATTGATAAATTTAATCGCCTGCCCTTAGCCGAGGAATCCATTCCAGGTACAACCGCTTCAAAAATTTGCCGACAGACACCTTAGGCTATTATTATATAGGGGATTTTCCAGCATTGTAAAGTACCTTATGAAGCAGGTAATGAAATGATTTGTGTTTAGGCTGAGAATTATTTGGTACACGCTCAATAATTTCTTTACCTTCATACACATCTAAAGTCTCCCTACATTGTGAATGCAGTTTAGAATCACGCTGAATTCATTTAGTCAAACCGTGTGGTTATGCATACAAAACTAAACACACAAACAAACAATTTCTTAATTTTCAAAGATATATAAATTAAACGCTAGATATTTTTATTAGTCAGTGAAATAGATTCCTAGATTTTTATGAAAAGAATTTGTTGTTAATGCCGGTGATAAAATTTTTATTGTAATAAAAAATAATCGACGATTAAATTTAAAATTATCACTTATATACTTAATCTATTATTTAATACAAATATAAAAGAAAATTATTTGCTTAATATGTAAGTTCAGTGATAAAACGTATGAAAATAATGCACGCGATATTTAAATAATTTAAAATAAGAAATGATAGGAGATGGTTAAAGGAATGACGTCATAATGCTAGAAAAAATTGTAATTTTTACCTATTTATTATGTGGATAAATTGGTAAATTTAATCGCCTGCCCTTCGCTGGGGAATCCATTCCAGGTACAACCGCTTGATAAATTCGTGGACAGATAGCTTAGGCTATTATTATATTGGGGATGTACGCGTTAGTTTATGATTCCATTTTATGCAGCTTTCTTGTGGGCCTTACTCTGGGAGTTGCGGTTCGTACCGAACGTTCGTTGTGACGTCACCTTGACGTCAGATCGCGGAAATTTTGAGAGCAAACGATACTTCGGTACTCTGGGGGTTACATGCGGAAAGTTTACCGATAGTTTGGTTGCTGTAAATTTCCGCATGTAACCCCCAGAGTACCGAAGTATCGTTTGCTCACAAAATTTCCGCAATCTGACGTCAAGGTGACGTCACAAACGAATGTTCGTACGAACCGCAACTCCCAGAGTAAGGGCTTGAGCCAAGAATTGTGCACTCATTTATTTAATTCAGGTTAACTTCGGATAAAGCATTTAATTCATTGAAAAGTTTTTGCCATAGCGCGAGAAATTCGAGTATTGTTCAGCGGTTAAAGGAATCCGAAAACAATCTGTTGCTTTTTAAAACAGGTCTTTGAACCAGAACTGAACTGAAAACCGAAAACAGGAAAAAAGTTATTTTGAAAAAAAAAAACCGGAACAGAACCGAATAAAATATTAGTTTATTTCTGTTCAATATATCTTAAGTTATTCTGTTACTGTAACCAATTTATCAATATTTTCTAATTCAACGTCAACCATATAATTATTGTCATACCATGTACATTTTATCGAACGATGGCCGAATGATAAGCCGCATTTATGTTCTTAGCCGGCCTCCATCGGCTTTACGCAGTAGGTCCCGGTCTCATTAGCCCTCGTTTTGCAAACCGTAGACTGTAGACCAGATTACATGTACATTGCTTCTCAATTTCCTGTTTTGATGTTAACTAGTACTTTTCTGTTTCAGTTTCGAATGAAACTACTTCTAGAAGGTAGATTTATTCAGCTGAATGTTTAGTTGTCAAATGCTATTTTGACTATGGATAACATTGCCTATGCTGGTCGTTCTTTGCTCACAGCTTGTATCGTACATGCTTGTTAATTGTATCAATTTTTATAGTATATCATTTAAAAAATGAACAAAATCCTCTAAACTGTGGTAAAATTACATTTTTTTGCTTATGACAGAATTGTATTTATTGTACAAATAAGAATATACATAAAATAAAATTATCCATTCGAAAGTGAATCGAAAACCGAAAACCGTTATTTTTGACCTACGAAAACCGGAACTGAACTCATATATTTTTCCTTACACCGTTTTCAACACCTACATGTTCACATGTGACTGATCTTTAAATCCGAAAGTAGAATTTTATATAGATTACAACAGAAAAATCAGACTAAATACATAAATTTTAGGTTGTACTTGTACATGTAAATATATCTCTCTCTATATTTACCATAAAACATAAATTTTATTTTTAGAGAAATAATAAAGAATTTCTGTAGATAAATTTCAACTTAAAAATATCCCATAACATTTCACAAACATGTTACAATGTTTATTTTTATGAAACTCAGCAACGTAAACAGTCAAAACTGATGTGGATGAAGCATATTTTTAAATAAAGAAATAAAACGAAAAATTAATTAACGTTGTTTTTCTTGAACAATCTTAACATTTTATCTCTTTTAAACAAAACTGCGACTAGACTTTAAGCAACAGAGATACACAGATTAAAAAAAAAGCTTTTATTTATAGCACGGATAAACAAAATTTTCTATGCTATTCTTTTAAAATTTAAGGAAGTAAAAATCCAGCAAACGTTTCCTAAATTTGTTATCGCAGTGTTTAAAGTAAAAAATGCATTTTATCGTGTAATTAAACAATTCATATATTAAATTTAGTAGTGTTCGTCCTTATTATTTTATTCACGATGCATGTAAAAAATATTTAGGCTGAGAATTTTGGAACTAAAATAATTTAAACATTTGCAAACATTGAAGAAACACTTCTTGTAAATAGAATATATTATTATTATTTTAAAATTTAAATTGTTGTAAGTAAAAATTCAGACAACGCTTAAGTAAGCCATAAGTAAAGTATTTAATCCCTCCAATTTCTGAATGATTTATAAAGCCTGTAGAAAGCAATTTTGGATTAAGTTAGAGAGTTGATGCGCAATTTGAATGTTATAGTCAGGGCTTCGAAGCGGAATTGAACCGAAAACCAAAAACCGGAACCGAACAAAAAAAGTATCGGTTTAATTCAGTTCGATATAACTTAAGTCATTTTGTTACTGGAACCAACTTATCAATATTTTCTAATTCAATTTCAACCATATGATTATTATAAGTGTACTGCGTAGAACGATGACCGAATGGTTAAGGCATTGATCTTCGGTATTGGACTTCTGATATCGAATCCCAATGTATCGTGGATGTTCGTAACCGTTCGGCATCGGCTTTACGCAGTAGGTCCTGGTCTCATTATCCGTTGTGTTGCAAAAAAGTAGACTGTAGCACTCTAAACCAAACTGCACTTACATTGCTTCTCGATTTCCTGATTTGACGTTCACCAATACTTCTCAGTCTCAGTTTCGCATGAAACTAATTGTAGAAGGTAGGTTTAATTCAGTTGAATGTTTAGTCATCAAATGCGAATTTGATAGTGGATATCACTGCCAATGCTTACCCCCCGTATCTTACATGCTGGTTATCTTGTATCAATTTGCATAAAGTGCCAATACAAAAAAAATTCAGAATTACATTTTTTTTTGTTTCTGATTGAATAATATTTTAGTGCAAAAAATAATATAGATAAAATAAAGTTGTTCATTAGAAACTAAATCGAAAACCGAAAACCATTATTTTTGGCAGAATGCAAGCCGGAAGTGAACCAATTTCTTTTTTTAGGGGAACATGAACACAAAAAATTACAGTTCGTTTTTTTTTTCAACAAGTACATGTTCAAGTGTGATTGTCTTTTAAATCCTAACGTAGATTTTTATATCGATTACAATATAAAAATTAGACAAGAAATATAAATTTTATGTTGTACTTGTGTATGACAACACGCTTCTCTCTACATTTATTGTGAGAAAAATAAAAAAGTATTTCTGTAGTTAAAGTTCAACTTAAAATATCCCGTAACATTTTGCAAACAGATTACAATGTTTATTTTTATAAAATACAGCAGCGTAAACAGTCAAAATTTATGCAGATGCAGCATATTTTTTAAATCAAGAAATAAAACGAAAAATTAATTAACGTTGTTTTTCTTGAACAATCTTAACATTTTATCTGTTTTAAACAAAACTGCAACTAGACTTTAAACAACAGAGATGCACAGATTAAAAAAAGCTTTTATTTATAGTACGGATAAACAAAATTTTCTATTCTGTTATTTTAAAATTTAAGTGCTTGTAAGAAACTAAAAATGCAGGAAACGTTTCCTGCATTTGTTATCGCAGTTTTTTAAGTAAAAAATGCATCTTATCGTGTAATTAAACAATTCATATATTAAATTTAGTAGTGTTCGTCCTTATTATTTTATTCACGTAGCATGTAAAAAATATTTAGAATGAGTATTTTGGAAATAAAAATTATTTTAACCTTTGTAAACATTAAAAAAACACTTTTTGTAAGTACAATATATATGAGTAAAATATTTAATCTCTGCAAATTTTTGAGTATTTATAAAGACTGTAGAAAGCAGTTTCGGATTAAATTAGAGAGTTTATGTGTAATTTGAATGTTATAGTCAGTATTTCAATTTAAAATTGAACCAAAAACTGAAAACCGGAAAAAAGTGTTATTTCGTTCGGAATGAAAACCGGAACATATCGGCTTATGTCAGTTTGACATGTCTTTACTCATTTTCTAAAAAAGTTTTATAAATTTTAATATAATTACATTTTTTGTTTATTATATTATTTTAATACAAAAATTAATATACATAAAAATTATTCATTCGAAACTGAACCGAAAACAGAGAAGCATGTCGTGTAGTCCTCGTTTATATTTGAGTATTAACCTGTGATCAAATGTATAGTGGTGATTTTATTTTGATTGTGTTGTGAAAAGTATTTTTGTACTAAATTTAACCACAGGTTCTGAGAAACTACAGACATAAATATGAAGATAAAGTAAAAGCTAAATTAATAGCATCCGAAACTAGCGTAATATAAAAAAAGTAAATTTATTATAATATATATATATATCTTTTTACATACAAAACTTATACTAATTTTCATAAAATAAGCTTTGTCAACATCTTCTAAATTAGTTCTAACAATTTTTTAATACTTAAGTAACCTTGTAAATAGAGAGAGGACCTAATCTGAATTTCAAAATGTATGTAAGAGGGGGTACCTTTGGGGAGTGAAAATGGTGTGCCCGGAACACTGCTGGTTGATGGGTATCTATGGTCTGGTCAGGGGCTTCCTACTGAGTGTTTGGGGTGCGGCCGTACTATTTGATGCAGGAACCCTTCCTGTCGGACTTGGCTAGACTGTCGGACTTCTCTCCTAGTCTAGACTATCGAACACCTTCTGTCAGACTCTCTCCTCGTTTCGACTATCGAACACTTTCTGTCGGATTCTTTCCTCGTCTCGACTATCGAACACTTTCTGTCGGACTTTCCCCTCGCCTCGACTCTCAAACACCTTCTGTCGGACTCTCCTCGTCTCGACTCTCGAACACCTTCTGTCGTACCCTCCTCTAGTCTCGACTATCGAACACCCTTTTTAGGAATTCCGAACACCTTCTCTATTTTTAGATTTTTCTTATTTTATTAATTTCAACCTTGTCCCCTCTTCCTTCTTATCGTCCAATTGGGATAGTTGTAAGAATCTCATTGGTCTGCTTAAACCCCGACTTGAGACCGCTAACCTGAAAAACCTTATCCCTTCTAATTGGGCACTGTCCCTTAGGGACTGAGAAATACTCCACAAAGGTATATTCTTATTTAATGTCAAGTACGGAGACGCGGTTCTAATCTGGGAATGGGATCAGAACCCCGTCCGAGACCATCGTACAAGACAACAATATCCATAAAATATAAATTTGTGGTACCCTGTCTCTTTACAAAGATGGGATGAGGTCAGATTTAGATCCCGAGCATTTTACTTCTTTTATGAATGAATCAATTATATTACAGATCTAAATCACCTCATCACAAAGCATTATTTTTGGTGGAACGAAAACCGGAACTAATCTGATAAATATATCGATTTATATCAGGATGACATATCTCTAGTCATTTTGTTACTGTAACCAACACATCAATATATTCTAATTGAACGTCAACCCTACAATTATCGTCATGAGATGTCCATTGCTTCTCGAATTCTTGTTTTCATGTTCTTTAGTATATTTCTGTTTGAATATACTTGTAGAAGGCAAATTTAATTCAGTTGAATGTTTAGTAGTCAAATGCGATTTTCATAATGGATAAAAAAGGCGCACCGCTTTTATCATACATGATGATTAACTGCATTAAATCCCATTGTTTAACCATTAAAAAAAAACAATGAAATTTTCTAAATTTTAATATAATTACATTTTTTGATTATGATGGAGGTATATTTTTAGTATAAATAAGAATATACATAAAAAAAGTAATTTCATGCATCATACGATAAATGGATAATTAAACAGGTAAACATCGCCTACATTTTAACTTATGAAATTGTAGTTCTATTTACCAACATCGAATAAATTTTAATTGTTACTCTAACTGCGATTGTTAAACCCATTCAATGTTATCTAACTTCGATTAGACTGAAGGTGAAAAGCTGATAAGACTTCCATTTGTCATTTCTTATCGAGGTTAGTAGAATGTGGAAACTCGATTACAGTTAAAAGTGACTGAATGACAAAGTTTATTCGCATCTAAAACTCAGTAAAGGTTGTGTAGAGTCCGTTTAATAAATCATCTCGTAGATCAGACGAATGATGGATTTCCACAGTGCCATATATTTTATGGTTCGCTATATCCACATATCTAAAAATAAATGTCTACATGTTAGTTTTCTAAAACGGCAGTGGTGTTAGAAAACAGTTTTTTTAAATTATTATATACATAGTTCTGATAGGGTGTATACTTTAAAATTATAACGCAATTAATCTAATAAGAAAATTATAAGAGAGAATCTTTAAAATTTAAGAGAATCTTTAAAAGTTAATTATTCAAAATGTTTTGCATATTTTTAAAATAATTTTTAGGCGTAATTTAATTTTCCTTTTACATTAAAATAATTCCATGCAATTTTCCTATAAATTTATAATTAAATAGGTAAACATTGCCCACATTTTAAATAATGAAATTGCAATTCTATTTAACAACATCGAATAAATTTTAATTGTTACTCTAACTGCGATTGTTAAACCCATTCAATGTTATCTAAATTCGATTAAACTGAGGGCGAAAAGTTGATAAGTCTTCCATTTGTCATTTCTTATCGAGGTTAGTAAAATTTAAAAACTCGATTATAATTAAAAGTGACTGAATGACAAAGTTTATTCCGCATCTAAAACTCAAAAAGTTCTATGTAGAGTCCATTTAATAAATCATCTCGCATATCTGAGGAATGATGGATTTCCACAAGGAAATACGTTTTATAGTTAGATATATCAACATTTTAAGTTTCTAAAAAGGCAGTGGTGTTAGAAAATAATTTTTTTTAAATTATTATATACATAGTTATGATATGATGTATAGTTTAAAATAATAACACCATTAATCTAAAAAGAAAATTATATTAAGATATTCTTTAAAAAATAATTTTTTCGATATATTTTGGTTATATTTAAAATAATTTTATAGGCTTAATTTAATTTTTCTTTTATTTATCAAAATTTCCCTTTATATTAAAGTAATTTCATTTATCATACGATAAATGAATAATTAAAGACATAAACATCGCCTACATTTTAAATTATGAAATTGCAGTTCTATTTATCAACATTGAATAAATTTTAATTGTTACTCTAACTGCGATTGTTAAATCCATTCAATGTTATCTAACTTCGATTAGACTGACGGCGAAAAGTTGATAAGGCTTCCATTTGTCATTTCTTATCGAGGTTAGTAGAATGTGGAAACTCGATTACAGTTAAAAGTGACTGAATGACAAAGTTTATTCCGCATCTAAAACTCAGTAAAGGCTGTGTAGATTCCATTTAATAAATCATCTCGTAGATCAGACGAATGATGGATTTCCACAATGCCCTATGTTTTATCGTTAAGTACCTTTTTATATTTTTAAAAGTAAATGGTTACATGTTAAGTTTCTAAAACGGCAGTGGTTTTAGATAATAGTTTATTTTTTAATTATTTAATACATAGGTATGATATGCTGTATACTTTAAAATATAACGCCATAAATTTAATAAGAAAATTATATTAAATTAATCTTTAAAAAATTTATAATTTCAAAATGTTTTGCATATTTTTAAAATAAATTTTTAGGCTTAATTTAATCTTCCCTTTATTTTGGAAATTTTCCCTTTACATTAATGTAATTTCATGCATCATACGGTAAGTGGATAATTAAAGAGGTAAACATCGCTTTCATTTTAAATTATGAAATTGCAGTTCTATTCACCAACATCGAATAAATTTTAATTGTTACTCTGCGATTGTTAAACCCTTTCAGTCTTATCTAACTTCGATTAGACTGACGTCGAAAAGTTGATAAGACTTCCATTTGTCATTTCTTATCGAGGCTAGTAGAATGTGGAAACTCGATTACAGTTAAAAGTGACGGAATGACAAAGTTTATTTCGCATCTAAAACTCAGTAAGTGCTGTGTAGAGTCCGTTTAATAAATCATCTCGTAGAGCTGAGGAATGATGGATTTCCACAATGTTATATGTTTTATGGTTAGATATGTCTATATATTTAAAAATAAATGGCTGCGTGTTAAGTTTCTAAATAGGCAGTGGTGTAAGAAAACAGTTTGTTAAATTATTAAATACATAGTTATGATATGCTGTGTACTTAATTATAATGCCATTAATCTATTAAGAAAATTATATTAAGATTATTTTTAAATAATAATATTTCAAAATGTTTTGCATATTTATTTAATATTACTTTTTTAGGCTTAATTTAATTTTCCTCTTATCTTGGAAAATTTCGCTTTACATTAAAGTAATTTCACGTATCATACGATAAATGGATAATTAAAGAGGGAAACATCGCCTACATTTTAAATTATGAAATTGCAGTTCTATATACCAACATCGAATAAATTTTAATAGTTACTCTAACTGCGACTGTTAAACCCATTTAATATTATCTAACTTCGATTAGACTGACGGCGAAAGTTGATAAGACTTCCATTTGTCATTTCTTATCAAAGTTAGTATAATGTGGAAACTCTGTTACAGTTAAAAGTGACTGAATGACAAAGTTTATTTCGCATCTAAAACTCAGTAAGGGCTGAGTGGAGTCCGTTCAATAAATCATGTAGTAGATCTGAGGAATGATAGATTTCCACAATGCCATACGTTTTATGGTTAGATATATCTACATGTTAAGTTTCAGAAAAGATTCTAAATTGTTTTATACATAGTTATGATATGATGTATACTTTTACATTATAACGCCATTAATCTAACAATTAAATTATATTAAGATAATCTTTAAAAAAAAATTTTCAAAATATTTTGCATATTTTTAAAATAATTTTTTAGGCTTAATTTAATTTTCTCTTTACATTTAATTAATATCATGCATCATACGATAAATGGATAATTAAAGAGGTAAACATCTCCTACATTTTAAATTATGAAATTGCAGTTCTATTTATCAACATAAAATAAATTTTAATTGTTACTGGAAATGCGATTGTTAAACCCATTCAGTGTTATCTAACTTCGATTAGACTGACGTCGAAAAGTTGATAAGACTTCCATTTGTCATTTCTTATCGAGGTTAGTAGAATGTGGAAACTCGATTACAGTTAAAAGTGGCTGAATGACAAAGTTAATTCCTCATCTAAAACTCAGTAAGTGCTGTGTAAATTGCATTTAATAAATCATCTAGAAAATCTGAGGAAGGATAGATATCCACAATGCCATATGTTTTATGGTTAGATATATCTACATATTTAAAAATAAATGGCTATGTGTTAAGTTTCTAAAAAGGTAGTTGTGTTAAAAAACAGTTTTTTAAATTATTATATACATAATTATGATATCCTGTATGCTTTAAAATTATAACGCATTCAATCTAATAAGGAATTTATATTAAGATAATCTTTAAAAAATCATTTTATCAAAATGTTTTCCATACTTTTAAAATAATTTTTAAGCTTAATTTTTCAAAGATGCTTACAAAACGTTTCATATACATAATTATGATATGCTGTATACTTTATAATTATAACGCCATCAGTCTAATAAGAAAATTATTTTAAGATAATCTTTAAAAAATCCTTTTTTTCAAAATGTTTTCCATATATTTAAAACAGTTTTTTAATTTAATTTTTCAATGATACTTACAAAACTTTTTATATACATAGATTTTATATGCTGTATACTTTAAAATTATAACGTCATCAATCTAACAAGAAAATTATATTAAGATAATCTGTAAAAATTATTTTTTTCAAAATGTTTTGCTAATTTTCAAAATAGTTTTTCAGGTATAATTTAATTTTCACTTTATTATTGAAATTTCCCCTTTACACTTAATCAATTTCATATGTATCACGATAAATAGATAATTAAAGATCATTAAAGATAATTAAAGATAAATAAAGATCACTTAAATTTTAAATTATGAAATTGCAGTTCTATTTACCAACATCGAATAAATTTTAATTGTTACTCTAACTTTGATTGTTAAACCTTTTCAGTCTTATCTAACTTCAATTAGACTGAGAGCGAAAATTTGATAAGACTTCCATTTGTCATTTCTTATCGAGGTTAGTAGAATGTGGAAACTCGATTGCAGTTAAAAGTGACTGAATGACAAAGTTTATTCCGCATCTAAAACTCAGTAAGGGCTGTGTAGTGTCCGTTTAATAAATCATCTCGTAGATCTGAGGAATGATGGATTTCTTCAATGCCATATGTTTTATATTTAGATAAATCTATATATTTAAAAATAAATGGCAACATGTTAAGTTTCGGAAAAAGGAGAGGTGTTAAAAAACAATTTTGTAAATTATTATATACATAGTTATGATATGCTCTATACTTTAAAATTATATCACCATTAATCTAATAAGAAAATTATATTAAGATAATCTTTAAAAAATTTTTTTTCAAAGTGTTTTGCATATTTTAAAATAATATTTTTCGCTTAATTTAATTTTCCCTTTACATATAAATAATTCCATGTATCACAAGATAAATGGATAATTAAATATTTAAACATCGCCTACATTTTAAATTATGAAATTGCAGTTCTATTTACCATCATCGAATAAATTTTAATTGTTACTCTAACTGCGATTGTTAAACCCATTCAATGTTATCTAACTTCGATTAGACTGACGGTGAAATGTTGATAAGACTTCCATTTGTCATTTCTTATCGAGGTTAGTAGAATGTGAAAACTCGATTACAGTTAAATGTGAATGAATGGCAAAGTTTATTCCGCATCTAAAACTCAGATAGAGTCATTTAATAAATCATCTCGTAGATATGAGGAATGATGGATTTCGACAATGCCGTATGTTTTATGGTTATATATATATCTACATATTTAAAAATATATGGCTACGTGTTAAGTTTCTAAAAAGGTAGTGGTGTTAGAAAATAGTTTTCTAAATTATTGTAGATATAGTTTAGATAGGGTGTATACTTTAAAAGTAAAACACCATTAATTCCCTTCTTAATAATAGCCTAAGTTATCTGTCTATCAGTCCTCGAATTTATGAAGTGGTTGCATCTGGATAGGATAGAGGCATCCCTATTGAATTGTTTATGAGTCAGGGTTAGCAAATTCAAAGCGAGTAAAGTTTATCTTTTCCCAAACTATTGATACAATTCTAAAATAAATTATCACAAATATGCTTCATATCACAACGAAAAACATAGTTCCTTACAGGGTACATTATAGTTCAAGAAAATTTAAAATTTTACTGATCTCATCATAGAACGGTCTGTATGATTGCTCTACTTTAAATTTGTTCCTACAATCCATTTCATTTGGATTTTTAGTAATCTTTTAGAAATATTTGTCCATTAGAGGTCAATAACATCCATTCCATATAAATGCCGTTTATTCTAGTTCTACTTTTAGAAATAAATTGATAAATAACAACTACACAAATCCGGACAAATTATGTACATATTCTAACATTTCGTGCATGATTTTCATTTCAATAAAAGATTTAATTAAACGCAAAGAGCAGTTATAAAACTTCAAATCTGTAGTACTACAAAACGAAATTTTTCTTCTTTAATACACTGCATTTTTTGTGCTTCAATGTAATTTGATATTTACATGTGCGTTAATTAGTTCTTTCTTTTTTTGGCTGAGCGAATCGACCTTTTCACTAATTAGAATTAGGAATGTAGATTTAAATGTAGTTAATTAAATACAGCATTCCAACTGAAATGTTAATTAAGAAATAAATTTGCTATTAACTTTATCGTAAAGATGATTATTCTTATAGTCTGTGTTTGCTTGATTGGAACGTGGGAAAAAATAAAATTATTTTTAAAGAAAATACTTGATTCATCTTATGAAAATTGTAAAAAATCGGTGTATAAGAATTTAATTGAAAATTGACTATGAAAGTAAAAGTACGTTGAAATAAAACTGACTATAATTTTTTGGAAATAGGTAACATAGGAGTTGCTAAATGCATTGCAAATTTAGTGTATAAAACATTAAAAATAGAAAAATTAAAAAAATATTTTTTTTATATAAAATTATTGAAAAAATAATTTTTTCACTTTTTTTTCGTCATTAAATTTTTTTCGGATGGATACCTTTTCCACATACACACAAAAAAGTATGTTATGTTATGTATTTAATTTTTAATTATATGTATGCATCTATAGTATGTTTTTGTTTTGCCTATTATAAGAGATACCAAGCAATAGACGAATGTGAGAAGTGCTGTCCTTAGTACTGAAGTTCGTAGGCATAAATCTCGTTGAAATCATGTATGCTTGGGTTCAGATTCTCGTTAATCCTAGCGATGTAAAAATTTAGACCTTAACTTTAAAAGCATTGTTACAATTGACTATAATCCACTATATAATATTAGCCTAAGTTATCTGTCTGTCTGTCCTGGAATTTATGCAGTATTTGAACCTGGAATGGATATATGCATCCATATTGGATTCTTGATGAGCTAGAATTGGCAAAATTCAAAGCGAGTGAAGTTTATCTTCTCCTAAACTATCGATCCGATTCTAAAATGGGTTAGTATAAATATGCTTCATATCACAGTAAAAAACACTGCCGTCTTTAAAACGGTCGAAATCTACTCCTTCCCTCTTTTTCGAACGTCTAATGCCATTATTTCGAGCCCTATTTTCCCCGGTTAAGAGCAGGCGATTGAAATTTTCAATTTATCAATAAATAATAAATAGGTAAAAATAACATTTTATCTAGGAATATGACGTCATTCCTTCAACCATCTCATTTAATCATTTCTTATTTTAAATTATTTAAATATTGTCTGTCTGCATTGTTTTCTTTGGTTTTATCACTGAATTTAAATATTATGTAATTAATTTTCTTTTATATTTGGCTTAAATAATAGATTACGTACATATGTAATAATTTTAAATTTAATCCTTGATTATTTTTGTCTCAATGAAAATTTTATCGTCTGTATTAACAACAAATTATTTTCATAAATGTCTAGAAGTCTATTTCGCGGACTAATAAATATCTAGCTTTTAATCTAGCGTCATCTAGCGTAAGAAGTTTGTTCGTTTGTGGGTTTGTTTTTTATACATAACCACACTTTTTGCAATAGATTCGTTAAATTTTGGATATCATTCATATATACCGCCAAATAATCACTATCAAAAATAAAAATTCTGCTGTCCATCCTGTAACGATAATTTTGACGTAGCTAAGAAAACATTAAATTATCTTCCTAAATGATTGTAACGTGATTATAAACTGCATTTACAGTATCGGGATACTTTGGAAGAGTATGAAGATATACAAATTATTGAGCGTGTACCATATAATTCTTAGACCAAAAACAAACCATTTTTTTTGCCGGCCTTATAGGGTACTTCACAATTCTGGAAAATTAAAATTTTTACTGATCCCGTCATATAACGGACTATATGCTAGTTTTACTTTAAGTTTGTTTCCATAAAACATTTTCTTTTGGATTTTTAATCCGCTTTTAAAAACATTTGTCCATTGCAGATCAATAACATCCGTGCCATATAAATTTATTTTATTGGAGTTCTAAATTTAGAAATAAATTGGTAAATAACAACTAAACAAATCCGGACAAATAATCTGTTTCTAAATGCACATATTCTAACATTTCGTGCATGATTTTCATTTCAATAAAAGATTTAATTAAACGCAAAGAGCAGTTATAAAACTTCAAATCTGTAGTACTACAAAGCGAAATTTTTCTTCTTTAATACACTATATTTTTTGCGCTTCAATGTAATTTGATATTTACATGTGCGTTAATTAGTTCTTTCTTTTTTGGGCTGAGCGAATCGACCTTTTCACTAATTAGAATTAGGAGTGTAGATTTAAATGTAGTTAATTAATTAAATACAGCATTCCAACTGAAATGTTAATTAAGAAATAAATTTGCTATTATCTTTATCTTAAAGATGATTATTCGTATAGTCTGTGTTTGCTTGATTGGAAATGGAGAGAAAAAAATAAAATTCTTTTTAAAGAAAATACTTGATTAACCTTATGAAAACTGTAAAAAGTCGGTGAAAAGAAGCTAATAGAAAATTGACTATGAAAGTAAAAGTACGGTGGGATAAAACTGATTGTAATTTTTGTGGAAATCATTGCAGAACTCATTGAAAATTTAGTGTATAAAACATTAAAAAATAGAAAGATTTAAAAATATACTTGATACATTTTTATAAAATTAGGTAAAAAATGAATTTTTTATCTTTTCTTTTCTTTATTGAAATTATAAGATGGATAACTTTACACATAAAAACCTATTAGATTAAGGGTATAATTTCTAAATTATTATAACTTTATCTTTAGTATGTGCTTGTTTTTCCTATTATAACAGACTAACATATAGCTCGTCGTATGTTAGTCAACGTTAAATTCTTCCCAATATTTTTGCCACAATAATTAATAGAAGTGAAACAAAGAAACTATCATGTCCAATACACCAATGGAGTATATAGAATTTGTTGATAATGCAGTGATAAAATTTTCATCAAAACAAAAAAGATCGATGATTAAATTTAAAACTATCACATATATACCTAATGTATTACTTAAGCCAAATATAAAAGAAAATTGTTTTCGTAATATCTAAGTTTAGTGATAAAACATATGAAAATAATGCAGACGATATTTAAATAATTTAAAATAAGAAATGATTAAAATATATGGTTAAAGGGATGATGTCATAATGTTAGAAAAATGTTATATTTACCTACAGTGTGATAAAGTGATATATTTAAACGCTTGTTCTTAACCGGGAAATATAGGTCTTGAAATAACGGTATTAAAAGCTCGAAAAGAGGGAAGGGGTGGATTTCGAACGTTTTAATGGTGACAGTATTTTTCGTTGTGATATGAAACATATTTATACCAATTTATTTTAGTATCAGATAAGTAAGAAAATACTTTACTCGCTTTGAATTTTGCTAACCATAACTCCTCACGAATCCAATATGGATGCCTCTATCATTCCAGTTTCAACCGCTTCATAAATTCAAGGACAGATGGACAGACAACTTAGGTTATTATTATATAGTGGATGCCAAGCAATAAACGAATAGGGTGAGTGGTACTGAAATTTGTGGTCTTAAATCTCGTTGCAGGCATGAATGCTCGGATTCTCGTCAGTCCTCGTGCTGAAAAACTTTAGACTGTTATTTTAAAACTAATTTTGGAAATTGATTATAATTATTAATGTTCCTCCTTAACATTTCGCAATGATTGCTGTAGCACTCTATTAAGGACTCTAAAAAACCTTACACCTTCCAAAATTTCTATTATAAATATGTTATAGATTAAGATGTTCGACGCATTTCATAAAAATGGCATAAAAGTTCCACTTAGTTTAAAAGTACTGATTAAAAATATAAAAACACTCTAATAATTTCTATTCTCGGCAGTGGACTTTGAATATTAACAAAGTTTAAAAAGGAACATGTTACAGTTCGTTTCTTGTTAACTTTCCTGAAATACGTCAAGATCTGCATAGATTGGGAAAATTCCCTTTTCAGGGAGTATTTTATTCAGAGATTATTGTGGAATTTGAAAGGGCAGTAACGAAAGCAGATTGATCCATCGGACTAGTAGAAGTATACTAGTTCACATTTTCATCAGTACATCAAGTTCTGCATGGATTGGGAGAATTCCCTTTTCAGGGAGTATTGTATTCAGAGATAATTGTGGAATTTGAAAGGACAGTAACAAAAGCAGATTGATCCATAGGATTCGTAGACATATCTTAGTTCATATTTCCGGTAGTACGTGAAGATCTGCATGGATTGGGAGAATTCACTTTCCAGGGAATATTGTATTCAGAGGTAATTGTGGAATTTGAAAGGACAGTAACAAAAGCAGATTGACCCATAGGACTCGTAGACAGATCGTAGTTCATATTTCTGGTAATACGTCAAGATCTGCATAGATTGGGAGAATACCCTTTTCATTGAGTATTGTATTCAGAGATAATTGTATAATTTGAAAGGACAGTAATAAAATCAGATTGATCCATCGGACTCGTAAAGTTATACGTAAAGTTACTAGTTCACATTTTTAGCAGTACGTCAAGATCTGCATGGATTAGGAGAATTCCCTTTTCAGGGAGTATTGTATAAAGAGAAAATTGTGGAATTTTAAAGGACAGTTACAAAACCAGATTGTTATATAGCACTGGTAGAGGGATACTAGTTCACATTTCTAGCAATAAATCAAGATCTGCATGGATTGGGAGAATTCCCTTTTCAGGAAGTATTGTATTCAGAGATAACTGGGGAATTTGAAAGGACAGTAACAAAAGCAGATTGTTCCATAGAACACGTAGAGGGATACTAGTTCACATTTCTAGCAATAAGTCAAGATCTGCCTGGACTGGGAGAATTCTCGTTTCAGGAAATATTGTATTCAGAGGTAATTGTGGTATTTGAAAGTAACAAAAGCAGATTGATCCATAAGACTCGTAGACAGATCTTAGCTCATATTTCTGGTAATACGTCAAGATCTGAATGGATTGGGAGAATTCCCTTTTCAGGGAGTATTGTATTCAGAGATAATTGTATAATTTGAAAGGACAGTAACAAAACCAGATTGATCCATCGGACTCATAGAGGGATACTTGTTCACATTTCTAGCAATAAGTCAAGATCTGCATGGATTGGGAGAATTCCCTTTTCAGGGAGTATTGTATTCAGAGATAAATGTGGAATTTGAAAGGACAGTAACAAAAGCAGATTGATGCATAGGACTCGTAGAGGGATACTAGTTCACATTTTTAGCAGTACGTCAAGATCTGCATGGATTAGGAGAATTCCCTTTTCAGGGAGTATTGTTTTCAGAAATAGTTGTGGAATTGAAAAGGACAGTAACAAAAGCAGATTGTTCCATAGCACTCATACAGGGATACTAGTTCACATTTCCAGCAATAAATGAAGATCTGCATGGATTAGGAGAATTCCCTTTTCAGGGAGTATTGTATTCAGAGATAAATGTGGAATTTGAAAGGACAGTAACAAAAGCAGATTGATGCATAGGACTCGTAGAGGGATACTAATTCACATTTCCTGAAATAAGTCAAGATCTGCATGGATTGGGAGAATTCCCTTTTCAGACAGTATTGTATTCAGAGATAAATGTGGAATTTGAAAGGACAGTAACAAAAGCAGATTGATGCATAGGACTCATGGAGGGATACTAGTTCTCATTTCTTGTAATACGTCAAGATCTGCCTGGACTGGGAGAATTCTCGTTTCAGGAAATATTGTATTCAGAGGTAATTGTGGTATCTGAAAGTAACAAAAGCAGATTGATCCATAAGGGTCGTAGACAGCTCATATTTCTGGTAATACGTCAAGATCTGAATGGATTGGGAGAATTCCCTTTTCAGGGAGTATTGTATTCAGAGATAATTGTATAATTTGAAAGGACAGTAACAAAACCAGATTGATCCATCGGACTCGTAAAGGTATACTAGTTCACATTTTTAGCAGTACGTCAAGATCTGCATGGATTAGGAGAATTCCCTTTTCAGGGAGTATTGTATAAAGAGAAAATTGTGGAATTTTAAGGGACAGTAACAAAACCAGATTGTTATATAGCACTGGTAGAGGGATACTAGTTCACATTTCCAGCAATAAGTCAAGATCTGCATGGATTAGGAGAATTCCCTTTTCAGGGAGTATTGTTTTCAGAAATAGTTGTGGAATTGAAAAGGACAGTAACAAAAGCAGATTGTTCCATAGCACTCATACAGGGATACTAGTTCACATTTCCAGCAATAAATGAAGATCTGCATGGATTGGGAGAATTCCCTTTTCAGGAAGTATTGTTTTCAGAAATAGTTGTGGAATTGAAAAGGACAGTAACAAAAGCAGATTGTTCCATAGCACTCATACAGGGATACTAGTTCACATTTCCAGCAATAAATGAAGATCTGCATGGATTAGGATAATTCCCTTTTCAGGGAGTATTGTTTTCAGAAATAGTTGTGGAATTGAAAAGGACAGTAACAAAAGCAGATTGTTCCATAGCACTCGTAGGGATACTAGTTCACATTTCCAGCAATAAATGAAGATCTGCATGGATTAGGAGAATTCCCTTTTCAGGGAGTATTGTTTTCAGAAATAGTTGTGGAATTGAAAAGGACAGTAACAAAAGCAGATTGTTCTATAGCACTCATACAGGGATACTAGTTCACATTTCCAGCAATAAATGAAGATCTGCATGGATTAGGATAATTCCCTTTTCAGGGAGTATTGTTTTCAGAAATAGTTGTGGAATTGAAAAGGACAGTAACAAAAGCAGATTGTTCCATAGCACTCATACAGGGATACTAGTTCACATTTCCAGCAATAAATGAAGATCTGCATGGATTAGGATAATTCCCTTTTCAGGGAGTATTGTATAAAGTGAAAATTGTGGAATTTGAAAGGACCGTAACAAAAGCAGATTGTTCCATATCACTCGTAGAGGGATATTAGTTTACATTTCTAGCAATACATCAAGATCTGCATGGATTGGAGGAATTCCTTTTTCAGGGAGTATTGTATTCAGAGATAATTGTGGAATTTTAAAGGACAGTAACAAAAGCAGATTGATCCATCGGACACGTAAAGGTATACTAGTTCACATTTTTAGCAGTACGTCAAGATCTGCATGGATTAGGAGAATTCCCTTTTCAGGGAGTGTTGTATAAAGAGAAAATTGTGGAATTTTAAGGGACAGTAACAACAGCAGATTGTTCCATATCACTCGTAGAGGGATATTAGTTTACATTTCCAGCAATACGTCAAGATCTGAATGGATTGGGAGAATTCCCTTTTCAGGGAGTATTGTATTCAGAGATAATTGTATAATTTGAAAGAACAGTAACAAAACCAGATTGATCCATCGGACACGTAAAGATTCACATTTTTAGCAGTACGTCAAGATCTGCATGGATTAGGAGAATTCCCTTTTCAGGGAGTATTGTATAAAGAGAAAATTGTGGAATTTGAAAGGACAGTAACAAAAGCAGATTGTTCCATATCACTCGTAGAGGGATATTAGTTTACATTTCCAGCAATACATCAAGATCTGCATGGATTGGAGGAATTCCTTTATCAGGGAGTATTGTATTCAGAGATAATTGTATAATTTGAAAGGACAGTAACAAAACCAGATTGATCCATCGGACTCGTAAAGGTATACTAGTTCACAGTTTTAGCAGTACGTCAAGATCTGCATGGATTAGGATAATTCCCTTTTCAGGGAGTATTGTATAAAGAGAAAATCGTGGAATTTGAAAGGACAGTAACAAAAGCAGATTGTTCCATATCACTCGTAGAGGGATATTAGTTTACATTTCCAGCAATACATCAAGATCTGCATGGATTGGAGGAATTCCTTTATCAGGGAGTATTGTATTCAGAGATAATTGTGGAATTTTAAAGGACAGTAACAAAAGCAGATTGATCCATAGGACTCATAGAGGGATACTAGTTTCATTTTCACCAATACATCAAGATCTGCATGGAACTAGAGAATTCCTTGTCCAGAGAGTATTGTATTCAGATGTAACTGTGGATTAGAAAGGACAGTAACAAAAGCAGATTCATCCATAGGACTCGTAGAGGGATACTAGTTCACATTTTCGGCAATACATCAAGATCTTCATGGATTGGGAGAATTCAGGGACTATTATATTTAGAGAAAATTGTGGAATTTTAAAGGATAGTAATAAAAGTATATTGATCCATATGCCTCCAAAATGGATCCTAGATCACATATCCAGCGTTAGTTGGAGCTCTGAAAGGGTTGCCTTTTCAGAGAGAACTGTATTTTGAGATATTTGACGTTGATTTAAAGGAATTGGTGAGAGAAGTTATAAAATCCCATTGATAGTGATCACAGTGTTATGATTTCTGAATTGGCACAACGCTAACCATCGTTAATTAGTTTTAACCTATTATTCTTTCTACCAAAATAGTGATTTCCCTTTTTAAAATTAAAAGTGAAACCTAAATGCATTAATTTAATAAATACATCATTCGATACCCAATGTTCATTAAAAATGAAAATTTTTGTATTGTATTATCTATTCTCTACAATTTGATTAAGTTTTATAGTCCATGTTTGCTACCAAGGAAGCAAAACAGAAGCCTAAATTATTGTTAAAACGATAATAAATTTATTAATTTTATTAATATGTTTATTAGTAATACTAAGATAAGTCATCATAACGGAAACTTTATAAGATATTGAAAAAAATCGCATACTTCATAATAATTAAACAAAAACAGTTTAAGTAGATATGTTACAATATTTCTTGCAGTTCTCTTATCTTATATACTTGAACTAAGCATTATAAGTGTTCATAAAATTTTAATCTGTAAGAATTAGAAATAAGAAATATTTTCTTATTTAAAATAAAAGTATTATTTTTATTGGAACTAGAAGGTAATGTGATATTTACATGCATGTTAATTAATTCTTACTTTGTTAGCTGAATAGACTGATTTTCCCTAGATTAAAACTCAATGTGTATATTCAAATGCAATTATTTCATAAGTAAGGCATTAGAAATGCAATGTTGATTTAAAAAAAGAACATCCTATTATTCCACAGTATATTTTAATAAAAATGGATATTTTTTCTCACCGTTCGCTAATTAGGAAACAGAATGAAGGATTAAAAATCTTTTAATGCGGAAATATGTTTAATACGGCTGTGGTTCATTAGTTAACTGGATAATATTGGGATTTATAAGTTTTATTCTTTAAGGAAAATAGCAACATAATTAAAAGTATAAATAAAGTTTTATCGATTTTACTTTCTGTTATTATTCTACAGACGTATTTAAATGGCAAAGTATGGATTTTATAATGGTTATTTAGTAATATTCCTGTAATTTTGCAAGCACCTAATTCGACCAAATGTTGTCTTTTGATGTCTTTATGTTTAAATGCAAACATTTATCAAAACTGTCGGAATTTGAAATATCTGTTTCATAGCTTAAGTTATATATTATTTATATATTGATTTATATTTATTAGAGATGAATGAATAAGGTTGCACAATCTTGTTATTTTATTAACATGTACAGGTTCATCAATATGCAATATTTTACCATATTAAAAAATTTAAAAGTATTCTATACTACATTAAATACCCTTTTAACAACTATTTATTTTACAATTATTAATTTTACTTTTATACCATCTAATTTTATTCAATTTTTCTTTTATACAACCTACTACTATTTTATACATTTACTCATTTTCATTTATATAATCTGATATTATTTAATTTTACTTTTTTGCACCCTGCAACTCTTAATACAATTCCTCATTCTACTTTCAGAAATCTAACTTTACTTAATTTTGCTTTTATACAACTTATGACTCACTTCTAAAAATATAAATTCTGTCAAAAACAAAGAAAAAAATTAAATATCCCTAAATTTTAAATTAAATAAAAATCATATAATTTTGAAAACTCGCTTAGGATTTCGCATCTATAAATTGTTCAATCAGATGTGGATGGGGAATTCAATATTATTGTTTTCGTTTACATAATCTAATATTACTTAATTTTACTTTTATATACTCTATTACTCTTTTATGCAATTTCTCATTTTGCTTTTTTAAGTCTCATTTTACTTAAATATACTTTTATACAATTTAATACTCTCTAATACAATTTAAATTCTGTCAGAAACAAAAAACAAATCATATAATTTTTGGAGTAATTAAAAGTTATATAAATTTGAAATTATTAATTTTGAGAGAATTTACCAAAACTCGCTTAAGATTTGGAAACCTTTGAGATAGATGTTGGTTGGCAAATAAGTTATACATATATATATATATATATATATATATATATATATATATATATATATATATATATATATATATATACTCGCTTAGGATTTAGCATTTATAAACCATTGAGATAGATGTAGATAGGGATCTCAATCTTCATTTTCTTTTCATGTAATTTTAATATTACTCAATTTACTTTTACTCATTTTACTACCCATTTTACTTTTATAAAACTAATCTACTTTAATTTTACTTTTATACAATCTAGTACTCATCTAAAATTTAAATTATGTTGGAAAAAAAAGCATATAATTTTGAAACTTTTAATTTTGAAAGGGTTTTACAAAAAACAGTTAAGATTTGGCATTTTAATCGTAACTAATCAATTAATTATAATTATGTCCTCAAAAAATTCTTATAATTCTATAACTAAAATTCTTATTGTCTTTGCTTTGCGTTTAATTGTGTTACACTTGGAAACTATATTCTTTGAGGTAAAGCCAAAACCTCATCACACACACACACACACACACATATATATATATATATATATATATATATATATATATATATATATATATATATATATATATATATATATATATATATATATATATATATATATATATATATATACTCGCTTAGGATTTAGCATTTATAAACCATTGAGATAGATGTAGATAAGGAACTCAATCCTCATTTTCTTTTCATGTAATTCTAATATTACTCAATTTACTTTTACTTATTTTACTACCTCATTTTACTTTTATAAAACGAATCCACTTTAATTTTACTTTTATAAAACGAATCTACTTTATTTTTACTTTTATACAATCTAGTACTCTTCTAATATTTAAATTATGTTGGAAAAAAAAGCATATAATTTTGAAACTTTTAATTTTGAAAGGGTTTTACAAAAAACAGTTAAGATTTGGCATTTTAATCGTAACTAATCAATTAATTATAATTATGTCCTCAAAAAATTCTTATAATTCTAGAACTAAAATTCTAATTGTCTTTACTTTGCGTTTAATTGTGTTACACTTGGAAACTATATTCTTTGAGATAAAGCCAAAACCTCATCACACACACACCCACACA
>CM063500.1:44714482-44719482 GCA_032207245.1 Pardosa pseudoannulata
AGAAAATATTGCGGGAATCACTCTGGGGATAGAAAATAATGTGAGATGATCCACGAGCGTTGCTTTTCTGTAAACGGCTTTTATTTCGTTAAGCGGTAAATAGAGATCGGTAAAAATATCTAATGCGCGCATCAAGTTATGAAATAAGCATTTAGAAGAGTAAGTATTTATGAACGTGTTATTTCTAGAAGTAATAACAGGGATTAATTTTCGTTTAACTTACGAAAGTTTTAATACCTGTGTTAAATTAAGTTTTTTTTACTATTTACGATATAAATAAACGGAATGCATGTGCTCGGATGTTTTGACAAATAATAACGGTTTATAAATACTATATATAATTATCTTTGAATCACACTATAGATTAATCATTTAGAAGAGAATTTGTCCGAGTTGTGATCAGAAAAAAAGGTTACAAGTGGAAGAAATTAAGTTGTTCATTAAGTTGTGTTTATCATCGATGTGTTGATGATTCAAACACAAACTTATAATTTTAAGATTAATACAGTCTTAGCAAATATGTAGTTACTTATGCTTATGTTTCAATATTAGATATTCACTTTAGTATAATATATTCATTTTAAAATTATAAGTTTGTGTTTGAAACACTGACATATTGATGCTTTACACACAACTTAATATCAAAACATATATCATACTGCTCATGAATCCAGCGGCATACTTCTTGTAAGGATATTATTTTAGCCAGTCCAGTATGTTAGGTATATAATAAATAAAACTAACGTTGACGCAAAGCTAAATAAATTTTAATGGCGTTATACACCTTCTTTTAATTTTTATCACATTATTAAACATACCTAAATATTGTGTGGTAGAGAGAATAAGTGAAAGTTATGTTAAATGTTTAGTCGACGTTTGAGACACGAAAGCTAATATGTAAAATATGTAATTATATGAATTTAGTGGCATACAAACTCATGCAGCACTTTGTTTCCCGGAATAAAGATTTAACGGTTTAGATTCAGTGTTTTATGGTCATTTTCTATCGAGATATCTTCTGTGAAATTAATAGATATACGAAGTTGAAATTTTTAATTCTCCACCTCTTTAGAGAACTGTGTTCCAATCATGATATCAAGTGGACTATTCTGCTGTGTTTTCCACAGGTTAGCCTCAGCATTTCAACGTAACCTTTTATTGCAACGCAGTAAGCTATATGAGACAAAATTCTTAATCTTACAGATATATCTATTTTACTTTATAATACTTACACTTATGTACAAGGAACATTTTTAATATAAGCATCCAAAAAACTACATTTGGCCAGAAGATAACATATCTCAAGAGAAAACCATACAAAATTCTCCCTGATCGGGGTCTTCGAAATTCGAAAAATGACTAAGAACAACCTCCTCACAAAAGGACTCTTCAGCCAATCCCAGCTTTCCGTTTTAACTCCTCCCCGAAATGGACAGAGATTTTCCCCGATATTCAGGGAAGTCAAGAACTGGGCTTCAAAAGAAACACAGAGCATTCCCGGACACAAGGCTCGCTTTTAGCGGGAAAATACAAAATATTTTACATTATCAAACAATACTGTTATGGAGTAGACTTAGGGTCTACTTTCTTAGTAGTTGTTAGTTCCGACTTACCATCTATCAAGAGTTATATGTTTGAACAGAAATAACTAGTGAAATCATCAGTTTTTTATCTTAGGACCAAAAGGGACAGCGACTTTTGTTTTCTAAAACAAAGAGGCGTTATCGCCAGTGTTGATTATATTTTCATTTACCGAAAGAGATGAAACTGCAGTATGGTTGGTGGTACTGCTGTTGCTGGGTTATATTTTTAAATGTTAGTACAATTCTGCAGGAATTAATTCTATAACACGAGTTTAATAATTATTAAAGAGTAATTTTAAAGTGTAATTTATTTTCAGTTCTGTATTATTGTGGCATGGAGGAAGCAGGACATTTAGTCACTTTTTTAACCCCTTGCCTATAGAATACATTTGAGAACAAAGTGCCAAATATTAACCCTTTAAAGGTCACCTACATAAACTCTTTGAAACTTAATGAAATTAGTTTATAAATATTAAATATGAACCTTATAAATCCAAATTGTATTAATATTTTGCAATCTTTACAATCCCTACAGGATATGGTAAGAGGGATTGAGTGTGGGGGGGGGGGAACTGACAAATCCATCCCGTTGTACAGCTTGAACATAATACTTTTTAAAATTATGATTATATTGGAAGAACAATAAATGAGTGTTATTAAAAAGTTAAATAAATAAATAGTTTAACAATTTAAAAGTGTTATTTGAATAGATATTTTTATTTGGGGTCATAAGAGAAAAAAATCGAATTACTAACTTTCCAGCTACAACAAGTTTAAATACATGTATTTCAAAAGAAAAAATAAATTGAATATATTACTATCATTTATTGTAATTTTTAAAGGTCAAAAACATAAAAAACCGAAAAAATATTTATATTTCGCCAAAAAATAGAGAAAAAAATGCTTAACAGGAGGTTTTGCTGCAAAACCCCTGTCCGCTAAAGGGTTAAATAAGAAATTTCTCTTTAATGTTGTTCGTTATTATCATAAAAATAGTAGAAATAGATTATTTTTAATAAAACAAAATTTTAAACGAAATAACTACTATTTTCAATATTTTCACATATATAGCAATTGTTAATGGATTACAGTAAATTTTTCTCAAATTACAGAAAAATAAATCATATCACATAGTTTCCTTTATAAATATAATAAACAAATGCAACAATATTATTATCTCTATCAACAGCCATGGATTCCATGTCCCTCAGATTCCTTTGAGTTTCCCAAGTCCTTTAGTGTATCCAAGAAATATCGACAAATGGCTCGACACTGCAGAACTTTTCGCGGGAAAATATCTCTATCTATTAGAAAAATGGCAAATTAAAAATTATGCTATGAATGAACCCATTTAGGGCTTCACGGAATTGAAGTACCGTTTTTTCTTTTGCCCGAACTCAGATAGGCCATTCTGAAATCGGCAATTTCTGAAATTTGTCCGAGATGAATTCGGCCGTCATAGGTGAGGGTTTAACTCATATATTGTAACGTACTGGAGATATGGTAGGCGAAGCCGTCAATGAAACAGGCTCGAAAACTGTTTAATCTATACTAAATATTTTATTCAGGTGAATAAATTATGTACAGCTATGTACAGGTTCAGTAGATTTCTAAATATTCTGGGATCTTGTGCTGAGATGACATTCACACAATAAGGATGCGTGGGTACTGGGTACAGTGTGGCTAGGGCTTCTAAATCACTGGAATTGTCCGCTAATTAGTGCCGGTAACAAACGCTGACACTATCACCTCCGGGCTGACGATTAGTACGTCGGCTTTCATACCAAGGTTCGAAAGCTCAGAATGCGTATCATGCTGGGGTTCGTGAAGGGAACTCGGGATGCAAGACGATCCAAATTGAGAGCAAGGGTCACTCTCGGCTACGTACTTCTATGCACGAAGTAAAAAAATTAGCAAAATAACGGGAATGGGATTCCCAAGTCAAAGGTCGACATCTTAGCAAACAGAGACGCTGGCGGTCTCTAATCTAGCAAACTCTAGAATAGGAGATACGAGAGGTTCCTCTCGAGCTACAAAAGCTCTCTCAGAAAGAAGCCTCAAGAAGAAAAAGCCCCGTCTTGGCACCGCCACTCTTCTTTTATAGCGGTCCCGGTTCCCCTTACTCGATTCTTCGGGAAACTTCCAAATGCAGGATGATGCAATCTAGCCGTCACTTCCCGCCTGCATCAGCTGTTTCGTTTCCATATGTGGCCGAAAAGCCGTCTTCAGATCAGCCGACCCAAACAATTAATTGCCTTTTTCGCTACCGCTAATGGGCGTATGTGGCACAGTAATTATTTACAATCATTTCACAGAGTCTTTCCAGTTAATAGTCTCACAATGCGTCAGACGCGCTGGCTCTAGCACACGGACAGTTTTTCAATTAATTAAACACGTGTATTGTTAGACCACCCGTTTTACCTGCCGCTAATCGTAAGTGTCCGAGGCGAAAGGTCATCTTCGGGCTCCTCGTTCTTTAGGGTCATGTAACGGATCGTTACACCGGGTCCAGCGTAGACGCAGTTGCCTATGACGATTGGTCGTTAAAATATAAAGGAGAGTTGAATCCCGGTTGTTGTTGCGGTAATAAAGCGAGAAAAAAAATTCGTCCAGATGTTGATTTACTGCATTTAGATATACATTATATCAGAAAAATGGAAGATATCGATAGCAAAATTGAAAGTTGAAAGAAAGATCTACCTATTAGAGTAAAAGTGATCTAAAGAAAGAGATAAATAGGTAGATAGGAAAATGGAGATAGATATAAAGAATAACAGCTACAAACTGGTTGGACCTGGAATAGATAGAGGTATCCATATTGGATTCTTGATGAGTTAGGGTTAGCGAAATTGAAAGCGAGTAATGTTTATCTACTCCTAAACTATAAATAAAAAGGTATAAACGTGCTTCATATCACAGTAAAAATACTGTCGTCTTTGAAACGTTCGAAATCTACCCCTTCCTCCTTTTTCGAGAGTTTAATGCCATTATTTCAAGCTCTATTTTCTTCGGTTAACAGCAGGCAATTGAATTTATCAATTTATTCAGTCCTTAAGCCACCTCATTTAACCATTTCTTATTTTAAACTATTTAAATATCGTCTGCATTATTTTCATACATTTTATCACTGAACTTAGATATGGCGTAAATAACTTTCTTTTATATTTGGCTTAAATAATACATTAAGTACATATAGGATAATTTTAAATTTAAACATCAATTATTTTTTGTTGCAATGAAACTTTTATCACCGGTATTAACAACAAATTCTACCTACATAAAGGCTCTAGTGGAAATGATAGTCTCATACTTTTACTTCTATTAATTATAGGGGCAAAAATATTGGAAGAGCATAACGATAATTTCATCGTACCTAAACTAAGAAAACTTTGAATTGTCTTTCTAAATGAATTCAAC
>CM063500.1:44724482-44731982 GCA_032207245.1 Pardosa pseudoannulata
AATTGGTAATTAAATGTTTTTAAACAAGTACTTTTTGGTTGCAAGAACATTTAAGGGGAGTTGAGAATTAACTAATCCTCAAACAAAAATATTCTACAAGGATTGATTAACCTTTAACTTCTGTGGACGTATACTGTGAGCCTATTGTTCATTCTGATAAATTTGTAAACTGCTTTGCAATTTGATAAGCACATGAATTTTTTTCCAGTTACAATGAGGATGGATGACTCTCGAATCGGAATGAATTTAACTTTCGAATCGATGTCCTCAGCGATGTTCAAGATTTATATTCTGTTTTCACTAGACTTTGGAAAGTGAAAAATTAAATCACAAAGCTGCAAAGCTAAACTGTTTCAATTCAAGTTCAATTGCTTTAGAGAACTTTACCATATACCTCAGTGGTGTTTTAAAAACTGAATAAAAAGACCAAATACCTACCCATGATGGGAGAACACCTTAAATTTAATTTAAGTTTATTACAATGTAGCAAAAAAAAAATTGTAAAAAATTTGTAAAATAAGGATTAAACTATGTCGCTTTACACCCGTATGTTACTTAAACAAGGGTCGATGAACCGTATTTATAGCTTCCAGAGGGGATAGTACAGCCCACCTTTAATGTTCTACCTCAACCAAAAATGTTCTACAGAGATTGATTAACCTTTAACTTTTGCGGGCATATGCTGTGAACCAATTGTTCATTCTGATAAATTTCAAAACTACATTGTAATTCGGCAAGCACACGCATTTTTTTCCACTTTCAATGCGGATGGATGATTCTCGAATCGGAATGACTTTAACATTCGAATCGATGTCCGATTTTCCGATGTTCAGATATTTTTGTTGATGATTAAGTTTCATATTCTATTTTCATTAGACTTTGGAAAGTCAAATTTTTGATGACAGAGCTACAAATCTTACAATTTTCAATGCAATTTTAGTTGCATTAGTGAACTTTACCATATAACTGGTGGTGTTTTAAAATCTGAAGTGAAAGACCAACATACCTACCACGATGGAACAACAGAAATTTAATCTAAATTTACTACAATGTAGCATAAAACCATTTTTTATAAAGAACTTGTAAAATAAGGATTAAACTATGTCGTTTTACACTCGTATTTACCTAAGCAACTGCAAATGAACCGGATTTATGACTTCCATAGGGCATAGTACCGCCCACCTTAAATGTTTTAGAGATCTAAGTACTTTTTGGTTGCAATAATATTTTAGGGGAGTTGAGAATTAACTAATACTGGAGCAAAAATATTCTACGGAGATTGAATAACCTTTAAACTTCTGTGGACGTATACTGGGAACCTCTTGTTCATTCTGATAAATTTTTAAACTACTTTGCAATTTCGTGAGTGCACGAATTTTTTTTCCAGTTACAATGCCGATGGATTATTTCCGAATCGAAATGACTTCAACTTTCGAATCAAAGCCCGATTTTTCGATGTCCCGATGTTCTCAGAGATGTTCAAGATACAAATCCTTTTTTCACTAGACTTATGAAAGTCAAAATTTAGATCACAGAGTTGCAAATCTCAATTTTTTTAATGCGAGTTCAATTCATTTAGAAAATTTTAATATGTAACTCAGTAGTGTTTTAGAAACTGAAATAAAGGGCTAACATACCTACCAACGATGGGATAACAGAAATTTAATCTAAGTATACTACAATGCAGCCTAAAACATTAAACATACATTTTTCTGTAGAGAACTTAACTTTTATGTCATTAAAAAAGTTCGTATATGAAACACAATGTGGGACATATATCTAAATAGGTAATATATTTTAATATTTAAACTGTTTAATTATTCGATATCATGTTTAGTTATTTCAATTAACAGCTAAATTAGAGATTAA
Organism: Pardosa pseudoannulata; assembly: GCA_032207245.1. Classification (NCBI taxonomy): domain Eukaryota; kingdom Metazoa; phylum Arthropoda; class Arachnida; order Araneae; family Lycosidae; genus Pardosa; species Pardosa pseudoannulata. The sequence continues at coordinate 44,726,352 of CM063500.1, forward strand.
TCATAATTCATATCGGAACAGAATATTGCAAAATTATAGTTGATTAAGAAAGAGCATTTTTCAGATATTTCGGTAGAACCGGCTGCAAAATCAATCCCAGACTTACATCGTATATTTTAAATTATATAATCAATTATAAAATACTATTACTGAACATTCCTATTCCCTTTAAAATTCAGAGCTAAACTTTAAAATATGATGCCTTCAGTAATATACAAAAGGTAATTATTCATTATTTCCGAAGGAAGGTTTCATATCGAAAAGGCTCATGAAATGGAATTCCTTGAAAAGTACAGAAGCGTTTGAGGAAAAGATAATTTGTTACAAAGATTCAACTATAAACAAAGTATATATATATATATATTATAATATATATATATATATATATATATATATATAAAATATATATATACATATATATATATATAATATATAATATATATATATATATATATATAAATATATAATATATATATATATATATATATATATATATATATAAATATTATATATATATAATATATACAAGGAGGAAAAGATATTTATATTTAACTATAACAAGATTAATTTATAAGTTATATAATTTTAAATTTACATAATATAAACAAAGTATAACACACAAATATATATAAAATAAATATATATATATTAAATAATATATATAGAGGAAAAGATAATTTGTTACAAAGATATATAAACAAAGACATATATATAAGTTAAATATATTTAAGTGTTACATGAATATACAAAGTATATATATATATATATATATATATATATATATATATGTATATATATGTATATATATGTTATATATGTATATATATTATAATATAATATATATATATACATATATATATACATATATATATATATATATATATATATATATATATATATATATATTATATATATATAATATATATATATATTTATACATACATATACATATATATATTTATATATATATATATATATATATATATATAGATATATATATATATATATAATATATATATATATATAATATATATATATATATATATATATATATATTATATATATATATATATTATATATATATATATATATATATATATATATATAATATTATAATATATATATAAATGTGTGTGTGTGTATTTGTTCATGTATTTTAAATTATTCCGGCAGTCGCATTTGTTTTGATGACTTAATCATGTTTCACAAAACTTTAAATATGAAATCTTAGATTATACTAAAATTTTACTTCTCTAAAGAAAATTTGAAATTTAAATTCGATATTCCCTAGAGATGGAAATCAAATATAGATACGATGTCTCTAACGAATAACTCCGAGTTTAATTTTATTTTAGAAACTTGAAAGCCTGAAGGCATTTCTAATTAAATTTATCATTTCAAATTCAGAGGTGGGATCAACTTTTATAAATGGTAAAACGTAGTATGTACTTATTCAAATTAGAGAGTAATCATTTTCGTTACTGATAAATGCCAGTAGGTAGTTCAATGGTGTAATTGAATTTAATTAAATTATCAAAACGTAATTTTGTTTGAGAAATTGATTTAAGACTCTTTTAGGAAACACAGATAGGGATTTCTGTAAAGTTAGGGGAAATGGTATAATTTTCATTCAATATTTCTATTATGAAATGTAGTAAGAGGAATTCCCTTATTCGGACTAGCAAAATATTTTTAAGTAAATTATTAAACATATAATTATAATGAAAAGCATGACACACATTTTGGTGATTGTTTATCTTTTAAATAAAGTAATTTGTGTTTATAGAAATACTTTTCAAGTTTGTACAATATACTTGTATCTCCCTGTTAATCACAGAAATTGATACGGATTATTGTATTTTCACCCACATTAGAAGTAAATGTATTTAGGTATAAAGTAAAATTATTTCTCTAGCATTTAAGAAAAATGAAATTTATTTTAAGTGAAACAGTTTGTAAACAGTTATATATATATATATAGTTATAACTGCACATTATAATAGATTTATACAGATATAAGTTATATGTATAATAAGTTATAAAATGTTATATTTATAGGATACATTAAATAAATTTAATATTTTATATATATATATTATATATTTATATATACTTCATATATATATATATTATTTTATATATATATAATATTATATATATATCTTTATATATATATATATATATATATATATATATATACAAAGCCGTAGGCAGGAGGAGGGATTTGGGGGACTGATCCCCCCCGAAATTATGTAGATAGGCAATGTCCCACGTTTGTGTGTGTGTGTGTGCTATCTGCCTAGCTGTTCATGAATATAAACAGTCATTTTCTTTAAAAAAAAAACCGCTCAGACCATAAAAGTCTTCCTAAGCCGGTGGCTGGAAATGCAGCACTGTATTTCCGGCACTGTATTCTGGAAATACAGTGCTTTCCCTTTCATCAGTTGAAGTATCATTCAAAATAAAGATGCCTTTCTCCCTTGGTCCCCCTCCGAAAATAATTTCTGGCTACGTTCCTGTATGTATATATATATATATATATATATATAATATATATATATATATATATATATATATATATATATATATATATATATATATATATTATATATATATATATATATATATATATATTATATATATATATATATATATATATATATAATTTTACATTGTATTGATTATAATCTTTTAAATATTAAAATTTTTAGGGGGTCTCTCCGGAAGCGTTTTTTAAAGGCTGTAAGATAGTATCCAGAGTACCTTATACCTTGCCATTAAAGAATCATCAAAAGAGTCTTAAATGTATAACACGAAAATAAATCTGAGGAAATTTTTATAAGAATTTTAATTTCAGAATTATTTATAGGGGATATGTCATAATTGTAGACCCAATAAACACTTGTCTGTTTGGAATGTAGAGTATAATCTTTAGTATAAGGAGTCTAACAGGATATCCAGTTTGTGTTTGAAGTAAAGCATCTTTGAACATATTGACTTGATCATGTGATGAAGGTACTTGCACAGTACGTATCAATCCGATAAATATCAAGTACATATTAATAGCACTCAGACGGCTCAGTCAAGATTGTTCAGTTGACCCGTTACCGAATGTAGAGATAATTAACTTTGTTCTGCACTCCTCATCTTTTTGCATATAATAGATAATTAAAATTTGTCAATTATGTCAATATTAAACTTATTTTTTATTGCATGTATCCGTATAAACCCCCTTGGAAATTTATGGGAAATTGTTCATTTCAAAAGAAATTCAAGGATATTTTGATACCATTATCTTTTTATATAAATTACAGTAAAAAATTGTAGACTAATTTATTTATAGTTGACATGTCATCATTGTAAACCTAATAAACACTTGTCTGTTTGGAATGTAGAGTATAATCTTTAGATAAGGATTCTAACATGATATCCAATTTGTGTTTGAAGTGAAGCATCTTTGAACATATTGACATGATCATATGATTATGGTACTTGCACAGGAAGTATCTTCCGATAAACATCACGTGCATATTAATGTCACTCAGGCGGCTCAGTCATGATTGTTTAGTTGATCCGTTACCGAGTGTAGAGGTAATTAACTATGTCCTGCACTCCTCATCTTTTTGCATATAATAGATAATTAAAATCTATCAATTATTTCAATATTAAACTTATTTTTTATTGCATTTATCCGTATAAAATCCCTTGGAAATTCATATGAAGTTGTTCATTTCAAAAGAAATTCAAGGATATTTTGATACCATTGTCTTTTTTTATAAATTACAGTAAAAACTGTAGACTAAAATATTTATAGTTGATATGTCATCATTATAAGCCCAATAAACCCATGTCTGTTTTGGAATGTGGAGTATAATCTTTAGTATAAGGATTCTAACATGATATCCAATTTGTGTTTGACGTGAAGCATCTTTGAACATATTGATATGATCATGTGATGAGGTTCCTTGCACAGGACGTATAAATGTGATAAACATCACGTGCATATTAATGTCACTCAGGCGGCTCAATCATGGTTGTTTAGTTGATCCGTTACCGAGTGTAGAGGTAATTAACTTTGTTCTGCACTCCTCATCTTTTTGCATATAATAGATGATTAAAATATATCAATTATTAATCTATCAAATATTAAACTTATTTTTTATTGCATTTATCCGTATAAAATCCCTTGGAAATTCATATGAAGTTGTTCATTTCAAAAGAAATTCAAGGATATTTTGATACCATTGTCTTTTTTTATAAATTACAGTAAAAACTGTAGACTAAATTATTTATAGTTGATATGTCATCGTTATAAATCCAATAAACACATGTCTGTTTGGAATGTGGTGTATAATCTTTAGTATAAGGATTCTAACATGATATCCAATTTGCGTTTGACGTGAAGCATCTTTGAACATAATGACATAATCATGTGATGAGGGTACTTGCACAGGACGTATCAGTTCGATAGACATCATGTGCCTATTAATGTCATGTAGACGACTCAGTCAAGATTGTTCAGTTGATTCGTTAACGAGTGTACAAGTAATTAACTATGTCCTTCCTCATCTTTTTGCATATAATAGATGACTAAAATCTATCAATTATGTTAATATTAAACTTATTTTTTTGCATTTATCCGTATAAAATCATTTGGAAATTTATAGGAAATTGTTCATTTCAAAAGAAATTCAAGGATATTTTGATACCATTATCTTTTTTTATAAATTACAGTAAAAACTGTAGACTAAATTATTTATAGTTGATATGTCATCATTATAAACTCAATAAACACATGTCTGTTTGAAATGTAGAGTATATCTGTAGTATTAGGAGTCTAACATGATATCCAATTTGTGCTTGACGTGCAGCATCTTTGAACATATTGATATGATCATGTGATGAGGGTACTTGCACAGGACGTATCAATTCGATAAACATCACGTGCATATTAATGTCACTCAGGCGGCTCATTCATGATTGTATAGTTGATTCGTTACCGAGTGTAAAGGTAATTAATTTTGTTCTGCACTCCTCATCTTTTTGCATATAATAGTATCTTAAAATCTGTAAATTATATACCGCTTAAAATATATCAATTATTTTAATAGCAAACTGATATTTTTATTTCATTTATCTGTGTAATCCCCTTGGAAATTTATAGGATATTGTTAAATTTAAAAGAAATTCAAGGATAGTTTAATGTCATTATTTTTTTATACAAATTACAGTTAAAATTTTACAATAATAAAATATGGAGGTATTTAAAGATTAATGAATGTGTCTAGCAATACCTGCATTAATGAACTTATTTAAGCTTCTTAACAGTCCTTTAAGGACATACGACACTGTATAGTACAGAAGCTGTTCTCACATTTTTAGACGATTTTAGTTGGCGGTATTAAAAAAAATCTTTTGATTCAAAATAAAAAAAACTGCAACTCTACTATGTTTTTTAAAGTGAAAATTATGGTCTGCGGCTTGAGAGATTTGTTTTTAACCAAAATGCCATTTTTATCAAAGCAGTGGCTCAAAGTTTTTATTTATGCTCTTTCTGAAGAGAATTATTCATATTCCGTTATGCAAAAACAATGTGAGAGTCATGGTTTTGTAATATCTAAACCTCGATAG
>CM063500.1:44744482-44749482 GCA_032207245.1 Pardosa pseudoannulata
TGAAGATATGTACCAAGTGCTCTTAATGAAAGAAGTGAAGACTACAGCTGACTTCATCAAGTGGTGTAACTACATTGAGGACATGAGGCAAAAAAGAATTGGCCGAAAATTTGAGAGACTACCAAACGTCGTACCAGTTGCAACCATGGAGGAAGAGACAGATTTAGTGTCTCTTATCCGTAGAATTGTACGCGAAGAGGTAAATCGATTAGTAAATCAAGTCGACGAGTTTCCGGACCCCTATTCCCAGCCGCTACAGACCGTCATCCAAGACGAAGTCGAAAGAGCTTTGGCGCCAGTGGTCGTAAAGTCTGCAGACGCCCAACGACGTCCCACGTATGCAGCCGCTGTGACGAGGAAACCTAGAAGTTCTGTCCAGAGATCAGCACCGCAGCCCAGGAAAACGGACCTATGGAGAACGACCGACAACAGACCAGTTTGTTTCCACTGTGGACGCCCTGGACACGTCGTACGCTATTGCCGTGAGAGGAAGGCCATTTTTGACGATTATCGAGCCCGCCGACAGAACTTCGATGACGCTGACGATGAGTTTCGCCGACCCAGCCCCGAACGCCGTTCTTTTCCTAGTCCTACTAGAGGCCGATCACCAACCCGTCGTTTCCGATCGCCGTCGCCATATCGTCGATCAGGTCAATCTCCAAGCCGTAGAAACGAGGAAAACTAAGCAGAGCGACCTTTCGAGGAGGTGAGGCCGCATGTAATGAAAATCCTCCATCGGCCGCAAGGATGACGGGTAACCACCTCGATGTTCTGGTAGATAATCAGCCGATTCGTGCTCTAGTAGATTCTGGAGCCTCGTTTTCCGTCGTCTCCGATAAGTTTCGTCGATCCTTAAAGAAAGTTATGTTTGCTGACGCCAAGAACACTATGCTGAAAGTCGCTAATGGCAATTTTGTTAGGCCGCTGGGAAAATGTGTTCTGCGTGTTGTTATAAATAGACGAGAGCTGCCTGTTGAATTCATCGTCCTACAACATTGTAGTCACGACGTAATCCTCGGATGGGGCTTTTTGGAAGCTTCTCAAGCTGTGATAGACTGTGGCAGAAGTGAACTGTTGACAGAAGATACTTGCCAAGAAACCAAGGCACTAGACGCATGGAAGGTGTATGCCACGAAGGACTACAAGCTTAAGCCACGCTCAATGAGAAGAATAGCAGTATCAGGACTAGATGTCGGAAGAAACATAAGCGTAATCGTGGATGGCAATAAACACTTGCTGCTCGAAAGAAACCTTGCTATACCATATATGGTATCCTCATACCATAATGGACAAAGTGAAATTTGGATTGCCAACATGCAAGCCAAAGATCAAGTCATTCCTAAAGGAATGTACGTAGGCGAAGCTGAGCTCCTGGATGAAGGGCATATATGCGAGATTGCGGAAACAACAAAAAGTACGAGTACTCTGCAGGAGCCGACGAATTCCAATACAGATTATACCAAGATGATATCCCCTGAGTTGAGCAGCGAAAGAAAACGCAAATTAGTCGAGCTCCTACAAGCCTTTTCGGGAATCTTTACAAAAGCTAACAAGTCGACAGCCGCAAAGACAAATGTGAAACACAGGATCAATACGGGTGACCATGCTCCAATCTACCAAAGGGCTTACCGAGTTTCACCGACTGAAAGACGCATAATTCGCGAAGAAGTTCAGAAAATGCTTGACCAAGGTATTGTCCAGCCATCTGAGAGTCCGTGGTCATCTCCCGTCGTACTCATAAGGAAAAAAAGATGGAAGCTGGCGCTTTTGCGTGGACTATCGCAAACTGAATAGAATCACGAAGAAAGATGTTTATCCTCTGCCCCGTATTGACGATACTCTGGACTGTTTAAAAGGCGCAAAGTTCTTTTCTTCCATGGATCTCCGATCTGGTTACTGGCAGATAGAAGTGGATGAAGCAGATCGTGAAAAGACGGCATTTATTACTCCAGAAGGTTTATACGAATTTAAAGTCATGCCGTTTGGACTTTGCAATGCACCGGCGACTTTTGAAAGAATGATGGACAATTTGCTGCGTCATCTCAAATGGACTATGTGCCTGTGTTACCTGGACGACATAGTAGTTTTCTCGGAAAGTTACGAAGACCACCTTATCCGATTAAGGACAGTTCTGAAATGCATTCAAGAAGCTGGACTCATACTTAACCCCAAGAAGTGCCTTTTTGCTGCTAAAGAAGTAAAAATCCTTGGCCATCTCGTATCCAGTAGCGGTGTCCGTCCAGATCCCGACAAAGTGAAAGCCGTGACCAATTTCCCTACTCCGCAGAACTTACATGACGTACGAAGATTTCTTGGAGTTTGCTCCTACTTCAGAAGGTTCATTAAGGGCTTTTGCTATCTCGCCGAGCCCCTGCAGGTTCTGTTGAAAGGCGATGCGAAATTTCATTGGGGTTCTAAAGAGGTAGAGGCTTTTGACAACCTGAAGAAGGCGCTTACATCTGATCCAGTATTGGGGATATTCGACGAAAGATGCCCTACAGAAATTCATACAGATGCCAGCGGATATGGTATTGGAGCAGTTCTGGTTCAAATGCAGAATGAAGTCGAAAAGGTCATTGCTTACGCCTCTAGGACCCTGACAAAGGCCGAAAAAAATTATTCTACTACAGAACGGGAATGCCTTGCCGTCATATGGGCTATCAATAAATTCCGGCCATACCTGTTTGGAAGACATTTTACCGTCGTCACAGATCACCATTCATTGTGCTGGTTTATGACTCTAAAGGATCCCTCAGGCAGACTGGCAAGGTGTGCTCTACGACTCCAGGAACATAATTTTTCAGTAAAATACAAATCGTGTAGGAAGCATAACGATGCCGACGCTCTCTCGAGGAATCCAATAGACGAAGAGACTGAGATGCAAGATCAATTTTTAGCAGTAATAATTAGTATAGACCTCGCTGTCGAGCAGAAGAAAGATCTAGACATAGCAAAAATGATCCTTCCGAAGATCGGATCATCCACCGAAAGGCAATTTGATTTAATTGATGGAGTCCTATGCAGAAAGAATTTTGATCCAGCTGGAAAGACATGGTTGCCCGTCATTCCCAAACATCTACGTGCAGACATACTTAAACATTTCCACGACGCGCCTACCGCAGGGCATCTTGGCTTTGCGAAAACGTACGACAGGATCCGGAAAAGACTTTACTGGCCAGGGATGTACCGAAATGTTGTTAGATATGTCATGGACTGCCGAGACTGCCAAAGGAAAAAATCAGTTCCACAACTACCACCTGGACGACTGGTATCTATCCCTCCTGCTTTCGCACATTTTCATCGAATTGGGATAGAACTGCTTGGGAGATTTCCTAAATCTGCCCATGGTAATAAATGGATCGCAGTCTGCACCGATTATTGTACACGCTATGCAGTAACTAAAGCTTTACCAACTGCTGAAGCCGAAGAGGTAGCTAAGTTCCTGCTCGAAGAGATTCTTCTAAAACATGGAGCTCCTCGAGTTATTATTACAGATCGTGGAGCCGTTTTTCAATCCAGACTTGTTTCCGCTCTCGTCGAATTGTGCAATATCGATCATCGCATGACGACTGCCTATCATCCCCAGACAAATGGTTTGACGGAGCGCCTTAACAAAACTCTAGCCGATATGCTGTCCTTGTATGTTGACACCGAACAGAAAAAATAGGACGAAATTCTAAAATTTGTGACGTTTGCCTATAATACTGCCAAGCAGGAGACAACAGGATTCACACCGTTCTACCTAGTCCATGGACGTATAAATCTAATCGCTTGATCTCAACCGGGGAAAATAGTTCTTGAAATAATGGCATTAAAAGCTCGATAAGGAGGAAGGTGTGTAATTCGAACATTTTAAAGACGGCAGTATTTTTCGCTGTGTTATGAATCATATTTATGCCAATTTATTTTAGAATCGGATCGATAGTTTAGAAGAAGATAAACTTTACTCAATTTGAATGTGGCTAACAATAATTAATTTAATTCCTAATTTATACTGTGGGTAAAACTAAATTTGAAATTAAGATTAAATCTTGCGGATTTGTAAACAAAGTGTTTTTAGTTGAATTTTATATTCACAAACTATACAAATTCATAATATAACGGTTCAATTAATATATTTTAATAAATAAACATTTATTTATCTATTGCACCAGTGTTTCATTCTAATTATACAGGGTATTTGGCTACTGTCGTTATATATTTAAACTCAATTGAAATGTTTTCATTCTACATAAGGTAGCTATGTAGTGAATCTTTTTAAAACTTAAAATGCTAAAGAGTGATTTTCCTTGATATCTCAAGGATTCAGCACTGATAAATGATCTCAAATTTTAAATTTTGAAGATTATTTCATGTTAAATTTGGCACATAAAGTAAAAACATTATTTTTTCAAGCAAAGAGTTGATTATTTGAGTTTTATATTTAAACTAAATTTGAATATTTTCATTCTACATTAAGTAGCTATGTAGTGAATATTTATAAAACATAAAGTACTGAAGAGTAAATTTCCTTGATATCTTAAGGACTCATCACTGATAAATGATCTCAAAAAATGCTAAATTTGAAAGATTATTTCATGTTAAATTTGACAGATAAAGTAAAAACATTATTTTTTCAATCAAAAAGTTAACTGTTTGAGTTTTATATTTAAAGTAAATTTGAATATTTTCATTCTACATTAAGTAGCTCTGTAGTGAATATTTATAAAACATAAAGTACTGAAGAGTAAATTTCCTTGATATCTTAAGGACTCATCACTGATAAATGATTTAAGAAATGCTAAATTTAAAAGATTATTTAATAATAAATTTGACAGATTAACTAAAAACATTAATTTTTTAATCATAGAGTTAACAATATGAATGCAAATGACAGTAAAAAACACACCCTGTATTAACCCTCTAAGCGGTTCGTACGTACAATTCCGCCGGTTGTCCAGTAGAATTTTCGATCCCCCAAAACGTTCCGAAAATGGATGTATTGTACATTTCTGCCAGTG
>CM063500.1:44756982-44759482 GCA_032207245.1 Pardosa pseudoannulata
TCCTACTGTGTGTATTACAAGTACTTTGTGCCTGAAATGTATCACACGCAAAGCAGCTATTAACTATTCCTGTCAACAGAAAAGAGGTAGAGACAAACACTAAAGTTACAGCTATACAGAGAGTTTAATACAGGGTTTGTTTTTCACAAAGTCATTTGCATTCAATTCGTCAACTATTTGATTAAAAATTAAATGTTTTTACTTAATCTGTCAAATGTAACATGAAATAATCTTTCAAATCTCGCTTTGAGATTATTAATCAGTGATGAGTCCTTAAAGTATCAAAGAAATTCACCCTTCACTATTTTATATTTTATAAAGATTCACTACAGAGCAACTTAATTTAAAATGAAAATATTAAAATTTAGTTTATATATAAAACGACACTAGCCTAAAGCTTGTAAAATCAGGATAAAAAAGCTGGTGTAATGTCCTATAAATAGCCTAAGTTATCTCTCCGTCTGTCCTCGAATTTATGAAATGGTTGGACCTAGAATAGATAGAGAAATCCATATTGGATTCTTGATGAGTTAGAGTTAGAAAAATTCAAAGCGAGTAAAGTTTATCTTCTTCTAAACTATCGATCCGAATCTAAAATAAGTTGGTATAAATATGCTTCATATCACAGCGAAAAATACTGTCTCTTTAAAGCGATCTAAATTCCCCCCCCCCTTCAACCTTCTTGATCTTTTAATGCCATATTTTCTAGACCTATTTTCCAGGGATAAGAGCAGGCAACTAAATTTATCAATTTATTACATAATAAATAGGTAAAAATAACAATTTTTCTATCATTATGATGTCATTCCTTTAAACATCTCATTTAGTGATTTCTTATTTTAAATTATTTAAGTATCATCTGCATTATTTTCATAAGCTTTATCATTGAATTTAGTTATTATATAAATAATTTTCTTTTATATTTGCTTAAATAATAGATTAGGTACATATGGGATAGTTTAAAATTTAATCATCGATTACTTTTTTGTTGCAAGATAATTCTTATCTAAAAAACAAATCATTTTTTTACCTGCCTCATAGAATACTTTAAAATTCTGAAAAATTAAAAATTTTACTGATTCCGTCATATTACAGGCTATATGCTAGTAGATAATAAAAGAATAGTAAAAATATTTTCGATACTTTACCTAAAATGTAGAATCCTATCTAAATATAATACAAGACATTTTTTCAAATATTAGAACAGTTAAATTATGTATCGCAGAGTACAATAAAACAATGGCAAGTAAAATGGTATTCATAATAAAATAAAAATCCATATTACGCTACATATTTCGTGAAAAAAATGACTAAATAAAAATTGCATCCAGGAAAATAATATGGTTTCCTCTCTCCTTTCATTGAAATTAAAAAATAAAGCTATTCATAGTTACATATTCTATTGTGTATTATTAAAAGTACTTATGCCTGAAATAGAACACACACAAAGCAGATATTAACTATTCCTGTTAATAGAAAAAGGGTAGACATAAACATTAAAGTTAAAACTATAGAGAGTTCAATACAGGGTTTGTTTTTCACAAAGACATTTTCACAAAGTCACAAAATCATTCAAACTGTCAACTCTTTGATTAAAAAATTAATGTTTTTATTTAATCCGTCAAATTTATTATTAAATAATCTTTTAAATTTAGCATTTCTTAGATCATTTATCAGTGATGAATCCTTAAGATATCAAGGAAATTCACTCTTCAGTCCTTTAAGTTTTATAAAGTTTCACTATATACCTACTTAATGTAGAATGAAAATATACAAATTTAGTTTAAATATATATTGGCACTAGCCGAACACCCTCTAAAATTAGTAGGAAACACTGGTGTAATAGATAAATAAATGTTTATTTATTAAGATGTATTGATTGTAAGGTTATGTTATGCATTTCTATAGGGTTTGAATATAAAATTCAATTAAAAAATTTGTTTACAAATACTCAGGAATTAATCTTAATTTCAACTTTATTTTTACCCACACTATAAATTAGGAATTAAATTAATTAGGGTTAGCCAAATTCAAAGAGAGTAAAGTTTATCTTCTCTTAAACTATGGATCTGATTCTAAAATAGATGGAAATAAATATGCTTCATATCACAGCAAAAAATACTGTCGACTTCAAAACATTCGAAATCTACCCCTTCTTCCCTTTTCGATCTTTTAATGTCATTATTTCAATCCCTATTTTCCTCGGTTAAAAGCAGGAGATTATATTTATCAATTTATCAAACAATAAAAAGGTAAAAATAACTTTTTTTATAGCATTATGATGTTATTTCTTTCAACATCTCATTGAATCATTTCTTATTTTACATTATTTGAATATCGTCTGCATTATTTTCATACTTTTTATCACCGAACTTAGATATTACGTACATAATTTTCTTTTATATATTTGGCTTATATAATATATTAAGTACATTTATGACATTTAAATTTAATCATCAATTAACTTTTGTTGCATGAAAATTCTAAGCCAATAAACAAA
>CM063500.1:44769482-44776982 GCA_032207245.1 Pardosa pseudoannulata
TATACATATATATATATTATATATATATACATATATATATATATATATATACATATATATATATATATATATATATATATATATATATATATATATACATATATATATATACATATATATATATATACATATATATATATACATATATATATACATATATATATATATATATATATATATATATATATATATATATATATATATATATATATATACATATATATATATATATATATATACATATATATATATATATACATATATATATATATATATATATATATATATATATATATATATATATATATATATATATATATATATATATATATATATATATATATATATATATATATATATATATATATATATATATATATATATATATATATATATATATATATATATATATATATATATATATATATATATATATATATATATATATATATATATATATATATATATATGATAATTTTAAATTTAATCATCGATTAATTTTTTTTCAAAATAATTCTCCAAAAAACAAACCATTTTTTTAACCTGCCTCATAGGGTACTTTATAATTCTGGAAAACTAAACATTTTAATGGTTCCGTCATATGACGGGTTATATGCTAGTAAAATAATAATGCATAAATCGATTATTTTTACAAATTTTTCTAGTAGACTTATCAGCGTGGCTTCTGATCTATAAAATAATCAATTACTTTTCAGAGGAGAAACTTTTAACGGGACCTTGTTTGTAGTTGCAGAAGAGCTTTGACATCAAATCTTGTATACTTACACGCTTCTAGAGAGAGCTGATCGAACAAGATAATAATTTGGCACTTTTGATGCCTCGAGGGAAATGCTCCATTTTTAAAACTTCCAGAAACTCTGCGGAACACAGCACTTGTCCCCGTCCTCTCCCCAGATGTAAGCTGTACAATTTTCCTGACTTTGCGTGTTTACTGACAACGGGATTTATTGATTAGGAAGCGAAATTGTAATTTAATTTGGTACGCTGTTTTATTCATGTATTGTTAATAGCGAATATTTTAAATATGATAAACGCATTTTCATATTTGCATGCCTACACGTACATATCTGCATGTACGTTCTTGTGCATGGGCTTATATGTATTGTTTTGAATATCATGCCCATTCATCTTCATAATTTATTCGTTATTCATTTTACTACATTTAGTAATTTATAATGCTTTCCGTTTACCCGTGACAGCAACACTTTTCTAGACTTGGAATCGACTAGGCATAAAATATAATTACAGTTCCCTAGGATTAATTTCAATTTGTTTTGATCATTAGATTCAATTTTTACTTTTTATTAACATGCATTATATTCATACACAAAAATTATTCTGTTCTTGTGTATGTAAAAGACCTCCTTTTAAACAGATGAACTGATTTTCATGAAATTGTGTGTATGTAATTAAGTTGATTCGAAAATTATTTAGATTCAAAATTTCATCCGATAGAATCCATGTACCACAGAGGGATTCATTCTATCTTCATTTGGTAGTTTGCAGTCGTTTTTATACTAAGACAATATGTACCACAGAGGGGTTAATTTCCTCTTATAGTATTTATTCTTTTATTCTAGAGTCATTTTGACTTGTATCTAATACTTAATGAATCTATGTATGACTAAGATAATCTATATTATAGAGTAATTCATTTTCTTTTAATTTGGTAATGTATTCTTCTTTTTTCTCTGGGTCCATTTAGACTCGTATCTATTACTTAATGAAATTATAAAGGACTAAGACACTCTATATCACAGAGGGATTCATTCCCTCTTCGTTTGGTAGTTTTTAGTCTTCTTATTACTCTGAGGCCATTTATTCTGGTATTAATTACTTAAAGAAATTATAAAGGACTAAGTCACTCTACATCACAGAGGGATTCATTCCCTCTTCGTTTGGTAGTTTTTAGTCTTCTTATTACTCTGAGGCCATTTATTCTGGTATCTATTACTTAATGAAATTATAAAGGACTAAGACACTCTATATCACAGAGGGATTCATTCCCTCTTCGTTTGGTAGTTTTTAGTCTTCTTATTACTCTGAGGCCATTTATTCTGGTATTTATTACTTAATGAAATTATAAAGGACTAAGACACTCTATATCACAGAGGGATTCATTCCCTCTTCGTTTGGTAGTTTTTAGTCTTCTTATTACTCTGAGGCCATTTATTCTGGTATTTATTACTTAATGAAATTATAAAGGACTAAGACACTCTATATCACAGAGGGATTCATTCCCTCTTCGTTTGGTAGTTTTTAGTCTTCTTATTACTCTGAGGCCATTTATTCTGGTATCTATTACTTAATGAAATTATAAAGGACTAAGACACTCTATATCACAGAGGGATTCATTCCCTCTTCGTTTGGTAGTTTTTAGTCTTCTTATTACTATGAGGCCATTTATTCTGGTATCTATTAATGAAATTATAAAGGACTAAGACAATTTATATCACAGAGGAATTCATTTTTTCGTTTGGTAGTGCATAGTCTTCTTTTTACTCTGGGGCCATTTATTCTGATATTTTTACTTAAAGAATTATAAAGGACTAAGGACTAAGACACTCTATATAAGAATTTATTCCCTCTTATATATACAAAGCAATACAATGAAAAGAGGAATTCACACATATCTGTATTCCCCTTTTTGTAGAATTTTCTAAGGAAGAAAATATCGTTAATATTAAAATTCACACTGGAAACAGTTTGGGGTAAAAACGACCGAGGTGTTATAAAAATAGATAAAGACATAGGCAGAACAATAACAGAAAAGGTTTATAGTCTCAGATCTCCCATTTTCTTCTGTATACGTACAGACGTAACGTCGATGTTAATCAAAAATGGAAAGAGATGAGAATGGCTTTTTACTTTCAAATCGATTACAATACTTTCTTTACTCCATACAAGGAAATAAAAAAGCAAAACACTTAACTGAAAAAGCTCCAAGAGAAGCTGTCAGTCAAAATTCAAATAATTGTTTCTACTCACGATATCCAATTTATTTTTCTTTCTCTTAAACCATGTACCACATGAAAATAAAAGAATAAATAATGCAGGCGGCTTTCGGCTCTCAACTTATTTCTCAAGGGACCATAAAGCGTGTCAGTAAAATAAGTAAAATAACGTAAAAAATGAACATGTTCGAACATTAGCATCGATTTACATGTAAAGGAAAAAGTACAAAAGTTGAAGAAAATTCTCGAAAAACTCAAAACAGGAGAAGAGAAGGATTTTCTCTGAGATAATAAAAAGATGAGTGTTTTGTATACAATAAATTTGTGTAGTGGTAGATGCCGTGCACTTGATATTTGTGATTTTAAATTATATGTTGACACCGACACAGAAGTACTTAATTTTGCTGTATAGTAAATAAAAGAATAAGATATATGAATTAAGAATTAATTCACTGAGAGAACTCCTTAGAATAGAGAATTTTGGTTTGATGGGCTGCAGTCAAATTTCTCTACACTAGAATCCTATTGACACAGATGTACCACTTAGTTTATTTTCTATTTTTAATGTTTAGTAAATAACAAAATTAATAAAGTATATGAATTAAGAATTAATTCACTGAGCTAATTCCTTAGAATAGAGAATTTTGTTTGGTGAGCTGCAGTTAAATTTTACTATACTATAACCTTTTAGAGACAGATGTACTACTTAATTTATTTTCTGCTATTTTTAATGTTTAGTAAATAACAAAATTAATAAGGCATATGAATTAAGAATTAATTTACTGAGCTATCTCTTAGAATAGAAAATTTTGTTTGGTGATCTGCAGTTAAATTTTTCTATACTATAACCTTTTAGAGACATATGTACTACTTAATTTATTTTCTGCTATTTTTAATGTTTAGTAAATAACAAAATTGATAAGGCATATGAATTAAAAATTAATTTACTGACATAACTGCTCAAAACAGGGAACTTTGTTTTTGTATGCTACAGTCAAATTTCTCTACACTAGAACTTTTTAGAGACAGATCTACTTATTAAATTATTTTCTACTATTTTTAATGTTTAATAAAAAACAAAATTGATAAGGCATATAAATTAAGAATTAATTCACTGATATAACTCCTCAGAATAGAGAACTTTGTTTCTGTAAGCTGCAGTCAAATTTCTCTAACCTAGAAACTTTTAGAGACAGATGTACTACTTAATTTATTTTCTACTATTTTTAATGTTTAGTAAATAACAAAACTGATAAGACATATGAATTAAGAATTAATTCACTGAGATAACTGCTCAAAATATAGAACTTTGCTTTTGTAAGCTGCAGTCAAATTTCACTACACTAGAACTATCTAAGACAGATGTACAACTTAGTAATTTATTTTCTACTTTTTTTAATGTTTAGTAAATGACAAAGCTAATAAAGTATATGAATTAAGAATTAATTCACTGAGATAACTGCTTAAAATAGAGAACTTTGGTTTTGTAAGCTGCAGTCAAATGTTTATACCCTAGAACCTAATTAAGACAGATGTACTACTAATTTTATTTTCTACTATTTTTAATGTTTAGTAAATAACAGAATTAAAAAGGTATATCAATTAAGAATTAATTAACTTATATAACTGCTCAGAATAGAGAACTTTGTTTTTGTAAGCTGCAGTCAAATTTCTGTACCCTACAACCTTTTTGAGACAGATGTACTACTTAATTTATTTTCTACTATTTTTAATATTTAATAAATAACAAAATTAATAAAGTATATGAATTAAGACTTAATTTACTGAGATAACTGTTTAGAATAGAGAACTTTGGTTTGGTTATGCTGCTGTCGAATGTATCTACACCATAACCTTTTAGAGACAGATATACTACTTAATTTATTTTTTACTATGTCTAATGTTAAGTAAATAACATAATTGAAAAGGTATATGAATTAAGAATTAATTTACTGAGATAACTGCTTAGAACAGAGAACTTTGGTTTTGTAAGCTGCGATCAAATTTCTATACCCTAGAACCTTGTTGAGGCAGATGTTCCACTTAATTTATTTTCTACCATTTTTAATGTTTAGTAAATAACAGAATTGAAAAAGTATATGAATTAAGAATTAATTTCCTGGGAGAAGTGATTAAAATAGAGAACTTTGTTTTTGTAAGCTGCAGTCAAATTTCTGTACCCTACAACCTTTTTGAGACAGATGTACTACTTAATTTATTTTCTACTATTTTTAATATTTAATAAATAACAAAATTAATAAAGTATATGAATTAAGACTTAATTCACTGAGATAACTGTTTAGAATAGAGAACTTTGATTTGGTGACGTGCAGTCGAATTGTTCTACACTAGAAACTTTTAGAGAGATAGCTGTAATACTTGATTTATTTTCTACTTTTTTTAATGTTTAATAAATATCGTAATTGATAAGGTATCGGAATGAAGAATTAATTCACTGGGATAACTGCTTAAAATAGAGAACTTTGGTTTTGTAAGCTGCAGTCAAATGTTTATACCCTAGAACGTTTTAGAGATAGATATACTACTTAATTTATTTTCTACTAATTTTAATGTTTAGTAAATAACAAAATTAATAATGAGGTATATGATTTAACAATTAATAAACCGAGATAACTGCTTAGAATAGAGAACTTTGATTTGGTAAACTGCAGTCCAATTTTTCTACACTAGAACTATTAAAAGACAGATGTACTACTCAATTTATTTTATACTATTTTTAATGTTTACTAAATAAAAAAATTAAGGATATGAATTAAGAATTAATTTCCTGAGAGAAGTGATTAGAATAGAGAACTTTGATTTGGTAAACTGCAGTCCAATTTTTCTACACTAGAACTATTAAAAGACAGATGTACTACTCAATTTATTTTATACTATTTTTAATGTTTACTAAATAAAAAAATTAAGGTATAGAGTTAAAATTTAATTCACTGAGATAACTGCTTAGAATAGAGAACTTTGGTTTTGTAAGCTGCAATCAAATTTCTCTACCCTACAAACTTATTGAGACAGATGCACTACTAAATTTATTTTTTACTATGTCTAATGTTAAGTAAATAACATAATTGAAAAAGTATATGAATTAAGAATTAATTCATTGAGAGAATTGCTTAGAATAGAGAATTTTGGTTTGAAAAGCTGCAGTTCAAACTTCTCTACACTCACAAACTTATTGAGAAAGATGCACTACTAAATTTATTTTTTACTATGTCTAATGTTAAGTAAATAACACAATTGAAAATGTATATGAATTAAGAATTAATTCATTGAAAGAATTGCTTAGAATAGAGAATTTTGGTTTGGTTATGCTGCTGTCGAATTTATCTACACCATAACCTTTTAGAGACAGATATACTACTTATTTTATTTTCTATTTTTTTAATATTTAATTAATAACAGAATTGGTAATTATATGAATTCAACATCATTTCAGTGAGAGAACTGATAAGAATACAGACATTTGGTTTGGTGAACTACAATTGAAATTCTCTACATTTTGACTTAAGAATTTATGAACCTAATTTATTTCTAATTACTTATAATATATAAATAACAAAATTGATAAGGTATTTAAATTTTAAAAAATTAGTGGGAGAACTGCTTAGAATTAAGAACTTTTTTGAACAGCAATCACATTTTTGTATTCTAGAAACGTTTAGGGACATATTTAATGCTTAATGCATTTTCTAATTTTTGCGTAAATAGCAGAATTTATAACGTTTATAACTCAAGGATTAATTTTGTGATAGTAGAATAGTTTATTCTGGTTTGGTTGCAGACATTTATTTTTTCTACTCTGCAGTAATTTAGACTGATATTCACTACATAATGCAATTGAGAAAGGCGAAGATGATATATAGCCAAAGAGATTTTTTCACACGAGAAAAGTTCCAAAAAGTTAAAATATTACATATTCAAGCTTCAAAGATGCATTCCTATATACAGAGTGTCCCATAACTTTGTCCAAGTAGCGAGTAAAATTCGATAATATAGTTAAAAAATCATAAAAAAAATGTATGGTTGAAAACACCATACACCAAACCAGATGTGATAAAAAATGAAACAGGAATAATAATAATACAAAGTATATCTGAAGGACCAAATTAAACTTCTTTTCTCAGTAGGTACAAAAGTAATGCTTAAAATAGTCGAAATTAATTCATACTTTGTGAAATCAGGGATTAAAATTTAAACTTTAAAATGTTTTGATGTCATAAATAAAGCTAAAGTAATAATACTAATACAAAAGATATCTTAAGTACCAAAAAAAAAACATCCTTTCCAAGTAGGTACAAAAGTAATGCTTAAAATAGTCGAAATTAATTCATACTTTGTGAAATCAGGGATTGAAATTTAAACTTTAAAATGTTATGATGTCATAAATAAAGATACTGGAATAATAATAATACAATGGATATCTGAAGTACCAAATTAAGCTTCCTTTCTAAATAGGTACAACAGTTATGCTTAAAATAGTCGAAATTAATTCATACTTTGTGAAATC
>CM063500.1:44784482-44786982 GCA_032207245.1 Pardosa pseudoannulata
ACGGTGTCGTTCAATGGAGTTCTCTTGGTGGTAACGGGTACCTGGCGCTCTCCATATGAAAGTCCGGCGAGAATCAGAATGTAAACTGAACGTGGACTCGTCGGAAAACATCACACAAGACCACTGTTGCGGTGTCCACAATGCATGCTCTCTAGCCCAGCATAATCGCAGGCGACAGTGAGTTGCGGTAAGGGGAACACATCTGACAGGCCTACGAGCATATAGACCAATGTTCCCTAAGCGTCTGTACACGGTCTGCCTTGAAACTGTCGTACCGGTAGCTGAAGAGAGCTGACGAGACAGGTCTGATGCTGTGCTCCGTCTGTTTCTTTTGGCAGTAACTGCCAAATACCGGTCATCATTCGGCGTAGTAACTCGGGGGCGACCTGTGCTGTAACATCTACTCACATTACCATCATGTTTGAATCGTTGCCAAAGCCTGGAGATGACACTCTGGGCGATTCCAAGTTCCTCGGATACTTCCAGCTGGGTACGTCCACATTCCAGTCGTCCGATAATTCTACCACGTAAAAAATCATCCAAATGCTTCCTTTGTGCCATAACTATGCGGTTATTGCACTGAAAGGCTTTTAAAGCGCTTGTGAACAATTTTACTTCTTTGCTACCATTCCTTATATACCCCTTTCATACACTCTCGTCATTGTGACGTACTATCCGCGCCATCTGGTGGTTTCCTGCAATTTGCATATTCTTCTTCAAGATGTGTGTGATAATTCTACAGGTGAAATTTTTATTTTAGAGCTCAATTTCTGTGTGATTCTGAATTATCCTTAATTTATGGACATGAGTGTATATATATATATATGTATATATATATATATATATATATATATATATATATTCATATATATATATGTATATATATATATATGTATATATATATATATATATATATGTATATATATATATATATATACATACTGATATATATATATATATGTATGTATGTTTATATATGTAAATATATATAAATATACACATATATATACATACATATACAAATATATATACATATATATATATATATATAAATATAGTGTTGTTCTCGGTGTAAGTTTCGGCCCATTCCTGCACCCCAAAATTTTGCCTGAGTAAACGGCACGGCGTAGCATATTCTTCCGGTAGAAATTGATATCTACGTTTCAGAGGAATTGCGGTATCCTTTTATTTTCTTCGGTTTGTCGTTTTTCTAATCTGCACGTGAGCCATTAATGTCCGATGTTCAGTTTTGAGTTTTAAGTAAAATAATTTGTTTTATATTTAGTTACTTTATTTTTGTAAATAAAATTGTACACTTTTTATATCCTATTTTTAAAGTCGAACGATGATAATTGTGCACTGTTTAAATTTACAACCACTACAAATCCATGACAACAGTGAGATTCGAGACCTCGAACTTTGTTACCGGAGAGCAACACCATACCCATTCTGCTATTGTTCGGCCGTTACGAGCACTGAACTAGAACGCATGAACTCCAGACCTACAATTCAACACCCCTCCTGCTTTTCCTGCTTTCATTTGAAAGTGTGATAGATGAGTGAAGATGAAAAATAGTTACAGTGTAATAAAATTTACTTATTGGCAACAAAATAAAATACTAAAAAATATTAACTTGCACTTGCCGATCTCTTTCCTAAATGATAATCAGAGTTTTTCAACGCAGAATCATTTGATAATCATTTGATAATGTTACAACCCCTTTATCCAGTACTACATAGAATCCAGTAAAACATAGAATCATGACTTCAATTCCTAAAGAAAAAAAAATATTACTGACTAATTCAAATACACACACTGCACGACAAACTCAAGAAATGGTGCAACGATTTAACTGGGAAACTTTAAGCCACTCCCTAATACAGCCCAAATTGCTGTTTAATTTTTTTTTTTTAAATTAAAGGACATTTAGTGAATATTTCATTTTACTGAAATTAAAGGAACATCTCTCTGAAACAAGGCCACTCTTAATAAACTGTCGTGAATACAGCTATCGGGAACAAAGTGGTATACGTAATCTTTACCAAGTCAAAATGGTTCTGCAAAGCGTTCGGTTAATGTTCAAAACGCTGATGAATTAGAAATTTTAAAAAATTGATGACTGTACTTATAAAACGTGATATAAGTACCAAAAGTACAAAGATAAATTCTTAGTTTTATATTCTTTATGGATTACACGTGAGACTTTCTGATTAATTTATTTTCTTGATCCTTTAATATTATTCTGTTGTTCTCTTTTCTTTTGTTTTGCTCAGTGATTTGCTCGTTTAAGTGTTGAACATCGATTTCTGTATTGCTGTAGGATAATGTCCAAAATGCTGCTGGATTAGAAATTTTAAAAAATTGGTGACTTTATTTATAAAATCTGTTATAAGTACCAAAAGTACAAAGATAAATTCTTGATTTTATATTCTTTACGTATTACACGTGAAACTTTCTGATTAATTTATTTTCTTGATCCTTTAATATTATTCTGTTGTT
>CM063500.1:44791982-44804482 GCA_032207245.1 Pardosa pseudoannulata
AAGTACTGTCAGTGTTTGCAACGTGACTGATAATAAAAAGGAATCTTAAAGCTTAACCCTTTATTTGACAAGATGTTTTTTCAAATATTTTTTTTAATTTCTGTTATTTTCCCATGTCTGTATAGACATTACGATCTCTGTAAAATAAACAAAAAACTATATCATTTTCCATTTTTGAGATAATTAATGTCCGCTGTGGCGCATACTGACAATTATGTTATATAGTAGTTATAAATATACATACCCAGTGTAGCTGCCAGACATTGCCAAATAAAGGGTTAAATAAAACTATAGATGACTATTGAAACCATTATAGCTGTTGAACTTGTTGTTGTCTTATACCACTTGGTCAAACCAAGCGCGATTAAGCCTTAAGTACGACTTATGCTCAAATGGGTCCATTTCATTTTAAGCAGGGATCAAGCAGAAAATCCCTGAACTTGGCCTGCCACTCCCAGAGGTATCGATTGAGAACTTGGAGGACATTGTGACCACGAACATATTCTATGTACCCTAGTCACCTTTAACGAACACGGAGGGTCCTAGGCCGGCTCAAACTCCGAAACAGCAACTCTCCAATTACGAGAGCCTTTGCCGACTGAGCTACCACGGCTTGCAGTACAAATTGAAACAAAAAACTGTAGAATTAAAGTATAGTTTTATACCCATTCGGAATATACATAGTTAAACAGTTTAATGAACAGAAGAAGAAGAATGACTGTTGTTCTAGAATGTTAGTATAAAAGATATGAAAGCTAAATTGTGCTTTTTAATTTATGTATTGATTAAAATATTTAGAAATTTTTATTCCAAATATTCTTATAGACTGATTATTTATATAGATGATATATGTTTTATGAATTCAAATTTATAAATAATTATAGCAGATAATTTTAATTTTTTACAAACATTAAGTTTCTATTAGAATTTCTAAACTTTTAAATAAGGGATTTCAAAACAAAAGCTTTCTTAAGTAGGACATTTTTCTCACCAGAAGAAATCAAACTGTATGTAAATATAATTATATTTTAATACATAGATACCGAACGCGAAAGACTTTGATACATATTACTTAAAATATAAATACAAATAAAATAATAATTATTATGAGGCTTACATATCAATTATATAATGTATTAAGATACATTATTTTTTGGCTCATCTGTCGCAAAATGTGTAATATTTGGTTTTAAAGTGGTGTAGAACAATAGACAGGCAACCAATGAGAATCTTAAGTTATATGTGGAGATCAAAGCTACGTTAATTGAAAAACTAATTGATATAAGAATATTTTAGCTAAGCAGGAATAAATTTTTGGTGTATAAAAAGTCAACAAAGGTTACCACAATCAGACTTTAAACAAAGTTATCGCGGAAAAATTGTAATTTTAGGAATAGTATAGCCAGAAATGCAGTTTAGAATACAACTGTAATTAAAATAAGTAATTTTTAGTAAAATTTGGTTTTATAATGTTGTGGTGCTGTAGAGAGGTAACCAATGAGAATCTTCACGACTTGGAGGTTAAAATTCAGTTATATAAAAAACAAATTCATATAAGAATAGTTGATCTCAGCAGGAATTAATTTTTGGCGTATCAGAAGTCAACAAAGGTCACTATATTCATAAGTTAAACAAAGGCCAATAGTTGTCATTTTAGGGATAGAATGCATTTTAGAATACATCTGTATTTAAAAATGGTTAGCTATTAGTTAAAATATCTTTACATATATAATCAAATTATATGTTAGAAGAAACCAACTATTAAATTATAAGTTCTTGCGTTAAGTAGATTAAAAATTTAAGTTTTACGTTAATGCCGAAATTAGATCCGAAATGCTAATGAAAAAAAATAGTTCTTTACTTTTCTAAACAGAATCTATTTTCTCTCTCTCTCACACGCACACACACACACACAATCATATATATATATATATATATATATATATATATATATATATATATATATATATATATATATATATATATATATATATATATATATATATATATATATATATATGTATATGTATATATATGTATATATATATATATATATATATGTATGTATATGTATATATATATATATTATATATATATATATATATATATATATATATATATATATATATATATATATGTATATATATATATATATATATATATATATATATATATATATATATATATATATATATATATATATATATATATATATATATATATATATATATATATATATATATATATGTATATATATGTATGTATATATGTATATGTATATATGTATATGTATATATATATATATATATATATATATATATATATATATATATATATATATATATATATATATATATATATATATATATATATATATATATATATATATATATATATATATATATATATATATATATATATATATATATATATATATATGTATGTATGTATGTATGTATGTATATATGTATTTTTTGCTGTCTTAGATAAAAGTCCAAGTTTTTTTGACAAGTGATATCATCATCATGTTCTTTAATATTACAATTTATATTTATGTCCTACTGAAATTAAAACAAGTTTTTATTTAATTTTTAACTTGTATTTTTTCGGAATTTTATTTTAGTTCAAAAGCATAATGTAATGCAAATAAAATCCTGTAACTTTACTGTCCAAATTGTCTTTGTATATGTATATATATACATATATATATATATATATATATATATATATATATATATATATATATATATATATATATATATATATATATATATATATATATATATATATATATATATATATATATATATATATATATATGAACAATTACAAGTTAGTACTTATGTTAGAATTTACATATGAACAAAAATTCAGAAATTCAGACATTAAGTCAAAAATTTAAATTGAGTCTTATTTATCCTGCTTATAGATAGCATTTTTACTTTTCTACTTAAATCTCCTCATACATTAAATATTTAAAAATACTTTCTCTTTAAAGATACACGCATAAGTTAAATAATTTAAATTCGAAACAGTAAAATAATTTAAACATACTCATTTCTATTCTTTTCTCTGAAAGATTTAAATAACAAAGATATTTTGGAGAAAATTTATTTTTCCCAGCGAGAGTGAGATTAAAGAACACGAAAACAAACAACATATATAAATAAGAGTGTATTTAATAATAAAGTTTCTAGATTACATAATGCCTAATAGAATGAATCAGATTTAGTTTGTTAAAAAAACACAAGGAATAATGAGAGGCCATGATTTCAGATTTTCTTCATTCGAAATAGTTTTTACATTTTTGAAAAAGATGTAGCACAAAAACAGCACCCAGAGTAAAGTTACTTAAAAATAAACAAACATTTGAGAAATAATGTTAATCTCACATCTTATTTGAATTTAATAGTAGGCGTGATTTTGATTCGAAAATTTCCATATTTTCCGAAAATTTGTGTGCGCTTTTTCCTAAAATTATAAAAAACAATCCCCCCCCCCTCGAAAAAAAAATAAATAAATAAAATTGAAAATAATTTTCGAAGAAAGAATTTTCTGAAAATTTAAAAAAAAATTAATTTATCTTCAGTTTCAAATGAAAAATATATGAATGATTTTTGAAGATAATCAGAAGGTTTTATATCTTTTCTCACCAATTGTTTTGACTCACCCACAAATCTTTTTCCTACTGAAAAACATTAATAATATGTTATGTGATTTTCTTTTTTAAAGCCATATGTTTAAATTTAAATTTATGAATTCAGTTTAAGAAATTGAATTTCCTAGATGACGAACATTGATATGTGTTAGAATTAATTTATACAGAAAACACTTAAGGTTGCAACTCTATAATAATTTGATGTATATTAAAAATATGACTATATTGATACTTTGCAAACAATATATTACAATAATAAAATTTACGTATCATAACCAGCTCTAGTTTTGACATCCAAAAATTAACCTTAATATATTTTTTATTTTAAAGTATCAGCATATACGTTTTCAGAAAAATTCTGTATTATGTATAGAAAATGTTTTCTTGCTTAGAATCACCCATGTTGAAGAGTTTTAGTATTTAACTTTTAACCAAATAGAGGAAGCATGTGTTTAATCAGCAAGAAAGCAGGACATCTATGGTCCGAGTGTTGTAGAAACATTCTACACAAAACCAAGCAATTGCAATAAGCATATGCATTTTCTCAATTTTCTCTAAATATTTTTCTCAGAAAGAGATACTTTTAATTTATTCAGGCTCCAGAGAGCTAATGCACGTACTTACACTTTGCATTTTTATTTATTTTTTGCGGCCGGAGGAGAGATACCTTGAAAAATACATCGTTATTTAATTAAAATTACGCAATATAAAGATGCAATTTTAGTTTTTAACTTGTGTTGTAAAATTTAAGGGGTTTTTTTTATTTAATTTTTTAACTAGTGTTATGTTTGTACATTTGGAACACTTATAAAAAAAGTTATGCACTTTTACCTATTTTAAAATATGTGTAAAAATTAATATAACAAATAATCTGAAATTCATTTTAAACTTTTAATAAGGTATTTTTGGTAATCCAATTATTTATACAACACTTTTGGCGCATGTTCTTGTGTAACTACGGGTAGCGCGTGTCTTCGCTTGTTAGCGAAATACAATAAAATTTGTGTATTTCCTTTACCAAAATATTGCATGTTTTGTAAATAGTTTTGGTCCAATAATACAGTGCATTATTATTTCCGAAATCTGACTGTTTTGTTTTTAGCCAAGCTACCTTTTGTATCTACAATTCTTTTTATACAAAACAATCGTTTACGTTATTGTAACATGTAATTGCAGATTATAATTAAGTTGTATATGTAACGTAAATTAATTTGTTTTATATATATATATATATATATATATATATATATATATATATATATATATATATATTAATATATATATATATATATATATATATATGTGTGTGTAATGTGTGTGTGTGTGTAATTAAGTTGCATATTAAGTTACATACCATTATCAATATAATGCTCACATCTCAAAAATATATTTCGTTATTCTCTCTTTAATATTTCATTACATCGAGCTAATTATATTGTATTAATTTATTGTATAGGTACTCTTCGATTTAGCGCCGAATTTGCTTTAAACGTGTATGTCGTTAAGTGAATCGGTAGATAAGCGAGGGTTTAGTTTGAAAGCAGAGAAGTGTTATAAAACTGTAAAATATTTACAATAAACTACTATATTTACAATTGATTACGAAGTGACTGCTTCTCAAAGAAAAACTAATTAAAACAATACACAATAAGTTTGTATATAGCAAGCTCAGTACCTCCATTTACCTTTAAATACTAAAGTTTTAACCTGTATCTGAGATTCTTAAAATTGCAGATCAAATCGTAATAATGTGACTTGTAATAAGTGCAATTTGTCGTTAAAGAGATGAGTCATAATATGAAAAGCACCTGTACTCATTCTCCCTTCTTCTCTAAATATGTTTGTGTATTTGTAATATAACTCCTCCTAAACTGCTGGACTGATTTTGATGAAATTTTTTGTATGTAATTACGTTGATTTAAGAATGGTTTAACCCCCTTCCTTGTTTTGCTTGTACGCAATACGGGCACAGCTTTCGACCCTTTACTGATTTGTCCGTACGGCGTATGGGTAATCTGATTTCTATTTCACTTGCACTTTTTAGGCAGTATTTTTTCCAATTTTAGTAACAAATTATTCGTATAGATGACGATAGCTGTCCAGTCAATGATAGTTTGTAGTTTATTGTATTTTCTACTCTGATTGGTTCAAAGGGGCGGGGTTTTCGTATGTTTTGTATCAGAAGACGAATTGTTATCTTTCAGTGTATAGCTTTCTGGTTATAGTTTAATAACCACCTGATAATTTTATTGATTTAAGAGTTGAATAATATATTTTTACTTTTAAATAATGGATAATTCAGAGCGTATGCAGCTAAATTCTTGTGATTCGAACTGCGACTCGAAATCAGAAACTTAATTATCTGTAAATAATAATAGCGAAAGTTTAATAGATGACCTGGATAGTAGTAACTCTGATAGTAGTACAGATGTCATCAGTGAAGGAAGGCAATTTTTTTAAATTAATTGTGATAATACTTTGGATCCGCCTCCTAGATTTGCTTTCAATTATTCAATGGATTCATTTATAAAAAAAAAAACTATATTTCATCAAATAAAAAAAATTTTATACTTTAAAATTAATATATCAAAAAAATTTTAAATATCTTTAAAAAAAAAAAAAAAAAATTTATAAAAATTGAAATTTTTTTCCGAATGCTTTCAATGGAATTCCAAAAATTAACTTGGATATCGATGAGACTAAAGGTAAACTTCAGCTCTATGATGCTTTCATAGAAAAGAAAAGTTGTAATAAATGCTTATAAATATTGTAAATGTTAATTTTAATAACATATCTTTACTTAAAAATGTAAAATGAACAAAAAAAATGCAATAAAAAATGTGACATTTTTTGACCGAATTCTGGAAAATAATGAAACTGTAAAAAAGTTAGATTCACAATTTGATTCGATAGAATTTTTTTTTAATTACAAATCCATAATTGCTCGCTTATTGAGGTTATTATAAAGCCGTTTGAAACCTTTCACTGCCAAAGTATCTGTGTCGCAGTGGTCAGCTCAACGGAATTCAATACTAGAAGTCCTAATGATCGATCCGTACGTTGTGAAAATTTTAATATAATCAAATTATTCTTGGGATGACTGTATGCCTGGTGGCTTCAAGTACTTTTAAAATACTTTTTTACATTAAAAAGGTCCAATTGATAATTTATTTAAAAAAAAATTTACAATTTTACAGAGTTACAAAAGGAAGTCTGTTGGGTTGTATAGTAAAACTTTATAACTCTAAAAAAATAATTTAGAGAAATTTGCTGTAACATAAATTTTCCCTTTAAATAACAAGAGCATAGAGGAGAAAATTTTTCTTCAACGGAAGAAAACTGCTGACAGATATTATCCTATACACAGCAAATAACAATAAATTTTAATTACGTACCCCAGAATTACCGAAAGCCTGATATATAAAAGCATATTCATAGTCTTAAACAAACGAAATAAATAATGCAAATTTAGATTGCAGGTTCTTAGTTTTAAAGGACTTTTCTCTGTTTTAAATTGAAGTAACACTTTAAGATAAGCTTACTTAATAACTATGGAGTAAGTGAATAACTGTGCAAGAATTTGTTGTTTAACGCAACACCACACTGGGAATTAAAGAGTTTTAAATTTGTAAAGTTAAACAGAATAACAACCATGTGTGATTAAAATACTAGAAATAAGAATGCTTAATACTGAAGAATATTATATAAAACATGTGTTACTGATAAAGTTGTCTATAAGCTCAAATATATATATATATATATATATATATAATATATATATATATTATATATATATATATATATATATATATTATATATATATATATTTATATATATATATACATATATATATATATATATATATATATATATATATATATATATATATATATATTATATATATGTATTATTTATATATATATATATATATATATATATATATATATATATATATATATATATATATATATATTATATATATATATATATATATATTATATATATTATTTTATATTATAAAGAATATTCTTTTATATATATATAACATATAAATCTATAAATAATAACTTATATAGAAACTTATGTAATTATAAATAACCAGCGCATAGCGGAGAAAAATCTTTCTTGAACGGGAGAAAACTTCTGTCAGACATTATCCAATGCCTTACAAATGACAATATATTTTAATTACGTACACCAGGATTACCGAAAGCAAGATATATAAAAGCATATTCCTGCTCTTAAACAAACGGAATAAATAATGCAAATTTAGATTGTAAGTTCTTAGTTTTAAAGGACTTTTCTCTCTTTTAAATTGAAGCAACGCGTTAAGATAAGCTTACTTAATAACTATGGAGCAAGTGAATAATTATGCAAGAATTTGTTGTTCAACAGCACACCACATTGGGAATTAAAGGGTTTTAAGTTTGTAAAGTTAAGCAGAATAAGAACTATGTGTGATTAAAATACTAGAAATCTGAATACTTAATACTACAGAATACTATATGAAACTTTTGTTACTGATGTAATTGTTTATTATCTCAGATAAAAAAGTATATGTATATACATATATATATATATATATATATATATATATATATATATATATATATATATATATATATATATATATAATATATATATATATATGGTTTTAGAAATTTAATATTGCGATGCAATCATTACTATATCTTGATAATACTTTAAAGTAGTAGGGTATATTACTATTTCAGATATTACTATTTCTGAACATCCCTAGCTTCCTTTCATTCCAAACCTTATTTTTTAAGATAATTAAAATCTTTAGAATTACGAAGTGATCGTAAAAATAAAATTTTATTTCTGAAAGGTAAAACAAATTTTTAGGATTAAAACATTTTATCACTTAAAAGAATATATATATATATATATATATATATATATATATATATATATATATATATATATATATATATATATATTATATATATATATATATATATATATATATATATATATAAATATATATATATATATATATATATATATATATATATATATATATATATATATATATATATATATATATATATTTATATATATAATATATTATATATATATATATATATAGAATATATATAATATATATATATTATATATATATATATATATATATATATATATATATATATATATATATATATATATATTGTTCAGAAGTAATTTGTTAAGGTGCTAAGCAGTATTATCTATTCAAATTACATTACGGCTAATTTACGTTACCTATTTATGCAAACTATATTTCTCCAAAATCGAAATTAACCTTCTTTCATTAGTAAACCGAGTGCTTTATTATCAGTATATTATTGGGATACATTACGGAAGATCTCGACCAAGACATGATAATCTTTAGAATAAATCAAAAACTAACTTTATAACTTTGTGAGTGAATTAAAAATAGTGAATTTTAATTAATATTTTAATTGTAAATTGTGCTTTGTGATAAAAATTGTAATTGTTGTGTTTTAAAATTGCAAAGCTCTTATACAATATGACATTAATTAAATTATTATTGCCCTGTTGTGTAATAGTTTTAGAAAATTAAAACACACAATATATAATTTTTATCCCGAAACACAATTTAAAATTGAGAATTTTGATTAAAATTTTAATTGTAAATTGTACTTTGGGATAAAAATTGTAAATTCTGTCTTTAAAAATTGCAAACATTTTATATAATATGACGTTATTTAGAATATTATTTTCCTATTTTATAATAGTTTTACAAATTTAAAAGACAGCAACTATAATTTTTATCACGAAACACAATTTAAAATTGGGAATTTTTAAATAAATTTTAATTGTAAATTTTGTTTTGTGATAAAATTATAATTGTATGTTTATAACAGTATAATAGAAAGAAGAAAATAATAAGAGGAAACAAAATTAATAAAAATGAGTACAGGTATTTTTAACTTTACGACCCATTCCCTTAACGTCCACTCGCTTTTACGACAAATCGTGTTTTGATGGGCAATTTGTTAAGTGTTTGTATAAGAGAGATGACAACAGAGAAACATAAGTTATAACTTCAAATTTTGGATACAACAAAACTCTCGAGAAATTTATGTGTGACTTTCTTTGTAATTTTTCCTTATTATATTACTTTATATTATTCGGTTCTTAAAAGTAAACTTTATTAAAGTAAACTTTATTAAAGTAAACTTTAAAAGTAAACTTTATTAAAGTACATTTTATTAAAAAATATTATCAAAACATTTTACAGTTTTTGGATTTAGAGCGTTAAAAAAACGACGTCTGGTGTGTCGTCTAGTAAATCTATAACTCTAAACAAATAATTTGGAGAAATGTACTGTAACGTCCACTTTCCCTTTAAATCACAAGCTCATAGCGCCAAAAAATCTTTCTTGAACGGGAGAAAACTTCTGTCAGACATTATCCAATGCCACGCAAATGACAATATATTTTAATTACGTACCCCAGGATTACCGAATGCAAGATATATAAAAGCATATTCATACTCTTAAACAAACGGAATAAATAATGCAAATTTAGATTGTAAGTTCTTAGTTTTAAAGGACTTTTCTCTGTTTTAAATTGAAGTAACGCGTTAAGATAAGCTTATTTAATAACTATGGAGTAAGTGAATAATTATGCAAGATTTTGTTGTTCAACGCCACACCACACTGGGAATTAAAGACTTTTAAATTTGTAAAGTTAAACAGAATAACAACCATATTCGATTAAAATACTAGAAATAAGAATACTTAATACTAAAGGATATTACATGGTACTTGTGTTACTATTGTAATAGTTTAAAAACAAAACTTAAAAAATAAATATATATAAATACTAGGGCTGGAATGTATCATAAATTTAATATTGAGATGTATCTTCAAACTGATATCATATCATTGATATATCACGGTAATACATAAAATAAAAGGGCATATTACTATTATAGTTATTACTATTTCTGGATAGCCTTAGCTTTTTTTTCTTGGTAACCAAATATTGTAGAGTTGCTATTTGATCCTAAAGATTAGAATTTCTGACAGGTTAAAACAACTTTTTAGGATATGTATATATATATATATATATATATATATATATATATATATATATATATATATATATATATACATATATATATATATATATATATATATATATATATATATATATATATATATATATATATATATATATATATATATATATATATATATATATATATATATATATATATATATATATATATATATATATATATATATATATATATATATATATATATATATATATATATATATATATATATATATATATATATATATAATATATATATATATATATATATATATATATATATATATATATATATATATATATATATATATATATATATATATATATATATATATATATATATATATATATATATATATATATATATATATATATATATATATATATATATATATATATATATATATATATATATATATATATATATATATATATGTATATATAATAATTTGTACAGGTATAAGTATAATTGTTTATTCAAATTGGAAGCCAGTATTCTAATAACATTACCAATTTCTGCCAAATTATATTTCTCCGAAATGCAAATTAAACCTCTTTCAGTAGTAAATCGAGAATCATTGTTATCGTAATATTATTGGGATATTTCACATAAAACCTGGACGGGGACATGATAATCTTTAAGAGAATATTATATGGTTTGTGTTTTGTATCAAGAATGCTCACCTCATTGAGCAGGCTATGACTACAGTGAGAACAGTGATTTATCAATTAAAATAATCTGATTGATGACTAAAAAACAGTTAACGTATGTAGCCAGCAATTTTATGCATGCATCAATACATTTCAGGTTAAGAAATATCTAGGACGGCCCCCAAAAATAAATGGTTTGAATGAAACTAGGGAAGTTCCTACAGAAGACGACTGTAGTAAAGATTTGAAGAGAAAATGTTTTGTTTATGTTACACTGTTAGTAAAATATGCTAGAAGAAGCACAGCAAAAATAAATTAAGGAAGATTATATAATGGGATGTTATGAAGTTTCAAGTGACGATAATATTGTTCTTAATGTCGCTTTTGGTACAGAATAAACAAAGAATTTGTAAAATGCCATGAAAGTGAAAAAGAAAAGCTTGTAACCCCTCTAAGATAAAATCAAATTAATGCACACTGAAGAGTTAGTTAGATATTAGGAAGAAGATGATGAAAATACATCTCCTGAATTGAAGTTGTTGAGAAATTTGCGTAGTCAAATTGTTGAATTATTTGACGAACAGACCTCTAACATTTCATTCTTCATGAAGCAGTTAGCATATAAGGACACGTGTTACACAAGTACCACTCTAACACAATTTTAGCCTTGTGACACGGGGCGTTTTCCTGCTAGAACATTCCATTTCCCGCAGGAAAAACATGTAAGGGCGCAACTGGTTCTTAGAGATGTTCACATACCCTGCAACATTCATGGTCTGCTCTTCACAACCACGGGTCTTAGAGACACTCAAGAAAATGTCTCCAAATCATAATACCGTCACCACCGGCCTGTGTATGATCTACTGTCATTGAAAATGCAACTGTTCCACTGGAAGACGGCATATCCTGAGCTGGCCATCGGCATGATGAATGGCAAACAGTGATTCATCTGACCAGGCAACTCTCTCCCACTGAACCATGAACCAGTCGCGATGTTCCCGGGTCCAGCGAAGGCGCAGTTGGTGATGACGCTTGGCCAGCAAAGGCACACGAATGGGACTTTTGCTGCGTAGCCCCATATCCAACAGTGACCGCTGAACAG
>CM063500.1:44816982-44819482 GCA_032207245.1 Pardosa pseudoannulata
AATTAGTAATTTTGTATTGTGTTCCTTTGTTTTAAAAGCTTGAAAATCACAATAATAGCATATAAATGGGACAAAAGGGTCACTGGTTATCCAAAAAGTGATGTAAAATAATTGTAAAGGATACACCGATTAAAATTGTAGATTAGAAACCGGTAGAAAATTAACGAAAAGTAACATTTCTAAATTTTTGAAGAAATATGGAAGACGCAATCACCAAAAAACAAACCTGGTAAAGGCAGAAAAAGAGGCACATCATAAACTATTGACATAATTAAAAGCCACAGCTTACGTGATACAAAAAGTCATCTGTTAATATACAAGAACATATTACGCAATGTAATTTAGTGGTTAGAGCAAGGATTTTTCAAAGCTGGCGGAAGGAATTTCGTTTGAATCCTTGGATTCATGGAATCTATAGTTATACCTCAAGCAAAAGTTGAAAATATCTAACTGAGATAAAAGCTATGTTAATTGGACAACGGAACAATAGGATATTGTTATTTTAAATGATGAAACAAAATGTATCTGTTAAATATTATTGCCTAAAATTGATAAGAAAAAGAATTGGCGAAGATACGTACTCTATTTGCATTACATCTACATTGAAAATACAGTTAGTTACATCATATAGGGTTGCATGGCATCAATAGTAATAAGCTACATTTATGTAATAAATGAATATTTAAATGCCTCAAAAAGCATAAAGGATACACTTCAACTTAAACTGAAGCGATCCATAGATAATATTTTCCAAGGCAATAAAGCATTTACAATTCAACAGGATTCCGATCCATGAAATGTTTGCAAAAAAACCAATTTGAAGATAATTATAATACTCCATTAAAATGACCCAGAAGAAAGCTAACTTTTAATCCAATCAAAAATCAGTGGAGGAAATTAAAGAAATTTGTAAATGAGACAATAACAGACAATTAAAGCCCAATTAATAGAGGTAATAATTAAACCCGAGTTTCACATTTTAACTACTGGTGAAATTATAAAGTTATCTCATTCTATGTCAAGATATTGTAAGGTCGTAATTTAAGGTTGGTCTACCTGATGTTATGAGATTTTTTGTACAACAATTTTTTTCTCTCTGTTTAAATTTTCTTTTTCATATTTTATATCTTAGTAAACTTTTCTTCATAAAACTTAATAATACCTTGATTAAATTGCCTTTTCAGTGTTACAGACTTTTGTGGCAGTACATTGCATACACATAGAATGCTAAATTTTTAAACATTAAAAACAGGATTTTTCCTTAATGTTCCCACAATTTTGGCCACTGTAATTTGAATCAAACCTCTATTGAAAAACGAGAATACTCTCAAACTAACACGAACGCTATCGTTCTGTACTACGGCGAATATTTAAAAACTTCTAGCCTCAGTCGAGAACCTTTTGAATCTCAATCTTTTAAAGACGATCGTATCATATATGCAATATCTTTTTAAATTGATCCATATGATTCTCTAGTATTCAGATAGCTGTAGTAGAAAATTGCACCTATAACAGACATAGGGCTACCTGTAGTGGAAATGAAAAATACTAATTAAATTTTTTACTTAAAATATCATTAATAATATACTCATTCTGAGTCAGTTTGAAAGACGTTGCATATATGATGCACTCGTCCTCAAAGGGTTTATGTATATAATAAAAAATATATTTAACTGAAAGAACACTTACTGAGTTGAGTTTAAATTAAGAGCAAAAATTGAAATTATTTTAATTATTTAATTATGATATAAATTTTATTTTTAAATAAACTAAAAGATTTTATCTATTAAAAATGATACAAGATATATTTAACTTTAGTAGAAGATAAACTGTGTTTTTCATTTATTAAAAATTAAATATCGGCTGTTCATTTGATACTGTTATATTTTTGCTTCATTTTTCTTTTATTTACTAAACTTACTATAATATAAAATATAAGAATTTTTTGTTGAATAACAAATACATCTAAGTACTGTCTGAAAATTTAACATGCTAAAGAATTTTAAAACCTCTAGCCTCAGTCCAGGACGTTTAGAATCTGAATGTTTATAACAGAACAAATATATTTAACTGAAAGAACACTTACAGAGTTAAGTTTAAATTAATTGCAAAAATTGAAATAACAAGAATTATTTAATTTAGATATATATTTTATTTTTTAAAATAAAATAAGAGACTTAATATATATTAACAATGATACAACACATAGCTTACATTAGAGGAAAATAAAATGTGTTTTTCATTTATTAACAATTAAACATCGGCTATTCATTTGATACCGTTATATTTTTACCTCATTTTCATTTTATTCACTAAACTTACTATAACATAAAAGTTAAGAATTTTTAGTTGAATAAAAATTACATCCAAGTACTGTCTGAAAATTTAACATGCTAAAGAATTTTTATAAAAAAGAAATAATTTGCTTTTATAAACATCATAGTAATATGCAAAAGGGAAATATATTTTCGCTAATAAATCACTGTAACAGTCTAACGAA
>CM063500.1:44821982-44824482 GCA_032207245.1 Pardosa pseudoannulata
ACAAAATGTACTGGTCACTGAAATCCACCACATTTCTTTCCTCTTTTCATGATCAATACTGGACAGCAATATTGAAAACCTAATTTTACTGTTCATGAAACATTTACTTGCACTTTTCTTTCTGGAAATTTAAATGAGGCATCCTTACCTAAAGTATAAGGATCAATAGTTACTTGCATTTACATTAACAAAACTTACTTTGATTGTTTGAAATACAAATAATTAGTTACTGAATAGTCTGAGTATACAAAATGTTCTGTACACTGAAATCCACCATTTTTTCCTCTTTTAATGCTTAATACTGAACAGTGATAGTGAAAACCTGATTTTACTTTTCATGAAACTTTTGCTTGTACATTTTTTTCTGGAAATTTAACTGTGGCATCTTTAGGTAAGGTATATGGATCAATAGTTTCTTGTATTTACATTAACAAAACTTACTTTGGAATGATTGTTTGAAATACAAATAATTACTTGAATAGTATGAGTATACAAAATGTACTGTACACTGAAATCCACCAAATTTCTTTTCCCTTTCCATGAGTAATACTGAAGAGTGATAGTAAAAACGTGATTTTACTTTTCATGATACTTTTACCTGTACCTTTCTTTCAGGAAATTTAACTGAGGCATCTTGACGTAAAGTATATTTATCAATAGTTACTTGTGGCATTGAAAAGAAAGAATTTATCATCTGCTGCCAAAAATGAATTGATTGAAAATTTAAAAAAATATAATCTTTTGAATGCTACTTTCGCCAATGCAAATTCGATTACCTGGACGACATTAAACAACATTTTAGCTGCCACACTTTGGTCCTCAGTTGTTGAAATCTGTGATAAAGAAAGAAAACATCAGCGCTTGTCAACGCAATGTGGATAAGGCTCTTCTGTTATAGATAAAAAAATGCACGGTATATGCAAAATAGGGTTGCATTGTTCCGTATATAAGGTCACCCTGCTTATATGGTCTGATTTTTCTGGGTCAGCTGAGCTGACCATATAACCGATACAGACTGTAATTACTTGCTGAATAGTCTGAGTATACAAAATTTACTGTAACCTGAAATACACCAAATTTCTTTCCTCTTTTCATGATTAATACTGAACAGCGATAGTGAAAACCTGATTTATTTTTCATGATACTTTTACCTGTACCGTTCTTTCTATAAATATAACTGAGGCATCTTTAAGTAAAGCATATATATATATATATATATATATATATATATATATATATATATATATATATATATATATATATATATATATATATATATAATATATATATATATATATATCAAAAGTTACTTGTATTTACATTAACAAAACTTACTTTGGAATGATTGTTTGAAATACAAATAATTACTTGCTGAATAGATTGAGATTACAAAATGTCCTGTAAATGAAATCCACCAAATTTCTTTCCTCTTTTTATGATAATTACTGAACAATGATAAGAAAACCTGATTTTATTTTTCATGATACTTTTACTTGTACTTTTCTTTCTGGAAATTTAACTGAGGCATCTTTACGCAAAGTATACATATCAATAGTTGCTTGAATTTACATTAACAAAACTTACTTTGGAATGACTGGTTGACATACAAATAATTACTTGCTGAATAGTCTGAGCATACAAATGTACTGTACACTGAAATCCACCAAATTTCTTTCCTCTTTTTATGATAATTACTGAACAATGGTAGTGAAAACCTGATTTTACTTTTCATGATACTTGTACCTTTCTTTCTAGAAATATAACTGAGGCATCTTTACGTAAAATATATATATCAATATTTACTTTTATTTACATTAACAAAACTTACTTTAAATAAATGTAAAATCACAAATAAAGTGATTTAATTTTACTTTATTTTGGTGATTAATTTACTTTAGGGAGACTAATTTTTAATGGGACAAAGATTGTTTCCTTTACAGTAACAACAAAACAGAAAAGTATTTTCCACTTATATTTTTAGAAATTTTACTGTGGCTTTACGTAAAATATATTCCTCAAGAGTTACTTTTATTTCCTTTAAAAAACAAACTTTAAATAAACTTAAAATTAAAAAGTAAGTTGATTTACTTAATTACTTAATCTTAGTTACACTAATTTTTAACGAAGTTAAGACAGTTTCTTTCTCAGTATCGTCCAAACTGAAAAATGTTTTTTATTTATCTTTCTGTAATCTTAACTGGGCTAACTTTAAATAAAATATATTGATCATTCTTAGTTTTCACTGACAATACTCGTTTGAAACAAATTTAAAACAAAAAAATGGTTTACTGAATTGCATAATTTTTTACCCTTTTTTATTGGAACTAAGAATATCTTCTTTCTAGTAACGACAGAAAAGTAAATTATTTTTTACTTATAGCGTCTTCTCTTAGATAATTATGAATAATTAAACAACCGATGATAATATTTTAGTTTGAATGAAGATTTTATTTTCTATATATTTAATATTTTTATAAAATAGATTAATGTATTTTATGCA
>CM063500.1:44836982-44839482 GCA_032207245.1 Pardosa pseudoannulata
TATATATATATATATATATATATATATATATATATATATATATATATATATATATATATATATATAAGATAGGTAGATAGATAGAAAAATAAAACACCACACGTACAAGTCAACACACACGTAATTAGATTAAAATAAAATTCCCACATCGCTTGTACGGGGATTCGTACTGAACCCCTTTGCGCTGACCACTACTCCACAAATACTTTGCCGTTGATGGTTTCAAGCGGCAATATAATAATCGTAATAAGCTTGCAAATCTGTTTTTAATAAAAAAGCATTTTTAGTTGAATCAAATTGTGAAGCCAAACTATTTTAAAATCAAGTTCATTACATACAGAAAATTTCATCAAATATATAAAAATATGCAAATAAATAACATAAAACAAAATTATTTTGAACTTTAATAGATAATAAATTGTTTGAAAAATATCTTAAAGTACAAGTAATTTGAAATCAAATCTTCCGTTTGAATTTATTTAATAAATGTTTAATAAGTCCCTGAAAGTCTGTTTGCACAAAAAAGATTTAAGAAACGATTAACTATTTTTTTTTACAATATTTAATTCGATAAATTTTTTAAAAGTTAAAATTATTCAGTTATTTATTTGTTTGTAGGTAACGTTCGTAATATTTTTTACTTAATATCGCTCAAATTATTTTATTAATTAGTAGAATTTTGAAAGGAAAATTTCGTAGATTATTAAAAAAATATAAATAAGTCTAGATTTGGGGCAAATTCAAATCACCACAGTGTACTATATATATATATATATATATATATATATATATATATATATATATATATATATATAGAGAGAGAGAGAGAGAGAGAGAGATTAAAGACCCCACGTACAGTCAACAAACACTTAATTATATTATTTTAAAATTCCCACAGTGCCTGTACAGGGATTCGTACTGAACCCCGTTGCGCTGACCACTACTCCACAAATACTTTGCCGTTGATGGGTTTCAAACCGCTAAATAATAATCGCAATAAGCGCGTAATTCTGGATTTTTTAAAAAAAATCAATTTTAGTTGAATCAAATTGTGAAGCCAAACTATTTTAAAATCAAGTTCATTACATACAGAAAATTTCATCAAATATATAAAAATATGCAAATAAATAACATAAAATAAAATTATTTTGAACTTAGTATAATCTTTCGAATCACACGCATGAGACATAAATCAATTTTTATTCCTAAAATCAAATTGGAAGACGCCG
Organism: Pardosa pseudoannulata; assembly: GCA_032207245.1. Taxonomy (NCBI): domain Eukaryota; kingdom Metazoa; phylum Arthropoda; class Arachnida; order Araneae; family Lycosidae; genus Pardosa; species Pardosa pseudoannulata. Next base: position 44,838,212 of record CM063500.1, read on the forward strand.
AATATTTCTAGAATTGAAAGAGTATGTTTAATCATAATGTATGATCACATTTTAGAAACCAAATACAAAACCAAATTTTATTTTATGATTGTATCTGATAGTTAAAGTGCTCAATACAAATAAATAATCATTGAAGATTGAGATGGATTGAGGTGGAAATCTGATGATAAATGCATCGATTTACTCATTGTTCTTTTAATCTCTTAGGTATATTTTGCGCAATTAAATTTCAGACATATTGAAATTCCTTTACTTGATAATTTTACTAAATTTATGTTTGCTAAGCATACATCTAACGGCTCTTTGTGTTTGGTTTTCAAAATTTCAATTCATTCATTAATGATTAAATAATCTTTCTTTACTTTAATATATTATAAAAGAAGTAATTTATGCCATACTTCTTTATAGTTACGTAATTCAGTAACAATGAAAATATCTAAATTATATATTTTTTAATAGCTAGATAGTGATATAGGTAAATATCTAAGTAAGACTTTGTGCTCGTGAGTGTACTTTTTAAGTACGTTTATAAGCGTAAATCCCAAAAATATTGGGGATATTTAATAACACGATATGTTTAATAAAGGTTTCTTTATAAGATTATTCACCAACAAAATGGTACTAATTTATGAAATTCAATTATTTTCTTTTATTTGTTTCTCACTTTTTTTACAATCTCTCAACACGTTCTATGTCAGAATTACAACGTGAAATAATCTTCAATAAACTATAAAATGTTAAAAAAAATATGTTAAAGTGAAAATAATTTTAAATCAAATCTGTCGTTTTAATTTATTTAATAAATGTTTGATAAGTCCCAAAAAGTCTGTTTGCACATAACAGATTTAAAAATCGACTAACAATTCTTTTACAGTATTTTACATTATTTTGTTTACACTTCTATTTATTTGCAATAATCTTAAATATGTCTTGTAGCAGATAATAATAAAAAGTATAAAACATACACATATATATTCTTAATATTCAACAGATAAGAAATAATATAATTTCCTTTCAAAATGGTTTATCACTATGCATAAATTATATCGCATAAAAAAATTTTTATATGTACCATGATTTCTTTTAAATCTTTTATATACATTAAACAAACATAAAAGTGAGAAAGTAAACTTCATTCTATAATAAATAACCTTAACAGCCATATACATTAGCTGATCTTGCTTCTTGAAGAATATAATTTGATAATAGAACGGAAAACTTGAATGTACTTTAATTTAAACTTTTCATAATGTTTATTTTTAAAGAGAAAT
>CM063500.1:44846982-44869482 GCA_032207245.1 Pardosa pseudoannulata
TTAAGTTTTTTTTTACATGGAAATCTTCTTCTGTCTTTGCTCTTGGGTGCACCTCTGTTCGACCAGTGTGTTCTCTATGGTTTTTCTTTGTTGGTAGTGAAGTAGAAAAGATGTCTACTGTAGCAGCTCTGGAAAAAAGTTTAAAGAAACTTAGCTGATATAATTAATAGCGAAGAAAGATATAATTTTCCCAAAGGACAAGAAACTTAGCTGATTAAACTGTTAAGTTTCAAAAAAATGTTGAGCCGTTCACTAGCGACAGCTTGGAAAACGTATTGAATAGACGGAAAATTTACATCTATAGGACAGAAAGCTTTGGGAAAGATATCGAAAGAATTTTAAGTCAAGGACACTCATTTGATTAAGACATTTAGAAGATGGGAAAAAAATTTTAAGGCATTATAATGGGAGAGAGGACACATATATGCATACATATTGAATAATATTACATTTTTCAGTCTTCTGTTAATGCAAATATTTTGATTCACTGCTACTCATTTTTATACATCCATATCATTTTTAAAATTGAACTTTTAATAACTCTTTAAAAAATAATCTTTACTAATTATTATTAAGTGATAGTGTATGTACAATAAAAGTTTTATCAGTTAAATTCTAGCAATACATAGCATATATATTGAATAATATTACATTTTTCAGTTTTCTGTTAATGCAAGTATTTTGATTCACTGCTACTCATTTTTATACATCCAGTTTATTTTACAAATAGAACTTTTATTAACTCTTTAAAAAATAATTTTTACTAATTATTATTAGGTGATAGTGTATGTACAATAAAAGTTTTATCAGTTAATTTCTAGCAATACCTCGTTATAGTAATTTGTTTTCTAAATTGATAGTATTTCGTTTCTTTTTAATATTATTCTTAATATACCACATAATTTAGTAAATTATAATTAATTAAGGTTCTCTAAAAAATCGTAAAATGTACTAAATACTTTAAAAAAGTTAAATTTTCCACTTTTGAATGTAATGTTAAATATTTAACCCATATTGTACCACACCAACTAAATATTTCTGTAAATTATTAAAACTTAATCCATATCATTAATATGGTGTAACTAAGTATATAAAACCAAAATTTTGAAAAAATATTTTTAATTTTTTATCTAATTTGCTGTCCTATTAAGAAGACAACGGTCCAATACACTACTAAAACTTAACAAATATCACTTACACTGCATTAGGCTGATTCATAGATGAAATTTGGGGAAACGGTCAAAACAAAGTCCAACATTACATTTTAAGCATACTGTTGTAGATTTTCTCTTGCAGTTAATGAACTGGCAGTAAGTGAGTAAGTTTATCTTGCAAAAAATCTCCAGTTTTTCGGAATAGAATAGACATCTATTTACCCCTTGTTGCGCCCAGGTGTGTGAATAGGTGTTTGATCTGGTGTTCATTGAGAGATAAGAAAATAATGTGCGCTATCAATATCGAATGCAATATCGAATTCATAGAAAAATAGTCGGGATTGAACTGTTGTCTTAATTTTAGGGCACCTTTGTTATACTTACAAAATACACGTGTAAAATATATTTTTCAACAAAAACTTTCATCTACATTATTAGCTCTGTTTTTAAACTAAAAGTAACCTCCACAATGTTTAAAAAATAATAATAATAAATATAAAATTAAAGATTAAAATATGACAATTTTTAAGAAGTTTGATGAAAATAAATTTTACTAAACAATCTAATTTGATTTCTCACTTTTTTTTTTGTTACTGTGCTATAGTGTGTCTATTTTAAAGGTGTTAAAATAAAATCCACTCAGAAAATATTTACAACTTTATTATTAAATGGAATTTTTTTGCTGCCCTGTTTATAAGACAGCGGTCCAATATGGGTTAAAACACTTATATGTTCAATTATACATTTCAAATATATAAATATTTTCAAATATATAAATATGGACATATAAAAATCTTATTTACTGAACAATCTTTGTTTTCGATACGAAAATACTAAATAGTTTGTAATATTATAAATTTTCACATTTTCGGATGTTCCTATTCCCCCTACATACCAGTGTACTCGACTATATCTAACGTTCTTTAAAAGAATAACCTTTGAAGTATAATATATAATAGAGGAAGGAAATATTTCAATCTGCTTTTCTATATCTCATTTATTTTCATCTATGTCTAGAAGCATTCCTTCAAAATTATATATAGGATTCACTCAAATTTTATTTGACATTTTCCTATATTTATTCATCAAAACACATCTATTGTTTCATATCCCTTTATATTTTATTCATGGACATATTTTTCTACTGTAGGCCAGTATTATTTTCATAAAAATGTTACTCGAAGAGAAGAACAATTGGAAGAATCCTACAATATATATTCTACTATATACCCCTCAAAAATGGTGCTTCTAACATGAAATTTTTGAAAGTCATTATTTAATTTTATACTTAGAAATTGAAGAATTCACTGCATTTTGCATCACATTAAGAAAAAATATTATAAATAAATTACTAATTTCTATTTTTCTCGAGTATGTTTACAATCTATTCTGTATTATGTATAAAAAATGTAAATGGTCCACTTTACTCCCAGACTCCTGTCTGGGTAGTTAATATTTCCAAAATAATGTTATATTCATTTGAAAATAACTTATATAACTTACAGGCCAGCAATATAAACAATTTAGAAGAAAATTGTTAATTTACACGTTGAAAAAAGCACTAAGAGAGAGACGGGTGGAGCTGATAAGAAAGATTGGATACCAAATATTCTACACATGAGTGGGTTTAAAAGCTATTACTTTACCGTTAACTATCTCCATTGACATTTGGACTTTTGATTGCCACTGGCAGCTGGGATTGTTGCATTCAATATTATAATAAGATTCGACGGACGTAAGGCAACTGGCAACATTGAAGACTCTTGTTGGAGGCATCAAAAGGAAAAATGAATGGTGCCGAGAAAAACGACTGGATGCCAAACACTCTGCGCATGGATGGGTGCAAAAGCTATTACTTTCCCGTTGACGATCTTCATTGGCATTTGGACTTTTGAGTGCTAGTGGCATCTGGGATTGTTGCATTCAAGATTATAATGTGCCTCGATGAATGTAAGGCAACTGACATCAATGAAGACTCTGGTTGGAGACATCAAAAGAAAAATTAATGGTGCGAGAAGAACGAATGGATACCAAACACTCTGCGCATTAGTGGGTGTAAAAGTTATTACTTTCCCTTTAAATATCTTCATTGGCATTTGGACTTTTGAGTGCCACTGGCAACTGGGATTGTTGCATTCAATACATGTGCCTATAAAAGAACTCCGGGGACAAATTGATATCTCACTAACTATAAAAGATAGCAAAATTTAGTCGATTTCTCTGAAAAGAGTAGCTCAAAAAGTTTTACTCATATCATTTAATGTTTGTATCAACTATTGGCTGCGCTGCAGGGCGTTGACCTTGAAATGAGTCGCGAAATTTGAAATGATGGCGACTCCGCAACAAAAGGCTCAATGTGTTATTTGGTTCATAGAAAACAACGTGAAGTTACCGTACATTGAAACTTTCGACGTAACTATGGTGTTAACCGCCTTCTGACAAAACCATTCGTCAATGTTTCAGCTGCATTTAAAAACAGGAATGTTTTGAAGCAAAAGTCGCCGGGTAGGCCGAGTGTGTCTCAAGAGAAAGTGGATACAGAACTCCGTTGGATTTTTTCTTCTTTCATATCAAGAATCTTGTGTATGCAGAGAAAATTTCTGATGTTCAACATCTCAGCTGGAACGAATAGTCAATTGTGTGGCAACCGTCCCCCCAGACATGCTCGCCAGGACATGGGAAGAGGTAGAATACCATTTAGACTTCTGCCGTGCCACTAACGGGGCTCATATAGAAACTTTACTAAGTGTTAAAAACAAATTGATACCAATGTAAGCTTGCCAGTCATGTATAAAACATGTATGTATGTTTTTTATTTCATTAAAATATTTTGCCTCAAAACCCCGGAGTTCTTTTATAGACACCCTGTATTGTAATGTGCCTCCACAGAAGTAAGGCGACTGACAACATTGATGACTCTGGTTGGGATCATCAAAAGAAAAAATAATCCACACTTCTCCGGGTAGCAAGGAAATTACTTAATTCCCTTAACGGCCCGGCTGATGTAGTTTCAAGAAGAAGGCAATGGTAATGTGCAATTCACTCCGTTTTTTTTTTGTTTTTTTTTTTTTGTTTTTTGTTTTTTGTTTTTTGTTTTTTTTGAGTGAAGACAACGTGAATTCCGTGACATTGAAAAAAATACTAAAGATCAAGCAATATAAACTATTTCGAAAAAAATTGTTAACTTACAAGCTGAAAAAAGCAGTTAGAGAGAGACGGGTAGTGCCGAGATGAACGACTGGATACCTAACCCTCTGCGCATGAGTGGGTGTATAAGCTATTACTTTAACATTAACTATCTTTCTTGACGTTTGAACTTTTGAGTACCACTGGCAGCTGGGATTGTTGCATTCAATATTCTAATGTACCTCGACGGACGTAAGGCAACTGACACCATTGAAGACTCTGGTTGTAGTCGTGAAAAGGAAAATGAATGGTGCCGAAAAGAACAAATTGATACCAAACACTCTGCGCATGATTGGGTGTAAAAGTTATTACTTTCCCGTTAAATATATCCATTGGCATTTGAACGTTTGAGTGTCACTGGCAACTGGGATTGTTGCATTCAGTATTCTAATGTGCCTCGACAGACGTAAGGCGACTGACAACATTGTAGATTCTGGTTGGAGACATCAAATGGAAAATGAATCCACACATCTCCGGGTGGCAAGGAAATTACTTAATTGCCTTAACGACCCGGCTGACTTACGTGCAAGTTGAAAAAGAAGGGGAGGCTTTGCAAAGCTTTGCATGCAAAGCTTTTCTTTTTAAAGAGAAGACAATGTAAGCACCGTGAGATCGAAAATATACACAAAAATTTGTGTTGTTCCTGTAATGACTGTTCATTGCTTCATTTTGCCTGACTGAGACAGTACATTGCATTTTGATAAACATTTCTCTTTGGAGATGGTTTTGTTTTCATAATCATTTGTTTTAACTTCAATAGATATTTACTGTTTTCTTTAAATTACCCATCATTTCCTTTTATTTCACGAATTGTTTAAGAATTGTCTTTATTTTGATAAGTAGACAACTGATTATAATAATTTGTCAAAACTGCTCAGCCAAGTAGTCATAAAACCACTGACAAGTACTTTTATAAAAAAAAGACATTTACATAAAAAGGAAAACACATTTTATTTGAATTTAATTTCTTTCATACGTTTATGAGGTATAAACTAAAGAAATAAATGTTCTATGTTTGGCAATTTAAAATACGTATTTCTTTCTCAAGATTAACAACAGAATCAGATAAGCTAGAAAATAAAAATATCAAGCGCATAACAAAAATAAATTTTTATATAACTCAAATTTTACAATGTACGCGTCGCTTTTAGAAACAGAATATATTGACGTAGATGAAAATACCGAAACTAAATTTTAAAAAAAGAGAAATAAAGTTAAATAAATAAAATGAATTTAAGCAAAAATCAGAACTATTTATACCAATTTAAAACAAACTTAAACCCTCTCAGTTGAATTTGTTTAACTCAAAATATTTTAATTATATTTGCATTTTATTAAAAGAAACATATATCCATTAGCGCCTTAAAAATATCGCATTCAGATCTGATGTAGCTTGAAAGAGTATTCTATCACCATTATTAATTTAATCTTAAATGAAGTTCATTATAAAATGACTTAATTTATTCAAAATATTTCAAATATTTTAATATTTAATAAAAGAAAAATATACCAATAGAACCTTAGCATATCGCATTCAGGCGTGATGTAGCTCAAAAGTGTATTCTATCTCCATTATCAATTTTATCTTAAATGAAGTTTATTATAAGATGAATTAATTTACTCAAAATGTTTTAAATATTTTAGCATTTTATTAAAAGAAAAATATATCCAATAGCGCCTTACCATATCGCATTCAGACCTGATGTTGCTTAAAAGAGTATTCTACCTTCATTATCAATTTTATCTTAAATGAAGTTCATTATAAAATGAATTAATTTACTCAAAACTTTTTAGCATTTTATTGAACGAAAAATATATCCAATAGCGCCTTACCATATCACCTTCAGATGTAGCTTAAAAGAGTATTCTATCTCTATTATCAATTTTTTATTAAATGAAGTTCATTATAAAATGAATTAGTTTACTCAAAATGTTTTAAATATTTTAGCATTTTATTACAAGAAATATATATCCATCAGCTTTTTACCATATCGCATTCAGATCTGATGTAGATTAAAATGGTGTTCTATCTCCATTATCAATTTTATCTTAAATGAAGTTCATTGTAAGATGAATTAATTCACTCAAAAAGTTTTAAATATTTTAGCAATTTATCAAAAGAAAAATATATCCAATATCGCCTTACCATATCGCATTCAGACCTGATGTAGCTTAAAATATTATTCTATCTCCATTATAAATTTTATCTTAAATGAACCTCATTATAAGATGAATTAATTTACTTAAAATGTTTTAAATATTTTAGAATTTTATTAATAGTAAAATATATCCAATAGCGCCGTACCATATCGCATTCATACCCAATGTAGCTTAAAATAATATTCTATCTCCATTATCAATTTTATCTTAAATGAAGTTCGTTATAAAATGCTTTAATTTATTCAAAATTTTTTAAATATTTTAGCATTTTATACAAAGAAAAATATATCCAATAGCGCCTTACCATATCGCATTCAGACCTGATGTTGCTTAAAAGAGTATTTTACCTCCATTATCAATTTTATCTTAAATGAAGTTTATTATAAAATGAATTAATTCACTCAAAATATTTTAAATATTTTAGGAAAATATTACAGGAAAATATTATAAAGGGAAAAATATTATTAAGGGAAGTATTACAGGAAAAATATATCCAATAGCACCTTACCATATCGCATTCAGACCTGATGTTGCTTAAAAGAGTATTCTATCTCCATTATCAATTTTATCTTAGATGAAGTTCATTATAACATGAATTAATTTACTCAAAAATTTTAAATATTTTAGCATTTCATTTAAAGAAACATATATCCATTAGCGGCTTACCATATCGCATTCCGACCAGATGTAGCTTAAAAGATTATTCTATCTCCAATATAAATTTTATCTTAAATGAAATTCATTATAAAATGAATTAATTTACTCAAAATGTTTTAAATATTTTAGCATTTTATTAAAAGAAAAATATATGCAATAGCTTTTTACCATATTGTATTCAGACCTGATGTAGCTTAAAAGATCATTCTATCTCCATTATCAATTTTATCTTAAATGAAGTTCATTATAAGATGAATTAATATACTCAAAATGTTTTAAATATTTTAGCATTTCATTTAAAGAAACATATATCCATTAGAGGCTTACCATACCGCATTCAGACCTGATGTAGCTTAAAAGATCATTTTATCTCCATTATCAATTTTACCTTAAATGAAGTTCAGTATAAGATGAATTAATTTACTCAAAATGTTTTAAATATTTTAGCATTTAATTTGAAGAATCATATATCCATTAGCGGCTTACCATATCGCATTCCGACCGGATGTAGCTTAAAAGATTATTCTATCTCCAATATAAATTTTATCTCAAATGAAATTCATTATAAAATGAATTAATTTACTCAAAATGTTTTAAATATTTTAGCATTTTATTAAAAGAAATATATATGCAATAGCTTTTTACCATATTGTATTCAGACCTGATGTAGCTTAAAAGATCATTCTATCTCCATTATCAATTTTATCTTAAATGAAGTTCATTATAAGATGAATTAATATACTCAAAATGTTTTAAATATTTTAGCATTTCCTTTAAAGAAACATATATCCATTAGCGGCTTACCATATCGTATTCCGACCTGGTGTAGCTAAAAGATCATTCTATCTCCATTATCAATTTTATCTTAAATGAAGTCCATTATAAGATGAATTAATTTACTCAAAATGTTTTAAATATTTTGGCATTTTAAAATAATATTAAATCCAATAAGGCTTTACTATATGTTTATCAGATCGGATGTACCGTAAAGAAACATTCTGTCTTCATCATTACCTTTACTTGGCAAGACTAAATATGAATTAAGGCCATTCTCACCAACGTCGTTTAACGGATAATGACATTAAACACTCGAAAAGGGGGAAAGGGGTGGATTTCGAACATTGCTAACCCTAACTCATCAAGAATCCAATATGGATGCCTCTATCCATTCCAGGTACAACCACTTCATAAATTCGAGGAGAGATGGACAGATAACTTAGGCTATATATAGGGGATATATTATTATATAGGGGATTATTATATAGGGGATAATTATATCTAAAATATCGCCCTCCGACCCAGGCTCAAAGTGAAATTTTTGGACATTACGAAATGAGAAATTTTAAGAATTGACATTATAAGAAATATATCAAGATATAACACTGATTTAGAGGATAATGCGTACATAAGTTTTCCATGAAAGATTAATTTTGTTTATTTTTAAAAGTAACAAAATGGATTTCTTATCTCAGAAATTTAGGTCATATCCCAACTCCTTTATCCCTTTTAAAGTATGAAATATAAGAGAAAAATCAAATATTTCAAAATATTCTTTCACATGCTATTTATTTTCATATACGTCCGGAAATATTCTTTATAAATTTCATATATAAGTAGCTTATATTTTTATTTGACATTTGAGGCCATTTATTCATGAAAACATGTTTATTGTTTCATTTTTCTTTATATATTATTCATGTTAGTCGCACTAATATTTTAGAAAAAAATATTATTAGGAAAACTAACCCGACTACAGATTATGTATTTGACCACTAAACGTCGCTATATTCTCAGTTATTAGAATTCAGTATAGCAATGTTTTGTATAGTTTTACAAAGGTAGAAATTACTAGTCGCTTCTTGCCGAACCCTCTGTCTGGATATACCGGGTGGCCCTAATTAAACTGACAGTGCTCACAGTGTTCTGCAGCTCGATCTATTTGCGAGAAAGACGCCATATTTTGTAGGAAGATTAAACAAAACGGGGGACGAAGAATTTAGCAAAAAAACAAATTAGTTTCAAAACTCACCGCGAGGGGAATATTTGGCGCTGTGTTATAGAAAATAGAGTGTTAATAAATGCAAATCAATACAGAAATTAATTTCTTAATTGTGCCAATGTATGTAACGTGAAATTTTAATAAAGAACTTCTTCTTCTGTTCAGCGTACGTGATATTGCAGATAATGAGACTTTATCGGTGTTTATGTAGATTTTACACTTTTTTTAAAAGTGTTGCCATATTGCACTTGAACTAAATCAGAATATGTGCATAATAAAAGGTAATTTTATTCCGTATTCATTTGCATTTGTTAACACACTATTTTCTATAACACAGTGCCAAATATTCTCCTAGCGGAGACTTTTGGAACTAATTTGTTTTTTCGTGGAATCCTTTGTCCCCCGTCTTGTTTAATCTTCCTACAAAATGTGGCGTCATTCTTGCAAATAGATCACGCTACAGAACACACAGTGAGCACTGTCAGTTTAATTACAGCCGCCCGGTACATACCTGGTTCTAGTCGGGATCTTTTGAAAAACCTCTTGGGGTCTATTTTAATTCAAATAAACTGTAGTGTTATATTTAAAGATTTATCCTTGTATTCATCTAATGGAAACATACCTGTATTCTGTATTTTATAGTCACATTTAATTATCTTCTCCATATTATTTTTAAAATATAAAACTAAAAGTACAAGGCTACTGTTAAGCCCAAGTAAAATGCAAAAGCTTTTCCAAATTAAGGGTTGCAAAGGCATTTTTCCTACGCTGAAAAATGCTACGATAAAATTCCTTTTCTATCATTTATTGTCTACCGGCAAGAAAAATATCAGTTATAATTTCATATAATGTGGCAGAATGGTCAGAGGAGTTTTAAATATTGACAGTAACTGTTTTTGGGTGTGAATGAATGTATGTCCAAAATTCTACAATAAATGGCATGGGTTTATTACAACCCACTACGTTTCTAACTCTTCCTATTATCCATATTCTTTATAAGACCAAAATATGGACATCAATAGTTTAATGATTATAAACTTACGAATTTTCATGTGAATTCCTGTCTCACAAGTCTGTAAAGATGAAAATGTGAAAAATAAAGGACAGGAATTGCGATTTTGGAAAGAACTGTTTTAGAGATCTATGTTCACAATTTCTGTTTATTTGAATTCACTACATCTACAGATTATTAAAAATTTAATGAAACTTCCAAACGTTGCATGTAAGGAAAAGATGCTTATTTATTTCTTTATTCTGATAGGCAACAACACAGAAAGACGATCGAAATATACATGCATTTATACTGAGTATTGAAAAAGAACCAATCATAAGCTGTGAAAAATGTCATCAAGAACATAATAACGTTAATTTCATTGAAATTCAAAGAAATTAGTTGTTTGGATATTTGTCTTGAAAGTAAGAAAGTTCCATCAGTAAAGAATCCTTTCTTGAAAAACCATCAGGTATAAGATCGAGACCCCGCCTTACATGTACTGACTCTTTAGAGGAGATATGCAAATTCAAAAAGTTATGACCTGGAGATCAATCGCCTGTAGAGGGTATCATTGGAGATAACTTCTCAGAAAGGCCAGTGCCTATCCTGAAGTGTCATGCCAATGAAGAAGAGGATACCAAATATCAAGAGTGGTCGGTGTTATTAAATCAGAGTTATTTAGTAAGAGATTTTAAGAGTAAGAAACATTTTGTCATCTAGTGATTTTTGCATTTTCTAAATCTTAACACACTAAACGTTTAATATATTTTGCATCATTTTAAAAATAGCATTCTTCTATTTTATGTTAAAGTCTTGAGTATAACACATATATGACATATATGCGATAAAGACGACAAAGTTAAAGAAATTATTTGGCTGTTACAGAGCTACAAAAATTCATGGTAAATATGATTTCAAATTACTGAATATCATTGCACTTTAACAGCCATAAGATTTAAAAAAATGTACATTTAATACTTCAGTTAATAAAATATATTTCTTCTAAAAATAAATTATTATCTCAGCCCACAACTGAAATTCAATATGTTTATTTTCAAATTTATCAACCTTGTTGCGGCGAATGAAAAACGTGCTAGTAATAACTAGTATTTCACTTTTTTGAGAATGGCATGACTTACGTTGTTAATTATATAAATGTTACTTGTTGTTTTTTTTTGTAATTGTAAGTGAGGAAATAAATACTTGTGTAAAATTACTATCTTCTAACATCTGTTGATAGATCTGACATCAGCTCAATATGTAATGCTCGAGTGACAGAGCAAGTGAACAGAACAATGTAGGCTGTACCAGAAGATTTTGATCTACGAACATAAACGGGACCAGCAAAGTCAATTCCTGTGCTAGTGAAGGGAGGAGTTGGAATTATGCGATCGGCAGGTAAAGGAGCTTCGATTTGAGTGCAACTGTTTGCTTGCATTATCTTGCATGGTAAACACTTTCTTATAACCTTTTTGACAACTTGTCTCGCTCTTAAAATCCAAAATTCTGAACGTAATTCTGAAAGTACTATTCTGACACTCAGATGTTAGGAGATAGTAATTTTACACAAGTATTTATTTCCTAACTTACAATTACAAAAAAAAGAACAAGTAACATTTATATAATTAACAACGTAAGTGATGCCATTCTCAAAAAAGTGAAATGCTAGTTATTACTAGCACGTTTTTCATTCGCCGCAACAAAGCTTATTAAAATATATCAGTCTATAAAAATATTTTATATATTTAGAATTAAAATAACATGTCATTGGATACATTCTTATGATTGTTATGCTTCCATAGGACAAGATCTTCAAATTATAGTAGCTGATATATTGAACAGAACACAATTATATTACAACATATTGAAGATACTACAACATTAACTAAAATAGTACTTGATGCATTTCAATAATGGATAGTTACCAGATCGAAATGTTTATATAACAACAGTAGAAAGTTTAGGTACTAACATGCTGTAAAGGATTTACAGAGACGGTGAGTAAATTTCTAGGATTGTTGGTTTGATTTTGTTTGAATAACTATGATCTACTTTTTTATTACATGAGGGAATAATAACACAAAGACCTAAGTAAGCCAATGATATCCTTTCTTAAGTCTAGATATATTTTTATGCTATTCAAATATGAATAAAATGTTTGAATTTTGAATTTGAGAAATCTTGATATTAGGAATGATAAACTTCTAGGACCATTGAGAACTAGAACTGAATGATTTTTAAGACTACTTGTTTAATCATTTTACCTAACAGATGCATTTGGGTTTCCTTCAAGTCTCACTTGGACTGGGATCCATTTAAGGGTTCAGAAGCTGTGGGTTTCGAATTCGTGGGAAATCAGTGTCCCAGATTATGTGTGATTCATCATTACATACATCTTAAAGGGGTTATTTTGAATCTAATAAACTGACAAACACTTGTATTTTTTCCATAGACTGTTAGGAAGTAAAAGCTTCATGAAATGTACATAAATTACATATATTTGAAAAAGTATATATTTTTTTAGTCAGATTCGTAGAAACTCGCAATAATTTCAAAGATAAAAGTAATATAGAGTCCAGAGGTTTTAGATATAACTTTGTAATGAGATGAGGTGATTTAGATCTGTTTTATAATTGATTCATTCATACCTGAAGTAAAATGTTCGGGATCTAAATCTGACCTCATCACATCGTTGTAAACAGATAGAGGATCATAAATTTCAATAAAAAGGATATTGTAGTCTTGTACGGTTGTCTTGGGCGGGGTGCTGATTCCAGTCCCAGATTAGAATCAGGTTTCCGTACTTGACATTAAATAAGAATGTACCTTTGTGGAGTATTTATGTCCTATTATTGTCCCTAAGGGACAGTGCCCAATTAGAAGGGATAAGGTTGTTCACGTTGGTGGTCTCAGGGCGGGGTTTGGTCAGACCAATGAAATTCTGGCAACTATCCCGATTGGAAGACAAGAAGGAGGAAGGGACAAAGTTTGAGATAATAAAATATGAAAAATCTAAAAAAATGAGGAGATGGATTAGGAGGCCCCAGAAGAGATTGGTTAGGAGGTCCCAGAGAAGAGGTTCGGAGGTCCCAAAAGAAGGTGTTCGAAAGTCGGGAGTCCAGTCGGGTCCGACGGAAGTAGTTCGTAAGTCCAGAGGAGAAGGTGCTCGATAGTCCAGACTAGGAGAGTCCAGCCAAGTCCGCCAGGAAGTGTTCCTGCACAAAGTAGTACGGCCGCACCCCAAAGACTCAGGAGAAAGCCCCTGACGATGTCTGTAACAGATCAACGGATGATGTATAGATTCCCTCTCCTGATCAGCCATTGATACCCTTCAACTAGAAGTGTTCCGGGCCCAACATTTTAGACCCACAAAGGTACAAATTTTACATTTTGAAATCTAGACTAGGTCCTCCCCCTACTTACAATATTTGCTTAAGATTATAAACAATTGTCAGAATTAATTTTGAATATATTGACTAAGCTTACTTATGAAAATTAGCATCATTTTAGTTTTGCAAATAGATGTATAAATATTTTATAATAAATTTACTTTTTTTTATAAATTAAGCTAGTCTCGGTTGCTATCATTTTAGCGGTTAGTTTATTCTTCATAATTATGTCTGTAATTTCTAAGAACCTGTGGTTAAATATTAGCACAAAAAATATTTAACACAAGGCAATTAAAAATAAACCCCACTATACATTTGATCACAGGTTGATACGTAAATATATAACGAGGACTACACGACATGTAATACATTTTTAACCGAACAATTCTTCTTATACCAATGACTTTTACATTTAATAAATCTCTGTCAAATTATTAATATATTTCATACCACATAATAAATTACATTCTTCTATTATATGTTGAAGACCTAATAAAAGGCAATATGTTTGCGATATATACTAAAAATATTACATAATTAAGGAAACATTTTCAAATTTTTATATAGGCGCAAAATATTTAATCACTTTAAATGTATAAACATTTATTTTATACCGGTATTTGCTTTATATGATCATGTACAGCATCTAGTCTTATTTGAAATGTTAAAAAGGCAAGAATGGTTTTTATACAACGTATCATAAAAAATCAAAGAACTTTTTTTCTGGGTACATCTGAAAATTTGATTTACTCACGTAGTACTACTCGAGACCTTCCGGTTATAAGCAGACTCCGCATTCCCTAGGGTTTTGAGAACTTGATTAGGACTGTTTTTCAAGTACTATCTGTATTTATCAAGTAAGTCATACATAAATTTATTCATTATAACCCCAATACTTAAGAGAAAATGCATTTGAAATATATAAGAGTATGAATCACCAAACATATCTATTTTAAGAGAAGTTTAATGAGATTATTTATTTAACAATCAATTTAAATATGACTCTTTTTCGATTTATTTACTTTACTATTGTTATTTATAATATACAGAACTTCTGACTACTGTTCTGTGTTCAGGGCTCAGCTTATCACAATTGAGAATGGTTTTACTATTGTCGAAGGTACTACTGAGCCTGATTTTACAAATTATAAAGCTATTTGCTAACAGTTAGATCCTCAATTCAAAGCCTTAGTAACTCAGTATTGAAGGTACCTTATTATTGGATAGTACCTTAGTATTGGGAACTTTAATACGTTACTAACCTTAGTATTGGAGGGACGTTGGTGAAAGAGGTGGGTTGCAAATTTTAACTGTTATCAACAGACTCTCTGGTAATTTTGATGTTCATCTTCAATAGTTCCCATCTCATTTCGGTATTTCTGGAAAGGAGATGGATGATACTCTGGTAAAAGCTGCTGCTGTTCTTACTCCTCATATGTCAAACTTTCAGTGAGGTTTTTCTCAGAGCAAAACAAATTATTAGTGATTTATGGAAACATTCTTTAAATCATGTTTGGTATTCTAGGCAGAGCCCTGGTGGTTCTTTCTTTGCAAGGGTAGCAGAAATCAGCAGACTTGTCTCCTTTCTTTTGCTATTGAGAAAAGCCTTACAATTGTAAGGTATAACTGAGGCTTATTTTACAACTATATGGATCCTTTTTAATAGTAGAACCCCAATTCAAAACCTTAGTACCTTAGTATTCAAGTTACCTTAGTATTGAAAATTAACTTATATTCGAAACTTTAATACCTTAGTAACCTTAGTATTGGAGGGAGGTTGGTGATAGATCTCAGTTGTCCATTTTAACTCTCATAAACAGACTCTCTGGTAATTTTAATGTTCATCTTCAGTGAGTCCCATTACACGTCGGTGTTTCTTGCAACGAGGTGGCTGATATTATGGCGAAAACAGCTGCTATTGTTACTCCTCACCCAAACATCTTACAACTTCAGTGAGGTTTTTTTCGGAGCAAAATTTATCAGGGACTTGTGGAAACTTTCTTTCTCTTGATAAACATTGGTATTCTAGGAAGAGCCCTGGTGTTTCTTTTCTTTTCAAGGGTAGCAGAAATCAGCAGACTTGTCTCCTGCGTTTTTCCATTAAGAATGGATTTAATATTATCGAAGGTATTACAGAACCAGATTTTACTATTATATGGATACTTGCTAACAGTATAGCCTCAACTCAAAACCTTAGTAATTGGAGGAGGTTGGTGAAAGACATGGGATGTCTATTTAATTCTTACCAACAGACTGTCTTGTAGTTTTATGTTAACCTTCCATTGATCCCACCACACTTCGGTATTTCAGGCAACGAGGTGGCTGATATTCTGACAAAATCTACTGCTCTTGTTACTGCTCATCCAGATATATTACACCTTCAGCGAGGTTTTCCCAGAGCAAAATTTATTAAGGACTAGTGGAAACTATCTCTAGCCCATAATTGGTATTCTAGGAAGACCCCTGATGGTTCTTTTCTTTTTAAGGGTAGCAGAAATCAGTTGTCTCTAGTGTCTTGCCACTGAAAATGGCCTAAATATTGTAGAAAATATTACTGAGCCTGATTTTTTAACTATATGGAAACCTGCTAACAGTAGATCCTCAATTCAAAACCTTAGTACCTTAGTATTGAAGGTACCTTAGTATAGTAGATTACCTTAATATTGGAAAATTTAATATATTAGTAACCGCAGTATTAGAGGATGGTTGGTGAAAGATCTGGGTTGTCCATTTTAACTGTTACCAACAGACTCTTTAGTAATTTTAATGTTCATCTTCAATGGATCCCAACACACTTCGACGTTTCTGGCAACGAGGTGGCTGATATTCTGATGAAATCTACTACTCTTGTTACTCCTCATCCAGATATATTACACCTTCAGTGAGGTTTTCCTAGACGAAAATTTATTAAGGACTTGTGGAAGCTTTCTGTGTAACATCATTGGTATTCTAGGAAGAGGCCTGATGTTTTTTTCCTTTTCAAGAGTAACAGAAATAAACAGACTTGTCTCTCGCATTTTGCCATTGCGAATGGCCTTACTATTGTCGAAGCTATTACTGAGCCTGATTTTACAACTATATGTATACTTGCCAACAGTAGATCCTCAATTCAAAACCTTAATGATTGGAGGGAGGTTGGTAAAAGAGATGGGTTGTCCATTTTAACTTTATCAACAGACACTTTGGTAATGTTAATGTTCATCTTCAATGGGTCCCATCACATTTCGGTGTTTCTTGCAAACAAGGTGGCTGATACTCTGGCGAAATCTGTTGCTTGGTACTCATCATCCAGATATGTTACACCTTCAGTGAGGTTTTCTCAAATCAAAAGAAATTTATTAAGGGCTTGTGGAAATTTTCTCTAGATCATCATTGGTATTCTAGGAAGAGGCCTGATGTTTTTTTCCTTTTCAAGGGTAGCAGAAATCAGCAGACTTGTCTCTCACGTTTTGCCTTTGAGAATGGCCTTAGTACTGTCGAAGGTATTACTGACCCTGATTTTGCATCTATATATATATACTTGCTAACAATAGATCCTCAATTCAAAAGCTTAGTACATGACTATAGAAGGTACCTTAGTATTGGAGAATACCTTAGTATTGGAAACCTAACCTTAATACCTTAGTAACCTTAATAATTGAAGGGAGGTTGGTGAGAGAAATGGGTTTTCCAATTCTTATCAACAGACTCTCTGGTAGTTTTGATGTTCATCTTCAATGGGTTCCATCTCACGTGGGTATTTCTGGCAACGAAGTGGCTGATATTCTAGCGAAAGCTGCTGCTGTTGCTACTACTCATCCAGATATGTTACACCTTCAGTGAGGTTTTCTCAAATCAAAAGAAATTTATTAAGGGCTTGTGGAAATTTTCTCTAGATCATCATTGGTGTTATAGGTCTGAAGCTTTTCATGGCTTTGTAAATCTCTAGGTTCTTTTCTTTTCAAGTGTATCTCATTGCACCTCTTAAATTGGATGACTTTCGTAGAAGAGATAGAAATCATCTCTTAAAGAATATTTTTATTTGTACTTTTAGAACCCTTATCTTATGGAACGTATTCTTCGAGACTTGGCGAGCTTTATTGCATTAAAAATTAACAAGATACTGATATTTATATATCATTTATAACCGGAAGTAAAGGGACAATAACAAATCGTATTCCAAATTGACAAAGGGTGATAAAAATCATAGAACAGATCACTGACACAATAAAACTTTAGCGTATTTTTGGACAATGTTCATCGGAGTGTTAATATATCCTATCTCACTTGTTATTTCTTGCAACGAGGTGGATGACACTATGGTAAAAGCTGCGCATGTTATTACTCTTAAGCAAGATATGTTACACCTTCAGTGAGGTTTTCTCGAAGCAAATGAAATATATTAGGGACTTGTGGAAATTTTCTCTAGATCATCATTTGTATTCTAACAAGAGTCCTGGTGGTTCTTTTCTTTTCAAGGGTAGCAGAAATCAGCAGATATGTCTCTCTCGTTTCGCCATTGAGAATGGTCTTACTGTTTCCGAAGGTATTACTGAGACTGATTTTACAGCTATATGAATACTTTTTGACAGTTGATCCTCAATTCAAAACCGTAGTAATTGGAGGGAGATTGGTGAAAGAGATGCGTTGTCTGTTTTAAGTCTTATAAACAAACTCTTTGATAATTTTGATGGTCATCTTCAATGGGTCTCATCAAACGTGGTATTTCTGGCAACGAGATGGTGATATTCTGTTGTTCTCTAAGATGCTGATGTTGTTACTCCTCATCCAGATATGTTACAAATTCATTGAGGTTATGTAGGAGCAAAATTTATTAGGAACTTGTGGAAACTTTATCTAAATCCTCATTGCTATTCTAGGAAGACCACTGGTGCTTCTTTTATTTTCAAGGGTGGCAGAAATCAGCAGACTTTTCTCTCCCTTTATGCCAGAGTGCACTGGAGGTGTCTATCTTTTCAGCAGAGACAGAAAGTTTTTAAGAGTTGCACTAGATCTGCCCAAACTTCCACACAGCATATTTTAATGTGCATGAGTTTTAAATTGGAAGAGGTGTTTTCTAAACATCTACTGTTTTTAGGTTTTCAAAGCTTTTTTTTTTTTTTTTTTTTTTTTTTAATTATGCAGTGGATTTGATTTTAGTCATACCAACAAGGGAGAAATAACAAAAACATAAAAAATACATATATAAAAGAATATATGAGGTGGCAATAGCATACAAAACGTACACACATATATATTATAAATCGAAAATTATTCTCTATATTATAAATAATAGCTCTATTTATAATGAATATTCTTTTATTTCGGTTTTTCTAATTTTATCAATATCTGACTGTCGCAGAAATGTTTTAAAGTGTAAATAAGCCTAATTACATATTACTGTAAATTAAAGGATAGGAAAGTCAAATTAAATATCCCTAAAACATATTACAAATGCATGTAAAATAAAAATAAAAGTTTCTAAAATATATTTTAGGACTATTAAACATTTTAAAGTTATTATACAACATGAAATATTTCTAGAATATAATATGAATTTATAAAAGTATACCATATTAATTAAAACAAATATTGATTTACAGTTCAAAACTATATATTTTGGGGCATTTATTCTAGTTTTTATTTACACTTTTACAAAAGTGTAAAGCTTGCAAACAAAATTAATGTTTAACATAGTGCTAACGATAGTACTAAACATATAATGTTGAATTTTACAAGATACAAATAAAATGTATATTGTTGTAAAATTAAAAAAAAGTCATACAAACTAGTAATTAACAATCATTTAATTAACACATATTTTAAAATAAAAAATTATAAGAATTATATAAAATTAAAATATATTCTTAAAAACTAAACTTTGATGTTATTAAAAATTAAATGTTAAAAAAGTAAACAAAAGCTTCTCATCGTTTCTAAAGTTTATTTCAATTCTTATCACATAAGATTATTTAAATATTACATGTTATTATCTGTATATATAACGTGTTTCATATTAAACAAAACAAACACAACAAGATTTCGTTTCAAAGTCAAATTTTCATAACTTACATCGGCGTTATGACACATATATCTTGACTTTTTTTCTCTTAAAGCGAAGTTTACATGCCAGAATACTTGTACATCATCTGACAAATATCCAGGGAACTAGCTGTCAGAAAAAAATTCTAATGTATACCAAACAAGTAAAGCACTTTCTGACGGGCTGGGAAATAAATTAACTTTGAAATGCGTATAATATTTCTTGGAAGTTCTTTAAAAGTATTTCGAAAACGAAGATAGATTATGTAAGAAAATATATGTATAAATAAATTTTGTTCCAGTTTAAGAACTATGAACTCCACTTTATTCTACAGTGCCTGGTAAATTTGGGGGATTATATGGATATACATATATATATATATATATATATATATATATATATATATATATATATATATATATATATATATATATATATATATATTTATATATATATATATATATATATATATATATATATATATATATATGTATAGATAAATAAATATATATATATGTGTGTGTGTGGTTTAGAAACAAATATCTTTCTGACACTTGTATCATAGGGACTGTATAAATGTTGAATATCAAATCAAAAATACCTAATTTTGGGCCTTATTCTCATTGAAGTTTTATTAACACTTTTACTAAAATTTAATAGTAGGAAATATAATTCACTTAATATGATTAATACAATAATGTTAGAAATGGCGAAATACAAATATAAAATATTTATAAGTTTTTAAAATTAGAAATTCATTAAAAATAAGAATTAACAATCAGTGAAGTTGAAATAATTTTCGAACAAAAATAAAATTTAATAAATAATTAAATTTTTAAAAAATACCAAAAAATTGAAGTTTTAAGTTTGTAATGATT
The DNA here is from genome assembly GCA_032207245.1 of Pardosa pseudoannulata. Lineage (NCBI taxonomy): Eukaryota > Metazoa > Arthropoda > Arachnida > Araneae > Lycosidae > Pardosa > Pardosa pseudoannulata. The sequence continues at coordinate 44,867,422 of CM063500.1, forward strand.
AAATGTTAAATGCTTTTGGAAGAAATCAAATAAAGATTTCTGAGACATTTCATTTTTATCACTATCAGAACTCAGTGATATTAATTACGTATTACAACTAAGTGATATTAATTAGATATTACAACAAGTGATACTAATTAGATATTACAAATAAGTGGTATTAATTTGATATTACAACTAAGTGATGTTATTTAGATATTCTCTCCATAAACTTTGTTTCATTTTAAAGTCGTCAAATTTTCATAATTTACAGCGGCATTATGACACATATATCTTGAATTTTTCTGATAGAGTGAAGATTATATGTCAGAACACTAATTGTACATCATCAGACAAAAATGAAGCGAAACAGATATAAAAAAATCCCAATATATGCCAAACAAGCATACCACTTTCTAACGGACTGAGAAATAAATTAATTTGGAAATTATATATTATTAATATAAAAATATTACTAATATAAAAATTTGAAAAACTGAATTTTTAAATTAGTAAAAATTAAATGTTAAATATTTTTGAAGAAATCAAATAAAGAATTCTGACACATTTCATTTTTTTTCACTATCAAAACACAGTGATATTAATTACATATTACATCTAAGTGATATTAATTAAATATTACGACTAAAAGATATTAATTAGGTATTAAAAATAAGTGATATTAATTAGATATTACAACTAAGTGATGTTATTTATATATTTTCTCAATAGACTTTATTTCATTTTAAAGTAAAAATTTTCATAATTTACATCGGCATTATGACACATATATCTGGAATTTTTCTTTTGAAGTTTACATGTCAGGACACTAATTGCATATCATCAGATAAATATGGAGAGAAACAGCTATCAAAAAAATTCCAATAAATAACAAACCTGGATACCACTTTCCTTCGGACTGGGAAATAAATTAACTTGAAAATACGTTTAATATTTCTTGGAAGTTCTTAAAGAGCATTTCGAAAACGACGATAGATTATTAAAGAAAATATATGTATGAATAAGTGTAAAGTTTGATCGGGGTTCATGAACTATAAATTCCTTTTCTTCTACAATGCTTGGTAAATTGGAGAAATTATGTATATATATATATATATATATATATATATATATATATATATATACATATATATATATATATATATATATATATATATATTTGTGTATATACATTATACAAATATTATTACCCCTAAAATATATCAAAACTCTTCTTTTTTACCGTTTACATTATTTAATACTTAATTTGCCAGCCAGTTATTGTCAAATAATGGTCATATTGTCAATAATATGTCAAATAATTCTCCCACTTAAATTATTTTACCCCATTTCTCAAAAGTAACACTGGAATGAATACTATTATGCATACCTCTGGCTACATATTTAAGATACCCCATTAAAATGTTATTAATTTTTCAAAAATTAAATTACTGCTAGCGTAGTTTTTAAACTAACTTGAATGAAGTTTCATCATGCCTCCTAAAAAATTAAGATCGTTCTTTAGTATCATAGGAACAAAATCACTTGACTTGTTCGCTGTGGAGCCAACAACGGGGAGAACTGTATATATACTTCAAGAATTATATGCTGAGTTGTTGCACTGTAAAAATAGTTCGTTGGCTGATGCGTTTTGATTCTCTATAAAATAGAAATTCCACAATGCTGAACTTTGATACTTGTTTTCTTTTATAGTTTTAGAACTGCAACTTGATTAAAAGTTCTTTTTGTCCAGCAAATCCTAGCAAATTAAATATAAGGGACTAATCTGTCTTGCAGTCGTTGAAAAACATTCCACTGGTGACATATTTATAAGGAATAATAAAATTAAGTTACTTTGTTCACTTGAGGTTGACATATGGGGTCAAATATGTATATTCTTCAAGCATTCTATGCAGAGCTGTTGCCGAGCTCTTGCAACTGTAAAAGCAAAAGTAGTCGGTTGACCGATGAGTTTTGATTTTTAACAAATAGAAATTCCACAATGCTGAACTTTGATGCTTGTTTTCTTTTATAGCTTTACGACTGCAACTTGACTGAAAGTTTTTTTCTTTTCAGTAAATA
>CM063500.1:44879482-44886982 GCA_032207245.1 Pardosa pseudoannulata
ACACAGAGCTAATAAAAGTTTTGATTGAAATATTGGCGATTTCGTAAGGTTACATTTTTAGATTGTAAAAAGATAAAGTATGCAATTTGATTTTATTAAAGACATTTTTCAGAACGAAAAGAATATTTTAAACACCCTCTGTGAAATATTGCTCGTCATAAATGGAAATTATCTTAAAGCAAGATTGAGAAATATGCACGGTCTACTATTTTGCACATGAAGCATAATGAGACCGGGACCTACCGCGTAAAGCCAATTCCGAATGGATACAATCATCCTTGCCCTCAGTGGGATTGGAACCCACGAACTCCGGATCAGTAGAGCAGCACTCTACCATTAGGCTATCGTTCGGCGAAATATGACAATATGACAGGAGACTACTTTTGATTTTATTTTATTTTTAACGTTAAAAAATTAAAAAATTCACAAAATACTAAAATTTTTTTACAACTAAAACCAAGACTTATAACCGTATTTATTTTCATATCAGTTTTTTTTTTTTTTTTGTATATTCTTATTTGTACTAAAAATATAATTTTTTCCATGAATTAAATATATAATTCTAAAAAAATTTAGAAGATTTATTCTCTTTATAATTAGTACTCTATGTCAATTGAAACAATTAACCAGCATGTACTATACGTGTTGTGAGCAGAAAACGGCAAGCATTGGAATTGGTATCGATTGTCAAAATCGAATTTGATAAGTAAACATTCAACTGAATAAATCTACTTTCTACAAGTGCTTTCATGAAATACTGAAACAGAAAAGTACTAGTGAACATCAAAACAAGAAATCGAGGAAGCAATATACATCTAATGACGATAATAATAAGGTTGACATTAAATTAGAAAATATTGATAAGTTGGATACAGTAACAAAATGACTCAAAATATATCGAACCGAAGAAAACCGATATTTTTTTTTTTGTTTAGCTCCGCTTTTTCGTTCAAACCAAAGTAAATTTTTTTTCAGGTTCTCGGTTTAGTTTCGATTCGAAAACCTACCTAGAACATTACACACATTAAAAGTCATTCTCTACCTTTATTATCATATCTGTAAATTAATCTATTTTTTTATTTTACTTTAAACAATCAGAATAAATGATTAGATTACAACTGCTATGTTTGATGCAATATGAAAACAAGATATTTTGTGCTAAGTACATAAACTGTCATTTATAATACATGCAAAAATAGATTGTAATCCCATATCTACAACCTAATTCTAAAAAACAACAGTTTGAAATTCAAACTTTAAACCATGAAGCCCAAAACAATTTTGTAAAGAAATTTAAAATTTGTAAATTAGATAATTTTTGTCACATATTTAAAAATCATGTGATATAAACAAATTTTTTTACAGTTATATTGAAGACTAGCATATAGCTCGTCATATGATGGGACAACCTAGTTCTAAAAGGCAACAGTTTGAAGTTCAAACTTTAAACCATGAAGCTCAAAACAATTTTGTGAAAAATTTAAAATTTGTAAATTATATAGTTTTTGTCACATATTTAAAAATCATGTAATACAAACAGATTTTTTTACAGTTATATTGAAGACTAGCAAATAGCTCGTCATATGATGGGACAACCTAGTTCTAAAAGGCAACAGTTTGAAGTTCAAACTTTAAACCATGAAGCTCAAAACAATTTTGTGAAAAATTTAAAATTTGGAAATTAGATAATTTTTGTCACATATTTAAAAATTATGCAATGTAAACAGAATTTTTTACAGTTATATTGAAGACTAGCAAGTAGCTCGTCATATGATGGAACAACCTAGTTCTAAAAGGCAACAGTTTGAAATTCAAGCTTTAAACCATAAAGCCCAAAACAATTCTGTAAAAAATTTAAAATTTGTAAATTAGATAATTTTTGTCACGTATTTAAAAATCATGTAATATATACAGATTTTTTTATAGTTATATTGAAGACTAGAATATAGCTCGTCATATCATGGGACAACCTAATTCTAAAAGGCAACAGTTTGAAATTCAAACTTTAAACCATGAAGCTCAAAACAATTCTGTAAAAAATTTAAAATTTGTAAATTAGATAATTTTTGTCCCATATTTAAAAATCATGTAATATATACAGATTTTTTTATAGTTATATTGAAGACTAGCATATAGCTCGTCATATCATGGGACAACCTAGTTCTAAAAGGTAACAGTTTGAAATTCAAACTTTAAACCATGAAGCTCAAAACAATTCTGTAAAAAATTTAAAATTTGTAAATTAGATAATTTATGTCACATATTTAAAAATCATGTAATATAAACAGATTTTTTTACAGCCATATTGAAGACTAGCACATAGCTCGTCATATGATGGGACAACCTAGTTCTAAAAGGTAACAGTTTGAAATTCAAACTTTAAACCATGAAGCTCAAAACAATTCTGTAAAAAATTTAAAATTTGTAAATTAGATAATTTTTGTCCTATATTTAAAAATCATGTAATATATACAGATTTTTTTATAGTTATATTGAAGACTAGCATATAGCTCGTCATATCATGGGACAACCTAGTTCTAAAAGGTAACAGTTTGAAATTCAAACTTTAAACCAGTGATTCTCAACATGTGGGGCGCGCCCCCCTAGGGGGGCGCGAGCACACTAATGGGGGGGCGCGAGCATATCCAAGAGAAAATGTTATTTAAAAAAATTGATTAAGTGACTGAAAGGAAAGAACACACACACATACAAAACAAAATACATTTCGACATATTTAATAATTAACTTATTAAATTAAAACAGCTTACTAAATTAAAAACAAATTTAATAATTATTAGTGACTTCCTTGGGCCTGTCTTTCAGATCAAAGTTTTTTGAAGGAGGGTTTAATATAAGAAATAGACACTCTCAGTTCTTTTTCTATATTTAGCTGAGATCTATATTTTGTCTTCAAAGAAGCCACCGCAGAAAATCCAGTTTCACAAAGGTAAGATGTTGAAAATGGTAGTAGAATGCGAAATGCCCTTGTTTTTAGTGCGGAAAACTCATCATCCACTCCTGCCCAAAATTCAAAGAGTGATTTATTACTAAATTGTCTTTTGGTTTCGCCGCTTGCCGTGAAGTCTAGGAAGGTTTCTTCCTCTTCAATTGAGAGTCCTTCGGGAGTATTTTGAAATGGATCCCTCACCCACTTGTAACTTGATATCAGTTTGTCGTCAGCAAGAAAGTACTTTTTAAAATTCTTTGCTAGCATTGCTAAATGATTTTCAATGGTTGCAAAAACAACTTTTACATGTTGTTTATCAGCCTTGTAAGTTTTAATACAATCATTCAAATTTGCAAACATTGTTAAGTTTTCTTGCTTTAAATTTCTGCTCCACAATTCCAATTTCCTACAAAAAGCATTAACTTTATCACTCGTATCCAATATATGTGTATTTTCTCCTTGCAGATGAAGATTCAATTTATTTAATTTCTCGAATATGTCGACCATGTAGCTCAATTTCATCACAAATAAACTATCGCGAAAATTCTCAGCTTCCGGTCTGTTTTCCTCTTCTAGGAAAACGGCGATTTCTTCTTTTAATTTATAAACACGTTGCAAAAATTTCCCTCGTGATAACCATCTTGCCTCGCAATAAAATAGTAACGCTGAATGTACTGCACCCATGTCTTTACAAAGTGCGGAAAAGATTCTTGATTTCAGGGGTCTCATTTTTATACAATTTACTACGGTTACAACTGTAGTTAACACAATATTCAAACCAGGACTCATTTCTTTGGAAGCCAAAGCTTCTCTGTGGATCATGCAATGTGTCCAGACGCACTGTGGCGATTTTTGTTTCACAAGTGCTTGAATACTTTGGAATCTTCCGGACATAGAACGAGCACCATCGGTGCATATTCCGACGCAATTTTTCCATTCTATGTTTGCTCGTTCATAAAATCATTTAAGATAGCAAATAATGCGAGTGCTGTTGCTTTGAGTTCTATTGGTTTGCAGAAAAGTAATTCTTCTACTACTGACAAATCATCACAAAATCTAACATAGGCAATGAAATGAGCATCTGTTGCCTCATCGAGTTGTACTGAAAACAATTTGTCACGCAACTTCGACAAAAGCTGACACTCTACATCTTCAGCTATATCAGCAATTCGACGGGCAACAGTATCATTTGAAACAGGTATAGACTGCAATTGTTTTGCAAAATTATCTCCAAACATAATTTCTACAATCTCAATTGCGGCTGGCAAAATAAGCTCTTCACCAATGGTGTGAGGCTTTTTACATCTGGCTATTTTATATGAAAGTTTGTAAGAGGCAATTAAAGCTTTTTCATTCACAGACAAAGTTTTTTTTTAAACAATGATTTTTGCTTTCCATATGATTTTAATTTTAATTCGAAGAATTCTCTGGGTTTGTTTACGTACTCACTATGAAGCGTTTCCAAATGTCGTTTAAGTTTATTAGGTTTCATGCTGTCTGCCGCCAACATTTTTGAGCAAATGATACAATTTCTTCTTCATTTATTTAGTACTAGTGAAAAAATTTAAGTATTCTTGAGAATATTTTCTTGATTTTATTTTCGGAACCACGCTCGTATGTGTACTTGTTGATGCTTGTCTATCGTCTAAATCTCGCTTTTGCCAGCTTAAAAATTTATCCATGATTCTGCATAAGTCTGCTGTGAATTTTAATACCGTGAATTGCAATTACACAAAAATATATATACTACACATTAAGAATATTTCAATAGCGATAAGAAATCGACTCGAATGAGATTGTCTATTAAATTGGCGTCATAGAATTTTCTCCTTTCCCTATGAGAAAACATTTGTTCACATCTGCGCACGCTCCTAACTTAAATTTTAGTGAAGACAAATTAGAAAATAGAGATATTTTATGCTATTAACAGTGTATTCGAATATCATATTTCGCATTAATCGGCTTTAAGCTGTATTTTTTAGCTTTTGCAAAAAGTAACAGTATACAAACCAAACCCCAGACAATCGACATATGAATAGAATGTCACAATAAAGAGCAATAAAAGGCATAGGATTATTGTTTTTTTCAAATGCTGATATTTGTTGCAAAATGTCATAAATTTATATTTCTTAAGCAAATTTAAAATTAATTGTATTTTTAATAATGCTCAAATATATTTTATTGTATACATTTTATTGTATAACTGAAAATCATTGAAAATTGCCTAGTTCTAAGGTTTGAAAACACTGCTTTAAACCATGAAGCTCAAAACAATTCTGTAAAAAATTTAAAATTTGTAAATTAGATAATTTTTATCACATATTTAAAAATCATGTAATATAAACAGATTTTTCTATAGTTATATCGAAGACTAGCATATAGCTCATCATATGATGGGACAACCTAGTTCTAAAAGGCAACAGTTTGAAATACAAATTTTAAACCATGAAGCCCAAAACAATTTTGTGAAGAAATTTAAAATTTGTAAATTAGATAATTTTTGTCACATATTTAAAAACATGTAATATAAACAGATTTTTTTACAGTTATATTGAAGACTAGCAAATAGCTCGTCATATGATGGGACAACCTGGTTCTAAAAGGCAACAGTTTGAAATTCAAACTTTAAACCATGAAGCCCAAAACAATTTTGTGAAAAAATTTAAAATTTGTAAATTAGATAATTTTTGTCACATATTTAAAAATCATGTAATATAAACAGATTTTTTATAGTTATATTGAAGACTAGCAAATAGCTCGTCATATGATGGGACAACCTAGTTCTAAAAGGCAACAGTTTGAAATTCAAACTTTAAACCATGAAGTGCAAAACAATTTTATGAAAAAATTTAAAATTTGTAAATTAGATAATTTTTGTCACATATTTAAAAATCATGTAATATAAACAGATTTTTTTTACAGTTATATTGAAGACTAGCAAATAGCTCGTCATATGATGGGACGACCTGGTTCTAAAAGGCAACAGTTTGAAATTCAAACTTTAAACCATGAAGCCCAAAATAATTTTGTTAAAAAATTTAAAATTTGTAAATTAGATAATTTGTGTCACACATTTATAAATCATGTAATATAAACAGATTTTTTTACAGTTATATTGAAGACTAGCATATAGCTCGTCATATGATGGGACAACCTAGTTCTAAAAGGCAACTGTTTGAAATTCAAACTTTAAACCATGAAGTCGAAAACAATTTTGTGAAAAATTTTTAAAGTTTGTAAATTAGATAATTTTTGTCACATATTTAAAAATCATGTAATATAAACAGATTTTTTTACAGTTATATTGAAGACTAGCATATAGCTCGTCATATGATGGACAACCTAGTTCTAAAAGTTAACAGTTTGAAATTCAAACTTTAAACCATGAATCCCAAAACAATTTTGTGAAAAAACTTAAAATTTGTAAATTAGATAACTTATGTCACATATTTAAAAACATGTAATATAAAAAGATTTTTTTCAGTTATATCGGAGACTAGCACATAGCTCGTCATATGATGGGACAACCTAGTACTAAAAGGCAACAGTTTGAAATTTAAACTTTAAACCATGAAGCCGAAAACAATTTTGTGAAAAAATTTAAAATTTGTAAATTAGATAATTTTTGTCACATATTTAAAAATCATGTAATATAAACAGATATTTTTACAGTTATATTGAAGACTAGCAAATAGCTCGTCATATGATGGAGCAGCCTAGTTCTAAAAGGCAACAGTTTGTAATTCAAACTTTAAACCATGAAGCCCAGAACAATTTTGTGAAGAAATTTAAAATTTGTAAATTAGATAATTTTTGTCACATATTTAAAAATCATGTAATATAAACAGATTTTTTTAGAGTTATATTGAGGACTAGCAAATAGCTCGTCATATGATGGGACAACCTGGTTCTAAAAGGCAACAGTTTGCAATTCAAATTTTAACCATGAAGCCCAAAACAATTTTGCGAAAAAATTTAAAATTTGTAAATTAGATAACTTATGTCACATATTTATAAATCATGTAATATAAACAGATTTTTTGTATAGTTATATTGAAGACTAGCATATAGCTCGTCATATCATGGGACAACCTAGTTCTAAAAGGCAACTGTTTGAAATTCAAACTTTAAACCATGAAGTCGAAAACAATTTTGTGAAAAATTTTTAAAGTTTGTAAATTAGATAATTTTTGTCACATATTTAAAAATCATGTAATATAAACAGATTTTTTTTACAGTTATATTGAAGACTAGCATATAGCTCGTCATATGATGGACAACCTAGTTCTAAAAGTTAACAGTTTGAAATTCAAACTTTAAATCATGAATCCCAAAACAATTTTGTGAAAAAACTTAAAATTTGTAAATTAGATAACTTATGTCACATATTTAAAAACATGTAATATAAAAAGATTTTTTTACAGTTATATTGAAGACTAGCACATAGCTCGTCATATGATGGGACAACCTAGTTCTAAAAGGCAACAGTTTGAAATTCAAACATTAAACCATGAAGCACAAAACAATTTTGTGAAAAAATTTAAAGTTTGTAA
>CM063500.1:44891982-44906982 GCA_032207245.1 Pardosa pseudoannulata
CTGATTAATCTTCTTTTTCGTTTGAAAAGAATTCGTCTGATATCTCAGGATTCTGACAACATTGTGTTCATATCTCCTGTTTTCATGTATCATTCCGTGCTCTTCTACAGCCTAAGAATGATACGCCTCAAAATTAAATAAACCTAAATTAAATTCCACCACGAACTCGAGGATTTCTTCAGTGGAGTTTAATTTTGACTGCATCATAATTAGGCTAATTATTGAAGCTTTTTCATTGCCTACCTAGTTTGGGCAATTAAAAATATTAGAAGCATATGTGACGGGAGTATTAATTTCACCGTGTTACAAACACACACACACGCATATATATATATATATATATATATATATATATATATATATATATATATATATATATATATATATATATATATATATATATATATATATATATATATATATATATATATATATATATATATATATATATATATATATATATATATATATATATATATATATATATATATAATATATATATATATATATATATATATATATATATATATATATATATATATATATATATATATATATATATATATATATATATATATATATATATATATATATATATATATATATATATATATATATCTATCTATATATCTATATATATCTATCTATCTATCTATCTATCTATATATATATATATATATATATATATATATGTATATATATGTAATGTAATATATATAAATACACTACAATACAATTAGGGAAGCTAAATGAGGCAAATAATTACACCAATAAGCAACATAAAATAAATCATTTAAAGACTGAAAGGAAACAGAAGAAGAAAGCTTTATATAAAAATCAAAATTTATCCCTTGAAACACCAGAAAAAGAATCTAAGGGCAGAAATCGGGATGTTGCAGAAACGTCTGTAATATTGACTTAACTGTAAAATTCTATTGCTCATTTATTTTTGTTATTTATTTATTTTGAGAAAATATTTCAAATATGGGATATTTCGGTTCCACTTGTGTCTTAAGATTTTAACGAGGTGTTATGATGCTACAGATATCCAGGAGTGTTGTGGGCACGAAAAACATAAAACATGTTTAACCGGAGTGAGACGTAACAACTTAAATGAAATGAAAATAAATCTTGTATTTGAAGGAGTTCTGTAACATAGCTTATGTTTGCTTGTGTTTGGTCCATCTTTGAATACAGGACGACATTGTCCTAGAAACACTGGTCAAAATATACACAGTATTAAGGTAGAAAAATCCGCAAAAATTTCGTCTTATAGAAAAAGATTAAGGCCAAATATTTAGCTGAATTTGTCAATTTCCTGTAGTGTCTTTTTCTCGTTAATTATAAAGTTCTGGTTAAGAGTATATCTATCTATCTATCTATTTATATGTATATATATATATATATATATATATATATATATATATATATATATATATATATATATATATATATATATATATATATATATATATATATATATATATATATATATATATATATATATATATATATATATATATATATATATATATATATATATATATATATATATATATATACTATATATATATATATATATATATATATATATATATATATATATATATATATATATATATATATATATATATATATATATATATATATATATACATATATATATATATATATATATATATATATATATATATATATATATATATATATATATACATATATATATATATATATATATATATATACATATATATATATATATACATATATATATATATATATTATATATATATATATATATATATATATATATTATATATATATATATATATATATATATATACATATATATATATATATATATATATATATATATATATATATATATATATATATATATATATATATATATATATATATATATATATATATATATATATATATATATATATATATATATATATATATATATATATATATATATATATACATATATATATATATATATATATATATATATATATATATATAATATATATATATATATATATATATATATATATATATATATATATATATATATATATATATATATATATACGTATTATAGAATTTAGCAGCTTTGGTATTGTACGCTCTGTAATGGAAATTAGTGTATGTAATCTAGTATTATCATAACTGTCAATATTAATGAATAGTATTATATTATTATATTAGAACCAGATGTTACGTTGGGGTGGATTTACACTAGATGTTTGATTTGAGTAACATTACCTAATCAATATCAAATAACCATATATATGTATATATGGATGTGTGAGTGAGTGGGAGAGGGGGAGTGGAAAGTGGAAAAATTCAAATTAATACTAAAAAATGCTAATTGAAAGCAACCAACAAAAATACAAAACCATAGGCAAATTCCTAGGGTGAGTATTCTGTGGAATTATGGTAACCTAGTGGGAAGTTTTATAAAAATAGTGGGTTAGATGAGAAGATGCTGTTGGAAACAGTTTTTTACTACAACTATAATCTGTATAACATATTTACACAATCATTTTTCATAGAGTTTAAATGTAATATTAATAAATGATATTCATCAGAAATCTGAAGGACGAACAGGGTCAGAGTTTGTATTGTGGAATATATTTAGTTTCCTGTCGTAAATAGTTAAAAATAATTCTGCATAACATCTACATCATAATCTGAAACATTCTCTTTTGAAAAATTCGAATATAGGTATAATTTCTGTTATATACTCACACAATAATTTTTAAGGGATTTTAAAAATGATATATATAAATAAAATTTAGTATATAGTTAGTGTTAGAGCATATCCGAAGATTGTATTTTGGCATATATTTAATTTTTTCTCCCCAGTTGTTAACCCTTTCTTTCTCACAATAACCTTCGATAGCCCATGTTTCTGAGTCCTACTCGAAGCTATCTAAGCTATCTTATGTAGCCACCACACTATGGCCAATTGTTCACCATTCCAGTACTGGTCCTGATAGCAACCTTCAACGATGGTTGATGGGTTGCATCCATACACTTGGTCACTAAATGAGTAGTGCTCGTGTACGCATCCATAGAACATGTGCACTTTGGTAACGCATGCTGGTTTTCTTTGATTTTTGGAGAAATACCGCTTCCGAAGCCATCCGAAGCCAAAACTATTTTATCGTCTGACCTCGATAAACCGTGCCCCTTCCCGACGGTGGTAACGGCTTCCAGTGGGCCATAGTGTGGAGGGACGCTTAGAAGATAAATGAAGTACGGATTTGAAAGTCGAGTCATGTACTGTTTGTATGTAGCCTCCACAGTATGGCCAATTATTCACCACTCCAGTACTGGTCCTGATGACGACCTTGAACGATGGTTCACAAATTGCATCCATAAACTGGGCCACTAAACGAGCAGAGCGCGTGTATGCATCCATAAAATCTACTGCGCACTTTGGTAGCACATTCTGGCTGCCTTTGATCTTTAGAGAAAACGGCTTCCAAAGCCATCCTCCGCCAAGGACATTTTATCTTCTGCCACCGTCGATCTCTATACGCCATATCCCCTCCAGGCAGTGGTAATGGTTTCAGTGGACTATAGTGTGGAGGGACGCATAGAAGATAAAGGAAGTACGCATTTGCCCTTTTATCGTCTACTCTCATCGACCAAGATAAGTCATACTCCTTCCAGACGGTAGTAATGGCTTGCAGTGGACCATAGCGTAGAGTTGCCTTAAGAAACTTTCCTTCCCTCTAGAGGCGTCACTGCCAACAGCCGCGTATGTTGCTGAGAGCGGAAAATAGAGGATTCTTTGTAAACATCCGATGCTATCAGGTGGTTTTCCATCAGGTTTTTACAACACGTTCTGAAACACGACTTGTTGCTGAATAACATGAAACATTTCATTGCTACTCTAGTCGATCTTGAATTTCTCTACTTAGATTGACAGTTGAAGAAAACGACTGGGTCTGGGAAATCATGCAACCTTTGGGCTATTGGACTGGGAACTGGCGGACAATTGAAATTCTAGTAGGTAGATCTTAAAGAGTTAAAAGAATTCTAGACATCTAAAAATCATAATCTCAAATATTTACAGCTGAAAAATTCAAATAGAGGAATAATCTGTGTAACATACTCATTCAATCATTTTGAAAGATTTTAAAGGTTAAATTCATAAATGAAAATAAGTATAAAGTTAACGGAAGCGCAGGGCAGAAGATTCTATTTTATTATTCATTTAACTTTCTCTCGTCAATTGTCATAAACATTTAGGATATCTAAATCATAATCTCAAATATTCACATTTAAGACATTAAAATAGTAGAGCAGTCAGTGTAACAAACTCTATCAATCATATTTAAATGAGTTCCAAATGGATATCCATAAATGAAATGTAACCTAAACATAGTTGATGGAAAGACTTGAATTTTGCTTTGTGGCATATATTCAATTTTCTCTCATGAATAAAATTTGGACATCTAAATAATAAAGTCAAATATTCCCATTTGAAAACTTGAATTGAATTGAATTGAGAAATGGTACAAATGTAAGAAAATAACTTGAACAACTAGATTTTGCTTTCAAAAATGTATCCAAAAATGTATTGTTTGATGATAGATTCCTGTTTTCATCAATTTTTATCCTATTTGGACCAAATCCAGCCATTATTTAAAAGTATTCAAATGTATTTTTAAAAGTCTATTTTATTTTGCTTGCAAAAAGCTTTAAAAATATGTGAAATGTTTTAAGTATATATATATAACTATGGCACATCTTTTAGTTTAAGGTAAAAATTTTCAATATTATTTCAAATTTATAATGTTGTCACGTAATAAAACATTCATTAATTTAATTTATAATAAATTTATTTAATCGAAATATATTATGTTTATAGAGTTAATATAATTTACATTGAAATAGCATTTCAGTTGAAATTCCGGGTATCATACATCATTTTTTGTTAGAAAATAATTTTTCTTTCATTAACATTTTCAATATTTTCATAAAAAATGTTTTAACGTTGGCACGTAATAAAATATTCATTAATTTAATTTACAATAAATTTATTTAATCGAAATACATTATGTTTATAGAATTAATATAATTTACAATGAAATAGTATTTCAGTTGAAATTCCCTGTATTATACATCATTTTTTGATTGAAAATAGCTTTTCATTGACATTTTCAATATTTTCATAAGAAACACTTTAATGTTGGCACGTAATAAAATATTCATAATTTAATTTACAATAAATTTATTTAATCGAAATACATTATGTTTATAAAGTTAGTATAATTTACATTGAAATAGCATTTCAGTTGAATTTCTGGGTATCATACATACTTTTTGTTGGAAAATTGCTTTTTCATTGACATTTTTAATATTTTCATAAGAAACACTATCATGTTGGCAGGTAATAAAACATTCATTAATTTAATATACAATAAATTTATTTAATCGAAATACATTATGTTTATAGAGTTAATATAATTTACATTAAAATAGCATTTCCGTTGAAATTCCGGGTATCATACATCATTTTTTGTTACAAAATAATTTTTCTTTCATTAACATTTTCAATATTTCCATAAGAAACGCTTTAACGTTGGTACGTAATAAAATAATCATTAATTTAATTTATAATATTTTTTTATTCGAAATACATTATTTTTATAGAGTTAATATAATTTACATTGAAATAGCATTTCAATTGAAATTCCGGGTATCATACATCATTTTTTGTTAGAAAGTAATGTTTCTTTCATTAACATTTTCAATATTTTCATAAGAAACACTTTAACCCTTTAATGGTCAAAATAAATTCATTGGAATTTAGTGTAATTAGTTTATAAATGCTATCTCTGAACCTTCTAAATGTAAAATATAATATATAAGTTTTCTTTACATTCCTTAGGAGGGTTTGCCTTAGAGGATACCTAAGAAGGGTTTGGTTTGGAGTGCTACGATCTACTCTTTTGCAAGACGAGGGCTAATGAGTTCGGAACCTAATGCTTAAAGCCGATTCCGGACGGCTACGAACATCCATGCCCCAGTGGGATTCGAATCCACGAACTCCGGTCCCGAAGGCCAGCACCCTAACCAATTGATCATTGTTAGGCAAGGAGGTTTTGAGGAGTTGTTTAACTGACTAACTCCTCCCCTTGTACAGCTTTAACATTATACTTTTTAAAAGTTTAACTATACTAGAAGAACAATTCTTGAACAATAAATATTAATCCTTAAAATGATATAATAAATAAAGAGCTTAACAATTTATAAGTGGGGTTTCTATAGATACTTTTATTTGGGGTCATAAGAAGGATAAATTGAATTACTGACTTCTCAGGTACAGCAAGTTTAAATACATATATTTCAAAAGAAAATATAAATTAAATGTAGAGATATCATCTGCTGTAAATTTAAAATGTCAAAAACATAAAAAAATCGAAAAATCATCCATGTCTCTAAGAAGTTTTTTTTAATTGCAGAAGCTCTTGTTTCTACATTATTGGCTTCCATACATTACAGATGTATGGGATTGTAGCTGTAAATAATTATGCAAAGAATATAAAGTACTCCAATAAAGTAAAGTTTAAAAGAAATATGTTTAATAGGTGGTTTCGCTACGGAACCACTGTCCACTAAAGGGTTAACGTTGGCACGTAATAAAATATTCATTAATTTAATTAACAATAAATTTATTTATTCGAAATACATTATGTTTATAGAGTTAATATAATTTACATTGAAATAGCATTTCTTTTAAAGTTCCGGGTATCATACATCATTTTTGTTAGAAAACAATTTTTCTTTCATTAATATTTTCAATATTTTCATAAGAAACACTTTAACGTTGACACGTAATAAAATATTCATTAATTTAATTTACAATAAATTTATTTAATCGAAATACATTATATTTATAGAGTTAATATAATTTACATTGAAATATAATTTCAGTTGAAATTCCGGGTATCATACATTATTTTTTGTTTGAAAATAGCTTTTTCATTGACATTTACAATATTTTTATAAGAAATACTTTAACGTTGGCACGTAATAAAATATTCATTAATTAAATTTACACTAAATTTAATTAAACGAAATACATTATGTTTATAGAGTTAATATAATTTACATTGAAATAGCATTTCATTTGAAATTCTGGGTATCATACATTATTTTTTTTAAATAATTTTTCTTTCATTAACATTTTTAATATTTTCATAAGAAACGCTTTAACGTTGGCACGAAATAAATTATTCATTAATTAATTTACAATAAATTTATCTAATCAAAATACATTATATTTATAAACTTAAAAGAATTTACATTGAATTAGCATTTCAATTGAAATTCCGGGTATCATACACCCTTTTTTGATAGAAAATAATTTTTCTTTCATTAACATTTTCAATATTTTCATAAAAAACGCTTTAACGTTGGAACGTAATAAAATTTCATTAATTTAATATACAAAAAATTTATTTAATTGAAATACATTATGTTTATAGAGTTATTATAATTTACACTAAATTGCATTTCAATTGAAATTCCGGGTATCATGCATTATTTTTTGTTTGAAAATAGCTTTTTCATTGACATTTACAATATTTTTATAAGAAACACTTTAACGTTGGCACGTAATAAAATATTCATTAATTTAATTTACAATAAATTTAATTAAACGAAATACATTATGTTTATAGAGTTAATATAATTTACATTGAAATAGCATTTCAATTGAAATTCCGGGTATCATACATCATTTTTTGTTAGAAAATAATTTTTCTTTCATTAACATTTTCAATATTTTCATAAGAAACACTTTAAAGTTGGCACGTAATAAAATATTCATTAATGTTCATTAATTTACAGTAAATTTATTAATTCGAAATACATTATACAGTTAATATAATTTACATTGAAATAGCATTTCAGTTGAAATTCCGGGTATCATACATCATGTTTTGTTAGAAAATAAATTTTCTTTCATTAACAT
Organism: Pardosa pseudoannulata; assembly: GCA_032207245.1. Lineage (NCBI taxonomy): Eukaryota > Metazoa > Arthropoda > Arachnida > Araneae > Lycosidae > Pardosa > Pardosa pseudoannulata. The sequence goes on from CM063500.1 coordinate 44,899,988, forward strand.
TTCAATATTTTCATAACGAACGCTTTAATGTTGGCACGTAATAAAACATTCATTAATTTAATATACAATAAATTTATTTAAGCGAAATACATTATGTTTATAAAGTTAATATAATTTACATTCAAATGGCATTTCATTTGAAATTCCGGGTATCATACATCATTTTTTGTTAGAAATAATTTTTATTTCATTAACATTTTTAATACTTTCACAAGAAACGCTTTAACGTTGGCACGTAATAAAATATTCATTAATTTAATTTACAATAAATTTATTTAATCGAAATATATTATATATTTTTATGTTATATTATGTACTTTTATGTTATATTTCTTTTTCATTATCTCATTTATATCTGTTTAATTAATTTATACAATGGAAATTTAATAATCAATAAATTAAAAAAAAAGAGTATCTAATGTAATTTACAAAAAAAATGGTACATAATAGGAAAGGAAAATTTATCTCCTTTTATACTAAAATATTCATTTTGTAAAGAAAAACAAAAAAAAAATGTTTACTTTTAAATGCATGAAACATTTTCTCAAACGGAGTTTAAATATGACTTCGGAGCAATAGCAATAAAAAAGACTTTTCTAAATTTAGAAAGCGTAGAAAATCGAGGAAAATGGATAAAGCAAAGAAAGAACTCTAAAGTAAATTCTCGTGTATACAAAGATGGCCTCTCGAAAATTGACTAGTACTTGTATAGCCCAAAATGGATGCAAACTAGAAAAAAAAAATCACTTCGAACTTCGATTCTGGTATAAACGATATTGTTAGAAATGAAATAAGATGGGATGCAGAACTGAAATGAAGTGCGTGGTAGAAAGAGAAAATATATAGCTTTTATGTAGTAGTACTCAAATATTCACTTTATAGAAATGAAAGTATAAAGCATGATAAATGATTTAAGATTTAAAAATGGATTACGTGCATAAATCTACATTATTTCTCGGTACGAATCTCAATTATTTCATAAACAAAAGTGTCACTCCATTTAAGTGTAAATAAAATCTATAATTTAAAATTATATTTAACCCCTTGCCTTATGAATCGAGTGACGATTGTGTGTTCCATTTTTGATGAGAGCTTTTCTCATGCGTCGTGACCAGAAGCAGTTTCAAGGGCTAAATTGTAATCAAACCAGTGGATATTAATCGTACTGCTTTTACTATTTAATAAAACCACAGAATTCAATAGTTATATTTCATTTCATTTTTATTAAAAAAATTATTAATGTTTTTATTTCACATAATATTATTTCTATGTTTTTGGTTATATAACAAAAGAAACATTTTCTGTCGTTTAAGTATTTTCTATGAACAATTTATTGCGTGAATAACCTATAAGTGAATGATGTATAATATTAGTCAAAATTTTGTAAGGGTTATTGTTTTATAAGTGATACGAGCTTTTCAATTTTGGCCAGAAAGAATCATCACGTGTCTGATACGAGCTTTCCATTTTTCGCCAGACAGAATCATCCCGTGTGTGATACGAGGTTCTCATTTTAGGCACAGCAGTACGATCCCGTCTCCCATACGTTGTTTTAAGGCAAAGGGTTAACGCCCTTGACTGCACAGCTTACAGTTTTCATTCGAGAAACCTAGACCCCTCGGATGGAGTTGAAATAGTAGAACGAATTATCAAACGTATAACAATAAATTTATTTATTCGAAATACATTATGTTTATAGAGTTAATATAATTTACATTGAAATAGCATTTCAGTTGACATTCCGGGTATCATGCACCATTTTTTGTTAGAAAATAATTTTTCTTTCGTTAACATTTTCAATATTTTGATAAGAAACGGTTTAACGTTGGCACGTAATAAAATATTCATTAATATATTTTACAATAAATTTATTTAATCGACATACATTATGTATTTTTTTCTTAATTCTTTTCTTTCTATCATTTTCTTTCTTTTTTCGACATACATTATTTTATATTATGTAATTTTAAGTTACATTTATTTTGTCATTATTTTATTTATATCTATTAAATTAGTTTATAAAATGAAAATTTGATATCCAAAACAATTTTAAAAGAAGTATGTAATGTAATTTGCAAAAAAATGCACATAATATGAAAGCGAAAATTTATCTCCTTTTATTCTAAAATATTCATGTTACAAAGAAAAACCAAAAAAAATGTTTACTTTTAAATGCATGAAACATTTTCTCAAATGGAGTTTAAATATGACTTCGGAGCAATAGCAATAAAAAAGACTTTTCTAAATTTAGAAAGCGTAGAAAATCGAGGAAAATGGGTAAAGCAAAGAAAGAACTCTAAAGTAAATTCTCGTGTATACAAAGATGGCCTCTCGAGAATTGACTAGTACTTGTATAGCCCAAAATGGATGCAAACTAGAAAAAAAAATCAGTTCGAACTTCGATTCCGGTATAAACGATATTGTTAGAAATGAAATAAGATGGGATGCAGAGCTGAAATGAAGTGCAGGGTAGAAAGAGAAAATATATAGCTTTTATGTAGTAATACTCAAATATTCACTTTATAGAAATGAAAGTATAAAGCATGATAAATGATTTAAGATTTAAAAATGGATTACGTGCATAAATCTACATAATTTCTCGGTACGAATCTCAGAATTATTTCATAAACAAAAGTGTCACTCCATTTAAGTGAAAATAAAATCTATAATTTTAAATTATATTTAACCCCTTGCCTTATGAATCGAGTGACGATTGTGTGTAACATTTTTGATGAGAGCTTTTCTCATGCGTCGTGACCGGAAGCAGTTCAAAGGGCTAAATTGTAATCAAACCAGTGGATATTAATCGTACTGCTTTTACTATTTAATAAAACCACAGAATTCAATACTTATATTTCATTTCATTTTTATTAAAAAATTTATTAATGTTTTTATTTCCCATAATATTATTTCTATGATTTTTGTTATATAACAGAAGAAACATTTTCTGTCGTTTAAGTATTTTCTATGTACAATTTATTGCGTGAATAACCTATAAGTGAATGATGTATAATATTAGTCAAAATTTTGTAAGGGTTATTGTTTTATTAGTGATACCCAATTCAAAATTTTCTTAGTTAATCCTCAAGTTCCTCCCAATTTTTTGCTACAGTAATTAATGTAAGTAAAGGAATGAAACTATCATTTCCACTACATCTTGGAGGTAGATAAAATTTGTTGTCAATACTGGTGATAAAATTTTCATTTCAACAAAAAATTATCGGTGATTAAATTCAAAACTATCACATATGTAGTTAATCTATTATTAAAACCAAATATAAAAGAAAATTATTTACGTAATACCTAAGTTCAGTGATAAAACGTATGAAAACAATGCAGACGATATTTAAATAATTTACAATAAGAAATAATTAAACGAGATGTTTAAATGAATGACGTCATAATGCTAGAAAAAACGTTATTATTGCCTACTTCTTATGTGATAAATTGATAAATTTCATCGCCTGTTAATAACCGGGGAAAATATGGCTTGAAATAATGGCATTAAAAAGGGGGGAAGGGGTGGATTTCGAAAGATTTAAAGACGACAGTATTTTTCGGTGTGATATGAAACACATTTATTTCAGAATCGGATCGATAGTTTAGGAGAAGATAAATTCACTCGCTTTCAATTTTGCTAAATCCTACTCATCAAGAATCCAAAATGGATGCCTCTATCCATTCCAGGTCCAACCGCTTTATAAATTCAAGGACGTACGGACAGGCAACTTAGGTTATTAATATATAGAGGATAATTTTAAATAGTATTTAATTTAAAATAATAAATAAATAATATTTAATAATAAATTATATATTTTATTTTTAAAATAATATTTAAGATAATATCTGGCCTTAACTTCATAGCTTAAAAGTTGGAGAATAATATACCTCTTTTTGGTATATATGAGCATACATAGTTGAAGATATTGTTATATATTCAATTCAACTTTATGTAATGTTCTCTTTATTTCATAATTTAATGTTTCCTACAAGCAAAGTAAGGAAGGACAATTTTAATCGCTGTTCTTGTGAAAGGAACAAGTGCATTTCCTAACCTTAATCATTTTTTATAAATTTATTATCTTCTTTTCGGTGGAGGAATAAGATAATAATTTTTCAAAAGATCTTTCCGCTAGCTCATTATTTTATTTTAAAGTTTTATGAAAAGGAAAACAATCATAGATATATATAAAAGATATTATGGTCTGCAAACGGTAAAATGAGGAGATTAGAGAGGTATTTTAAGTGTAATAATTTTAATATGCTACATGTATATATATATATGTGTGTGTGTGTGTGTGTGTGTGTGTGTGTGTGTGTGTGTGTTTGTGTGTGTGTGATAATTTTTTTCCTCTAGTTACAATAATTATAAAACCCGTATTGTTTTTACTTGCCGGGCTACTGGGCAAGGAGAAAGGCTTAAAGAGCTAACAGTAGTAAAGAACGATGCAAACTGACCATTTTGAAGAGAACGGCAAGTCTAAATAAAACTTTATTTTAGAGCTGCTAAAGCAGACATCTTTACTAGTCATCGACAGATAAGAGAACGACACAAAAATCAATCTGCTCGGGAAAGACAGGAAGAATTTTTCCATGGTAGAAGAAATTCAGCGAAGTAAATGTTAATATCAGGAAAAAAAAGGCGGAGACATTTGCCAACGACAGCTGAAAAGCGTGTTGAATGTGATGAGGCGATTTAGATCTGTTATATAATTGATTCATTCATACATGAAGTAAAATGTTCGAGATCTAAATCTGACCTCATCGCATCGTTGTAAAGAGATAGAGGATCATTAATTTCTTTTCAACGGATGTCGTTGTCTTGTACGGTGGTCTCGGGCAGGGTTCTGATTCCAGTCCCAGATTAGAATCCCGTCTCCGTATTTGACATTAAATAAGAATGTACTTTTGTGAAGTATTTATGAGTCCCTAAGGGACAGTGCCCAATTAGAAGGGATAAGGATTTTCACGTTGTCGGTCTCAGGGCGGGGTTTGGTCAGACCAATGAAATTCTTACAACTATCCCGATTGGAAGACAAGAAGGAGGAAGGGACAAGGTTGAAGTAATAAAATATAAAAAATCTAAAAAGATGAGAGAAGAGGTTCGGGAGTCCCCAAAAGAAGGTGTTCGAAAGTAGGGAGTCCAGTCGGGTCTGACGGAAGAGATTTGTGAGTCCGGAGGAGAAGGTGCTCGATATTCCAGACTAGGGGAGTCCAGCCAAGTCCGACAGGAAGTGTTCCTGCACCAAATAGTACGGCCGCACCCCACAGACTCAGGAGGAAGCCCCTGACGAGACCGACGGATGATGTATAGATTCCCTCTCCTGATCAGCTATAGATACCCTTCAACCAGAAGTGTTCCGGGCCCAACATTTTAGACCCACAAAGGTACCCCCATTTTACATACATTTTTGAAATCGATATTAGGTCCTCTATCTATTTATAAAATTGCTATGTTGACAAAGCTTACTTATGAAAATTAGCATCATTAAATTAGAATTAACATTGTTTGTACATAGATGTATATATATGTTAATAAATTTATTTTTTTAATATTGTCACGAAGAATCGAATGAACACACCGTTTAACGTAACAGAAGAATTTATTGATGCTAAGTAGCAACTCGCAACTTTACAAGACCGAGAAGTTGCCTACAACTAGTGGGTATCAGCTTTTATACCCGAACAGAATATTCAAGAAATAACTAATTTACATATTAAAGAAAGATCTAGAATATTCAAGAACATAAGGAAACAATAAATAACATTTTTAAATTAAAAATCCGTACTTTGGATAAACTGCCATGTCAAGCATCGAACCCACAATTACGGGTCTGGATCGCGTGCTTTGATCATTCGGCCACTGAGCTAGTTGACTAAGATTCTTTATGCGGCAATATTAAGCTAGTCTAGGTTGCTGTCAATTTAGCTGTTAGTTTATTTTTATATTTATGTCTGTAGTTTTTCAGAACCTGTCGTTAAATTTAGTACAAAAATACTTAACACAACGCAATTAAAAATAATTCACTACTATACATTTGATCACAGGTTGATACTCAAATATAAATTAGGACTACACGACATTGAATAGACAGAAAATTTACATCTATAAGATAGAAAGTTTGGAAAATTAATCGAAAGAATTTTAAGTCGAGAACACTCCTTCGACTAAGACATTTTGAGCCTGGGGAAAAGTAGTTAAGGAATTAGAATGGGAGAGAGGAAGATTTTAAGGAAATAATAAAGTTAAATAATTTTGATATATTACATACATATACATAGATAAAACATATCCTATTTATACATTTAGATATATAGAGAGATATGGGCATAAATATAAAGAAATAATCACTGCGAGTACAAACTTTTAATAAATTTAGATTAATGAAAATTCCAATTCTATTTCTCTTATATATTTCTTTCATTTACAAATTCATTATCTTCTTTTAGATGGAGGAATCAGATAATAATTTTTCCAAAGATCTTTAAGCTAGCTCATTATTTTATTTTAAAATTTTATGCAAAGGAAAATAATTAAAGAAGCATAAAACGTGGCAAAAATAACCTGAATAAACTTAAAATTTTACGATGATCTGTTAATTAAAGCAGATCTTTGTAAAAGTGCAGAAAAACATTTCGGAAGGCATTACTCCTGATTTAGAGCACGATCTCGCATTAAAAGTGAAATACAGCAATCAACATTTTCACAACACAAGCAACCTTAAATTTAATTGGATTTTTATTCCCCTACTAAGCTTCCTTTTATGTAGGAAAATCTCACTTTCTTTCAGAAATTTGATATGTTAATCTTTTAGATTTTCAGGACGTTTTATTATTTTAATTTAAAATGAGCTTAAAGTAAAATAAAAAGTTTTTTTAAAGCTTTAGTGTAATAAATCGAGAATTCGAAAAGGTAAAAAAAATAATACTTTGTGATACAAGCATTGACAAACCTATTTAAATAACAGTAAAAGTTATTAACATTAATGTATATA
>CM063500.1:44919482-44921982 GCA_032207245.1 Pardosa pseudoannulata
AGAATAGTTTTTCAAAGTAATTGTACTTTCATTATATGCCAGAAGATATTTAAATTTTTAGATTCCTTAAACACCGACAGAATAAGTGTTTTCAATATATATATATATATATATATATATATATATATATGTATATATACACATATACGTATGTATAGTAAAAGAGATATATAAATTATTGTATATATACCTTATCAAATACATCCAGAGTCAAAGAAAAAGTAAACAAATCACATTCACGAATAAAAGTTTCTATTTTAAAATTAATAAAATATTCTCCACTAAAACATTTTTGAAGACTTGAATAAATTGTGATAAAACAAAAGTGCTGAGATGCATTCATTTTATTTTATTTCGTATATTTCTTTATTCAATCCCATCCTATCCAAACCGTTTCATTTTTCAGGACTGTGCAATCGATGAAATTTGAAAGCGTCCAGATAAATATATGCATGATTAATTCACTTTACAGGAAGAAGCAAAAAATATGCGCTTTGCATTCTTTCGGTGGAAATTCTATCGTGGTTGGAAGAAAAAATCATAACTGTATACGATTTCAGAGTTGAATGGAAAATTCACAAGCTTTGAAACGTTTTGATCTCTTATTTTTGTTCAATGGAGATCATTTGATTTGCTGAAGATTTGTGGATTTGCATATAAACCAGCTTTTTTATTAATAGTTAGGCTCTTTTCAAAGAGAAAAGATACGTGTTTTCAACATATGATTTTGTTATCTTTTGCATATCCGCTGATCTTTTTTGTTTGCTGAGTGCATATAAACTCTCAATGTAAATTTACTTTCATATATGTCGAAAGTTTTTTTAATTTTTAAATCCCTTATAACACCCAAATTATAAGTGTTTTCAACATAAAACATTGTTATCTTTTGCGTATAAGCTGAACTCTTAATTGTTGCGTGCGTATAGATTCTCAAAGTAATTGTAGTTTCATATATGAATATTTCAATTGTTAGGTACCTTATAACACCGAAATAATAAGAGTTTTCCACATAAAACTATCACCTTTTGTATATCAGCTGATCTCTTTTAATTGTTGAGTGAGTATAGATTCTCAAAGTAATTTTACTTTCATATATGACTATTTCAATTGTTAGGTTTTCAGTTGTTAGGTTATCTTTAGAATTTATCAGCTGATCTCTTTTAATTGTTGAGTGCACATAGATTCAAAGTAATTGTACTTTCATATATGCCTATTTCAATTGTTAGGTACCTTATAACACAGAAATAATAACTGTTTTAGCATAAAACTATATCTTTTTCATATCAGCTGATGTCTTTTAATTGTTGAGTGCGTATAGATTCTCAAAGTAATTGTACTTTCTTATACGCCTATTTCAATTGTTAGGTACTTTATAACACGGAAATAATAACAGTTTTCAACATAAAACTATATCACCTTTTGTATATCAGCTAATCGCTTTTAATTGTTAAGCGCGTATAGATTCTCAATGTTATTGTACTTTCATATATGCCAGAAGCTATTTCAATTGTTAGGTTCCTTATAACACCGCAATAATAAGTGTTTTCAACATAAAACTATATTATCTGTTGCATATCAGCATATCTATTTTAATTGTGAGTGCGTATAGATTCTCAATGTAATTGTACTTTCATATATGTCGGATAATTTTTTAATTGTTAAGCCCCTTATAACACTGAAACATTAAGTGTTTTCAACATAAAACTGTGTTATATTTGCATATCTGCTTATCTCTTTTGATTGCTTAGTGCGCATAGATTCTCGATGTAAATGTACTTTCATATATTCTGGAAGATGTTTCAAATGTTAGGTTACATATAACACCGAAATAATAAGTGTTATCAACATAAAACTATGTTAGATTTTGCATATCATGTTATCTCTTTTAATTGCTAAATGCGTATAGATTCTCGATGTAAATGTACTTTCATACATTCTGGAAGACAAAATGTTAGGTTCCTTATAAAGCTGAAATAATAAATGTCAACATAAAACTGTGTTATCTTTTGCATATCAACTTATATCTTTTAATTGCTGAGTACGTACAGATTCTCGATGTAAATGTAGTTTCATATATGCCGGAAGATATTTCAATTTTTAGGTTCCTTATATCTCCGATATATATATATATATATATATATATATATATATATATATATATATATATATATATAATATATAAGTATATATATATATATATATAATATATATATATATATATATATATTATATAATATATATATATAATATATATATATATATATATATATATGTATATATATATATATATATATATATATATATATATAATATATATATATATATATATATATATATATATATATATATATATATATATATATATATATATATATATATATATATATAATATATATATATATATATATATATATATATATATATCTGTGTGTGTGTGTCTCGGAAGACTGATTAAGGCATGGAAGACACATTTCATTTCGTATATAAAAACTTTTTTATT
>CM063500.1:44941982-44949482 GCA_032207245.1 Pardosa pseudoannulata
GTATTAAAAATTAACAGTTAATAATGTCTATTTATATATCTATTTATAGCCGGAAGTAAAGGGACAATAGCGAGGGTGGGGCAAAGGGTGAAGTAAAAAATCATAGAACACTTTGGTCACTGACACAATAAAGCTTTAGCGTATTTTTTGGAGACTTTTTTTTACCCCGGTATGTTCCACTCGGAGGGTTAAAGATAATAATTTGTTCTAATTAGGTTAAAAATTATAAGAAGCCAAAAATTTTTACCTTTTGTACATTTTTTCCGCTTTTAAGAGTCGTCTTAGCTATCGTAATACGACGTAAGTTGTATACGACGTATAGTCGTAATTAGCTTATTTTATAACAGCTAAACAACAAAAATTAAAACTTTTCTAACTTTTTTTTTACTTTCAACTAAGTTAAAATTATCAGACACACTCTCAAACTACACTGGTGTGCAAAACTTAAGCAATACTTGGGTTTTTTTACCATAACTCCACTGTAAATCATCTGATAGACATGAAATTCAGAGTGAGGGAGTGTATTATGTACGTAAAGGATAACGAAAGCATCGCACTAAAAAAGAAATACAATGCATACTGTATGGAATCAAACCAAAACAAGCTTTATTGAACTCATAGTATCATGACTCATGATTGTCTATCCATGAGGAAGACCGACAGGAAGATGTTCCTTAATATGGGATATGCCCTCCCCTAATTGCTAAGCACTGTCTTCGCATATTCAGAACCAACTGGTAAAAAATTTCTTGCGGTGGGAGTGCCTATTTCGCAAACCCACCTGTTTCTTTAGTTTTGCACACCAGTGTAAATATAAATATGCTTCAAAAGCACAAAATTGTTTCTGGTTTCTCTCTACACTTCCTGTCGACATCTGGGCTGCAATATGAACATCAATCGGATATTAAAGACATTAAATGTAACTTGTGTGCTGTTAAGTTATGCTAAAAACAACGCAAGAAATATTATGATTTTCAGATCTTTCAATATATCTGTTAAAAGGATTCTATGTGTTTATCCCCCGAATCTTGAGATTTCAATAAGTGAGAAAAAATAACAAGAAGAAAGAAAAACTATCAACTAAAAGCAAGAGTTCGTAGCAGAGCAATAAACAATAAAGTACGAAGTTCAGGGCAACTGAACTTTTTTTTTTATTTCTCCAGAGCCAACTGTGCACTATAGCGGACCGATCAAAATGAGTGGTTTGTAGTTTTATTAGAATTTGAGTACGGAATTCTGACTTTAGAGCGAAGACTACAGCTGACTAACCAATGAGTAAACAGCAAACTTTTCTGATGGAATGAGTGCTACCGAAAGATAAAATTGGCATTTTACCAAAAGTTTTAAACTTTTGTCCTACATTTTTACCAGTTTTAAGATTTTGTTTCTTATTATTTCAAAGAAATTATTATATTTTTTTTAAGAAACGCAAAAGATAAAGTACTTACGCAAGAATGGTGAGACAGAAAAACTACCAACTAAAAGGTGGAAAAGCATAGACAAATATGGATTCGTGAGTGCATAATAGAGCAATAAACTATATAATACAAAGTTTAGGCGTAAACAGAACTTTTTTATTTTGCCAGAGGCATCTGTGCACTATAGAGGACCGATCACAATAAGTGGTTTGGGGTTTTATTAGAATTGGAGCTTGGAACTATAGTTGTAGAACCAAGACTACTGCTGATTAACCTATGACAAAACAGCAAACTTTTCTGGTGTCATGAGTGTGACCGAAAGATAAAATTGCCGTTTTACCAAAAGTTTTATACTTTTGTCTTACATTTTTACTAGTTTTAAGATTTTGTTTCTTCTATTTTAAAGAATTTCTTATATTTTTAACAAGTGCAAAAGCTAAAGTACTTTAGCAAGAATAGAGAGACAGAAAAACTACCAACTAAAACGTAGAAAAGCATAGATAAATATGGATTTGTGAGTACACAATAGAGCAATAAACTATAGAATATAAAGTTTAGGTATAAACAGTACTATTTTTTAATCAGCTAGAAGATTATTCACTATGGAGGATCGATGAAAATGAGTGCTTTTATTAGAAGTGGAGTGTAGAGCGCTGATTTTAGAATCAAGACAAAACTGAGTAACCAATGACAAAACAGCAAACTCTTCTGATGTAAAGAGTGTGACTGAAAGATAAAATTGCCATTTTACAAAAAGTTTTATACTTTTGTTTTACATTTCTATCAGTTTTAAGTTTTTGTTTCTTATATTTCAAAGAATTTCTTACAATTTTTAACAAAAGTACTTACGCAAGAATAGCGAGACAGAAAAACTACCAATGACAAAACTTTTTTATTTTGCCAGAGGCATCTGTGAACTATAGAGGACCGATCACATTAAGTGGTTTGTGGTTTTATTAGAATTGGAGCTTGGAACTCTAACTGTAGAACGAAGACTATTGCTGAGTAACCTGACAAAACCGCAATTTTTTCTGGTGTCAAGAGTGTGACCAAAAGATAAAATTGCCGGGTGGAATGAACGCGACCGAAAGATAAAATTACCATTTTACTAAAAGTTTTATACTTTTGTCTTACCTTTTAACCAGTTTTAAGATTTTGTTTCTTATATTTCAAAGAGTTTCTTACATTTTTTAACAAACGCAAAAGCTAAAGTACTTTAGCAAAAATGCCGAGAAAAAAAACTACCAACTAAAAGATTGAAAAACATAGATAAATATGGATTCGTGAGTACATAATAGAGCAATAAACTATAGAGTACAAAGTTTAGGCATAAACAGAACTTTTTTTTAATTCAGCCAGAGGCATCCTGCACTATAGAAGATCGGTCAAAATGAGGGGGTTTATTAGAATTGGAGTATGGCACTCTGGTTTTACAACCAAGACTACTGCTGAGTAAACAATGAGAAAACAGCAAACTTTTCTGGTGGAATGAGTGTGACCGAAAATTAAAATTGCCATTTTACCAAAAGTTTCCTACTTTTGTCTTATATTTTTTACCAGTTTTAAGATTTTGTTTTATATATTTCAAAGAATTTCTTATATTTTTTAACAAGTGCATAAGATAAATACTTTAGAAAGTATGGCATTTCTTTTTATTAGCGGTATGGTCTAGTTTACAAGCTTATTAAGGCGTTTATTGCTGAGAATTTTGTGGAACTCAGTAGAAAGATTTTGAGGTATTAGAATCGAAATAGTTTTAAGCTCAATATAATTATCTGCATTTTTGAAGCACCAAGGAATGTTAGTTATTTTGAGAATGGTGATTGTTTTACACAGTTACTATTTACTAACAAGTGCAAAAGCTAAAATACTTTCGAAAGAATAGTCTTTATTTCTACTGGCTGTATACGCATGGTCATAGTTTACAAGATTATTAATGCTTTCATTGATGATTATTTTGTGGAACTTAGTAGATTTTGAGGTATTAGAATCAAAAGACTTTTAAGCTCATAATGAATATCTGCATTTTTTGAAGCACCACGGAATGTTAGTTATTTTGAGAATTGTGATATTTTGTACAACAGTTACTATTTACTAACAAGTGCAAAAGCTAAAATACTTTAGAAAGAATGGTCTTTATTTCTATTAGCAGTATAAGTATGGTCTAGTTTACAAGCTTATTAAGGCGTTTACTGCTGAGAATTTTGTGGAACTCAACAGGAAGATTTTGAGACATTAGAATGGAAGGAATTTTAAGTTCATTACGAATATCTGAATTTTTGAAGCACAAAGGAATGTTAGTTATTTTGAGAATGGGGATTTTTTTACACAGTTACTATTTACTAACAAGTGCAAAAGCTAAAACACTTTAGAAAGAATGGTCTTTATTTCTATTAGCGATATACGTATGGTCGTAGTTTACAAGCTTATTAAGGCATTTATTGCTGAGAATTTTGTGGAACTCAGTAAGAAGATTTTGAGATATTACAATTGAAGGGATTTTAAGCTCATTATGAATATTTGCATTTTTGAAGCACCACGGAATGTTAGTTATTTTGAGAATTGTGGTATTTTGTACAACAGTTACTATTTTTTAACAAGTGCATAAGATAAATACTTTAGAAAGTATGGCATTTATTTTTATTAGTGGTATAAGTATGGTCTAGTTTACAAGCTTATTAAGGCGTTTATTGCTGAGAATTTTGTGGAACTCAGTAGGAAGATTTTAAAACATTAGAATCGAAGGAATTTTAAGCTCATTATGAATATCTGAATTTTTGAAGCACCAAGGAATGTTAGTTATATTGAGAATGGTGATTTGTTTAGAACAGTTACTATTTACTAACAAAAAGCTAAAATACTTTAGAAAGAATAATTTTTATTTCTACTGGCGGTATACGCATGGCCATAGTTTACAAGATTATTAATGCGATCATTGATGAGAATTTTGTGAAACTCAGTAGGAAGGTTTTGAGATATTACAATTGAAGGAATTTTAAGCTCATTATGAATATCTGCATTTTTGAAGCACCAAGGAATGTTAGTTATTTTGAGAATGGGGATTTTTTACACAGTTACTATTTACTAACAAGTGCAAAAGCTAAAATACTTTAGAAAGAATAGTCTTTATTTCTACTGGCTGTATACGCATGGTCATAGTTTACAAGATTATTAATGCTTTCATTGATGAGAAATTTTGTGGAACTAAGTAGAAAGATTTTGAGGTATTAGCATCAAAGGAATTTTAAGCTCATTATGAATATCTGCATTTTTGAAGCACCAAGGAATGTTAGTTATTTTGATAATGGTGATATTTTGTACAACAGTTACTATTTAAATCTTAGAATCAGCTCGTTACAACCACACTGGTACCACGTAAATATTTACAGGACGGAAGAAGAAAGTCTAAAAGAGCAGTTTACTGCTCATATTTATTTTTCTGTTGAGAGAAGGTAAGAGGTATAGCTCTGACTTAGGTTTCCTTAATTTATTTTTGATATTAATATGGTAATTGCAATTTCAGTTTTCATTTAAAGTTAATAAGTGTGCTATAGAATTTCATAGGGAAATTTTTACTGTTACCTTTTTCATATTACTGTAATTTCGGAAGTATAGTCCAAACCATTGATTAGTCCACGGGCGCAATTTTTGTATTTAAATAATTTCAGAAATCATTATATAGTCTGGACAAAAATATGTAATTTTTTATGACAATATTAAATCATTTTAAGAATAAAACCTAAGTACAGTAGAGTGTCGAGAAGTCTGGATTAGACTCAATTAATTCCACCTATAAAATTTGAAATCATTTCTTCTGCCATAGCCTCGGAGACAAATTTTCACGGAAGGAACAGAGCGGCCTCTTTCTTCCGTGACAGGAGATGTTCCTGTTTCTCGAACAGAGCCATTTCTCTGTTTGAGAACCGAGCTATGTAAATCGTCGTCTAATGCAGGCAATTGCATTTTTCCACGACGATTAGATTGCTTAGAATTTTAATGTTTCCTTTTGCTTCAGCCAGTTTCTTATTGCTTTCTTGTCGACCTTTTAAATTACTTTCAGCTTAAAATAAGCAGTAAAACTGCGACGATGTTTTAAAGACATAATGAGTGACCAATATTACCGCAAATCAAAACTTTGAATACAAAACACTCCTTTACGAGTGATGCTCGTGGTGAAATGACCTTCGACCCTCAACTTTCGATCTTGAATCCATCCACTCTGTGTTTTCAATCTCTGTAAATAGTGACTATCAATATTTTCCCGTACTCCAGGATACAATTTAAGATTGCTCTACTTGCTACTACTGATTTTTCTGCTTTATGGGTTGTAATTTTTTCATGGTTTATTACCAATACCATACGATTTTATCTTGGCATCTGGTGAGTCATGCTTTTGTTTACATTTGATCATCAGTCGTTAGCGTGACGTGCTTTTTCCCCCTTCTTCCGATTTTGATGATTTGAGCAATGAACAACCAGTACCGGCAGATAGTCCGCGGCTGAAGAATATTGTTTTTTAAACACAGATAGTCCGTAGACTACACGTGTGAAATTATAGTACATTTGTTTTAAATGACATATTCATTAAAATTCATCTTTTTCATACAGGATTTATCCTTTAATGACTAGCGTCTCATTTTAAATACCGCTAAACTTATTTTGTAGAATTGGTATGTTTTCTTAAAATGAGAGTTGGTATAAAGCAATCTTATTAACAATCTACAACATTTTTAAATGATTTCTATTATTTATAAAATTTCCATTTGGATCGACACTTTATGATTTTCTGAAAATCTACTTTTCTTTGTAGGTGGTGTAAAAATAATGTTATTTTGGCCTAGTGTTTGAGAAAGAAGAAATCTAAACTCATTAAAAAAACACATGGACAAATGCTTCTAAATTAAATGATTTTATACAATTAAATAAATGAATAAGGAATACAACTGGAATCAACTTATCATTTGTAGATATCGAAGATGGTCTCGAGTCGGCATCGGCACTTATAAACAATATGGCGATGAATTTCCTCTTTCCCGTATCACTGCAAAAAATGTCTATTCTGCAAGCCGCGGTTGCCAGGAGCGTTCCCCTCTTGTCTCCTCTGGTAACAACCTTGTCCGCTAAAAAGAATCAGACTGCCTCGCGGAAAAAAAACAGGGATCCACTCCAGAACGGAGAAGGGTCATAATCAACCAAACCAACGGACATTTTATTGGTTGGGAGAAGTCCGAAGTTTCTTTATAGTTCAAACTGGTTCTGTTCTGGTGATGTCTTTGACGATGACTCAAGGAAAGAGATAAAAAAAAAGGTGAACCGAATGTAAGTTATTTTTACAGGTGGATAGACTGGAATCAGGAAAAATTACTTTATCTGTTATAAAACTCTGTTTTTCAGAACTTATTTAGCATGTAATATCAAATAAATCTTTTTTTTTTCGAATTTTATCCTTTTCCATAAATGACATCCTGCCATTTATAAAACGACGGGTGATCACTACGATGTGCTGGTATATTCAAAGTTGTTCAAATTTCACGTTTAATTTATTTGGTACTGTATCAACTTCAGATATGCATCGATATGTAATCAGTAGAAATGACTCGGCCATTAAAGGAATAAAAAAATTATTGGGGATGCATTGCCCCCTTCAAGACAAGCTACATCGAATATATATGAAAAGATTTTATTTTTATTTTTGAGTGCGTATTTGTGTTGGAGTTACTGTAAGTTTGTCGAAATAAGTCTTCTTCCTAAGAGGGTAAACTGCTATTTTTATTATTATTATTACTGTCTTGGAATAAAATGTCCATTCCTAAAACAATTTATTTTTTCCATCTTTCTAAGCACTGCATTTTATGACTATTTTATGATTCCTTCTATGTTACCCATTTACTAACTTCTGTTACTCTCGAATACTAGCCTTCTTTTTATCCGCATTCAGTCATATTCCATTTCCTCAGGTTTGCTTTTGTCTGGTTTATTCTCTCCATATAAAGGTCTTCTGTGATATGTATTAGAAATGAAACATTTCTGTAGTACCGTAATCAGATATAATCGTAATTCCTGTTGTACCCGAAAAAGCGTA
>CM063500.1:44951982-44969482 GCA_032207245.1 Pardosa pseudoannulata
TAAATTGATTATTCGATAAGTTATGGTGGAATTCATATGGTAATAAGGACATAAAACAATGAATATTTAGAAATAATTTCCAATTTATTAGAGTTTTTTTTAATAATTTTAGTCTCCATCTATAACTATCTTGACAATTTCACTTACGATTATTTTTACAATTTTTTGTGTCTGTTATTTAAAGCAAAACATTTTATTTTCAGTCATTTATAATGTAACCCTTTTTGTTTTTTAATAGATTTTTCTGGAACCCAGACAACCGTCTTCTCTATACACAGTTTATTTTCATAAGCCTCGAAGAGTAATTTTTTCAGTCATATAGCGTGTACGAAAGATAAGAGAAAAAATTGCATTTTCTAATAAGAATGAATGTTTGCTTTATAGACATTTTTATAATGTGCAATACGTAATGGCTACGCATGTTTCCCGGTAGTTTTGGAAGACATTTATCTTGCAGATGTTTTTATATAATATAAAACATTGAAGTCATAGCTGTTTATCAAAATCAAATAAACAAAAGCAACATAAAGATAAAATTTGTTTTGAGATTTGTACTTACATTTTTATTAGTATTTTGTTTTATTCATTTACTTAACCAGGACTTAAATTGTTATTATTATTTATTTCCATCCTTTAGTAACTTAAAAATATTTATCATCATTCATTATTTATCAGTTATTAAAACTAATTAATCAATTCAAATATTTAAGGAGTTTTCAGACAGATAATTCTTTTTTCTTCGTTGGACACATTTTGTTAAGAAAATAATTTTGAGAGATATATTCTGATGAACAGGTACTTTTTTACTTTTTTAATCTTTAAAATCATTCAACAAATGCAACATAAAGATAAAATTTGTTTTGAGATTTGTACTTACATTTTTATTAGTATTTTGTTTTATTCCTTTACTTAACCAGGACTTAAATTGTTGTTATTATTTATTTCCATCATTTAGTACCTTAAAAATTTTTATCATCATTCATTATTTATCAGTTATTAAAACTAATTAATCAATTCAAATTTTTAGGGAGTTTTCAGACAGATAATTCATTTTTTTTTCGTTGGACACATTTCATTAAGAAAATAATTTTGAGAAATATATTCTGATGAACAGATAAATTTGCTTTGAACTTACTTTTTTAATCTTTAAAATCTTTTAATTTCATATAACGAAATATAAAACATTTTTTAAACAATTACATAATAAATTCTCTTTTTAATCTTTTAACTTTTCAGCAATAAAAAATATAATTTTATTTAATTTATCTGATGGGTTTCTCCAAAATAAGTATGTGATGTTTTTAATAGTTTAAGCTTAAAATTATCATATGATACAAAATCTGATAAGTTATTGTGTAAATCATAAGGATATTGGTTTATAAAGCAATGGATAATAGAAAAAAATTTCTTTTTATCCCATTTTATTTTTATCTTTTTTGATAATTTTAAGTTTTATCTGGATTTTAGCTTCATCTAGATTTTTTTTAGCTTATCTAGATTTTAGTTTCATCTAGATTTCTTTTTTTGACAGTTTCACTTGCGATAATTCTCATGATTTTCTAGTGTATGTGATTTCCATCACAACATTTTAGTTTCTGTTAATTGTAATGTAACCTGTTTTTTAATGGATAATTCTGGAACCCAGAGAAACGTCTTCTCTATACACAATTTATTTTTGTAAGCCTCGGAGATTAATTTTTTTCAGCCATAGAGCATGTGCAAAAGATAAGAGAAAAAAATTGCGGTTTCTATGAGAATGAATATATGCTTTACAGACATTTTTTATAGTGTGCTATACATAATAGCTACTCATTTTCCCGGTAGTTTTGATAGACATTTATTTTGCTGATGTTTTTATATATTATAAAATATCATTGAAGTCATTGTTTTTTATCAAAATGAAATAAACAAAAATAACACGAAGGAAAAATTTGTTTTGAGATATGTAATTGCATTTTTATGAGTATTTGGATTTATTAATTTACACAAGCTGGACTTAAATTATTATTTTTTGGCTTTCTTTGGTTTAGTAGTTTAAAAATATTTATCATCGTTCATTATTTATCAGTTATTAAAAGTAATTTTGAGACCTATAATTCATTTTTTTAGTTACAAATATTTCATTAAGAAATTATTTTTCACAAATATATTCTCATAAACAGATAACTTGGTGCTGAATTTACTCGTTTTAACATTAAAATCTGTTTTTACTTTCGTAACGAAAATTTATAACATGTATTTACTTAAAAATATAACATTAAAAAATTCTATATTCCATCAGTTTTACTTTTCGGAAATAAAAAGGTAATTTTATTGAATTTGTCTGGTAAGTTTATCCAAAAAATTTATCCAATAATTTTAATAGTTTAAGCTTAAAAAATATCATATTATAAAAAATGTTAAGTTATTCTGGATATCATAAGGATATTTCTTGATAAAACAATGGATAATAGAAATAATTTGTTTTTTACCACATTTTAGGTTTATCTTTTTTGATAATTTTAAGATTCATCTAGATTTTTTTGACAATTTTACTTACTGTTATTTTTACAATTTATTAGTGTTTGTTATATGAAGCATAACATTTTAGTTTTTGGTATTTATAATGTAACCTCTTTGCCCGTTCAGTTTTTTAATAGATTTTTCTGGATCCCAGAGAAGCGTCTTCTCTATACACAATTTATTTTCGCTTCGGAGAGCATTTTTTTCAGCCATATAGCGTATACGAAAGATAAGAGCAAAAATTCCTTTTTCTATTAGAATGAATGTTTGCTTTACAGACATTTTTTATAATGTGCAATATGTAATAGCTCTGCATGTTTCCCGGTAGTTTTGGAAGACATTTATTTCACTGAAGTCATTGTTGTTTATTTAAATGAAATAAATAAAAGCAACATAAAGAAAAATTTCTTTTGAGATATATAATTGCATTTTTATGAGTATTGGGATTTATTCCTTTATTTAACCTGGACTTAAATTGATATTTTAGTTTATTTCCATGGTTCAGTAACTTAAAAATCTTTTTCATCGTTCATTACTTATCAGTTAATAAAAGTAATTAATTTAGATTCTTAGGGAGTTTTAGGACAGATAATTCTTTTATATGTTTTTAGTTGGACAAATTTAATTAATAAATTCTTTTTCAGAAATACATTCTTATAAACAGATACCTTTGATAGGAACTTACTTGTTTATTTATTAAAATATTTCATTAGTTTCATATAACAAAATAAAAACATTTTTTTATTTAAACAGTTACATTAAAAAATTCTCTTTTAAATCAGTTAACTTTTAAACAATAAAAAAATAATTTTATTTAATTTGTTTGATGGGTTTAACCAAAAAATGTACGTTATGTTTGTAATCGTTTACGCTTATAAATATCACATCCTAAAAAAATCGATAAGTTATTGTGCAATCATTAGGATATTTGTGGATAAAACAATGGATAATAGAAATAATTTTCTTTTTTAACACATTTAAGGTTTAACTTTTTTGATAATTTTAAGTTTCATCTAGATTTTTTTTGACAATTTTACTTACTATGATTTTTACAATTTTATAGTGTTTGTTTTTTGAAGCACAACATTTTAGTTTTTGGTATTTATAATGTAACCCCGTTGCCGTTATGTTTTTTAATAGATTTTCTGGAACCCAAAGAAATGTCTTCTCTATTCACAATTTATTTTCGTAAGCCTAGGAGAGCAATTTTTTTCAGCCATAAAGCGTGTACGAAAGATAACAGAAAAATTTCGTTTCCTATTAGAATGAATATTTGCTTTATAGACATTTTTTATAATGTGCAATACATAATATCTACGCATGTTTCCCGGTAGTTTTGGAAGACAATTAATTGGCAGAAAAATCATTGAAGTCATTGTTGTTTATCAAAATGAAGTAAACAAAATTAACATGAAGAGAAAACTTGTTTTGAGATATGTAATTGCATTTTTATGAGTATTTTGATTTATTCCTTTACTTAACCGGGACTTAAATTATTATTTTTGCTTATTTCCATGATTTTCTAGCTTAAAAATATTTATCATCTTTCTTTATTTATCAGTTATTAAAAGTAATTAATCAATTCAAATTCTTAGGAAGTTTTAAGACTGATAATTAGTTTTTTTTATTTTCTTTTAATTGGAGACATTTCAATAAAAATTATTTTTCAGAAATACATTTTTATAAACAGATAACTTTGCTTGAAACTATTTTATTCATTGAAAAGTTTCTTTAGTTTTATATAACTAAATATAAAACATATTTTATTTAAACAATTACATTGAAATATTCTCATTTTAATCAGTTAACGTTTCAGCAAAAAAAAATAATTTGATTTAATTTGTGTGATGGGTTTATCCAAAAACAATTATGTGATGCTTCAATTGTTTAAGCTTAAAAATATCACTTTATAAAAAAAACTGATAAGTTACTTTAGAAATTACAAGCATATTTGTTCATAAAGCAAAATATAATTGAAATAACTTTTTTATCACATTTTAAGTTTAACTGTTTTGATAATTTTAATTTTCATCTAGATTTTTTTGACAATTTCACTTACAATAATTCTCATATATTTACTACTATTTGTTTTTTAAAGCACAACATTTTAGTTTCAGTTATTTATAATAGACATCAATGCCCGTTATGTACATAGATCTAATAATATGGGATATCTATGTCTATTTCCTAGTAATTTTAGAAGACCCAGAGAACACAGAGAGATGTCTTCTCTATACACAGTTTATTTTCGTACTCTTCGGAGAGTAATTTTTTCAGCCATAAAGTGTGTACGCAAGATAAGAGATAAAAAAGTGCGTTTTGTACAAGAATGCATGTTTGCTTTACACACATTTTTTAGCATAATGTACATACATCTAGTAATATGTGATAGCTATGTCTATTTACTAGTAATTTTAGAAGATCCATTGAGCCTAGAGAGATGTCTTCTCTATACATAATTTATTTTCATACGCCTCTGAGAGCAATTTTTTTCAGCCATAAATGGTGTACGAAAAGTAGGTGAAAAATTTGCATTTTCTGTTAGATAGAATGTTTGATTTACACATTTTTTTATAATGTTCAATAAGCAATAGCTACTTATATTTCACGGGGTTTTTTTTGTTTTTTTTTTTGAAAGATATTTATGTTGCTGATATTTTTTATATATTATAAAACATCATTGAAGTGATTGTTGTTTATCAAAATGAATAAATAAAACCAACATGAAAAGAAAAATTGTTTTGAGATATGTAATTTATGAGTATTTTGATTTATTCCTTTACTTAACCTAGACTTAAGCTTTTACTTTTGTTTCTTACCTTGGTTCAGTAACTTTATCCCATTTCATCATTTATCAGCTATTAAAACAATTTGATTTTTCGTTAGAAATATTTTACTAAGAAATTCCTTTTTAGATATATATTCTTATAAACAAATACCTTTTCCTTTGAACTTACTTCTTTAAACATTAAAATATCTCTTTAAATTAATAACTAAAGCATAAAACGTATTTCTATTTGAAAATATTACATTAAAAATTTCTCTTTTGGATTAGAGTCACTTTTCTGGGATAAAGAGATAATTTTATTTAATTTGTCACTTGAGTTTATGAAAAAATGTATACATTGTTATAACAGTTTAAGCTTAAAACATATAAAAAAGGATAAGTTATTGTAAAAATCATAAGGATATTTGTTCATAAAACAATGGATAATTTAACTAATTTCTTTTTTACAACATTTTTGGTTTATCTTTCTCAAATATGTTAAACTTCGTCTAGATTTTTCTTCACAGTTTCACTTAGGATGATTGTCACAATATTCCAGTTCTTGTTATTTGAAGCACAACATTTAAGTTTCACTTATTTATAATAGACATAAATGACCGTTATGTTTTTAAATAGATTTTTCTGCCACAAGTAAATGTTTTCTCTATATAGAATCTATACAATTTATTCTAGTACGCTTCTGAGTACAATCTTTTTTCGTCCATTTGACGTATACGACAAGAGAAAAAATATTGTGTTTTGAATAAGAATGAATGTTTGCTTTACATACATTTTTTAGTATAATGTACATATATCTAATAATATGTGATAGCTATGTCTATTTACTAGTAATTTTAGAAGACCCAGAGAACACAGAGAGATGTCTTCTTTATACACAATTTATTTTCGTACGCCTCGGAAAGCAAATTTTTTTCAGCCATAAAGCGTGTACTGAAGATAAGAGAAAAAAAGTGCGTTTACTGTTAGAATGAATTTTTGTTTAAACATATTTTTTTTTAATGTGCAATATGTAATCGATACACATGTTTCATGGTGTTTTTGGAAGACATTTATTTTGCAGATATTTTTATATATAAAACATCATTAAAATCATTGTTGTTAATCAAAAGGAAATAAATAAAAACAACACGAAGAGAGAAATTGTTTTGAGATATGTAATGGCTTTTCATGAGTATTTTGATTTATTCCTTTCCTTAAACTAGACTTAAATTATTATTTTTGTTTATTTCCATGGTTTAGTAACTCAAATATATTTATGATCGTTCATTATTTATCAGTTATTAAAATTAATTAATCAATTCTGACTGTTAGAGACTTTGAGACCAATAATTCATTTTTTTAGTTAAAGATATTTCATTAAAAAATTCTTTTTCAGAAATAGATTCTTGTAAACGGATAACTTGGCTTTGAACTTACTTGTTTAAACATTAAAATCTTTCTTTTTGTTAATAACGAAAGCTTAAAATATGTATTTACTTGAAAGTATTACATTACCAAATTCTGTTTTTGATCAGTTTCACTTTTTGGAAATAAAAAGATAATTTTATTTCAATTGTCTGATGGGTATATCTAAAAAAATGTATACAATTTTTTAAGAGTTTAACCTTAAAAAATACCCCATTTATTTTCCAGAATTGTAAAGTATCCTACGAGACAGGTAAAAAATAGTTTGTTTGTTATCTGAGAATTATTTTGTAACTAAGAAATAATCGATGGTTAAATTTAAAATTATCGCATATGTACTTAATCTATTATTTAAGCTAAATACTAAAGAAAATTATTTACGCTTGAAATGATGGCTTAGACTGTCGAAAAGGGGGGAATGGGTGAATTTCGAACGTTTTAAAGACAACAATATTTTTTGCTCTGATATGAAGCATATTTGTACCAATTTATTTTGGAATCGAATGGAATGGATAGTTTAGAAGAAGATAAACTTTACTTGCTTTGAATTTTGCTAAACTTAACACATCAAGAATTTAATATGGATGTATCTCTCCATCCCAGGTGCTACCACTTGATAAATTTGTGGACAGACGGGCATATAACGTAGGCTATTATTATATAGGGTATAAAAATTTCACAAATTATTGGGAAAATCATAAGGATGTTTGTTGATAAAACAATGGATAATAGAAATAATTTCTTATTTACCACATTCATTTTTATTTTTCTTGATAATTTTAAGCTTCATCTAGATTTTTCTTGACAATTTCGCTTATAATTATTCTCTTAATATTCAAGTTCTTGTTGTTTGTCTAATTAAGCACATTTTTATTAAGCACAAAGTTTTAGTTTCAGTAATTTATAACATACATGAATGAATGTTATATTTTTAAATTAATTTTTTTGGAAACCAGAGAAATGTCTTCTGAATATAGAATTTATTTTTATAAGACTCAAAGAACAATCTTTTTACAATCGGCCACATAGCGTATACAAGATAAGAAAAAAAATTGCATTTTGTAGAAGAATGAATGTTTAGATTACACACATTTTTTTTTTGTATAATGTACATAGATCTAATAAAATATGATGGCTATGTCTATTTAATGGTAATTTCAAAAGACATTTCTTTTTCAGATGTTTTTATAAATAAAAAAAAATCATTGAAGTGATTGTTGTTTATCAAAGTGAAATAAGCAAAAAAAGCAAGAAGAGAAAATTTCTTTTGAGATATATAGTTGCATTTTTATCATTATTTTAATTTATTCCCTTACATAACCGGGACTAAACTAATATTTTTGTTAATATTTATTAACTTCCATAGTTTAGTAACTTAAAAATATCTATCATCATTCATTAGTTATCGGTAATCAAAAATAAATTTATCATTTAAAATTCTTCGGGAGTTTTAAGACAAATAATTCTTTTTTAATCTTTTTTTTGGTTGTACACATTTTATTAAGAAATTCTTCTACTGAAATACATTCATATAAACAGATAACTTTACTTAGAACTTACTTGTTCAAACATTAAACCTTTCTTAAGTTTCATAACGAAATATAAAACATATTTTATATAAAAATATTACATTAATTTTTTTAATCAATTAACTTTTCAGTAATAAAAAGATAACTTTATTTAATTTGTCTGATGGTTTTTATCTAATAAAATGTATGAAACGTTTTTAATAATTAAAACTTAAAAACTGTTATTATGGAAATCATAAAGATACTTGTTTATAAAACAATGGATAATAGAAATAAATTCTTTTTTATTGCATTTTAAGTTTTTGATAATTTTAACTTTCATTTAGATTTTTTTTTAATGCAATTTTACTTACGATGATTCTCACAATTTCCTAGTGTTTGTTATTTGAAGCATGACATTATAGATTTTGTTATTTATAATAGACATCAATCTCCGTTATGTTTTTAAATAGATTTTTCTGTACCAAAAATATGTAAACATATAACATATAACATATACGGCATGCAACATTATTACATATAACATATAACATAACGATGACATATCTGTTTATCTAGATAACTTTGTTATCTAGATAAACAAATAACTTTGCTTAGAACTTACTTATTTAAACATTAAAATATTTTCTTAAGTTTGATAAAGAAATATAAAATATATTATTATTTAAAAATATTACATTAAAAATGTTTCTTTTTAATCAGCAAACTTTTCAGTAATAAAAAGATAATTTAATTTAATTTATCTGATAGATTTTAACTAAAAAAATGCATGCAATGTTTTTAATAATTTAAGCTTCAAAAATATCGCGTTATTAAAAAATTAATAAGTTATTGTGAAATTCATAAGGATATTTGTTCATAAAACAATGGATAATAGAAATAATTTCTTTTTTACCACATTTTAGATTTATCTTTTTTTATAATTTTAAGTTTTACCTATTTTTTTTAAATTTTACTTAATGATTATCACAATTTTCTAGTGTTTGTTATTTGAAATACAACATTTTAGTTTCTGTTATTTATAATAGACATCAATAACCGTTTTGTTTTTAAATAGATTTTTCTGGAGTCCGGAGAAATGTCTTCTCAATGTAGAATTTATTTTCCTAAGCTTCCGAGATCAATCTTTTTCCAGCCATATAGCGTATACGACAAGATAAAAAAATTACGTTTTGTATAAGAATGAATGTTTGATTTACACACATTTTTTTGTATACTGTACATATATCTAATAATATGTGATGGCTATGTCTATTTAATAATAATATCAAAACACATTTATTTTTATAAATGAAAAAATCATTGAAGTCATTGTTGTTTATCAAAGTGAAATAACGAGGAATAGCTAAAAGAGATAATTTGTTTGAGATTCGTAGTTGCATTTTTATGAGTACTTTAATATATTCCCTTACTTAAACTTGTCTTAAATAATTATTTTTGTTTACTTCCATAGTTTAGTAACTTAAAAATCTTTATCATCGTTCATTATTAATCAGTAATCAAAAGTAATTAATCATTTCAAATTCTTAGGGAGTTTTGAGTCAAATAATTCTTTATTACCTTTTTCTTATTTGTACACATTTTATTAAGAAATTCTTCTTCTGAAATACATTCTTATAAACAGATAACTTCAATTAGAACTTACTTGTTTAAACATTAAAATCTTTCTTAAGTTTCATAACGAAATATAAGTATATTTTTATTTAAAAATATTACATTAATTTTTTTTAATCAATTAACTTTTCAGTAATAAAAATATAACTTTATTTAATTTGTCTGATGGATTTTATCTAAAAAAATGTATTAAATGTTTTTAATAATTTAAAATTAAAAACTATCTCATTATTAAAAAAATAATAAGTTATTATGGAAATAATAAAGATACTTGTTTATAAAACAATGGATAATAGAAATAAATTCTTTTTTATCACATTTTAAATTTTTGATAATTTAAAATTTCATTTCGATTTTTTTTTTTTTTTTTTTTTTTACAATTTCACTTACGATGATTCTCACAATTTTCTAGTGTTTGTTATTTGAAGCATAACATTTTAGATTTTGTTATTTATAATAGACATCAATGCCCGTTATGTTGTTAAGTAGATTTTTCTGGACAAAAAAAAAATATATAAACATATAACATATAACATATAACATAACATGACATATCTGTTTTTCTGAAAAACAAAGTTATCTAGATAAACAAATAACTTTGCTTAGAACTTACTTGTTTAAACATTAAAATATTTTCTTAAGTTTCATAATGAAATATAAATATATTTTTATTTAAAACATTACATTAAATTTTTTTTCAATTAGCAAACTTTTTAGTAATAAAAAGATACTTTTATTTAATTTATCTGATGGGTTTTACCTAAAAAAAATGTATGAAATGTTTTTAACAATTTAAGCTTTAAAAATATCACATTGTTAAAAAATTAATAAGTTATTGTGAAATTCATAAGGATATTTGTTCATAAAACAATAGATAATAGAAATAATTTTTTTACCACATTTTAGGTTTATCTTTTTTTATAACTTTTTTTAAAAAAAAAAAAAATTGTTTTGTGTGTGGGTGTTGTGGTGTGTTTTTTTTTTTTGATTGTGTGTGTTTGTGTAAAAAAAAAAAATAAAAAAAGAAAAAAAAAAAAAAAAAATAAAAAAAAATTTTTTGTTTTTTTTTTTTTTTTTTTTGGTGGTGGGGATAAAAATAAAAAAAAAAAGGTAAGTTTTTACTTTTTTTTTTTAATGATTTTCACAATTTTATAGTGTTTGCTATTTGAATCACAACATTTTAGTTTTTGTTATTTATAATAGACATCAATAACCGTTTTGTTTTTAAATAGATTTTTCTGGAGTCCGGAGAAATGTCTTCTCAATGTAGAATTTATTTTCCTAAACTTCCGAGATCAATCTTTTTCCAGCCATATAGCGTGTACGACAAGAGAAAAAAATTGCGTTTTGTATAAGAATGAATGTTTTATTTACACACATTTTTTTGTATACTGTACATATATCTAATAATATGTGATGGCTATGTCTATTTAATGGTAATTTCAAAAGACATTTATTTTAGAGATGTTTTAAGAATGAAAAAGCATTGAAGTCATTGTTGTTTATCAAAGTTAAATATGAAGAACCAGCAAGAAGAGAAAATTTGATTTGAGATACATAGATGCATTTTTGTGAGTATTTTAATTTGTTCCCTTACTTTACCAGGACTTAAATTAATATTTTTGTTTACTTCCATAGTTTAGTAACTTGAAAATCTCTATCGCGGTTCATTATCCATCAGTAATCAAATGTAATTAATCATTTCAAATTCTTAGAAAGTTTTGAGACAAATAATTCTTTATTACCTTTTTCTTATTTGTACACATTTCGTTAAGAAATTATTTTTCAGAAATGCATTCTTTTACAGATAACTTTGCTTAGAACTTACTTGTTTAAACATTAAAATCTTTCTTAAGTTTCATAACGAAATATAAGTATATTTTTATTTAAAAATATTACATTAATTTTTTTTAATCAATTAACTTTTCAGTAATAAAAATATAACTTTATTTAATTTGTCTGATGGGTTTTATCTAAAAAAAGTATGAAATGTTTTTAATAATTTAAGCTTAAAAGGCATAACATTATTAAAAAAGCTAATAAATGTTTATGGAAATCATAAAGACACTTGATTATAAAACAATGGATAATAGAAATAACTCATTTTTTTATCACATTTTAAGTTTTTGATAATTTTAAGTTGCATTTAGATTTTTTTTTTTTTTTTGACAATTTTACTTATGGTGATTCTCACATTTTTCTAGTGTTTGTTATCTGAAGCATAACACTTTAGATTTTATTATTTTTAATAGACATCAATGCCCGTTATATTGTTAAATAGATTTTTCTGGACAAATAAATCTATAAACAGATAACATATATCATATACGACATACAACAATATTACACATAACATATAACATAACGATAACATATCTGTTTATCTAGGTAACAAAGTTATCTAGATAAACAGATAGTTTTACCTAGAACTTCCTTTGTTAAACATTAAAATCTTTCTTAATATTCATAACGAACATAGTTTTTTTTAATCAGTTAACTGTTCAGTAATAAAAAGATAGTTTTATTTAATTTGTCTGTTGGGTTTTATGTAAACAATGTATGCAATATTTTTAATAATTTAAGATTAAATAATATCACATTATAAAATGAAATTTATACCTTATTGTTGAAATGGTAATTATATTTGTTCATTAAATTGATAATAGAAATAATTTCTTTTTTCTACAGTTTAGGTTTATCTTTTTTGATAATTTTAAGTTTTATCTAGATTTATTTTGGCAATTTCACTTATATGATTCTCACAATTTTCTAGTGTTTAATATTTAAAGCACACCATTTTAAATTCAATTATTTATAATAGACATCAATGATTGTTATATTCTTAAATAGATTTTTCTGGAATCCGCAAAATTGTCTTCTCTATACAGAATTTATTTTTATACGCCTCGGAGAGCAATATTTTCGTAGCTATATAGCGTGTAAGAATGATAAGAGAAAAAATTGCATTTTCTGTTAGAATGGATGTTTGCTTTACACACATTTTTTTCGTATTATGTGCATCGATCTAGTAATACGTGACGGCTATGTATGTTTAATGGTAGTTTTGAAAGACATTTATTTTGTAGATGGTTTAATAAATGTAAACAACCATCGAAGTCCTTACTGTTGTTTATCGAAGTTAAATAAGTAGAAGCACGCATAAATTGAAAATCTATTTTTAGATATGTAACTTTTATAAGTATTTTGATTTATTGTTTGCTGAACAGGGGTTTAAATTAATATTTTATTTTATTTTCATAATTCGTTATCTCAAAATTTTTTATCATTGTTCATTATTTACAAGTTTTTAAATGTATTTGATCAATCCCAATAGTTAAGGTGTTTTGAAACAAATAACTCTGTTCTGCGTTGTTACACAAATTTTATTAAGAACTATTATTTCAAAAAATGAGTTTTTATTAACAGATTATCTTTGTTTGAATTTACATCTTAAAAAATTTAAATCTTTCTTCAGTTTAATAATGAAAACATATGATGTATTTTTATTTCAAATTACTTTCTACCAAAATTCGTTTTAATTCTTTTTAAATTCAGGAGTAAAAATATTTTCATTCAACTTATCTGTAGAGTTTCTCCGAATATTGTATATAAAGTTTTCAATAGTTTGATTCTCCCAATTTTCTAGTGTTTGTTATTTGAAGCACATTTTAATTTCAAATATTTATAATAAACATCAATGACCCTTAAGTGTTTAAATAGATTTTTCTGGAACCCGGAGAAATGTCTTCTCTATATAGAATTTAATTTCATACGCCTCGGAGAGCAATATTTTTGCAGCCATATAGCGTGTAAGAAAGATAAGAGAAAAAATTGCATTTTCTATTAGAATAGATGTTTGCTTTACACACATTTTTTTTAGTATTATGCGCATCGATCTTGTAATACGTGACGGCTATGTATGTTTAATGGTAGTTTTGGAAGACATTTATTTTGTAGATGGTTTAATAAATGTAAACAACCATCGAAGTCCTTACTGTTGTTTATCGAAGTTAAATAAGTAGAAGCACACATAAATTGAAAATCTATTTTTAGATATGTAATTTAATTTTTATGAGTATTTTGATTTATTGTTTACTTAACAGGGATTTATATTATTTGTTTTCTTTATTTCCATTGTTCGTTATCTCAGAATTGTTTATCCTTGTTCATTATTTAAAAGTTTTTAAATGTATTTGATCAATTTTAATAGTTAAGGTGTTTTGAAGGAAATAACTCTGTTTTTCGTTGTTACAGAAATTTCGTTAATAACACTCATTTCAAGAAATGGATTTTTAAACAGATTTTTTCTTATTTTTAATTTTTGTTTGAAATTTCATCTTAAAAATTTAAATCTTTCTTCTATTTAATAATAAAAACTTATAATCTATTTTTATTTCAAATTACTTTCGAACAAAATATATATACATATATATAATATATAGATATAGATAACATACATGCATATATATATATATATATTTATATATATATATATATATATATATATATATATATATATATATATATATATTATATATATATATATATATATATATATATTTAAATCAGACTTTAGTTTAATAATGGAAGTTCATAACGTATTTTTTATTTCATATTACTTCCGAACAAAATTTTTTTAAATTTTTTTTTTATTTTCAGTAATAAAAAATGTTTTTATTTAACTTATCTGGAGAGTTTCTCCGAATTATTGTATATAAAGATTTCATAGTTTGATTCTCACAATTTTCTAGTGATTGTTATTTGAAGCACAGCAATTAAGTTGCAGTTATTTATAATAGACATTAATGACCTTTATGATTTTAAATAGATTTTTCTGGAATCCGGAGAAATGTCTTCTCTATATAGAATTTATTTTCATACGCCTCGGAGAGCAAATTTTTTACAGCCATAGAGCGTGTAAGAAATATAAGAGAAAAAACTGCATTTTCTATTAAAATAGACGTTTGCTTTACTTTCATTTTTTTTCGTATTATGTGCATCGATCTAGTAATACGTGACTGCTATGTATGTTTAATGGTAGTTTTGGAAGACATTTATTTTGCAGATGGGTTTATAAATGAAAAAACCATTTAAGTCTGTTGTGTATCAAAGTTAAATAAGCAGAAGCACACATAAATTGAAAATCTATTTTTAGATATGTAATTTAATTTTTATGAGTATTTTGATTTATTGTTTACTTAACAGGGATTTATATTATTTGTTTTCTTTATTTCCATTGTTCGTTATCTCAGAATTGTTTATCCTTGTTCATTATTTAAAAGTTTTTAAATGTATTTGATCAATTTTAATAGTTAAGGTGTTTTGAAGGAAATAACTCTGTTTTTCGTTGTTACAGAAATTTCGTTAATAACTATAATTTCATTAAATGAATTTTTATAAACAGATAATCTTTGTTGGAAGTTACGTTTTAAAATATTTAAATCTTTCTTCTATTTAATAATAAAAACTTATAATCTATTTTTATTTCAAATTACTTTCGAACAAAATTATTTTATTAATTCTTTTTACTTTTCAGTAAGAAAAATATCTTCATTCAACTTACTGAAGACTTTTCTCCGAATATTGTAAATAAATATTGTATATTTTTCATTTTTGATTTTCCCAATTTTTTAGTGTTTGTGTTCAGCATAACATTTTAATTTCAGTTATTTATAATAGACATCAATAACCGTTATGTTTTTAAATAGAATTTTCTGGAGTCCGGAGAAATGACTTCTCTATATAAAATTATTTTTTAAACGCCTCGGAGAGTAATATTTTTTCAGCCATATAGCGTGTAAGAAAGGTAATGGAAAAAAATTGCATTTTCTATTAGAATGGATGTTTGCTTTACACACATTTTTTTTAGTATTATGCGCATCGATCTTGTAATACGTGACGGCTATGTATGTTTAATGATAGTTTTGGAAGACATTTACTTTGTAGATAGCTTTATGTATCAAAAATCCATCGAAGTCATTACTTTTGTTTATCATAGTTAAATAAACAGAATCACACATAGATTGAAAATTTGTTTTAAGATATGTATATTGAATTTTATGAGTAATATGATTTATTGTTTACTTAACGGGAATTTAAATTATTAGATTTTGTTATATTTTCATGGTTTATTAGATCAAAAACTTTCATCATCGTTACTATTTTTTAGTTTTTAAAAATATTTCATCAATTCTGATTAATAAAGAGTTATGAGACAAGTAGTTTTAATTTTCCTTCTTAGGTATGTTTCAGTAGCAATTATATTTTCAGAAATGTATTCTTATGCACAGATAATTTCCCCTGGAAGTAACTTCTTAAAATATTGAACTCTTTCTTTAGTTAAATAATGCAAACTGAAACGCATTTATATTTAATATTAGCTTCTAAAAATTTTTAGTATATATATATATATATATATATATATATATATATATATATATATATATATATATATTATATATATATATATATATATATATATATATATATATATATATATATATATATATATATATATATATATATATATATATATATATATATATATATATATGTATATATATATATGTATATATATATGTATATATATATATGTATATATATATATATATATATATATATATATATACATATACATATACATATACATATACATATACTTTCGGACAAAATTCTTTTTTTAATTCTTTTTACTTTACAGTAATAAAAATATTTTCATTTAACTTATCTGAAGAGTATGTCCAAACATTGTATACAAAGTTTTAAATACTTTGATTCTCACATTTTTGTAGTGTTTGCTATTTGAAGCACAACATTTTATATTCAGTTATTTATATGTGACCTCGTTGTCTCTTAGGTTTTATATAGATATTTTTAGAATCCATAGAAATATCTTCACTATATATAATTTATTTTTGTATGCTGTGGGTGTCAATTTTTTATATCCATATAGCATGTACGAAAGATAACGAAATTTTTTTTTCTCTTAGAATGTATATTTGCTTTCACGTATTTTTTTTCTTTTACTTATTATTTTCATCGGCCTAGTAATACAGGGCAGTTTTTTATTTTTAGTATTAGTTTTGGAATAAAGTTTGTAAATGATTATGTATATATTGAAAAAACCACCATCCTTTCTTAAATATATCAGTTGTTTATCAAAGTAAAATAAGTAGAAATACACTTCAAATGAAAAGTTTTATTTAGAGATGTAAGCGTATTTTTATGGGTATTTTGATTTATTTCACTTAACGGAGGCATAAATGATTTGTGTTTTTTATTTCCATGGTTCAATAACTGTAATAGTTTGTTATTGTTCATTATTTATCAGCTTATTTCTAGTGGTCTTAAAGTATTACTTTATATTTCCATGGGCGAATAACTCATAAAGTTTATCATCCTTCATTATTCATCCGTTTCGTTCACGGGGGCTTGAATTATTACTTTTTATTACCATGGTTCAGTAACTGATGAAGTTTAACATCATTCATTCTTTATAAGTTTAGTTCAAGAAGTCTTATATTATTACTTTATATTTTAATGATACAATAACTGTTATAATTTGTTATTGTTCATTATTTATCAGTTTACTACAAGGGTGTTTAAATTATTTCTTTATATTTCAATATTTGATTAACTCAAAAAGTTTATCATCCTTCATTAT
>CM063500.1:44974482-44991492 GCA_032207245.1 Pardosa pseudoannulata
TTTGTGGTTGTTTCTAGTGGCACTTGGTAAAACCAAGCCCGATTGAGCCATACGCTACTCGTATTAAGGCAAAAGGGTGTGCCTTTCGTTTAATGTGGACCGCTAAGGTGACAGTATACTCAAGAGAGTCCTCTTACTTTAGAAGCAGAGATAAAGCAGAAAATCCATAGGTTTGACATACCGCACCCTGAGTTATTGATTGAGAACTTGGAGGACATTATGACCACGAACCTATTTTACGTGCCCTGGTCACCTTTAACGAATATTGTGGATCTTAGGCCAACTCGGGCTCTGAAACCGCAACCCTCGAGTTACGTGAACGTTGCCTTTCCGACTAACCTACCTAGGCTCTTTCAAAAAAGGAAAACCTGTCATTGTCGAAATGCCGCCATTATCTGCGTTACACCATCGTGTACTGTTGCCAATTTACAATTTCAAAACTTCGAGTGCTAAGCTGGTTAAAGGACATCACGCGTATGCACACACACACACATATATATATACATATATATATATATATATATATATATATATATATATATATATATATATATATATATATATATATATATATATATATATATATATATATATATATATATATATATATATATATATATATATATATATATATATATACATACATATATATACATATATATATACATATATATATATGCATGTATGTATACATATATAATGTGTGTTTAGACAGACCACAAATGAAAAATGGTATGCATGCCTGTGAGTTTGTGGACATCAAGAAGGCTTCGAATCTCTACTACTCCAAAGCAATCCAACATTCAAATGGATTTTTATGATTCTTGGACTTTAGATCTGACCTCCAAGCCATTTTAAGGGACAACTCCAAACTTACCCAAGATACATACTGCTCTTGAACAAAATAATTATACCCCAAAGAACCTGTATTCTTCAATGGATACCAGCACACGTCGACAACGTTGGTATCCTCGCCAAAGCAGCTTGAGACCACCTTTAATTTTCCAACAACTTGCGCTCCCTGATGCTAATGCAACAGCCAGAAGATTACTTTATGATTCTCCTCAGAATAACTTCATCCCTGCTCTAAACTATAACTGTGCTATCTCTACAACAATAGTCAGATTGAGAACTATACACTTCAGTTGAATGAAAATATCAGTACGCAGAAGCAACTTGTTTAACCAGTCTTTGTAGAAATCAGGTCCCTGTCCATTGAGCCAGTTCTCGCAATGCAGGAATTGTTATGACGGTTCAGGTGGAAAATCAGGAGTCCCTCATACAGCCCAGATGTACACCCAGTGACTACTTCCTGTTTCCGAAGTTCAAGGAGCAATTATCCAGCAGTCGATTCTCTTTAGCCAGTGCTGTGAAAACATCCGCCGAGAATTGGCTCAATGGACCTGATTTCTACCAAGACGGATTAAACAAGTTGCTTCTACTTTCTGATAAATACCTAAATAGACTTGGTGATTATGTTGAAAAGAGATAAGCACATAAGCCTCTTGATTCCCTTTTCTATTTTCTGTCTATTGTTAATAAATATTACTTTATTCCACTTGAAACCTTTTTTTCTGATCAACCCTTGTATAAATATATATACTTATTTGCTTAGCAATCTTTAGAAGGAAATAAAATTATTTATCAGAGCAACTTACTAATGCAGACCATATATCAAGATTAACACAGAACAAATAGATGCTGCATAATACAAAAAGAAAGTAAACAAACACAAAGTACAGAAAAATTCGATCTTTTCCTCATTAATAACAAAAGAATCGGAATGAATAAAAGAAAATTTATATCTGGAAAAAACTGTCTTTTCATGCCACTGTTATTTCGATGATTCGGTTTTTACCGTTAGCACTTATCGATAAAGTAATTTCTTTGGTTAAATTTCAGAATTTATTGAAAAAAATCCCTATTCATATAACGAGAGACAAAGGGCAAAACAATAAAGTTTATCACGCCATAGCAACAATTAAACTCATTCATTTTTTATAGAAAGGAAAAAAGTTTAAAAAACATTTTTTACAAGTGCGTTTTTTGTGACATTCTTTAAAGGAGCAGTAATTAGTAATCTAAACGTTTCGTTAACTTATTTAGCAAACTATTGAATACAATGAGTTACCTAATGACTAGGTTAATTAGCTGAGGAACGGGTGTTTTAAACGGCAGTTTTTCTTCTAATTTACTTAGTTGTATTTTTAAAAAATTTATTAATAATTTGCAAAGAATTTCTAAATAACTAATTCTATGAGTTATCCAGTAATAAATTTATAATTATTTAGTGTCCAATTCTAACAGTTTTCTGTCCATTTATTTTTTTTTTTTAGTATAGGGTTATCCATATCTCTTTGATAGCATTTCGAACTTAGAAAAAAGAATAAAGTGAAGGGCATACCTGTTAACTGTTTTCTATAAAAGACAGTTTAAAACTGGAAAAAATAAAACTCTTGTTCGTTGAACAAGTTTGTTGCAAGGGAAGTCGATCCATGGTTGTCAAGAACTTCTGGCATTAAAGTCCTCGATTTTTTTTTCTTTTTTTCGGGGAAGGGAGTCGTTAAAATAAACATCTGGATTCCCTATCTTGAAAATCAGAATTCATCATAATTAATCTATCTTGAAAATCAAAAATTAATGCGTTAATGATTATTTGCGCATGGAAAAAACATAAAACCTATATATTTAGTTCCTGAAAATTCTAACCTGTTCAGTTTTAACAGTTTTCTGTCCATTCTATTTTTCCCTAAAGTGTAAGGTAATCCATAAAATAATCGATCGCATTTCGAACTTCGAAAAAAAAATAAAATCAAGTGCTTACCTGTTAATTGTTTTCTCTAAAAGACAGTTTAAACCAGGAAAAAATAAAACTTTTGTTGGACCAGTGTGTTACAAGGGAAGTTAATTCCATGGTTGTCAAGAACTCCTGGCATTAAAGTCCTCCATTTTTTTTTGGGGGGGAAGCATTAAAGTGAACGTCTGGATTCCCTATCTTGAAAATCAGAATTAATCATAATTAATCTATCTTGAAAATCAAAAATTAATGCGTTAATGATTATTTTAGTATGGAAAAAAACATATAGAACCTATATGTTTAGTTCCTGAAAATTCTAACCTGTTCAATTCTAACAGTTTTCTGTCCATTCCATTTTTTCCTAAAGTATAGGGTAATCCATAAACTAATCGATCACATTTCGAACTTGGAAAAAAAGAATAAAGTGAAGTGCATACCTGTTAATTGTTTTCTCTAAAAGACAATGTAAAACAGTAAAAAATAAAACTCTTGTTCGTTGGACCAGTCTGTTACAACGTAAGTCAATTCCATGTTTGTCAGAAACTCTTGGCATTAAAGTCCTCGACATTTTTTTTGGGGGGGGAGGCGTTAAAGTGAACATCTGGATGCCCTATCTTGAATATCAGAATTAATCATAATTAATCTATCTTGAAAATCAAAAATTAATGCGTTAATGATTATTTGCGTATGGAAAATTCTTACGGAACCTATATGTTTAGTTCCTGAAAATTCTAACCTGTCCAGTTCTAAGTCTTCTGTCCATTCCATTTTTCTCTATAGTATAAGGGTAATCGTAATCCATAAACTAATCGATCACATTTCGAACTTGGAAAAAAATAAATAAAGTGAAGTGCATACCTGTTAATTGTTTTCTCTAAAAGACAGTTTAAAACAGGAAAAAATAAACCTCTTGTTCGTTGGGCCAGTCTGTTACAAGGGAAGTCAATTCCATGGTTGTCAAGAACTCCTGGCTTTAAAGTCCTCGATGTTTTTCTTTTTACAGGGGAGGGGGTCGTTAAAGTGAACGCCTGGATTCCCTATCTTGTAAATTATAATTAATCATAATTAATCTATCTTGAAAATAAAAAATTAATACTTTAATTATTATTTGTTTAAAAACATATAGAACCTATATGTTTATTAAAACAGGAAAAAATAAAAATTTTGTTCGTTGAGCCAGTCTGTTACAAGGGAAGTCAATTCCATGTTTGTCAAAAACTCCTGGCATTAAAGTCCTCTATTTTTTTCTTCTTTATTTTTTTCGGGGGCGTTGTTAAAATGAACACCTGGATCCCTATCTTGAAAATCATAATTAATCATAGTTAATCTATCTTGAAAATCAAAAATTAATGCACTACTGATTATTTACGTATGGAAAAAAATATAGAACAGATCAGCAATGTTGTACGAAATTTCATTGCACCTTGAAAAAATTATTTGCCACCCTATTTTGTCTTTAGATTTATGCTCTAAATTGTTACCAGGTTTAAGTTTACCTGGTAAATACTCGAGCATAATTAATTTAGGTACAAGCAATTAAAAAGTTTGAGGACTTTAACGCCAGGAGTTTCTGACAACCACGGAATTGACTTCCCTTGTAACAGATTTAGTCAACGATCAGGAGTAATTTTTTATGTTTTAAACTGTCTTTCAGAGAAAACAATTAACAGGTATGCAGTTCACTTTATTCATTTTTTTTTACCAGACGAGAATTTAAACTAAAGTAATTTTATGAATAACCAGGAAAATATTTAATAACAATATTTAAAAAAAGGTAACAGACAAGTCCTTTTATTTTTCTTTTACAAAATTACAGTCTGTTCCATAAGAGCGTGTCACTCATAACTTCGTCAATAGATAGCGCGCAGATAAAGGTTGAATTATACGTGTTCTACAGACATTAGAGAAGAATGCTTTATGGTTATATTCTTTATTCGATTTGTTTTGCTGTGTTTAAATAAACAATTCCAAAATGAGTGCCGCGTATGCGAGCCGTTTTGAGGTAGTGTTTCTGTGTAACCATCCAAAAGGACCAAAAATGTCTTGTGCAGCTGCAGCAGGGTACATCAGAAAGTCGGTGTCGTTCGTCAAAGAGTGGGTAGCACGTTATAAAGCGGTACAAAATGTTGACGACCTACCGGAACGGGATAAATGCTTCTGAATGTCAAAATCGAATGATAAATCGAATGAAATGATTCTTGCATAATCGATAATAATGGTATACTAATGGACAACTTATTAGGTAAAATGCATTTCAGTTTAATATGTATACTACACGCTACAAATGTATTTTTGATAATTCGTTTGTACTTTCAGAGAAATAGACGGCGCGATCTTATGCAACAGACTGTATATGCTTCTATTACAACACAGTTCTAAAACGGTATGGTATAATGAGTAATTTATAAACTACAGTTTTATTGTAACAAATTATTTCTACTAGCTTTTAAAGTCAGCTGTTGAAACCTTCCTCTATTTTTATATTTATGCCCAGAATAATGCTAAAGTTGTCAATATCCTGTGACTTGCACTATTGCGACGAAATCTTTTTACTCTTTTCCTCACTGCAAATTATTTTTCAAAACTTTCAGTGGAAACTAATAAAGTACACAAATTTTAATAAGTTAAAGAAACGTGTACTGCTTGTGTTAAAAGTACTTTAGAAAGATCAAGTCTCCTTCAACCCCCCCCCCCTTTATAAATACGTCCTTATACGTCTCGCTCATAACTTCGTCAATAGGTAGCGAGCAGATGCCAGCTTAATTGCACGTGTTCTTCAAACATTAGAGAAGAATGCTTTATGATTATATTCTTTATTCGATTTGTTTTGCTGTGTTTAAATCAACAATTCCAAAATGAGTGCCGCGTATGCGAGCCGTTTTGAGGCAGTGTTTCTGTGTAACCATCCAAAAGGACCAAAAATGTCTTGTGCAGTTGCAGCTCGGTACGTGAGAAAGTCGGATTCGTTCGTCAAGAAGTGGGTAGCACATTACAAAGCGGTACAAAATGTTGATAACCTACCGGAACGGGGTAAACGTAGCTCAATGTCAAAATCGAATGATAAAGTGATTCTTGCGTAATCGATAATAATGGGAACTGGACAACTTATTAGGTAAAATGCATTTCAGTTTAATATGTATACTACATGGTACAAATGTATTTTTAACTAATTCGTTTGTATTTCCAGAGAAATAGACGACACGATCTTATTTAACAGACTGTACATGCTTATATGACAACACCATTCTAAAACAGTATGGCATATTGAGTAATTTATAAACTATACCTTTATAGTAGCAAATTAATTCTACTATCTTTTAAGGCCAACTAGTTGAAACCTCCATCTGCATTTATAGTCATGCCTCTGTACATTTAGAATAATGCTAAAGTTATCAATATTTTGTGACTTGCACTATTGAGAAGACACGATTTTACTCTTTTCATGACTAAAAATTATCTTTCAAAACTTGAAGGGGAAACTAGTATAGTACACAAATTTTAATAAGTTAAAAATTGTGTACTGCTTGTGTTAAAAGTACTTTAGAATGATCCAGTCTCCTTCAACCCCGCCCCCTTTATAAATATGCCCTTGGCACAGACATAACATATACTGGGTGATACAAAAATAAGGACGGATTTTAAAATTGAATAACTCGTAAACTAGTGAAGATAAAAAAAAGATCATGTTTGCATCAAACGGATGGAAAAGAAACCGAATTTCGTGTGTCAACGAAAAATGGTTCTGTTGGCTGCCAACAGATGGCGCTGTCTAATTTCGGATGTAGGATTATGTAAAGCAAGAAATGATATAAAAAGAAGAAACTGCAACTCTCTATTCTCTAGTGTCTGTGCTATGAACTCATTAATCCACCCTTCTATGCTTTTGCTCTTTTAAATGTTTATTTTTCGCTCATTGTCATTTTTGTACTTACTGACAGAAACCTCTGGATTGACGTGCTGGGCCCATATGGAGCAGTTGCAACACCACCTTTGAAGCCTTTGAATCAGGTAGTGGTACTCGAAGCTTGCATGCATCGAAATGCTGCCCATATTTTAGAAAGTTATCTTAGTTAAACTGTATCATTAGAATTCGGAAAGTGACATTGTGGGCATATCTCCACATAAATGGAATAACAGTGTGGTGACTCGTCTCATCGCTGTGCTGTAGAATGATGGACAGCACATCGAATGTTTACTGTAGTACTAATTAACTGCAATTAAGTTAAATTGTAAGTTGACCACATTTTTTTATTTGTAAATTATCATTTGGTGCAATAAAACACTACAGCGCAATCGGTTCCTCACCAACAGAACTATTTGTTTGATGCCACACAAAACCCAGTTTCTTTTCCATCCGTTAGGTGTAAACTGTATCATTGTATCTTCATTGGTTTTCGAATTATTCATTTTTAAAGTTCATCCTGACTTTTGGATCACCCGGTATATGTATGTATACAAAAATACTATACAAAAAAGTTTTCACATATACGTAGAATAAAACGTAGAAATCTTCCGTTCAACTTCAGTTCAGGACAACAATGACCAAATACCACAGTTGATTGAAGTCATTGGATGAATGCTTAATGAAACCCTCTATGACACTTGGCGTGGAATTGAGTACCCTCTAACTATTTTGAGTGCTACAAATCGAGCTTATGGGGAAGTTATTTAAACTTTAAAATTTTATTATATAAAACATTTTGTAATTATCTATACAAGGAAACAATAAGCATGCACAAGCTTTAATTATTTCAAATATCATAATGTGCTTAATAATTTTAGGCTATACTATATATAAAAATTGTAAAATTATTAAAAAAAAAACTTTACTGCAGTACCATTTTTACATTTATACACAAAACTTTGAGTCTCTAACAACCATCTGTTTTTTATTAAATTTTGAATAGTTTGATATGGTTCTGAGTGATAGGGTCTATAATTTGCTCTACGAGGGTTAATGTGACACGGTACCATTTCTGGAAAAGAATTTCTGAACTTTTATGAACAATTATGCCAGCAGCGGAATTTGAATCCGTGGATTCCGGTACCGAATTGCAGCGGTCTACCACAACGAGTGTCATCACCTTGCATGAAGAATGCATAAAAGAACAGACGTATTGCCGATATGAGATGGTTCATATTTTTTATAATGGCCTTACCCTTAACTCATTTTGCCGATGTGTAACACGGGTGAAGTTCAAAATAAACCTGTAATCAAATCGTTTACACTTTGTTTGCATAACCTTTTT
Source organism: Pardosa pseudoannulata (assembly GCA_032207245.1). Classification (NCBI taxonomy): domain Eukaryota; kingdom Metazoa; phylum Arthropoda; class Arachnida; order Araneae; family Lycosidae; genus Pardosa; species Pardosa pseudoannulata. Next base: position 44,982,529 of record CM063500.1, read on the forward strand.
TTTATAACTTTTACACCATTTCCGCTTCCTAATCACTCCTCCACAACTGAATTTGCAAACAAACTTACACTACACATATAAATTTATGTCTTTTCTGTAAAAAAAAACTGTAAATTTTTATCAGTTTTTCAATAAAAAACTCTAACATCAAGCGGTTTAAGCCCAAATAATTATGCATGATATTCATGTTCGCATACAGTTCTATTATTTTTATAATTTTAATATAATTCAAATTAATAGCACAAACAGGAAATTTAACTTACTTTTTAACAAACGGCGAAAGGGCAGACTGATTTTATAGATCAATAGGTATTACCTGTAAAAATAGAAAGATAAAAGTAATTAATAAAAACCATTTTAAATTGAAGATAAACATTGTAAAGATTTATAAAAAAAAATATTCCAATATATAATTACACATAATTCAAGAGACAAGAGGGTTTTTTTCAATAATAACTAGATTACCGATTCTATGGCATATTCTCTTTAAAAATGTAATAATAATTTTACATTAAAGTTATACAAAACTTATAAAAATTACTATTTTTTTAAATATACTATACATTTTATAGATTACGTGCATGATTTGTTTTTAAAATTTTTGTTTATTATCCTCTTATCTCTAGGATTTTTTTTCTAAACTCCTGTGTAAAAATAGAGCATTTTGTAATTGATTAAAAATAATATAGGTTCTATCCTCAATTGAAAAAAAAAATCAAAATATTTTTGTCAATAAGAAATTGCTTTTTTTCTTGCCATTGCCTTTTTCTGACGTGTTCATCAATCTCCAGATTTCTCTACAGTGAGCCCAAGTTTTAAATTAAAAAAATTATTTCTGATACTATATTTATCAAATATGTTGCTTTGAGGTACTTAAGATAAATATCTGTATCAAAAGATTTATTGAAAATATATAAACATTTCTGTCGAAAATAGATTTTATAACCCTACCATGATAAAGAATTTATAACTCTTCTTATCACTGGGGCGTAGAAACAACTTTGAAATAACTTAACATTTATTAACTTCCTTTCTTAATCAAGAAATTTCTTAGTCAAGAATATCGGAAAAATATTAAATTGTTTCTTGATTCACTGTACTATACGTTCATTAGACTGTACTAAAAATTTTCTTATAAATTTTAATATATATCATTGTGTGCATGAAAAGATTATAAATCTGGACTATCGCAAAGTCTTGCATCATACCGCTTATACTAGTACCTTGTAAATACTTTCTTTTTTTAACAAAAAAAAAACAACAGTGAAATAAAAAGAAAAGAGTATTCAATAGCAACGTATCCACTTTGAACGATACAAAATTTTGCTACGTGGCATGACATGTGATGATGAACCAAGAACTGGTTAAGAGGTATGTGGTTAAAATTATGAATTTTAATTATTATTATTTTTAATTACTTTATATTATATTTTAATTTTAATTAATTTTAATTTTAATTAATTTTAATTTTAATTAACCTTAATTTTAATTAATTTTAATTTTAATTAACTTTAATTTTAATTCATTTTAATTTTAATTATTCTTAATTATTGTATATTATAGTTCTATTCTTTCTCTACAAATCTCTATCATCAGTATTTCAAAAGTTTTATATAATTTTATTTATAGGGAATATATTTAATAGGTGAAAACTTTAATGTATCTGACTAGGTTTAAATGTTTTAGGAAAAATCTAGAAATTTTTCTTTTATTGATTTTTCTGTTAGACTATAATGTTATCTTTCCATTTTTTGCCTTTGCGATTTGTAATATCAATTATAACAATTTTTGTTTTTCATCAACAAATCGGAAACTATGGTTGAATAGGATTTTTTTATTTAAAATAATTTTTATTTAAAATTGTTTTTTTTTTTAATTCTTCCTGAATTTCAAAAATTAATAATGCTAAGGCTTTTCTAAAATATTTAAGATACAAGTTAAATAAGTGTTTAAATTTTTAGACAGTTTTCCGATAGTATTTCTGTGTATAAAATAATTCTATGAATCTAATTAGCAATCCTTTTACTACTTTTTTAAATGAAAGTAAGTAAAAGTTACTGCTAAATTTCATTTCTTACTTTAAATGTGATGTAAAATGTGATAAAATTTTCTTATAAAAATATTTAAATGTTCATGCACTCTCAAATAATAATACAGAGAGATACATTAAATTGTATAATACTTTTGACTTATTAAATATTGTAATTGAAATACTTATATGTTTTGAAAAGTAGAAAATTGAAGTTAATATGGGGAAATTAGAGACACAAAACTAGTGTGCCTCTCCTAGATTACATTTATATTTTGATGATTAGTCATGCATCAACATAGTAATTGTAATAGATGTATATAATCAGTGTTATTCTCGTTAAAATATATATGATCTCTGAAACTCTTTGAATAAAAGAATGGACAAACGCTCTCTTACAGGACGTAAATAGCTTAGCAATGAAAAATTTCTTTTCTCATTTTCTCATCAATCCGTATGATATGAGCCCCTATGTATGACATCACAATTCATTCTTTAAATTTTTAAGATTTTTATTATATTGTGCTGTCTAGAGGTTTTATATATTTAAGAGTTTATAGTCTTGGTCAATTGCCGTTTGCTTTCTCACCAACAAGGATGCTTCTCAGGACCTTTGTTTTGGAAACTCTGATTTTGTATTCTTCATTCCTAGCTGGAGACTAAGTTTACAAACTACCCATTCGGATTCGCCTAATGAAGGTTTTATAGGTCAATTTCTGAGGAGAGAAAAAAGGATATCATAAGCAAAGTCCAAGTTCGCTTATGATATCCTTTATTTTGGATACTTGATTTTTATTATCGAATCAGATGCGACTATGAATTTCAGAAATTATTTCATTGTTACGTTAATTACAGATACAAGGTAATTAAAACATGTTACAATATCGAATTTCATAAACACTAATTTTCGGGTAATTAGGTGCATCAACAGATTTTGTTTTCTGAACACGGATATACTTAGTTTTAGAGTCATTTATTTTCAATAGCATCAGACTTGTAGCCATCTCTACTAAACACTTAAAAACCTTTTACAAGGCTGCAACGTTCCTAAAAAAGTACAATATCATCAGCGTAACCATTTCTACTAAAGACAAAAACCTTTTACAAGGCTATAACGCTTCTAAAAACAATACAATATCATCAGCTTAGCCATCTCTACTAAAGACAAAAAAAACTTTTTCAAGGCTACAATGCTCCTAAAACGAATACAATATCATCAGTGTTGCCATGTCTAATAAAGACAAAAAAACCTTTTTCAAGGCTACAACGCTCCTAAAACAATACGATATCATCAGCGTAGCCATCTCTACTAAAGACAAAATACCTTTTTCAAGACTACGACACTCCAAAAAACAATACAATATCATCAACTAAGCCATCTCAACTAAAGATTAAAAAAACCTTTTTTTTTTCAAGGCTACGATGTTCCTAAAACCAATACAATATCATCAGTGCAGCCATGTCTAATAAAGACAAAAAACCTTTTTCAAGGCTACGATGCTCCTAAAACAATACAATATCATCAGTGTAGCCCTCTCTACTAAAGACAAAACACCTTATTCAAGGCTACGATGCTCCTAAAAACAATACAATATCATCAGTGTAGCCATCTCTACTAAAGATTACAAAAAAACCTTTTTCAAGGCTACGATGCTCCTAAAAACAATATAATATCATCAGCGTAGCGATTTCTTCTAAAGATAAAAATCTTTCTCAAGGCTAAAATGCTTATAAAAACAATACAATATCATCAGCGTAGCCATGTCTTCTAAAGACAAAAAAACCTTTTTCAAGGCTACGATGCTCCTAAAATCAATACAATATCATCAGCGTAGCCATCTCTACTAAAGACAAAAAAAACCTTTTATTAAGGCTGCTATGTTCCTAAAAGCATTAAAATATTATCAGCGTAAACAAGGAAACAAACTGATTTGTAAAAGATGACTCCAACAAACTAATTTATTTATTGTTATTTATTTAAATATCATAAATATAAAAATTATTAGAAAATATATTGTACTGTATTAAACGTTTTTGCTTATTCCTATATTTTATTCACATCCCTCGTAAATTTTTATTTACCATGTAACCCATCAGAAAACCTATGAACCATTTTCGAAATCATTAATTTAGAACATCCGTTTTGTTTCAAGAAATTTTTTCCTTTCTCTCCGATTATGTTAAAAAAAAAAAACCTTTTAAAAAACCACAAAAAAAAAATAACGACATAAAAACAAAAAAAAAAACAAACTAAAAAAGAAAAACAAAAAAAAAAAACACAAAAAAAAAAAAAAAAAAAAAAAAAAAAAAAAAAAACACCCAAAATTCAAATAAATTCTACAGAAAAGGCTAAATCCACACTATTTCGTGTTGCATTGGTATATAAGTCATTTCGTCACAAAATGTAGGAAATATATTTAATTACATCCAGCATAGACAATTATTAATGTAGAGACAGCCTCTCGGCAGGAAAAAAGTGTTCCAGAAGCTAATAAATATCACCTCTTGACGTGCGATCTTGAGGTTTTAATATTCAACGTACGCTTGGCTCATTGCCCACACACGGAGGGAGCCCGGCTTTTACATTATTTAAGGGAAAACAAATATACGTGATGTTTTTATGGAGATTGACTACGAGCAAAACGCTGACTAAAAGAAATGCTTAAAAAGTTGAAATAAAAACGATGTTTTAACGAGGGAGGTTTTTGCATTTAAATACATAGGAATTAATGCTAATTTTTTACGCCTTTTTTTCCTCTTATAAAATTCGTAAGCCTTACAGAATTTTAAAAGGAACTTTATAAAGAGAAATGTACATATCATTTTTAAAAGAAAGTAATACGTAAAAATAATTTTCCTGAAATTAAACTCATTTTATATTATATTATATATATATATATATATATATATATATATATATATATATATATATATATATATATATATATATATACATGTAATGATATTTCTATCGTAAAAATTAACCAGCGTAATTCTGTATATCTTAATGAAATTTTCGTTCTATTCCAGCCTTTTTTAACTTCCTTTTCTAGCAACCTTAGTAAATGTCTCCTTTTCCCCTGTTGATTCCTTCCAGTTTTATAAGTAAGTAAAAATAGATCTTGGCGCTTAAACTATGTCACCGGCGTCACCCACGTAACTGATGTAAGTAAAATCTGATTGTTTGACATCGACAACTATTTAACCTCGATGTACTGGTTTTCAGGACAGCAGTTGGTGAGAGTTGTTGCCTTAATAACTATGTCAGTTTAATCAAAACATTCCATTTCCACAATGTTTTTCACTCATCTACGATTCCACAGCTATAAACCCATTGTGATGAGACAAAAACTTCAACACACACACACACACACACACACACACACACACACACACACACACATATATATATATATATATATATATATATATATATATATATATATATATATATATATATATATATATATATATATATATATATATATATATATATATATATATATATATATATATTATATATATATATATATATATATATATATATATATATATATGTATGTATATATGTATGTATGTATGTATGTATATATGTGATATATCAAAATTATCTGACTTTAATATTTCCTAAAAAACTAATTTCTCCCACTCTAATTCCTTAAAATCTTTTTCCCAGCCTCTAAATGTCTTAATCAAAGGAGCGTTTTCGACTTAAAATTCTTCCGATGCAATTCCCGAAGCTTTCTATCCTATAGATGTAACATTTTCTGTCTATTCAATATGTTTTCCAGCTGTCGCCGGCAACTGGCTCTGCGTTTTTTCTGATCTTAACACTTAATTCGCTGCGTACGTTTCTTCTACATTGCGAACATTATTTCTTTATTCACTCTTCTGTGCACCTCTGTTGGAGCAAAGTGATTTTTTTGCGTTTCTCTTGTCTGTCGTTGACTATTAAAGAAATCCATTTTAAAAGCTGTAAAATAAAGTTTTATTTAAACGTGTGCTGTTCTCTTCGATGTGGCCAGACTGCATCGTTCGTTATTGATGCTAGCTTCATAGCTTTCTTCTTTCCCAGTAGCCCGGGAAAGTAAAAATAATAGGGGCTACATAATTATTGTGAGAGTCAGGTATTATTTTGATGGATAACATATATATAAATACACACACATACATATATGTATATATAAACAGAAATACATATACATATATATACATGCACTCACACACACGCATACATATATGTGTATGTGTGTACAAAAAAACTAACACTTGTTTAGCTCATTTTTTTTTTATAAATAACTTCTTTATGTAGCTTAGTTACGTTTCTTATTCGTTACCACGTGATTAATTATTAATATTCTCATTCTCTATTAGCCACATTTACCATCTATCGCAATAAAAAGGTTTGCTTTTCGAATAAAGTTCCTTTCGGACTGTTAATAAGGGGGACTAAGTAGCTGGTCTCTTGGGAAAGAATTATTCTCATTTCTTGCTGTGCGGGGCACTTTGTAGTTGAAGAGTATTCTTGTCTATCATTAATTGCTCTGCTCTTTTAGAAGTCTTTTCTTAGTCTAGAATGAAGTAGAATTTCTACCACGGACTTCGCTGCTTTCTTGTAATGGAGCTACGACTGCAAAATACTTAGGTTCACTCTTTGCCCAGTAATCCCAGGCAATTTAAAATAATAGGGGCTATTTCTTTATGTAACAGTGAGAGAAATTTAAGACGTTATATATATATAATATATATATATATATATATATATATATATATATATATGTATATATATATTAAATGTATATATATATAAAATATATATATATATATATATATATATATATAAATTATATAATATATATATATATATGTATATATATATATATGTATATATATATATGTATAATATATATATATATATAAATATATATATATATATATATATATAATATATATAGTATATATATATAAAATATATATATATATATAATATATATATATATATATATATATATATATATTGTATATATATATATGTATATATATATATATATATATATATATATATATATATATATGTGTGTGTGTGTGTGTGTGTGTGTGTGTGTGTGTGTGTGTGTATTGTAACGTACTGGAAAATAGGTAGGCGAGGCCTTCAATGACACAGGCTAGAAATTAAGGTATTCTTGACTAAATATTTTATTCACTAGAATAAACTATGTACAGATATGTACAAATTCAATAAACGATAACATTCAGGGATCTCGTACAGAGATAATATGCACATACAAGGATGCGTGGGATACCGGAACAGTATGGCTAGGGCTTTAAAACACAATAGCTGGAAACTACTTAGTGCCGGGATTAATGTTGACTCGATCACTCCGTCAGTCGATTAGCGCGGTTGGCTTTCACAGCAGGTTCGGAGGTTCCGAGTGCGTATCACGCTGGGATTCGTGAAGAAAACACAGGATGCAAGTCGATCCAAAATTAGAGTGCAAAGTCACTCTAGGCTGACTACTTCTATGCAAGAAGTTAACTATCAATCAGCAATAACGGGGAAGGAATTCCCAAGTCGAATGTTCGACTATCTAGCAACGGAGACGCTGGCGGTCTCAAAAAAAAAACAAACTCCAGACACGGAGATAAGAGCGGTCCTCGATCGACCAGGCTCTAGCAGGTAGAAGCCTCGAGAGAAGAACAAAGCAAAAAGCCCCCGTTCTAGTCCGGTCCTTTCCATTTATACTAAGCACTCCTTCCGCTTCTCGGTTCTTCGAGAAACTTCCCGAGCCAGGGTGACGCAATCTTGCGGTCACTCCCAAGTCTGCGATCAGCTGTCCTGGTTCCAGATGCAGCAATTCTCAGATTCATTAACTTAACCAACTTAATGCCCTTTTTGTAACCGCTAATGGGCGGCAAGGTGCACTCAATTATGTACACAGTAAAGGTCCATTCAACAGGTAACAATGTTCAGACAGTTCGGAGCCGTCAATGCACCGTTTTTCAATTACGGGTTTTTAGACCACCTGGTCCTATTATCGGCTACTCGTGAGTCCACGACGAAAGGTCACCTTTTGGGCTCCTTGTTCGTTTTGGGGTCATGTAACGGATCGTTACACCCCCCCTCGCATAAGAATTTTCCACAGGGTGGATCTCGATTATGCCGACAATTCTCGTGGAGAACTGCAACTCTGATCTTCATCGTAAGGAACCAACAGTCACTCAGATACTTAATATACATTATACTAAAAAATAACACTAACTATATTCTAAATTATAATATTAAATAATTACAACACAAAAGACAATATGCAAGTATATACAAGTACATTTCTTACTACATTTTACGTGATGCAGCGGCTTAATGCATCTGCATTAGTATTCTGTGGGCCGGGTTTGTGCACCACACGGTAACTAAACTGTTGTAGCACCAGCTGCCATCGGAATAGGCGACTGTTTGCGCTCGCATTCTTTTGGAGCCACACTAATGGATTGTGATCTGTCACTATGGTGAATTCCCGCCCATCTAGATAGAAATGTAGTTTTTTTAGTGCAAAGATAATTGCAGCACATTCTTTTTCGGTAGTGCAATATTTCTGTTCAGCAGTATTGAATTTCCTACTGAGAAACAGTATCGGATGCTCCTTTCCGTCAATATTCTGAGCTAGCACTACTCCTATTCCCATATCTGACGCATCGGTCTGGACAATAAACGGTAATTCGAAATTCGGGGCGCGCAACACCGGCGATTTTGTAAGTGCCTCTTTTAGTGCAGTGAACGCATTCTCGGACGGCTCATTCCATTTTATTTGACCCCGTCGCTCTTTTCCTTTTAACGCGTCCGTTAGTGGCGCGGCAATGATGGAATAATTTGGAATGTAGTGGGCGTAGTAGCCCGTTAGCCCTAAAAACGCGCGTATCTTTGTTTTCGTGTCAGG
>CM063500.1:44991592-45011592 GCA_032207245.1 Pardosa pseudoannulata
TTTGACGTATTTTCGTCGGGTCTTAATATTCATCGTAAAGCTGGCAAAATTCCCACATACAAAGTCCACACGAGTGCGATTTTTACATTACTCAACCCAAAGCAAACACACGTGATGTTTTTACGGAAAAGTAACTTTTAGGAAAACCCCGTGGAAGAGGATGAAAATGCTAGTTATTTTCAAAATTAGTCCAGAGGTTTCATGAGAGAATTTCTCTCTTTCGATGAGGAAGTTTTATTAGATTTCCTTCGTTTGTAAGTATACTAATGAAATTTGTGTGTTTTAGTTGACTTCTAAAGATAACTGCGAAGTTCTCAGATCTAATCATGAACAAAAAATAGTTTTGTAATATTTAAGACTCCTCTGAAGTACGCTACTTTAACTCAATAAAATTCTAATAAAATTCTAATTAAAATGCAAAAATTATTAAAATGAGAACAGCTCTTATAATGAGAACATCTGTCGTAGAATGAAATAGTTTGTACTATTTAAGACTAATTTGAATTTCGTTACTACATAAAATTAGAATAAAAGTTCAAAAATTAATGAATTTATCATAAATAAAATTAATGCATAATAATTTAATTTTATAACAAAACATTTTATCCTCTATGTTACAATGCAAAAATTATTAAAATGAGAACATTTCTTATAATGACAACATGTGTCGTAAATAGATTTGTAATAATAAGTAAATAGTTTTGTAATATTTAAGACTCCTTTGAAGTACGTTACTTTAAATTTATAAAATTATAATAAAATTTCAAAAACTAATGAATTTACCACAATTAAATTTAATTCATAATATTTTTAATTTATAACAAAATAGTTTTATCCTGTGTTAAAATTCAAAAATTATTAAAATCAGAACAGCTCTTGTAATGAGAACATCTTTCGTAGAATGAAATAGCTTTGTAATATTGAAGACTCCTTTCAAGTACGTTACATTAACTCCATAAAATTCTAATATATATATATATATATATATATATATAATATATATATATATATATATATATATATATATATATATATATATATATATATATATATATATATATATATATATATTATAATATATAATATATATATATATATATTATATAAATATATATATATTACATATATATATATATATTAGTTTAACTTACGCAGATATATTCGGTGTGTTTAGTAGTAATAATAAATAAAAAGAAAGTATTTTTCAACTAGAATTTTCCTGAATTATATATATTAAAGTATACATAAAAAATCTATATTATACATATGAATATATATTATCTAGTAAGTATATTATCTACATCACATATTATCTAGTAAAATTTTAAAAAGTAGATTAATTTAAATAGTTTAAATATATAATAATTTTTATTTTAGGATGAAACATTTTACTGTCTGTGTTAAAATATAAAAATTAAACATTAATAAAGTGAAGATAGATCATTCCACGGAAACATTTGCCGATGAGAGAGAAAAATTAAATTATATCCAGCATAATTCCTAAACCAGAGACAACTTTTGTTAAAAAAAAAAGAGTTCCAGAAGCCAATATATATCAGCTTTTGACGTACATTCGTCGGCTCTTAATATTCATCGTAAAGCTGGCAAAATTCCCACATACAAAGTCCACACGAGTGCGATTTTTACATTATTCAAGCCAAAGCAAACACACGTGATGTTTTTACGGAAAAGTAACTTTTAGGAAAACCCCATGGAAGAGGATGAAAATGCTAGTTATTTTCAAAATTAGTCCAGAGGTTTCATGAGAGAATTTCTCTCTTTCGATGAGGAAGTTTTATTAGATTTCCTTCGTTTGCAAGTATACTAATGAAATTTGTGTGTTTTAGTTGACTTCTAAAGATAACTGCGAAGTTCTCAGATCTAATCATGAACAAAAAATAGTTTTGTAATATTTAAGACTCCTGTGAAGAGAGTTACTTTAACTCCATAAAATTCTAATAAAATTTCTAAAATTAACGAATTTAACATAAATAAATTTAATGCAGAATAATTTTAATTTATAACAAAATATTTTATTATCTGTGTTAGAATGTAAAAATTATTAAAATGAGAACAGCTCTTATAATGAGAACATATGTCGTAGAATGAAATAGTTTTGTAATATTGAAGACTCCTTTGAAGTATGTTACTTTAACTCCATAAAATTCTAATAAATTTACAAATTAATTAATTTACCATAAATAAATTTAATACATAATAATTTTAATTTATAACACAATATTTTAACCTCTGTGTTAGAATGCAAAAATTAATAAAATGAGAATATCTCTTATAATGAGAACATCTGTCGTAGGTTAAAAAGTTCTGTAATATTTAAAACTCCTTTGAAGAACGTTACATTAATTCCATAAAATTCTAATAGAATATCAAAAAATCAAACATTAATGAATTTACCACACATTTGAATGAAATAGTTTGTAATATTTAAAACATTTTGAAGTACGTTTCTTTAACTCCATAAATTTTTAATAAAATTTTATAAATTAAGGAATTTACCATTAATAAATTTAATGCATAATAATTTTAATTTATAACACAATATTTTAACCTCTGTGTTAGAATGCAAAAATTAATAAAATGAGAATATCTCTTATAATGAGAACATCTGTCATACAATCAAATAGTATTATTTAAGTTTTGAAATATTTAAGACTCCTTTGAAGTACGTTACTTTAACTCCATAAATTCTAATAAAATTTCAAAAAATTAATGAATTTACCACAAATAAATTTAATGAATAATAATTTTAATTTATAAAAAATACTTTTTCCTCTGTGTTAGAATGCAAAAATTAATAAAATGAGAAAAGCTCCTATAATGACAGCTTATGTCGTAGAATGAAATAGTTTTGCACTAGGGTAGACTCCTTTGAAGTACGTTTACTTTAATTCCATAAAATGTTTTAAAAATTTCAAAAATTAATGAATTTACCATAATGAAACATAACGGATAATAGTTTTAATTTATAACAAAATATGTTATCCTCTGTGTTAGAATGCCAAAATTATTAAAATGAGTACAGCTTTTATAATGAGAACATCTGTCATAGAATGAAATAGATTTGTAATATTTAAGACTCCTTTGAAGTACATTACTTTAAATTAAATAGTAATATTTAAGTTTTGTAATATTTAATACTCCTTTGAAGTACGTTTCTTTAACTCCATAAATTTTTAATAAAATTTTATAAATTAAGGAATTTACCATTAATAAATTTAATGCATAATAATTTTAATTTATAACACAATATTTTAACCTCTGTGTTAGAATGCAAAAATTAATAAAATGAGAATATCTCTTATAATGAGAACATCTGTCATACAATCAAATAGTAATATTTAAATTTTGCAATATTTAAGACTCTTTGAAGTACGATACTTTAATTCCATAAAAGCCTGATAAAATTTCAAAAATTAATGAATGTACCATACTAAAATTTAACGGATAATAGTTTTAATTTGTAACAAAAATATGTTACCCTCTGTGTTAGAATGCCAAAATTATATTAAAATGAGAACAGATTTTATAATGAGAACATCTGTCGTAGAATGAAATAGCTTTGTAATATTTAAGACTCCTTTGAAGTACGTTACTTTTAATTCCATAAAATGCTAATAAAATTTCAAAAATTAATGAATTTACCATAAATGAATTTAATGCATAATAATGTTAATTTTGTAACAAAATAATTTACCCTTTGTGTTAGAATGTAAAAATTGTAAAACTGAGAACAGCTCTTATAATGAGAACATCTGACGTAAAATGAAACAGTTTTGTAATATTTACGACTCCTTTGAAGTACGTTACTTTAACTCCATAAAATTCTAATAAAATTTCAAAAAGTAATACATTTACCATAAATAAATTTAATGCAAAATAGTTTTATTTTTATAGCAAAATAATTTACCCTCTGTGTTAACAAAATGGGGAGCTTAGATCATCGAAAAGTAAACCAGGGACAGCTGGAAAATAGTAAGAGTGTTCAGAAAATGTGGGTCTGTTGCAGATAAAGCTTTGGGAAATGAGTTGGAAGAATTTTAAGTCGGGGACATTCCTTTGAATAAGATATTTTGGGGTTGGGAAAAATGTGTAATCGAAATAAACTAAATATCGTCTAAATCATTTCAGCCGTTTAGAAGGTGTTCTATTACAAACACATGGACAGTAGAATTATGTATATGTGTGTGTGTATAATTTTTATTCTTTTCCTAAATATTAAATTAAAACATTGTGTTTTAATACACGTAAACTATAATTTTTTGCCTTAATAACTAACTTTAACTAGAAAAATGAAAGCTAATATTCCTGTTTAAAACTGTTTATCTGTGACATGGCAACATTTAGTTTTCTGCTTTATGTCAAATACAGAACTTAAATATTTTCCCTTTTAGGAGAATATCTATGTTTGGTTAAAGCATCCGATCAAATTATTCATCCGGCTCTAACAGAAATTCTCTAATCTGCATTTATATGTAAACGAAACCTCAAGGCTTTCTTTAAAAATTCTAATACAAGTATATTGACTTTAGAAATTCAGATATCAGGAATTGAGTGATATATTTATCTCATATTTTGCAAATAAATCTAATTTACTCTTTGAGAAATCTGCTTTACTCAGCTGCTTATGGAAGTGCATGATATCTGTGGTGTCTTACAAATATTACATTTTATCATCCAATGCATAATCAATGACTGCAGTCTTTCTTTAAAATTTCTAGTACAAGTATTTTGACTTTAGAAATTTACATTTTAGGAATTGAGTGATATAGCTATCTCATATTTTACCAATAAATCGAATTTACTCTTTGAGAAATCTGCTTGACTCAGCTGCTTATGGAAGTGCATGATATCTGTGGTGTCTTACAAATATCTCATTTTATCATCCGATGTATAACCAATGCCTCCAGGCTCTTTAAAAATTGTAGTACAAATATATTGACTTTAGAAATTCAGATTTCAGGAATTGAGTGATATATTTATCTCATATTTTGCAAATAAATCTAATTTACTCTTTGAGAAATCTGCTTTACTCAGCTGCTTATGGAAGTGCATGATATCTGTGGTGTCTTACAAATATTACATTTTATCATGCAATGCATAATCAATGCCTGCAGTCTTTCTTTAAAATTTCTAGTACAAGTATTTTGACTTTAGAAATTTACATTTTAGGAATTGAGTGATATAGTTATCTCATATTCTACCAATAAATCGAATTTACTCTTTGATATATCTTTACTCAGCTGCTTATGGAAGTGCATGATATCTGTGGTGTCTTACAGATATCTCATTTTATCGTCCCAAAAAAAATCGATGTCTCCGGGCTTTCTTTAAAAGTTGTTGTACAAATATATTCACTTTAGAAATTCGGATTTCAGGAATTGAGTGATATAGTTATCTCAAATTTTGCAAATAATTTGAATTTACTCTTTGACAAATATTTGTTTTTACTCAGCTGCTTATGGAAGTACATGCTATCTGCGGTGTCTTAGAAATATCTCATTTTATCGTCCAAAAAAAAAAAATCGATGTCTCCGGGCTTTCTTTAAAATTTCTAGTACAAGTATTTTGACTTTAGAAATTTACATTTTAGGAATTGAGTGATATAGTTATCTCATATTTTACCAATAAATCGAATTTACTCTTTGACAAATATTTGTTTTACTCAGCTGCTTATGGAAGTACATGCTATCTGCGGTGTCTTAGAAATATCTCATTTTATCGTCCAAAAAAAATCGATGCCTCCAGACTTTCTTTAAAAATTGTAGTACAAATATATTGACTTTAGAAATTCAGATTTCAGGAATTGAGTGATATATTTATCTCATATTTTGCAAATAAATCTAATTTACTCTTTGAGAAATCTGCTTTACTCAGCTGCTTATGGAAGTGCATGATATCTGTGGTGTCTTACAAATATTACATTTTATCATCCAATGCATAATCAATGCCTCCAGACTTTCTTTAAAATTTGTAGTACAAGTATATTGACTTTAGAATTCAGATTTCAGGAATTGAGTGATATAGTTACCTCATATTTTGCAAATAAATCGAATTTACTCTTTGATATATCTTTATTTGACTTTGCGGCTTATTGAAGTGCATGATTCCTGTGGTGTCTTACAGATATCTCATTTTATCATCGAATGCACCTATATATGTATCCCAATAATTATATTTTGAAATGCTGGTGGTAAAACTTCGAGAACTTTCTGTAAGTATTCACTCACACGCAGACACATACATATCTATGTAATACATTAAAATTTATCCTAATATACAAGCAATCTTCTTTGAAAGTGATAGTATTTTTTTATTATATACAGGTATTTAAGGGTTTTTATTTAGGTAGTTTAAAAATGTTAGTATATTTAACCTGCTGATTATAAATTTTTTTAAAAATATTAAATTGATTTATATTTATAATCTGATTAAAGTATATTTCTATCTTATTTAAAGTATTAGTTAAAATTACTTAGTATGTGTAAAAATAATGTTACGTTGGCCTAGTGTTTGAGAAAGAAGAAATTAAAACTCATTAAAAAACACATGGACAAATATGTCTTGATTAAATAATTTTATGAAATTAAATGCCTAAGGAATACAACTGGAATACAACTTATCATTTGTAGATATCGAAGACTCCGCTCGACTCGATGTCGACCCTAAAAAAATGGTGTTGATTTTCCTTTTTCTCGTGTAGCTCCAAAAAATGTCTATCCCGCAAGCAGCGGATGCCAGCAGTGTTCAACTTCTTCTCTCCTCTGGTAACAACCTAGTCCTCTATAAAATCAGACTTCCCCGGAGAAAAAAACAGAGGTTTTAGAACGGAGGGGTCCAGAATCCCCCCAAACCAAAGGGCCCTTCTATTGGTTGGGAGAAGTCTGAAGTTTTTTTAGTTCAAACTGATCCTGTACTGTATGTCTTTGAAGAAGGCTTACAAGAAGGGGTAAAAAAAGTTGAACCGAATGTAACTGATTGTTACAATATGATTACTGGAGTATAAGTTGTGAAGTAAATGCTATGTATTGGCCTAAATACTATGCAGAAAATGAATTTACACAACATAATTTACACTACACATAGTAATTGAATTTGTGAATTTAAAATGATGAAAATTTTAAAGATTTTTTTTATGTGTGAGGAACTGTTTGTACATTTTAAAAAGTTTCATAGCTAATTCCATTCGTAGGTATCCTCAACTAACTCTGGGTCAAAAACGGACTTACACCTCTTTGAAATAAACTACTCAAGTAACTAAATTTGTTGCCCAATATTAACAGATTGTATGAGGGACAAGTACTAGCACGTTTTATGACGATTGATACTTGACGCGGGATACGTACTAATACGTATTCTGAAGATTGATACTTGAGCGCAGGTCACGTACTAGTACGGGTTAGTGTAACAACATGGTTTGTTTGTGGGTACAAATATAACGGTATATACAGGAAAACGAAGCCGAATGTTCTTGTCTACTACATAGATTCTGGAAAAATTTAGACAAAAACTAGTTTTTACATTATTAGTTTTATGATTGTTCTTTTCATTTTTTATAATGTAAAAATGTTTATATATAACATAATTCGAAAAAATTAAAACTATATACTACTATTTCTATTTGATTTTTCATTTTTACAATACTATTACAAATTTATCCACAAAAATTATATCTTTTTTTTTCAAAAATCTTATAGTTGTTATTTATATATTTCTATTTATATATTTTTTGTATATATTTCAATATAAAAATAGGAAAAGTTGGTTTAAAAATGAAATAATTTTCGATCTATTGAGATTTAACTGAATAACTAAATTAACGCCCGCTCCCTTTACAATTCCGCTTTGTAAATGTACCAGCATAGAATGTGTTAATTCATTTTTTAGTTCTAAATCGCAATGGAAAATATCCCAATCCAAGGAGAATAATTTTCAATTCTTTTGATTCTTTCCACATTTTAATGTGGCTCTCATGTTATTTTAGTGATTCATTTGGACTTTTTCTAGCACCTCTAATATCCCGAGTTAAGGGAATTTTTCATTAGAAGTGCCTCGGACAGAAAAATTTCATGTGATATTTTACACAGGACTGAGCGATACAGCAGTGTACTCAGTATGATTTACATCTTAAAAATATCGACACCTCATGGAGCCACTCTTTTCACCATACCTTCTTACGGCATTGGTCTTAGAAATCTTCGAAAATGTATCTGAAAAGAAAATTTTATGAGCTTTTACATAACACGTTGTTCGGGATCATCTTGTAACTAGTTCGATACTTACGAAGAATTATGTGTGAAAACCCCATGAAAAGATCGGTTATAAACAAAAAACTTATTTTTGAAAAAGGAGCTCAATGAAGTTTTGAACGGTGTCTTGGAAAATTCTTGCATCAAATTTCATGCATATAGCTCTTCCCGTCTCAGCGATCGCTCTTGAATTGCATTTGTTTAAATCACTTCTGTTACAGATATGATGGTGTAAAAAAGAAAGGACGGTGTAATTCGGGTTTACGAAAAAAATGGTATTTTTAAAATTAAGATAAGTAAATTAAGAGATAAGTAATTTCTTAAATTATCGCTGAAGAATATAATGTTAACTTTTCAAAACAATTTTTCTTTTGTCTTTACGATACATAAAATAGAAGTTATGACGACTCGTGCTTAGAACAATCCGGAAGTTGCATTTAAAAAACATATACAGTGTTTCCTCGCTACTTTGCGCTTCAATTTGAAGAAATACAACCATGTCAGCAGCCACATTGCGGAAAAACGAGCGTTGTTTCATGTTGCGCAAGAGAGAAGGATCCCTGCATATCAAACACATGGTTGGCAAACACATATGGGTTGATAGACTTGAGATGACAAAGTCTGCAAGTGAGGAAGAAAACGAAGAGACTGAAAAGCGTGGCTTTATTCTGGAGAATCTGCAACAATTGTGCAGCATGGCAAGAATTTGCACGACACATTGACGACAATATGGTTTGAGCTGTCGAGTTCAGCAAACGCGTTGATGGGGTTATATCCTTGTACAAGGGAATTTCGAAGGAAAAGAAAAAAAAGACAACAACTACCCATCACCATGTTTCTCTCCAAGGTAAAGCATCCTGGCTCTACAGTCAACGCCTCCAGCAGAAGAGTCTACGAATGAACCTAAAACTTCTGCAAGTCAAGTGAGAACCTCTCCTCTTTCAGCAACACAACTCTTCGCCTCTCTTTGAAAGCAAACCGAACGATGGCCGATTGATTAGGGTGCTGGCCTTCAGTACCGGAGTTTGTGGGATCTAATCCCACAGTGGCATGGATGTTCAGAATCGGCTTTAAGCTGATGTAGTACACCGGACTTTTAACCTGGGCAGGACTCCTGCGGAGTATCTCCCACACTTTCGTAAACAGCATTAATTTTACTCATTAGTCTAGATTTTCTACATTTATATATATATATATATATATTATATATATATATATATATATATATATATATATATATATATATATATATATATTTTCTTTTGTTATTTTAAATATTATGGGCTTGCTTGCTTGACTTAATGCTGATTTAGACCCTGCGTAACGCATTGCTGCCGGACGGCCAGACCGAACCAGCAATTCAACACCCTACACCCGACTTCCGGTGGGTGGCTGGTTACAGGTAGTGCACGGCTTTAAGCTGTAGGTCCCGGTCTCATTAGCCCTCGTGTTGCAAAAAGTAGACCATAGCACTCCAAACCAACCAACCTTAGAAAGCAATGATGATTAATGTTTATTACTCTAGAAGGTTTTTTAATTAGCCTTATTAATTAGCAATAACACGTTTAAGTAAATACGTATACTGTTGTAATTTTTGTCTTAAATATGTGAAGTATAAATACTGTTTAAGTATTTAAAATATTCATTTACCCGCATACACAAAAATTCCTAGGGGGAAATCCTACCTCGCGGTTTTTCAGCTTTCGCGAAAGGTTCTGTTCCCATTGACCGGGAAAAACGAGGGATCGCTGTAGTGTTAATTTTCGAACATCGATTGTTCCTATTGTCCGTCAATGTGTTGAAACATCAGAAAGAAAAAAAATTATCTTGCCGCATATTTTCTTATTATTATTTATTGTGTTAATTTCCCTATTATTGTTTCATTGTACCATGAATTTCATCAGATAGGTAAAGCCGATATAACTTTGATTAACTTTGCTATTTTTCAGGAGGTTAATTTATATTCTTGCATGGTGCGTTAGGTGTCACCGATTGATTTAACTATGTAATAGAACACGAGAATAAAATATTTTTTAGCAAACTTGTTTTATTATTAACTAATCTGGTACTACAATTTTTATAGAAATTTATTTTAAGGTACCATTGCGATAATAAGAATTTTTTCTAACTATCCTTGACGATTATTCGAGATTCTTAGAGCCTATTCCTTATCAGATTATAAATCTAGAATAATATATTAAAAGCAACGGAAAATTTCTTTTCTATTAACTTCCATAAAATAATTTCAACAAATCACATTACTAACGTTAGTTGTGTATGAGTATGATCTACTTCTTAAATATAATAAATATTGAGCATAGAAAATCATATATTATCCCATCACTCAACTGAAACAATAAAAGCATGTACAGAATAATGAAAGTAAGTATTAACTATATCCAAAGAAATAATTGTATGGTCAAATCGGTTATAAACGTGCAGTTACCACAAGGTGTTTCAATATATATGACTATATTTGAAAAATCAATAAAAACTAAACGGGCAGTGATAGAAATACACAGTGTATTGCAATAGGATTGGAACAATAGTCAATTTTCAGGCAAACAAACTTTTAAAATTAGTTACAATGTTCCGCAACAGATGGCGCTGTAGTCTGGAGAAATCTAAACTACGATATTTGTCTATGGAGACTCTTGAAAAACCAGGTGTACCACCACTATCCAGAAACAATCGAATAACTGGAACAGTACATCTGTTCTGCATGTGAAGCCATCGCCTGAACGTTTACAAGGATTTCTGATAATTTCGTTCTGAGAATAAGCCATAATTACTGCTGCATCTGGAAAATATCGTAGTTTAGACTTTTCCAGAAAGCAGAGTCATCTGTTGTGGAACATTGTAACTAATTTTGAAAGTTGGTCTGCCTAAAAATTTAATATTGTCCCAAGCATATTGAAATAAATTGTATTTCTATGACTGCCCGTTTAGTTTTTATTGATTTTTCAAATATACTGGTCATCTTTGAAACACCCTATAAATTTCCCTTGCTGAGCTATTTTCAAAAGAACAACTAAATCTAACAGATGTAATACTTACAAATTTTCATGTTTGTAAAAGATATAATGAATATTTTCATAAAAGGACTCTTAAGGAAAATATAAAGTTAATAATAAATAAGGAGAAAAGATATTAGGAGCATCTCACAGAAAATTTCACATATTATATTATAAAACCTGATATAAATTTTCAGAATTTGCCTGTACGATAAAAGTATTCATACTCTCACTATATTATGTAAATTTATCGTTAAAAATGTTATCACGTTTATCTAATGTAATAAAAACGTCAAAACATAGTTTGTTATAAAAATATTTCAAGCTATTATTACTGAAAAAAAAAATTTAATTTTTTTATATTGCAACCACTGAAAAATTCGACCTTTAAAAACAAGAATAAAATTTAAATTATCAGAAAAAAATTGCTGTAATAATAATAGTCCTCTGTCCGTCAGTCCTCGAAATTCTGAAGCGGTTGGATCTGGAATAGATAGATTCATTCATATTGGATTCTTGATGAATTAGGGTTAGCAAATTTCAAAGAGAGTAAAGTTTATATTTTCCTAAACTATCGATCCGATTCTAAAATAAATTAGCATAAATATGCTTCATATCAGAGAAAAGAACTGCCGTCTTTAAAAAGTCCGAAATCCACCCCTTCTTTTTGAGGGTTTAATGCCATTATTTCAAGCGCTATTTTCCCCAGTTAAAAGCAAGCGATTAAATTTATCAATTTATCACATAATAAATAGGTAAAAAATAACATTTATTTCTAGCATTATGACGTCCTTTCTTTAACCATCTCATTTAATCTTTTCTTATTTTAAATTATTTAAATATCGTCTGCATTATTTTCATACGTTTTATCACTGAACTTAGATATGATGTCAATAAATTTCTTTTATATTTAACAATAGATTAGGTATATATGCGATAATGTTAAATTTAATCATCGATTATTTTTGTCGTAAGGAAAGTTTTATCACAGGTATTAACTACAAATTCTATCTACCTCCAGTGTGTAGTGGAATTTATAGTTTCATTCCTTTATTTATTATATTAACATTTTTTTCTTGCATAATGAGTCATGTAAACATTCCTTTAAGCATTTCTTATTTTAAATTATTTAAATATCGTCTGCATTATTTTCATACGTTTTATCACTTAACTTAGCTATTACGTAAATGATTTTCTTTTGTATTTGCCTTTAATAATAGATTAGGTACACATTTGATAATTTTAAATTAATCATCGATTATTTTTTTATGGCAAGATAATTCGCAGCTAAAAAAAACCCATTTATTTACCTACCTCATAGGATACTTTACAATTCTGGAACATTAAAAATTTAATGATTCCGTCACATGACGGGCTATATGATAGTAATATACTAATTTTCAATGATAAGCTTAAAAAACAATTTTCTAAACGGGGAATGTAATATCTTGTTTTAAGGTATACATCATTTAAATATTTTCTATCATTAAAAATAAATGTTCCTTTAATTTTATATTCAAACTTTCCTCCGTTACTCATGAAAATTTGCTAATCTGCATTTATACGCAAACAGTGCCTCCAGCAATTCTGTAAAGATTAAGATACAAGTAAATTGACTTTTGATACTCGGGTTTTAGAAATTGGGTGATATCGTTATCCCATATTTCGTAAAAGATCCAATTTATTCTTCGATAAATCTAGGCTGAAATAGTTGCACACTACACATCGAAAATATCCTTAACTCTGATAATGGATGAATATCTGATTATTTTGCATTTGGAGCAACTTATATATTTCCGAATAATATTAATCTAACTGGTTTCCTGAAAGAGTATGGAATATTTACCTCTTCATAATAATTTCAATAAACACGATCATTTTCATTTTCAACAAACAGATTTGTTATACTATAACATATCAAAAGTTTGAATGAGATGAAAGAGTTTATTATAAACTAGCATATATCCCGTCATATGACGAGATCAGTAAAATTTTTAGTTTTCCAGAATTGTAAAGTACCCTATGAGGAAGGTAAAAATATGGTTTGTTTTTTTTGGCTGACAATTATCTTGCAACAAATAATAATAGATGATTAATTTAAACATATCACATACGGGTAATTGGTTTTTATTACGGGTAATATGGGTTGTATTATCACTTTATTTTGTAATAATTATGGGTAATAATTTATTTATTAAGGGTAATTTATTAAATGGTTTGGTTTTTGGCAAAGAATTATCTGGCAACAAAAAATAACAGATGTTTAATTTAAAATTATCACATATGTACCTAATCTTTTATTTAAGCCAAATATAAAAGAAAATTATTTAGGTAATATCTAATTCCAGAAATAAAACGTATGAAAATAATGCAGATATTATTTAAATTTTAAAGTACCCTATGAGACAGGTAAAAAAAATGTTTTGTTTTTTGCGGAGAATTATCTGGTACACGCTCAATAATTTGTTTTTTCTTTACTTACCGTAAATTAGTTGCCAACTTTAATCTATCTTGTCATATTACATGATAGGATGGACAGCAGAGGTCTTAATAGTAACAGTGATTATTTAGTAGTATATATGAATTATGTCCAAATTTTAGCAAATCGATTGCAAACCGACTAGTTAAATATAAAAAAACAAACACACAAACAAACAAACTTAATTTTCAAAGATATATTACTTAAACGCTATATATTTATTAGTCTTTAAAATAGACTCCTAGACTTTTATTAAAAGAATTTGTTTTTAATACTGGAGATAAAATGTTCATTCCAACAAAAAACAATCGATGATTTCATTTAAATTTATCCCATATATACTTAATATATTATTTAAGCCAAATATAAGAAAATTATTTACGTAATATCTAAGTCCAGTGATAAAACATATGAGAATTATGCAGACGATATTTAAATAAGTTAAAATAAAAAATGTTTAATGAGAGGAAAAAAGTCATAATGCTGGAAAAAATGTTATTTTTACCAATTTCTTATGTCATAAATTGATAAGTTTAACCGCCTGCTCTTAACCGGGGAAAATAAAGCTTAAAATAGTGTCATCAAACCCTCGAATAATGGGGAAGGAGGGATTTTGAATGTTTTAAGATGACAGTATATTTTGATGTGATATGAAGCATATTTATTCCAATTTATTTTAAAATATTGAAGATCTTTCTTTTATATTTGGCTTAAATAAAAGATTAGGCACATATGTTATAATTTTAAATAAATCATCTATTATTTTTTGATGCAAGATAATTCTCAGCCAAAAAACAAACCATATTTTTAACTGCCTCATAGAGTACTTTACAATTCTCTTACAATCACAATTCTTAAAAATTTCAATGATTCCGTCATATAACGGGCTATATTCTAGTTATATGCTAATTTTCAATGATAAGCTTAAAAAACAATTTTCTAAGTGTGGAATATAATACATTGTTTTCATGTTACATTATTTAAATATTTTCTATCATTAAAAATAAATATGTTGCCTTTAATTTTATATTCAAACTTTCCTCCGTTACTCATGAAAATTTGCTAATCTGCATTTATAAGCAAACAGTTCTTCCGGCATTTCTCTAAAGATTAAGATACAAGTAAATTGACTTTTGATACTCGGGTTTTAGAAATTGGGTGATATCGTTATCCCATATTTCGTAAAAGATCCAATTTATTCTTCGATAAATCTAGGCTGAAATAGTTGCACACTACACATCGAAAATATCCTTAACTCTGATAATGGATGAATATCTGATTATTTTGCATTTAGAGCAACTTATATATTTCCGAATAATATTAATCTAACTGGTTTCCCGAAAGAGTATTTAATATTTTCCTCTCCGTAATAATTGCAGAAAACACGATGATTTTTATTTTCGACTAACATAGATATATTACACTATAGCATATCAAAAGTTTGAAAAAGATGAAAGAGTTTACTATACATTAGAATATAGCCCGTCATATGACGGTATTAATAAAATTTTTAATGTTCCAGAATTGTAAAGTTCCCCATGTGGCAGGTAAAAATATGGTTTTTTTGGCTGAGAATTATCTTGCAACAAAAAATAATCCATGATTAATTTAAAATTATCACATATGTACCTAATCTATTATTTAAGCAAAATATAGAAGAAAATTATTTACGTAATATCTAAGTATAGGTGTGTAACGTATGAAAATATTGGAGATGTTATTTAAATTTACTTTTTGAAAAATTCTTTATAACGTTTCACAATACTGAGAAGTTATTATATTACGAAAAGTGTTGTTTACATATATATAATTTTAATTTCAATTTTATTTGGAATTGTAGAAAATAACTAGTTTAGAATTGTATAAAAGAACTAGAATATAACCCGTCACATGATGGCATCAGAAAAATTTTTAATTTTCTAGAATTGTAAAGTACCCTATGAGGCAGGTAAAACAAAATGTTTTCCTTATTTTCGGAGAATTATCTGGTACAGGATCAATAATTTGTTTTTCTTTACTGGCCATAAATCATAGTTTCCAACTGTAATTTATCTGGTCATATCACGTGATAAGATAGACAGCAGAGGTCTTAATATTGACAGAGATTATTTGGTGGTATATATGAATGATGTTCAAAATTTAGCGAATCGATTGCAAAAAGAGTAGTTAAGTATAAAAACAAACACACAAACGAAGAAATTTGATTTTCAAAGGTATATAACTTAATAATAGATATTTATTAGTACGTGAAATAGACTCCTAGACTTTTATGAAAAGAATTTGTTGTTAAGACCGGTGATAAAATGTTCGTTGCAACAATAAAAAATCGATAAATTAATTTAAAATTATCACACATAT
This sequence comes from Pardosa pseudoannulata, assembly GCA_032207245.1. NCBI lineage: Eukaryota > Metazoa > Arthropoda > Arachnida > Araneae > Lycosidae > Pardosa > Pardosa pseudoannulata. The sequence goes on from CM063500.1 coordinate 45,007,711, forward strand.
ATACATAATATATTATTTAAGCCAAATATAAGCAAAATATTTACGTAATATCGAAGTCCAGTGATAAAACGTATGGGAATTATGCAGATGATATTTTAATAAAATAAGAAAGGATTAATGAGAGGAATGAAGTCATAATGCTAGAAGAAAATGTTATTTCTACCTATTTATTATGTCATAAATTGATAAGTTTAACCGCCTGCCCTTAACCGGGGTAAATAAAGCTAAAAATAATGGGCTTAAATGCTCGAAACGGGGAGAAGGGGTGGATTTTGAAAGTTTTAAGATAACAATATTTTTGCTGTGATATGAAGCTTATTTATACAAATTAATTTAGATAATTCTGATCCAAAAAACAAAACATATTTTTACCTGCCTGATATAGTACTTTACAATTTTGGAAAATTAAAGTTTTTACAGATCCTATCATAAGACGGGTATATTCTAGTAATATACTAATTTACAACGATAAGCTTAAAAAACAATTTTCTAAGTGGGTAATATTATACATTGTTTTCATGTTACATTATTTAAATATTTTCTATCATTAAAAATAAATATGTTGCCTTTAATTTTATATTCAAACTTTCCTTCGTTACTCATGAAAATTTGCTAATCTGCATTTATGAGCAAACAGTTCTTCCGGCATTTCTCTAAAGATTAAGATACAAGTAAATTGACTTTTGATACTCCGGTTTTAGAAATTGGGTGATATCGTTATCCCATATTTCGTAAAGGATCCAATTTATTCTTCGATAACTCTAGGCTTAAATAGTTGCACACTACACATCGAAAGTATCCTTAACTCTGATAATGGATGAATATCTGATTATTTTGCATTTGGAGCAACTTATATAGTTCCGCATAATTTTAATCTAACTTTTTTCCTGAAAAAGTATGGAATATTTACCTCTCCATAATAATTGCGAGAAACACGATCATTTTTTTTTATTTTCGACAAACAGATATGTTATACAACAACATATCAAAAGTTTAATTAAGATAAAAGAGTTTATTATAAACTAGCATATATCCCGTTATATGACGAAATCAGTAAAATTTTTAGTTTTCAAGAATTGTAAAATACCCCATTAGGAAGGTAAAAATATGTTTTTTTTTCTGAGAATTATCTTACAACAAATAATAAGGGATGATTAATTTAAACCTATCACATACGGGTAATTGGCTTTTATTACGGGTAATATGGGTTGTATTATCACTTTATTTTGTAATAATTATGGGTAATAATTTATTTATTAAGGGTAATTTATTAAATGGTTTGTTTTTGGCAAAGAATTATCTTGCAACAAAAAATAATCGATGATTAAATTTAAAATTATCACATATGTACCTAATCTATTATTTAAGCCAAATATAAAAGAAAATTATTTACGTAATATCTAAGTCCAGAGATAAAACGTATGAAAATTATGTAGATGTTATTTAAATTTTAAAGTACCCTATTAGATAGGTTAAAAAAAAGTTTTGTTTTTGAGCTGAGAATTATCTGGTACAACGCACAATAATTTGTTTTTCTTTACTGACCGTAAACTAGTTGCCAACTTTAATTTACCTTGTCATATTGCGTAATAGTATGAACAGCAAAAGGTTTTAATATTGACAGTGATTATAAATTGTCTTTATTTTAAAAGTACTAGAATATAGCCCGTCATATGACGGAATCAGTAAAATTTTTAATTTTCCAGAATTGTAAAGTAACCTATGAGGCAGGTAAAAAAAATGATTTGTTTTCTTTTTTGAGAATTATCTTGCAACAAAAAATAATCGATGATTAAATTTAAAATTATCACATATGTACCTAATCTTTTATTTAAGCCAAATATAAAGGAAAATTATTTACATAATATCTAAGTTCAGAGATAAAACGTATGAAAATAATGCAGATATTATTTAAATTTTAAAGTATCCTATGAGACAAATAAAAAAAATGCTTTGTTTTTTGGCGGGGAATTATCTGGTACAAGCTCAATAATTTGTTTTTTCTTTACTTACCGTAAATTAGTTGCCAACTTTAATCTATCTTGTCATATTACATGATAGGATGGACAGCAGAGGTCTTAATAGTGACAGTGATTATTTGGTGGTATATATGAATTATATCCAAATTTTAGCAAATAGATTGCAACCGACTAGTTAAATATAAAAAACAAACACACAAACAAACAAACTTAATTTTCAAAGATATGTAACTTAAACACTATATATTTATTATTCCGTGAAATCGACTCCTAGAATTTTATAAAAATCATTAGTTGTTAATACCGGTGAGAAAAGTTTCCTTGCAACAAAAAACAATCGATGATTTCATTTAAAATTATACCATATATACTTAATATATTATTTAAGCCAAATATAAGAAAATTATTTACGTAATATCTAAGTCCAGTGATAAAACGTATGGGAATTATGCAGAAGATATTTAAATAAGTTAAAATAAGAAATGATTAATGAGAGGAAAAAAGTCATAATGCTGGAAAAAATGTTATTTTTACCAATTTGTTATGTCATAAATTGATAAGTTTAACCACCTGCCCTAAACCGGGGTAAATAAAGCTTAAAATAATGGGCTTAAATGCTCGAAACGGGGAGAAGGGGTGGATTTTGAAAGTTTTAAGATGACAGTATTTTTTACTGTGATATGAAGCTTATTTATACCAATTAATTTTAGAATATTAAATAACTTTCTTCTATATTAGGCTTAAATAAAAGATTAGGTACATGTGTTATAATTTTAAATTAATCATCTCTTATTTTTTGTTGCAAGATAACTCTCAGCCAAAAAACAAACCATATTTTTACCTGCCTCATAGATTACTTTACAATTCTCGAAAAATAAAAATTTTACTGATTCCGTCATACGACGGGCTATATGCTAGTAATGTACTAATTTTGAAAGATAAGCTTAAAAAATAATTTTCTACGTTTGTAATATAATATCGTGTTTTCATGTATACATCATTTAAATATTTTCTTCTATCATTAAAAATAAATATGTTGCCTTTAATTTTATATTCAAACTTTCCTCCGTTACTCATGAAAATTTGCTAATCTGCATTTATAAGCAAACAGTGCCTCCGGCATTTCTCTAAAGATTAAGATACAAGTAAATTGACTTTTGATACTCGGGTTTTAGAAATTGGGTGATATCGTTATCCCATATTTCGTATAAGATCCAATTTATTCTTCGATAACTCTAGGCTGAAATAGTTGTCCTCTACACATCGAAAATATCCTTAACTCTGATAATGGATGAATATCTGATTATTTTGCATTTGGAGCAACTTATATATTTCCGGATAATTTTAATCTAACATGTTTCCTGAAAAAGCATCTAATATTTTCCTCTCTGTAATAATTGCAACACACACGATAATTTTCATTTTCAACTAACATAGATATACTATAACATATATGTTACACTATAACATATCAAAAGTTTGAAAAATGTGAAATAATTTTATTATAAACTAGCATATAGCCATCATATCAAGGAATCAGTAAAATTTTTTAATTTTCTAGAATTGTGTAGTACCCCATGAGGCAGGTAAAAATATGGTTTCTTTTTTGGCTGAGAATTATATTGCAACAAAAAATAATCGATGGTTAATTTAAAATTATCACTATGTACCTAATCTATTATTTAAGCATGAAAATAATGCAGATGTTATTTAAATTTACCTTCTGACGAATACCTTTTGACAAATTCTTTATAATGTTTCACAATACTGAAGAGTTATTATATTACGAAAAGTATTGTTTACATTATATATAATTTTAATTTCAATTTTGTTTGGAATTGTAGAAAATATATAAAAGAACTAGCATATAACAAATCATAAGACGGCATCTGCAAAATTTTTA
>CM063500.1:45019092-45024092 GCA_032207245.1 Pardosa pseudoannulata
CTAGTAGTAATATTGTTTAACAGTTTAAGTTACCAGTTTAAAGGATTCTATACCATGTTTATTTGCCTTAAACCTTTTCTTTGTATGTTTTAAGTAAATTAAACGTTAGTTTTATTTTTTTAAGTTTGTTTATGTTCATTTACATTTAAACCCCATTGCTGATACTCTGCAATGATAACTTTTACAATTCCATTTTTTTTACAATTTAAGACTGTGTAAGAAGTCTGTTTAATTTTTAGTTTGACTAAATTAGATTGACTATCAGTTACTACTTAAACCTGATTCAAAATGGCTATGAACAACCATACCACAGTGTTATTCAAACTACGAACTCTGAAAGATCAGCTTTCTAAACAGTCGGCCATGATTTGGCCTTACCGAACTTTGTATTCAGGATCAGATTGTTTAAACCATAGAGTTTTATTGGCTAGTGTTTATAGAGCATCCACAATATACCAAATTGAAATTAATTTTCACATTCTCTTTTTGAATGTCATTGATTATTTTTCCATTAGTATATTATTTCGATTCGAATGTCTGATTAGAATTGGGAAGATTAGCATATCTACCAAAACCATTGGACAAATTTCCTTATTTATAAATTTTCATATAGTGTAAAATACTAAAATTCGTTTCGAATGGCAACATTCCATCCCCTATATATTAATAGCCTAAGTTATCTGTCCGTATTTATGAAGCGGTAGAACCTGGAATGGATAAAGGCATCCATATTGAATTCTAGATTAGTTAGGGTTAGCAAAATTCAAAGAAAATCTTTAAAAAGTTAAAAATCCACCCCTTCCCCCTTTTTGACAGTTTAATGCCATTATTTCAAGCCCTATTTTCCCCGGTTAAGAACAGGCAATTAAATTTATCACTATTCACATAATAAATAGGTAAAAATAACATTTTTTTCTAGCATTATGACGTCATTCCTTTAACCATATCACTTAATTATTTTTTATTTTAAATTATTTAGATGTCTTCTGCATAATTTTCATACGTTTTATCACTGCATTTTGATATGACGTCAATAATTTTCTTTTATATTTGGCTTAAATAATAGATTAGGTACATATGGGATAGTTGTAAATTTAATCATCGATTATTTTTTGTTGCAATGAAAATTTTATCACCGGTATTAACAACAAATTCTTTTCATAAAAGTTTAGGAGTCTATTTGACGTACTATTAAATATCTAGTATTGAAGTTATATATCTTTGAAAATTAAGGAGTTTGTTCGTTGGTGGGTTTATTTATTATACATAAGCACACGGTTTGACTGAATGAATTCAACTTGATTCTAAACTGCATTCATAGTTAAGTTGGAATGAAAATTTTATCACCGGTATTAACAACAAATTCTTTTCATAAAAGTTTAGGAGTCTATTTGACGGACTATTAAATATATAGTATTGAAGTTATATATCTTTGAAAATTAAGGAGTTTGTTCGTTGGTGGGTTTATTTATTATACATAAGCACACAGTTTGACTGATTGAATTCAACTTGATTCTAAACTGCATTCATAGTAAAGTTGGAATGAAAATTTTATCACCGGTATTAAAAACAAATTCTATCTACCTCCAGGGTGGAGTAGAAATGATAGTTTTATTACTTTACTTCCATTAATTTCTGTGGCCAAAAAATTGGGAAAAACTTAAGTGTAATTTCACAGTAGCTAAGGAAACTTTGAATACCTTTTCAAATGAATTCAACTTGTTTCTAAACTGCATTCACAGCATTGGGCGATTTTAGAGAACTATGAAGATAAACAAATTATTGAGCATGTACCAGATAATTCTCAGCCAAAAAACAAACCATTTTTTTACCTACCTCATAGGGTACTTTACAATTTTGGAAAATTAAAAATTTTACTGATATGACGAGCTATATGTTTTTACATATATATTTTTATTCATGTACATAAGCACAGCCATAAAAATATGCAAAAAGCATACACATAACTAGTATATTTATCAATAATGAGGATATTTATGCTTTAGAGAATTTTAACGGTTTGACTGAATGAATTCAACATGATTCTAAACTACATTCACAGTATCGGGAGAGATTAGAGAAGTATGAAGATAATGAAATTATTGATCCTGTACTAGATAATTCTCAGCAAAAAAAAATTTATCTGACTCATAAAGTACTTTACAATTCTGGAAAATTAAAAAAATTTTACTAATTTTACTAAATTTTACTAATATGACGGGTTATATGTTAGTACATATATATTTTCATATTCATGCACATAAGCACAGTCATAAAAATACGTAACAACATACACATAACTAGTATATTTATACATAATGTGTATTAGTATATTTATGCTTTGAGAATTTAACGGTTTAACTAAAGAGTTCAACGTGATTCTAAACTGCATTCACAGTATCGGGAGACTTTAGAGGAGTATTGGAATAAACAAATTATTTAGTGTATGGCAGATAATTCTCAGCCAAAAAGTAAACCCCTTTTTTACCTGCCTCATGGGGTACTTTACAATTCTGGAAAATAAAAAATTTTACTAATTTTACTAAATTTTACTAATATGATGAGCTATATGTTTTTACATATATTTTCATATTCATGCACATAAGCACAGCCATAAAAAATATGTAAAAACATACATATAACTAGTATATTTATACATAATGAGTATATTTATGCTTTAGAGAATTTTAACGGTTTGACTGAATGAATTCAACGTGATTCTAAACTGCATTCACAGTATCGGTAGATGAGTATGATGATAAACAAATTATCGAGCGTGTAGCAGATAATTCTCAGCCAAAAATAAAACCCATTTTTTTACCAGCCTCATAATGTACTTCACAATTCTGGAAAATTACCAATTTTACTGATTTTACTAAATTTTACTAATATGACGAGCTATAAGTTTTTACATATATACTTTCATATTCATGCACATAAGCACAGCCATAAAAAATATGCAAAAGCATACACATAACTAGTATATTTATACATAATGAGTATATTTATGCTTTAGAGAATTTTAACGGTTTGACTAAATGAATTCAACGTTATTCTAAACTGCATTCACAGTATCGGGGCACTTTAGAGGAGTATGAAGATAAACAAATTATTGAGAGTGTAGTAGATAATTCTCAGCCAAAAAAAAAACCCCATTTTTTTACCTGCCTCACAGGGTACTTTACAATTCTGGAAAATTGAAAGTTTTACTAATTTTACTAAATTTTACTAATATGATGAGCTATATGTTTTTACATATATATTTTCATATTCATGAACATAAGCACAGCCATAAAAAATATGCAAAAGCAAACACATAACTAGTATATTTATACATAATGAGTATATTTATGCTTTAGAGAATTTTAACGGTTTGACCTAATGAATTCAACGTGATTCTATAATGCTTTCACAGTATCGGGACACTTATCGGGGGAAGTATGAAGATAAACAAATTATTGAGCGTGTACCAGATAATTCTCAGCCAACACACAACCCATTTTTTTACCTGCTTCATGGGGTACTTTACAATTCTAAAAAATTAACTTTTACTGATTTTACTAAATTTTACTAATTTGACGAGCTATAAGTTTTTACATATATACTTTCATATTCATGCACATAAGCACAGCCATAAAAAATAGGCAAAAGCATACACATAACTAGTATATTTATACATAATGAGTATATTTATGCTTTAGAGAATTTTAACGGTTTGACTGAATGAATTCAACTTGATTCTATACTGCATTCACAGTATCGGGACACTTATTGGGGGAAGTATAAAGATAAACAAATTATTGAGCGTGTACCAGATAATTCTCAGCCAAAAAACAAACCCCATTTTTTTACCTGCTTCATGGGGTACTTTACAATTCTAGAAAATTAAAAATTTTACTAATTTTATTAAATTTTACTAATATGATGAGCTATATGTTTTTACATATATATTTTCATATTCATGAACATAAGCACAGCCATAAAAAATATGCAAAAGCAAACACATAACTAGTATATTTATACATAATGAGTATATTTATGCTTTAGAGAATTTTAACGGTTTGACCTAATGAATTCAACGTGATTCTATAATGCTTTCACAGTATCGGGACACTTATCGGGGGAAGTATGAAGATAAACAAATTATTGAGCTTGTACCAGATAATTCTCAGCCAAAAAAAAAACCCATTTTTTTACCTGCCTCGTAGGGTACTTTACAATTCTAGAAAATTAACTTTTACTGATTTTACTAAATTTTACTAATTTGACGAGCTATAAGTTTTTACATATATACTTTCATATTCATGCACATAAGCACAGCCATAAAAAATAGGCAAAAGCATACACATAACTAGTATATTTATACATAATGAGTATATTTATGCTTTAGAGAATTTTAACGGTTTGACTGAATGAATTCAACTTGATTCTAAACTGCATTCACAGTATCGGGAGACTTTAGAGGAGTATGAAGATAAACCAATTAATGAGTGTGTACTATATAATTCTCAGCCAAAAAACCCCATTTTTTTACCTGCTTCATGGGGTACTTTGCAACTCTAGAAAATTAAAAAATTTTTACTAATTTTATTTAAATTTTACTAATATGATGAGCTATATGTTTTTACATATATATTTTCATATTCATGAACATAAGCACAGCCATAAAAAATATGCAAAAGCAAACACATAACTAGTATATTTATACATAATGAGTATATTTATGCTTTAGAGAATTTTAACGGTTTGACCTAATGAATTCAACGTGATTCTATAATGCTTTCACAGTATCGGGACACTTATCGGGGGAAGTATGAAGATAAACAAATTATTGATTGTGTAGCAGATAATTCTCAGCCAAAAAAAACCCCATTTTTTTACCTGCCTCATGGGGTACTTTACAATTATGGAAAATTAACTTTTACTGATTTTACTAAATTTTACTAATTTGACGAGCTATAAGTTTTTACATATATACTTTCATATTCATGCACATAAGC
>CM063500.1:45029092-45034092 GCA_032207245.1 Pardosa pseudoannulata
CACAGCTAGATTCTTCGTTCGGAGTACATAAAAAACTGCCAAAGAAGCAGTCCTGTATGATCCATAGTTTACGAGAAAAATACGAAAAACAAAATATCACGTCACTGCCGGTGCAAGAAAAAAAGACACTTTATTAGACATATTAACAACTATATTTGCATATCTTTCCAGGCGATAATGTCTAAACGTTAGCTCCGCATATCACGTCATGCATGCGCGCGCACCATGAAATAACGTTAAGCAGCCGTTGAACTAGTACTAAAAGGCTGCATCTTGCAGATACAGGTAGTCTTCGTATGGTGGCCAAGTATTCCGTTCGTGACAACTGCGGAATGTACCTAATGTACAGCCGAACGGAAATGCCTTACGAACTGTTAGGGAGTATGTTAGGGAGTGCATATACTGTTGTTGATATGTTTAATAAAGTGTTTCTCCTTGCACCGGAAATGACGTCCTACTTCGTTTTTCGTATTTTTCTCGTAAACTATGGATCGTACAGGTACGCTTCTTTGGGAAGTTTTTATGTACTCCCAAAGAGGAATCTAGCTGTGCAGAGTATTTGGGGTCGTTTTGGGACCTGTATATGGAACTTCCGAGAATTCAGATTAACGACAAATCTTTGGACATTCATTATATCACATTAATAATTAAAACAAGTAGAGATTAAGAATAAATGTATTAGAGCAATAATATAAATCATCCATAACGTTTCCAAAAAGGAAAACACGAAATGCAATTGGCGAAACGCTACCATTCTCTGCGTTCCATCATCTTGTGTTGTAATTGACAATCTGCAACTCCAAAATCTTTGCTAGTCGGGAACATAACACAAACATATAATGGGTGTTTTAAACCAACCACAAATGCAAAAATGGTATTCATGATTGATGCTGTGCAGTCCTGAAAGAAGATACGATAATTTCGCAAATAAAAATTTAGAGTTTATAATACTACTTTGCCGACGGCGCTTCTGCTGTCTGAAAATTGTACATGTAGTTACATAGTGGTGTAGCCAGCCAATCAGAGTGTTAAAAATTAATTCTATAATGACTCTTAAGAAAAGAAATTAAGTTATGCTATAAAATATTATAAAATCAGTTTAGCTAAACTGGAATTAGTTTTGGTGTATATGAAGTCACCAGGTTACCACATTCAGAAGGGAAAGAAAGGTTTCTACCAAAGGTTGCAATTTAAGGGATGGAACAGGCAGCTACTATTCTAAAATACAATTATGTGTTACTTATTGTGAGTTAAATATCATTTCACCCACAAACACACACACACACACACATACATATACATATATATATATATATATATATATATATATATATATATATATATATATATATATATATATATATGTATATATATATATATATATATATATATATATATATATATATATGTATATATATATATATATATATATATATATATATATATATATATATATATGTATATATATATATATATATATATATATATATATATATATATATATATATATATATATATATATATATATATATATATATATATATATGTATATATATATATATATATATATATATATATATATATATATATATATATATATATGTATATATATATATATATATATATATATATATGTATATATATATATATATATATGTATATATATATATATATATATATATATATATATATATATATATATATATATATATATATATATATATATATATATGTATATGTATATATATATATATATATATATATATATATATATATATATATATATATATGTATATATATATATATATATATATATATATATATATATATATAATATATATATATGTATATATATATATATATATATATATATATATATATATATACAAATATATATACATATATATAAATATATATACAAATATATATATATATATATATATATTATATATATATGTTTTTATATATATATATATATATTATATTTTTTTATATATATATATATATATATATATGCAGGTAATTGTACATCCATACAAAATTATGACCACCGCAAAACGTGTCTATAACAGAAACATTTATTTTAAACTGTTTGCAAATATAATAAATTTAACTCCCCTCTTCTAACATGGAATTCTTCCTTCCCCTTTGCTCACTTTGCCAATTTTTCTTAGCATTTTCATTTTCAAGCTCTGTAACGCCCAGACTTCGTTGTAGCCACTCTTTATTATGAGCAACAAGGGAGAAATATACTTGGAAAAGTGTTTGGAAGGGATACGTCATAAAAACAGGATTCATATATAATATTTGACATTTACGATGCTGAAGGAATAGCCTAGCGTTACTATTGTTTCCCCGAATCAATACAGGGCTTAAGTACTAGCCGGTTAAAGATAATCGACAGAGCGGCGAAATCTTAACTGTGCTGCAGTGATGCATTTTTTGAATATCCGGCTTTTTCACTAGTTTATACAAGCTTATAGTAAATTAGCATACAGCCCGTCATATGGCAGAATCAGTAAAATGTTTTATCCCGAAGTTACATTTAAAAATAATGTATTGCATTTGCTATGATTTGTTTTGGAGCGCTACTGTCTACTGTTTTGTTCACGAGGGGTAACAAGACAAGGACCTACTGATAAAAGTCGATTTCGAATGACTACGAACATCTCTTCAAGTATATAGCCCGTCATATGGCGGAATCAGTAAAATTTTTGATCCGGAAGTTACATTTAAAAATAATGTATTGCATTTGCTATTTGTTTTGGAGCGCTACTGTCTACTGTTTTGTTCACGAGGGGTAACGAGACAAGGACCTAGTGATAAAAGTCGATTTCGAATGACTACGAACATCTCTTCAAGTATATAGCCCGTCATATGGCGGAATCAGTAAAATATTTGATCCGGAAGTTACATTTAAAAATAATGTATTGCATTTGCTATTTGTTTTGGAGCGCTACTGTCTACTGTTTTGTTCACGAGGGGTAACGAGACAAGGACCTAGTGATAAAAGTCGATTTCGAATGTCTACGAACATCCCTTCCAGCAGCGGGATTTGAATCCACGAACTACGGAAGTGCAGCACTGTGCTTTTTGGTCATCGTTCGGCCCTCTGTTTGATAAATGGTTACGGTTTAAATGGATTTTATATGTAAATAAATCATTAAATTTAAGTCTTTATTTTAAAAGAACTAGTATATAGCCTGTCATATGACCGGATCTCTAAAATTTTTAACTTTTCAGAATTGTAAAGTACTCTATGCGGTAGGTAAAAAAAAATTTGTTTTTAGGCTGAGAATTATCTTGCAACAAAAAATAATCGATGATTAAATTTACAATTACCAGATATGTATCTAATCTATTATTTAAATATAATATAAAAGAAAATTACTTACGTAATATCTAAGTTCAGTGATAAAACGTATGAAAATAATGCAGACGATTTTTAAATAATTTAAAATAAGATATAATTAAATGAGATGGTTAAAGGAATAACGTCATAATTCTAGAAAAACACGTTATTTTTATCTACTTATAATGTGATAAATTGATGAATTTAATCGCCTGCTCTTAACCTTTGAAAATAACACTTGAAATAAGGGCATTAAAAGTTCAAAAAGGGGGGAAGGGGAGGATTTCGAACGTTTTAAAGACGATAGTATTTTTTGCTGTAATATGAACCATATTTATAACAATTTATTTTAGAATCGGATGGATAGTTTAGGAGAAGATAAACTTTACTGGCTTTGAATTTTACTAATCCTAACTCATCAAGAACCCAATATGGATGTCTCTATCCATTCCAGGTCCAATCACTTCATAAATTCGAAGACAAATGAACAGTTAACTTAGGCTATTATTATAATTTATATTATAATTACGAAAAATTACAGTATTCAGATTTCAATGGAAGTACTCATTTTGACGATGTCTTAAGGAGTATTTTTAAGAATTATTGTTACTCCTGTGTGTACATATAAGGAAACGTTGAAAAATTTAAATATCCTTTTTGACGATTCCACAACTGGTTCTTACTAGTTTTATTTTGACATCTGTAGGTGCTTATATATCTCAAATAACTCAAAAACGATAAGCCGTATACTACCAAAACTTGTGTTTAGGATTGAGGTAGTCCACACACATTGGCAACCAGGCTGTTTATATTAGTCAAATCCCAGGGCGAGTGGGGAACACTACATTTACCATGCTAAATTAAAGAATTAGTCAAAGTTATAGACATACAAATGTAAATAACAGCATAGTAGCATAGTAGAGAAAAATATAGTAAAGTTTGTCTACAGATATTTTTTTTATTTTTACTACAAATTCAGGGATCATATACAGTTTAAAGAGAAGAACGAAGCAGTTGGTACTCAAATATTAAAACAACTGTGTTAATGCTGGTGTAGTGATTGAACTATTAATAGAATGAAGAGGTACTCTAGTCTTTTATCAACAATTTCATACGTACTTAGTTATTCGCGGTATTCAGTAAGCAAAGACAGCAATCACATAAACGAAGGGTTACGGACTCGGGACTTCAGCCAAAATTCGCCGTTATTATTAATACGTACGGATGGGTTACGTCAATCTATTTTCGTTGTTGCAATGTCCTCTGAGTCCCAAATGCTATCTGTATAGAAGGCACAAATATGTCGGGAGACTTCTTTTGGTTCACTGCTGTTTTCTAATTACTATTGTTGACAACTTATATAGTGTTTTCATTATAAAATGGAGAGAACTTACAGAACGTTCTAGGTACGAATGCATAACAGGCAAGTACACCGGCGTTGATATACATTATATATATATATATATATATATATATATATATATATATATATATATATATATATATATATATATATATATATATATATATATATATATATATATATATATATATATATATATATATATATATATATATATATATATATATATATATATATATATATATATATATATATATATATATATATATATATATATATATATAT
>CM063500.1:45044092-45049092 GCA_032207245.1 Pardosa pseudoannulata
GCCAAGTATAAATAATTTTTTTACATAAGAATAGCAGTAAATTTCTTTTTTTATCAGATGCTCTCGAATATATTTTTCAGCTATATTCTCATTTCTTTGGTTTATTCTAAATTTCTCTGCAGTCATATTCAACTTCGACATGATACATTTCTTCCCTTTTACTGTTTTTCTCGTATTTTATCTGCTGTTCTACATGTAACAGCATTTTATTTATAGACTCATTTTATTCTTTTATTTTTCACATATACTCCTTCAAAAATGTATTATATGTCTTCTCTTCCCATATAACACATTCTATTACATATTATACACTTTTAAATCATAAATTCTGCAATTTCCTTTCTAATCAATTTTTGGGTAAAGTTTTACATAATTTTAAATTTTTACCTGTTTTTTATTTAACTTTTTTGAAAGGAAATCTCTTTCTCCAACCGTTATTTCTTTAAAATTCAATATGATGACAATCACAGTAGAATGTATATACAGTTAGCTACTTGTGAAACACAAACACGCAAATATATATATATATATATATATATATATATAAATATATATATATAATATATATTATATATAATATTTATATAATATATATAATATATATATATATATAATATATATATATATATATATATATATATATATATATATATATATATATATATATATATATATATATATATATATATATATATATATATATATATATATATATATATATATATATATACCATATATAATATATATATATATAATAATATATAGCATATATATATATATATATAATATATAGCATATATATAATATATATAAATATATAAATATATATATATATATATATATATATATATATATATATATAATATATATATATATACATATATATATATATGCATATATATACATATATATATATAAACACATATATATAGCATATATATATATATATATATATATATATACATATACATATATAAACATATATATATACATATACATATACATATATACATATACATATATATATATATATATATATAAATATAAATATATATATATAATATATACATATATATATATATATATATATATATATATATATATATATATATATATATATATAGCATATATATATATAAAATATATATATATATATATATAATATATATAAATATATAAGCATATATATATATATATATATATATATATATATATATATATATATATATATATATATATATATATAATATATACACATATATATATTTATATATATATATAATATATACACATATATATATTTATATGTATATATACATATATATACATATATATATATATATATATATATATATATATATATATATATATATATATATAAATATAATTATATGTATAATAATATATATATATATGTATAATATATATACATATATATATGCATACATACATAAATACATGTATTTCTGCATATAAATAAATGCGTATGTATGCATGTATATGTGTAATCTATTTTTATTTGTGTATGAATAATATTAAATTCTTTCAGGAAAAATAAGCTCGCGGAAAACACATTTTCAAATTTATAATGCTCGGCTAATATAAATACCTCATTCAATTTCTATATGTAGGAAATAAAAATGATGGAAACATACAACAAACTAAAATATATCGTCTCTATTTGTAACGGCTTTCTTTACTATTTACCTTTAAATCAATGATTCTATACATTACATACAGCAAACAATTAGTAGTACATATTTTTTCAGTTTAAATTTCATGTTACTGTCATGTACAAATATTTTTTTACATAAGGATACAAAGAAAATTTCACTTTTTAGTAGTTGCTCTCTAAAATAATACTAATCTATCTTGTATATTCAACATTTCTTTTCAGTCATACATAACTTCGACATGATAAATTTCTTCCTATTCAGTGTTTTCTCCTACTGTATACGCTCTTCTATATGTAACATCATTTCATTTATAGATTCATTTTATTTTTCTATTTCTAATACATACTGCTTCCGAATTTTATCGTTATTTTTTCTCCTTATATGTGATA
This sequence comes from Pardosa pseudoannulata, assembly GCA_032207245.1. NCBI lineage: Eukaryota > Metazoa > Arthropoda > Arachnida > Araneae > Lycosidae > Pardosa > Pardosa pseudoannulata. Next base: position 45,046,158 of record CM063500.1, read on the forward strand.
AATTCTGCTCTATTTTGTAGTTCTTCATTCATTCTTAGTTTTTTTCTAGTTAATCCATTTTAGGTGATGTTTTACAAAGTTACAGCAAACAATTAGTAGTATAAATTTTTTTTGTCAGTTTAAATTGCACGTTACTGTCATGCACAGATAGTTTTTTTTTACATAAGGATAGAAGTAAATTTAAGTTTTTATATTTTGTAAGTCACTTTTTATATTTATTAAGTTACTTTTTATATTTTAGTAAATTTCACTCATATTTTTTGAACTTTTCTGCTATTCTTAATTTACCTTTCTTAAAACCAAAACTTACTCCTCAAATGTATTTTTTTTAAATATCAATATGAAAATGCAACAGTCACAAAAGAATGATAATCACAATTGTTGACAATTACAACAGAATATATACAAATAGCTACTTGTCGCATACACAAACACACTCACACACACATTAGTGTTTTTTCTATTATATACGCTCTTCTACAAGTAACCGAATTTTATTTATAGATACATTTTGATTTTCTATTTCTAACATATCATGCTTCCGAATTTTACCATAAAATTTTATCTTTACATGTGATAACCTCTGATCTATTCTGTAGTTCTTTAATTCTTCTATTTTTTCTAATTGACCAATTTTTGGGTGATGTCTTACATAATTTTTATTTTTTTTTACCTAGTGTGTTTTTTATTTACTCTTTAATACCAATACTCATTTCACAACTGTATTTTTTCAACTGTTCTTTAAAATATCAATATGTTGACAATCACAATAGAATGTGCATACAATTAGCTAATTGTCACAGATACACACACACACACACACACACACACACATATATATATATATATATATATAATATATATATATATATTTATATATATATATATATATATATATATATATATATATATGTATGTGTGTGTATGTATATTTGTATGTATATATATATAATTATGTGTGTGTAAATGTAAATATATATATAAATATATATAATATATATATATATAATATATGTATGTGTGTGTAAATGTATATATATATATATATATATATATATATATATATATATATATATATATATAAATATTATAAGTATATGTAATTATATATATATATGTATATTTTGTATATATATATATATATATATATATATTTATATTTATAGCATATATATATATATATATATAATATAATACTATATATATATATATATATAATTAATATATATGTCATATATATAAATATTAATATATATATATATATATATATATATATATATATATATATATATATATAAATATATGATAATAATATATATAAATATAATGTATATATATGTATATATATGTATATATATATATATATGTATATATATATGTATAAATATATAATATATATATATATATAATGTATAATATATATTGATATATTATATATATATATATTATGTAAATATATGTATTTATATAATATATATTATGTATATTATTATATATATATATATATATATAGTATATAATATGTTTATATATATGTATATATATATATATGTTATATATATATATATATATATATATATACAATATATATATTACATGTATATATGTATATATATATACATAAAATATACATACACACATACATATATACAGATATAGATATACAAATGAACCAGTTGCTCTCACTACACATATAATTGGTAGTTTTCAGATACTTAATTAATAACTTAAGGAATAATTAATAATACATAATATTGGGCCTATTTTTTAACTCTTTAAAATAACTGTATAATTTTATTATAAATAATAATATTATTATTATTACTAACGATTTAAATGATATGACTCACTTTATAGTTTGTTAAAAATATAGGTGTATTAAAGTTGTATAATACTTAAGTTTTTTAACAATAAGTGACAAATTAATGTCGTGCTTGTGATTTATAACGTTATAATTTATTTTAAATTCTAAAAAATAATTTTTATTTATGGTTATTTCATACAGGACCAGTTACGTAAATACAAGCCCCTTGCATATAAATATATATATTTCTGTGTCTATATTACTTTTCACATGTATATACACCGAAGAGCCTTTACATTAGACCTTCCTTCATTTATAACAATGGGGTCGTCGATGATTTCATAACATGCATACATACATAAATAAATGCAGTTCTGCATATAAATAAATACGTATGTATGCATGTATATGCATCATCTATTTTTATTTGTCTATGAATAATATTAAATTCTTTAAGGAAAAAAATGCACGCGTAAAATACATTTTCAAATTTATAATTCTTGGTTAACACAAATAGTTCATTTAGTTTCAATATGTGGAAAATAAGATTTATGGAAACGAATCCCATACGAAAATATATCATCTCCATTTGTAACTGCTTTTTTCTCTATTTACCTTTAAATCAAAGATTCTATACATTATACAGCAAACATATTAGTAGTATAAATTTTTCTTAATTTAAATTTCATATTACCGTCATGTACAAATCATTTTTTTTACATAACGATACAAGAAAATTCACATTTTAATTCATGATCTCTAAAACAATACTGATTTATTTTGTATATTCTAAATTTCTCTTCAGTCACATTCAACTATGACATGATACATTTCTTCCTATTTTATGCGCTCCTCTACATGTAACCGCATTTTATTTATAGATTCATTTTAGTTTTTTATTTCTAACATATCCTGCTTTCAAATTTTATCGTAATATTTCCTACTTTGTAGTTCTCTAATTCTTCAATTTTTTTTCTATTTAATCCATTTTTGCTTAATGATTTACATACTTTTTTAAAATTTTCTATGTTGTGTATTCTTTATTTACCTTTTTTTAAAATGAGGATTAACTTCACAACTGTATTTTCTTTAAAATATTAATATGAAAATATAACAATCGCAATAGAATGA
>CM063500.1:45054092-45056592 GCA_032207245.1 Pardosa pseudoannulata
TATATATATATATATATATATATATATATATATATATATATATATAATATATATATATATATATATATATATACATATACATATATATATGTATAAATGTAAATGTTATACATTGATAAAGTGTTTATATACTTTAATGAAATCTATATATTAAATAATATATGTTTATATAGTACTTTATATACCTATAGAAGATCAGTCATATTTCATGACATTCTTAATTATTGTGTCTTAACAAAATTTTACGTGAAGAAAATCTATATATTAAATGTTATATATTTATTATATTTATTCACAAATAGAAGTTCTGTAATATTTTATATAAATTGTTTATATACTTTAATGAAATCTAAATATTAAATAATATATGTTTATATAGTACTTTATATACCCATAGAAGATCAGTGATATTTCATGACATTCATAATTATTATGGCTTAACAAAATTTTACGTGAAGGAAATCTATATATTAAATGTTATATATTTATTATATATATTCACATATAGAAGAACGATAATATTTTATATAAAGTATATAAAGTGTTTATATACTTTAATGAAATCTATATATTAAATAATATATGTTTATATAGTACTTTGTATACCTAGAGAACATCAGTGATATTTCATGACATTCATAATTATTGATACTTAACAAAATTTTATGTGAAGGAAATCTATATATTAAATGTTATCTGTTTATTATATTTATTCACATATAGAAGATCGATAATATTTTTTACAAGGGTAAAACGGTATATTTTCTAATTCCTGCATACCCAAAGAATCACGATGGCAAAAAAAAAGAAAATTTGCTAGTAAATATATAAACATCTAGAAATTTAACAGAAAAAGAATATAAATGACAGAAGTGAAATTTTTGTGATTTTGAATTTTTTTATTAAATTGTCATGCGTTTAGTATTTCTACTAAATTTCTCCTCTTTACTCAAAGGAAAAATCTTTTATATGAAATATTTATACCTCAAACCTATGAATGTTTTTCTCAGAGAAATAACTCTGCGAGACTTAAATTTATATTCCATGTAACTATCGCCATGAACTGGACGGGATAAAGCAACGAAACGTTACAAAATTTGAAATGGGAGTTCTCCGATCGCATAAGAGTAATAATGAATAAAAATTTCAACTAAGCGCGTGCGTTGAATTATATCTTATATATATATATATATATATATATAATATATATATATATATATATATATATATATATATATATATATGTATGTATGTATGTATGTATGTATGTATATATATATATATATATATATATATATATATATATATATATATATATATATATATATATATATATATATATATATATATATATATATGTATGTATGTATGTATATATATATGTATATATATATATATATATATATATATATATATATATATATATATATATATATATATATATAATATATATATATATATATATATATATATATATATATATATATATATATATATATATATATATATATATATATATATATATATATATATATATATATATATATATATATATATATTATATATATATATATATGTATATATATATATATATATATATATATATATATATATATATATATAATATATATATATACATATATATATATATATATATATATATATATATATATATATATATATATATATATATATATATATATATATATATATATATATATATATATATATATATATATATACATATATATATGTATATATATACATATATATATATATATATATATATATATATATATATATATATATATATATAAAAGTGTTATATATTTAAGGAAATCTACATATTAAATAATATATGTTTATATAATATTTATATGCCTATAGAAAATCAGTGATATTTCTTTACATACATAACTATTGTCCCTTAACAAAACTTGAATGAAATATGTATATTAAATGTTATATATTTATACAGTGTTTATATACGTATAGACAAACAGTGATATTTTTGCAAGGGTAAAACGATAGCTTTTTCTAATTCCTTATTAAACAAATAATTACCGTAGCAAAAAAGGGAAAGTTGCTAGTAAATATATAAACATCTAGAAATTTAACCAAAAAAGTATAAAAATAGAAAATTTTATGAATTTGAAATTTTGTATTAAATTTTCATGCGTTTAGTATTTCTACTAAATTTATCCTCTTTACTCAAAGGAAAAAGCTTTTATATGAAATATTTATACCTCAAACCTATGAATGTTTTTCCCAGAGAAATAACCCTGCGCGACTTAAATTTATATTCCACGTAACTATCGCCGTGAACTGGAAAGGATAAAGCAACGAAATGTTACAAAATTTGAAGTGGGAATTCTCCGATCGCATAACAGTGATAGTGAATAAAAATTTCAACTATACGCGTGCGTTGAATTATACCTTATTTTTTTATTTTTTGAAGAACTCTGAGTATATTTTTGTTGTAATGGGATATTTATTTGAT
>CM063500.1:45071592-45074602 GCA_032207245.1 Pardosa pseudoannulata
CTATACAGAATCAATATTTAAACAACTAAATAATGAAAAGATAATATACAATGAATATAAACAGAAACAAAATAATACACGCAAATGAAGGTTTACAGTAAACAAGTATTTAAGAAAGTTTATCATTATGAAATTCAATATTTTTCCTAAGCAAAACTTAACTCAAACTGTTCAAATTATGCTTTATTAAAATTTTACTGAAATAAACTTTGGAGAAGGAAAATGGCTGTCCTCTGTGGTGACCAACGTGAAAATTGTTAGTGACCCCGAGGGTGCTCACACAAAACGACAAAAGGTTCATCCCTCTGTGGGAGGCGACTACCTATTGTTTTTGTGACAGGGCTCTCCAACGTTATGACATTTGTGAACAACATTTTGAAACCTTTTATTTCTTTTTCTCTACCAAAGATCAGAGGTATGCGGGTAACAGTTTCCCACATCTTGATCAGCTACAAACGTTACTCATCTTCAGTGTGAAAAACCCGAAACACAATAATCAGATTGAACTTCAAAATATCTCGGAGAGTGGAAGGGGCTTGCCTCGAAGGCGATGACGGAATGACCGTTCATGACCTAGAGAAAGCTTAAGAGCAAAAACGACAAAGGACTCGCCTAAGCTATCCCTTGACTTTGCAGAGGGTCTCTCCGGAGTTAAATATTAGAAAAATTTAATTCCACACTGAAAATCAAACTGAACTACTCTTCGAAACATTGTTCATTTGTAAGTTTTAACTATCCTGTATTTAATTCACATTAGGAATTTAGACGTAAAACTGCATTATCTCTTAAATTTCAATCAAATTTTCATACTTAAAATGAAAACATTACCTATTCTATGAAAATTCTCTTAATTAATCAAATTAGATATTCCTTGTATTGTAAACATTCACTTACTATTTTTGAAATAACACACCATGAATTCAGAAAATAAAAAACACATTTATAGTTATTATGAGAAACTACGAATATAAAAATGTAAAAATATAAAATACTTGAACACTTTAAATCAAATAATTTTTTAGATTCACTGCAATTAGTAAAAAGCAAAACTCAAAAACGATGAATTGCAAATTGGCTAAATATAAAAAGTGAATACTATAATAAAATATAAAAACACAGATATCTAGAATCGTCAAGTTCGTAATCATCAGAGCAGTCCTTCAAATCAAACCCGTAATCCCAAAACACACTCAACAAAAGTATCAAAACAACAATTCAACTGACGAGTGTCAACACATCTGTTTACTACTGTATAAATCCCGTTCGCAATTGTACAGTCAAAACAACTCTTACATTTTACGTCCCAACATCACATGAAAGCATTTTAAAAACTCCTGTAATTCAGGTCGAACCGAAACTGCCACGTCATGATAATTTAGAGGTCACAATCAAAATTTTCAATGTTCAAGTGCTTTTTCGCTTTCCAATGTCTCTATTGACCAAGGTCACAGACACTCCATTCGTTGGACTGAAAGTTTTTCATTCTCTCGTGCTATCGAATTTTAATAACTTTATTTACTTCGTTCTTAAAAAATCGCACATCACAAAATACTATTTAAATTCACCTAAAATCAAAAATTTAAATTCCTAACCAAATTATTAAATTAACCTGGGAGTTAACACACAAAATTTTCAAACCACATTTAAAAATAAAAATGTTATTATATTTTAGAATAATTTATGTAAACAAAATTTTTAAATGAAACCACCGAACATCGTAAATCACTAATACAATATAAATATCAATTTCTAATTTAAATATTTTTCAAAATTTTCAATGAATTTCAACATGAATTTTAAAATCAAATGCAATCAATAATTATTAAAACAATTTCTCTTAGAAACGGTAAATAGAAAAAATAATTGAAAGTCCTGCTGTTTGATTGTTCACAAAATTAAGTTTCTTGATTCTTGTTTACGCATAATTTGCACAGCAAAATAAACAAAAATTATTAAATTTTTACACTGTTAACATAAAAATAAACAAAATAATTCTTAAATCACTTCTTTAGTATTATCAATCAAATGAGAGAAACAATCATAAACATTTTTTTTAAGAATTATTACATATCTAGAAATATTATTCATTTAAACAAATTTTGATATTTTTTAAAGAACAGAAATTTCGAACTATAAGTTCTAGAAATACAATTAAATTTTAATTTCAAAATTTTACCTTCAATGACGAGAATTAGTGCAAGCAGTAGTTTTTCCTATCCAATAACATTGCATATTTTATCCAGCTTGTACTTTAATAACTTTTAAATTTTCAAATTTCCCAAACATTATTTTTAAATTTCACTGAAAATTTTACCGAGAATAAGAATTTTAATTTTGAAGCATGTCCTGGAAAATCGGTGGGTTGATATATCCTTGTCCGAAGAGTTCGTTTGGAGGCTTGAAACGGAACACGGCACGAACTCGGCGATCTCGATGCGGAAGGCGCATTGTAGGGAACTGGATGCGGATGTCACGGAAACAAATCAAATTGTATTTTTGGAGTTCTTGTAACTCTCTCTGCAGTCGACGGGAGGCTGCCATGGTCTTGATGTTTATCAAAGGTAGTACAGGTCTGAGTTATCTTGGTAGGAAATACTGATGTTATTTTCGATATTCACAGTCACTAAAACTTCGGAAGACTTTGTCCGTATGGATTCGAAATCCATTGGGGTTTCCCCGCACAGGTTCGAATCCTGTCGGCTTAAAATGTAATCCATTTTTTTATAAAACTCCTTCACAAGGAGAAAGTTCAACAGCTAGCATTCATAAAGTACAAAGATGCAGTCGGGTCTCATATTCAAGAGAACTCAGAAGTCTAATTTTAAAACTTTATTTCAGAGCGGCAACACAGTACATCTGTCCTTCTGGACACTATAGAATCAAAAGCCACAGAGTTCACTCTGCTCTCACACAAGTACATCCAAGAGCGCTGACAACAAGAATTTTCCCACAACAAAAACAGCTTAATAGGCGAATTAACTGCAATATCAGCAAAACACGAACACATGTT
>CM063500.1:45082202-45099702 GCA_032207245.1 Pardosa pseudoannulata
TAGAAAAGATTCATTCATTTCAGGGTACAATTTTTAATAATGTATAAGTGATAAAAAATTACACATATATAGATATTTTGAAATTTTATTCCCAAAATAGCATGGGAAAAATTTTTATTGACATTTTATTTCCTATACTAAAACTAAAATGAAAATGCACAATGCATTTTGTGCTTTGAAATACGCAAAGACAGCAACATTAATAAATCGTCTGTTAATTGGTTGTCATGTCTTAAATGCCACCTACACTGAACCTTTGTAAAACAGTAAGTACACTTTGATGTATTATCTTACATCTAAATTATAATATTCTCCAAGGCTGCCAGGCTGAACGATGGCCGATTAGTTAGGGTGCTGGCCTTCAGTACCGGAGTTCGTGGGTTCGAATCCCACTGTGGCATGGATGTTCGTAGGCGTTCGGAATCGGCTTTAAGCTGTAGGTCCCGGTCTCATTAGCCCTTGTGTTGCAAAAAGTAGGCCGTAGCACTACAAACCAAACCAAACCAAGGGTGCCAGAGTATATACCTTTAAAAAGGGTTAATTCATTTCTGTGCATTATGGATAAGTGTTACAAAAATTTACACATATGTAGATATATTGAAATTTAATTCTTAAAATACCATCGGAAAATTTTCATTAACATTTTATTTCCTGTACTAAAACTAAAATGAAAATGAACAATGATTTCATGGTATGAAATATGGACAGACAGCACCAACAATAAAACGTCTGCTAATCGATTGTCGTGTCACGAGTGGCACCTACACTGACCTTTGTAAAAAAGTAAGTACACTTTAATATATTATATCTAAAATATTAAGGATACTAATATCCTCCAAGGGTGCCAGAGTATATAGCTTTAAATAAGTTCATTCATTTTTGTACATAATAGATAAGTGTTAAAAAAATTACATATATGTAGATATATTGAAATTTTATTCCCAAAAAAGCAGCGGAAAATATTCATTAGCAATCTATTTCATGTACTAAAACTAAAATGAAAATGCACAATGTATTTTGTGCTGTGAATTATGCAAAGACAAACATGCAAGCAATAGCAAAACAATAAAAAGTCTGCTAATAGATTGACATGTCACGAATGGCATATACACTGAACCTTTGTAAAACATGAAGTACATTTTGATATATTATCTTTCATCTAAAATATTAAGGATTTTAATATTCTCCAACTGTGCTAGAGTATATTTTTTTCAAAAAGATTCATTCATTTCTGGGTACACTGTATATAATTGATAACATATTAAAAAAATAGCCCATATGTAGATATATTGAAATTTTATTCCCAAAATAACATCGGAAAATTTTCTTAACAATCTATTTCCTATAGTAAAACGAAAATGAAAATACAGAAGTCAATTTGTACTATGAAATACGCAAACACAGCAGCAACAATAAAAAGTATGATAATCGATTGCCGTGTTACGAATGGCATATACACTGAACCTTTGTAAAACATGAAGTACATTTTGATATATTATCTTTCATCTAAAATATTAAGGATTCTAATATTCTCTAAGTGTGCCAGAGTATATATCTTTAATAAAGATTCATTCATTTCTGGGTACACTGTATATAATTGATAATAGATTAAAAAATTACACATGTAGATATATTGAAATTTTATTCCCGAAACAACATCGGAAAATTTTCATTGCCAGTCTATTTCCTGTACTAAAACGAAAATGAAAATGCACAATATATTTTGTGGTGTGAAATACACAAAGACAGCAACAACAATAAAACGTCTGCTAATCGATTGCTGTGTCACGAATGGCTCTTACACTGAACCTTTGTAAAACATGCAGTACACTTTGATATATTACCTTACATCTAATATATTAAGGATTCTAATACCCTGTAAGTGTTCCATAGTACCTTTAAAAAAGATTCATTCATTTCTAGATAATAGATTAAAAAATTACTCATGTAGATATATTGAAATTTTATTCCCAAAATAACATCGGAAAATTTTCATTGGCAGTCTATTTCCTGTACTAAAACGAAAATGAAAATACAAAAGTCGTTTTGGGCTACGAAATACGCAAAGACTAATCGATTGCTGTGTCACGAATGGCACCCGATATTGAATCTTTGTAAAGCAAGAAGCGCAAATTGATATATTACCTTACTTTTTTAATATACAGAATTCTAATATTAGAGACTGGTGTAGTTTTTTATTTAGAAAAAGGTTCATTATTATTTGACACACTGTATATGGAGGAAAAGGTATAAATGGTTTTATCCATATGTAAATACATTCTAGTTTTGTTCCCTAAATAGCATCGATATTTTTTCATTCGCAATTTATTTCATGTACTACACTTAAAGAATTATTTCAGTTCACTGAAACTCTTTTATAATCCATCCATTTCGAAAAAAAATACGTTCTCAGCATAAAAAAGAGATTGAAATCAAATGAAGGAAAAAGAAATTATATGTAATAAAATATTCTGTTAGAATATTCAGAAGTCTGTGACTTACGGCGCATTTTTGAGCGCTAACAGTGAAAGAAAAAAAAAGATAGCTGAATAAAGAAATTTAATATCTGGAAATGGGACTGACTCAGCGACGTTTCGAAGCGAACTCAGAGAAATGACAGAGATAAAGGGAGGAAGTTAGGTTGACAACATCTTGATTACTTTTGTTGAAAAGAAATTTTCATTGCTGTTTTCACTAATCTTCAAATATTGTCCTGGTTTAAAGTTTAAAAACATTAGTAAATGCATACAAAAATGCTTTTATACAGTATATTTAACCCTTTAAAATGACGAGTCTATCTCGTCATTGGTTTTTGATTCCATACAGCACAATGACGAGCTACACTCGTCATGCGATTAAGTTACTCTTAAATATGATAATTAATTTAGTTTAAAATTTCTAGTGTACTGAATTTGACAACACTTTTGTTACTTGTGGAAATCCCAGGTCACTATTACATATTGTTTACTTAGAATTTCTTGATACAAGTCACTGCCAATTTGATGAATCAGAATAAAAGAAAACCTACTAAGAAATGCCGTGTGTGTTACAAGAATCAAATGTGAAACTCCCTGGCGGTGTAAACAATTCAGAATTCCTTTGCACTTTGTTTTGAAAAGTACCACTAGCTTGAAGACTATTATCTGTATACCTTGTTAATGTTTTGCTTTGATATTTTACCGTTGATAATTTTACCGTTTCTGGTATTATTTAACACTATGTAAAAAGTGGATTTTAACCCTCTAAGCGGTTCGCACGTACAATTCCGCCAAACCGATGATGTCTTCAAAGCGGTTGTCACGTACAATTTTCGACCTCTAAAAACGTTCCGAAAATGGATGTAATGTAAATTTCTGACAGTGTTTCAGGTAGTAGGGTCAGGTCGATTGTTTAGAAACTGCATCCCTCTTTGACTGACATTTATTGAAGGATGCACCCCTACTCCCTGAGGCACAAAGTCGCTGATAGCTTTTCATGGCTTTGTAAATCTCTATTTCAAAATATTTCGTTTGCGATAACAGATGTATCTCTAATTGTACCACTTAAATATCTCGGATAACTTTCGTAAAAAAAATATAAATAATTTTCTAAAAGAATATTTTTATTTGTACTTTTAGAATCCATTAATTCTTATGGATTGATCTTCGAGACTATTTATATATCTATTTATAACCGAAAGTAAAAGGGGCAGTAACGAGGGTGAGTTTCCCGTATTCCATTCTAGTCAACAAAGGGTGAAGTAAAAAATCATAGAACGCTTTGGCCATTGACACAATTATCCTTTAGCGTATTTTTTGGAGACTTTGTTTAATCGGTGTGTTCCACTCGGAGGGTTAATTAAAAATATGTAACAATTGTAAAATGAAACACGTTTTTTAAATAAAAAATAAATTGTTACTTCATGCACAGTTTTTCATTATTAAATCGCACTGGAAGGGGTTAAACAGATATTTTTTACAGTAACGCAGTTTCACTTATAGATGTATATTAATATAAATTATTAAATATAGATCTCTCTCATACACTCGAATAAAAAACTCATAAATAGGAAATGCAGTAGGATGAAAGTAAAATATATAGCTTAGTGAGGAATTTCGAGACAACTAAAGAAAATAAGAGAACTGAATTAGGAAATTTTATATAGTGGACTACTCTTAATGTGATCTCGATTATTGTTATCAATCGCTTATTGTTATCGAATTCACTTGGTCCCAATTTTCTCTATTCATTTGTATGTTAAAATTATCGTTTTATGTGATCGTTACATCTGTTAATAGGATCAGTTTTGGAACCTTATTTTAACTGGCAAAGGAATATTCACAATATATTCAGAAGGAACCCATTTCTTTCCTTCCCTTCGCTGTTGTTTGAATTTCTGAGAATTCTCCTCTTCAACCTAGGAAAATAGGGAATGAACAAAGTATTGGGACATACACGTTCAAGGAATTTTTCAGAAATACGCACACCTTGCTGGTGGTTAATGGTTCTCAGATAAACAAAAGGCAACATATTATTATCGGAACTGAGAAGGAGCGTATTCACATCTTATGCCTCGCTCGCTTACATGCAACTTGTCGATATGGAAGCCAGAAAGCGAAATGATTTGACATTAAAACAAAAGATCGAAATTTTAAATCGTCATGGCAGGTTGATTACGATTACGAACAATTTATCGATGAGCTTCTTAGAAAAAAATTGTAGACAGTCATCAATGGATCAATTTTTTAAATTATGTACACAATTCTCATGTTTTATAGAATAATATACAATACATAAATATAAGATGAGTATAAGATAAAATATAAGAGAAGAAGAAATATAAGATGAAATATAAGAGAAGGAGCGTATTGATATCTTATGCCTTGCTCGCTTACATGCAGCTTGTCGATATGGAAGCCAGAAATCGAAATGATTTAACATTAAAACAAAAGATCGAAATTTTAAATCGTCATGACAAGTTGATTGTGATTACGAACAACTTATCAATGAGCTACTTAGAAAAAATTGTAGACAGTCAACAATGGATCAATTTTTTAAAATATGTATACAATTCTTATGTTTTATAGGATAATATACAATACATAAATATAAGATGAGTTTTTCATTTTATTTTAAAATTTAGTACGTGTGATTTAAAGGAGGGGGTAAATTTATCTAATTTTGCATATCGTTATTGTTATCAAAATCACGGTGTCCCAAACTGATCACATGAAGCGTATTCCACTGTATTTATTTTCTACTCTCTGTATAATTACTTGTTATTTATCATGATTTCGTATTTAATCCAAATATTATGAATCAACTTGAGTGAATACCACTGAGTAGTTATGTTTCAAATTGAAGTTTTTGCAGACATAAAGCAGAAGACTCTAAAGGATTAACATATCTTAAACAAATCAATTTAAAATCAATCTAGAGAATACAAAAGTATAGTAAAAAAGCTAAGCTGTCCAAAGTACATAACAAATATGATTTATTACATTAGAATATAAGAGTGACTGACCAAGATTAAAAACTTAAATTATGGGTTTTCTCCATTAGATTCCAATGATGTATTTCACCGTATTTAGCATAAATGTAGCATAAATTTCTAAGCCAATATAACTAAGACACAAATAGCGAGACAAAGTACGAAGACAATGTTTCTATCTGCATACTTTGGGGAAGTGCACATCTTCTTAAGTTGGGCTCACATCGCTATATAATTCGTTGATTTCCTGAATCTTCGTTTATTCTGAATTTACAAGACAATTGGTGCTCTCGCAATGAGAAGGTAGTACACTGGAAGCTACGAAACAACAGTCTATTTACTTTCTCTCTATATATTGTGACTGATTTATATAGGCTTTATATTTTATATCTATATTCATCATTACATTTTATGTCTACATTTACATTCTATATTCCGTCATAAAGATTTTTCTTCGTAATATATATCTAGCATATATTGACTAACAACCCACAAATAATGTTTAATATTGAAGTTTTTGCAGACATAAAGCAGAAGGGTCAAAAGAATTGACGGGTCTTAAATAAATCAGTTGAAAATCAATCTAGAGATTACAGAAGAATAGTGAAAATAATAAAACGTAAAAAAGCTGAGCTGTACAAAGTACATAACAAATGCGATTACATTAGAATATAAGAGTAACAAACAAGAATAAAAACTTAAATTATGGGTTTTCTCTATTAGATACCAACGATGTATTTCACTTATTTAGCATAAATGTAGCATAAAATTCTAAGCCAATACAAATAAGACACAAATAGAGAGACAAAGTACGAAGACAATGTTTCTATCTGCACACATACAGAACACATATGAAGAACACATATGTGAGAGTGCAGCTATGTTTGAAATAAGGTTTGCGAAACTGATTTGCTCGCCGCACTCACACGTTGTGATTTGAATGCCCAAGTTTTTTTCGCGACTCCAGGAAGCGTGTGGTGTGGCCAGTGAAAACGATTGCACTTAAACTTCACCAAGTTTTGGAGAGCTGTGATTGGTCTCCAGGAGGCGATTCAGGACCATCCTTGGAGTCCCGGTCCTTCTGGGCAGAGCCGGGAAAGGACGCATTGTAAAAAGTGGAACAACGAACGCATCAGCACAAGATAATGGAAAAAGTATCGGGTTGCTTGTGTAGAAAGAAGGAAGGAAAAGAATGCAACGTTCTCTGGGACATTGTCAATTTTTTTCAGGCGTAGCACGTGGAGTGCTTCTTTTAATTTTTAATTTTTTTAAAGTATTTTTTAGCATATTTCCTTGTCTTTTGTTCAATATTTGAATGTTGTAATATAGATCAGTGGTATTTTACTATGATTAAAGACGATATAAAGTAAACTTTATCGTGTTATTAAGGGCTTTGAAATATCAACAGCAATGTACTACACCACAGCAACATACATCCTTAATTTCGGTAAACATCACTATATAAGTCGTTGATATCCTGTGTATTCAGTTGGTCTGCATTTACAAATCAATAGGTGCTCTTCCACTGAGAATGTTGCTCACTGTAAGCAACGAAACAACAGTCTATTTACTTTCCCCCGCTATAGTGTGATTTATACATATATAGGCTTTACACCTTATGTCTATAATCACCATTACATTTTATGTCTATATTTACATTCTATATTACATTCTATCATACAGATTTTTCTATATCTATTATCTATATATTTTATATGTTTAGCATGTATTGACTAAAAAAACCCCAATATAAACAAAATAAAAATTCACAACGATTAAATTCTAAAGTAAAAGCCAGTACAGTGGAGTATGAGAAATAAGTCAGGAAGACTTATATTCCCGATAATAATACCAAGATAAGACAATTAATTTTATTTTAAAAATCTAAAACAATACGAATCAAACTGTTCTCTAAGAAACACTGGGGTGGTATGAGTGGTTTTAAAAAAATTAAAAATACAACATAGAGTGTAGTTATATATATATATATATATAATAAATGCATGTGCTACACATAATTATCTTCTTGTTCTATGAATCATCATTCTGAAGTACATGCTTCTGCTACCCATCCAATACTATTTCTGATGCTATTACAAAAAATGGATTTATGGGGAAAACATTATCTTCTTTCGTGACAAGAACATCTAAACACGCTTAATGCAGAATACGAAATGCTTCTGAAGTTAACATCTGTGGAACTAAATGTCTATTGTTCGTGTAAAACAAAATGCAGACACATTTCCGTCATCAGTGTGTAGTTAGTGACACATGTAGCACTAGTTGAAGTGATTTAAATATATAACAAAGCTATGTAATTTTTAAATTCAGCTGCCATACTTTTCTTTTTTTTCTTTACTACTAACTAGTAGTACCTATAAAATGCACTGATCATCATTTACCAACTTTAAAACAATAACTGTATTTTTTATTCTACAAATTGAGCCGAATGACAACTTTAAAGACAATTCACTCCAATTTAAAACAAGTATCATTAGATTCGATTCCTAGAGACCATCGTTTCTGTAATAAACTTCGGAAAGAACCTACAAACTGTAGGTTCTAGTGTCACATTGTATGAGGGAATAAATTATGAAAATATTTCTTAGTTATAACACTGAATATAAACACATTTTTAAAGAAATAAAATGTTTCACCTCGGCAGTGAAAATAAAATATTTCCTTTAATTTGTTCGCGTGCCACTTTAACAAATGGCATTTTCATGTACGTTTCCTTTTTCCCTTTATAAAATATTACCTTATATTTCGCCGTCGGATTCCAATTTTTTGCCTCTTTTCTCGCTTTGTTTAAGATTGACCTACGATAAATAAAGCTCCGCAAAAATCCAAAGGAAATTATATTCAATGTCTTCTAACAAATCTCATGCTGTATCATTTCTGTTTTTGTTTTTTTTTTTCGCCAGTTGTTATTTTAGTTTTAATCTTCTGACTGCGCTCTAATCACAGTTTAACAGATATAAATAAAACATTCAGATTCCGAAATAGAGAAAAAAACATTTACTGCAATGAAATATGTGGTAAAAAATGGATGATTTTACGTTATTTGAGGGCTTTTTAATTCTTTTAATTCGTACTGAATATATTAAAATATATTGCAACTTTACTTCGAGCTAAAGCATCATCCTATCTGATATAATAATTTTTAGAACATAATTGTATTTCAGTAGTATGTTTTTAATGGTATCTCAGTGATTTACATGAAAGTTTATAAATATGTTCGTATCTACAGGAGAAACTAAAATGGTACATAGCATAAAATGCAACGTAAATTATAGTGAAAATAATGAAAATTAAAAAAAATTAATCTCTCTTCCTTCGTTGCCGAGGCTACTTTTGTTTTATGTCTAGCTTGTGTTTCCGTTAGATTCGGTACAAATGTGATTGGTTTGGTTTGATTTGGTTTGGAGTGCTACGGTCTACTTTTTGCAACACGAGGGCTAATGAGACCGGGACCTACAGCTTAAAGCCGATACCAAACGGCTACGAACATCCATACCACTGTGGGATTCGAACCCACGAACTCTGGTACCGAAGGCCAGCACCCTAACCAAATGGCCATCGTTCGGCACAATGTCCTTGAGTTTGGGCTGAAAGATGGCCGAATAGTTAGGGCTCCGAACTTCGGTACCGAATTTAGGGTTGGAATCTTACAGTGGCATGGATATTCACAGCCGTTCTGAATTTTCTTAAATCAGTAGATCCAGGTCATACTAACCTTCATGTTGCAAAAAGGTAGACAATAGAGTTACAAATCAAACCAAAAAATACATTAACACATTCCATGCAGGACACGTACTTGTACGTTTTCTGACGATTGATGCTTGAACGCGGGATACTTACTAGTACGTTTTTTGGCGACTGATACTTGAGCGCAGGTCACGTACTAGTACGGATTAGTGTAACAACATGGTTAGTTTGTGGGTACAAAAATAACGATACATACAGGAAAACGAAGCCGAATGTTCTTATCTATTACATAGATTCTTGAAACATTTAGACAAATAATAACTAGTTTTTACGTTATTAGTTTTATGATTGCTCTTTTCAATTTTTTATTACTTAAAAATGCTTATATATATAACATAATTCGAAAACATTTAAACTATATACTACTGCTTCTATTTGATTTTTCATATTTACGATACTATTATAAATTTATCCAATAAAAAATATATTTTTTGTTTACAAAAACTTATGGTTGTTATTTATATATTTCTATTTATATATTTGGTTATACATTTCAATATAAATTACGAAAAGTGGGATAAAAAGTTAAATAATTTTCGATCTATTGAGATTTGACTGAATAACTAAATTTACGAGCAAAACGCCCTCTCCCGGTACAATTCCGCCGCGAAATGTACTCCCACACCATGTGGTATAATCAGTAATTAGAAGCAAAATATTGATCACAGGACACTAGATAAATAAATAAATAGTACTTTAGATATTATTAAAAAAACGATAGTATAAACAACAAAAACTAATACTTTATGTTTCGATTTTTTTATTTATTATTTATTTACCATTATTACTTTTTTATTATTATTTAGTCTTATTTATTACTGTAATATTACTTAAGGTGTCTTAATTTGTTTACTGTAAACACTAATCTTTACACCAGGATAAATTACTTGATTACAAATCAAATTTTGGCTAATAACACAAAAGTTTTATACAAATATAAATATATAACATATGTATATTTTACTGGATAAGCAACGATAAAACATAAATTTAATAAAATTCAAACATATCACAGATGATTATTCAAACTTACATTCACAGATATAATTTTATATCTGTGAATGTAAAATGTGATAAATAAATAGTATTTTAGATACTATCAAAAAATACGATAGTATAAACATAAACAATTACTTTATATTTTGTACTTTTTACTTTTTCATTTATTTAGCATTATTCAGTCTTATTTATTACTGTTATATTATTTAAGGTGTCCCAGTTTGGTTTTTGTAAACGCCGCAACTATTCTTTACTCCAGGATAATTTACTTGAATACAATTCAAACTTAGGCGTAAGAACACCAATTTTACACAAATATGAATATCAAGCAAATATATATTTTTACTGGATTGAAAACTGTAAAAAATAAATTTAATAAAATTCAAATATATATCAGAGAATTATTCAAACTTACATTCACAGATATAATTTTATATCTGTGAATGTAACATGTGATAAATAAATAAATAGTACTTTAGATACTATCAAAAATACGATAGTACAAACATAAAAAATTACCCTATAATTTGTACTTTTTACTTTTCATTTATTTACCATTATTTAGTCTTATTTATTACTGTTATATTATTTAAGGTGTCCCAATGTGGTTTTTGTAAACGACGCAACTATTCTTTACTCCAGTATAATTTACTTGAATACAAATCAAACTTGCGCTTAAGAACACCAATTTTACACATTACTTTATAATTTTTTAACTTTTTACTTTTCATTAATTTACCATTATTTAGTCTTATTTATTACTATTATATCATTTAAGGTATCCCAATTTGGTTTTTGTAAACGCCGCATAAATTACTCTAGGATAATTTACTTGAATACAAATCAAACTTAGGCTTAAGAACAGCATTTTTACTTAAATATGAATATCTACCAAATATATATTTTTACTGGATAATAAAAGGTAAAATATAAATTTAGTAAAATTCAAATATATAACAGAGATTTATTCAAACTTATATTCATAGATATAATTTTATATCTGTGAATGTAACATGTGATAAATAAATAAATAGTACTTTAGATACTGTCAAAAAATATGATAGTATAAACATAAACAATTACTTTATATTTTGTACTTTTTACTTTTCATTTATTTACGATTATTTAGTCTTATTTATTATTGTTATATTATTTAAGTTGTCCCAATTTGGTTTTTGCAAACGCCGCAACTATTCTTTACTCCAGGATAATTTACTTGAATACAAATCAAACTTAGGCTTCAAACACAAAAATTTTACACAAATATAAATATCTAACATAAATATTTTTATTGGATAAACAACGATGAAACATAAATTTAATAAAATTCAAATATATAACAGAGAATTATTCAAACATACATTCACAGATATAATTTTGTTTGCATAACAAACATTTATATCCTTTCACAATTTTTACGACTCTAATAAATTTTTAAAATACATCTACAGAATAGTTTACGTTTAAGAACATTTCTTAACTGCTGTTAAAAGCTGAGAAAAATATAAAAGTTACAAATGTACCGAGCAGTAAATCAATGAAAAAAGGAGAGGTATTTCTGTAAGTTTTAAAAATCTTTTCCGTTTATTTTCAGAAAACTGCTTTATTTTTTGTCAGACTCGGTGTATGTTTCTTTTACTTATTCTTCAAATGCAGTATCTCTATAGAACAGAACGTTTCTCCTTTTAAGTATTTGAATGTTTACTTTTTTTTCCTGTAACTGTCTTTTTAAAACATTATTTTAGTTGCAACTGTTCTGTAAATCGTTAAGGTAGCGCACAGAAAATAAAAAACTTGAACTACCATTTTCAGTTTTTTTTACTTGTAACTTCTGAACTAATTGTTTTTATTTGCTTTTTTAGAACAGCAGTTCTAAGTAAAGTCTATTACAATTAATACATATATTACAAAAGGTCCTTTAATTCCAAACACCGTAGAATGTACACCAAATAGTTAAATTTTGTAATTAACTCCTCAACGCATTCTTTGCAGTAAAATCTTTTCATTTCCCCTCTTTTCAAATAAAAAAAGCATTGTTTATAGAAAAGGATAAAAATATTGATATCAAACATTTTGTGTAGTTGAATAAATTTACTGACATCAAAGAATGCGTCAAAAGCTTTTTTATGTAAGAATCTTAAACAAAATACCTGTTATATCTCATTTTTTATATATGTATATAGTCCTAAACATTTACAATTTCTAAATTCATTTCATTCATTTTAATCAAGATTATAAAGTTATTTCCGGAATAGAGGTAACTTGAGAGCATTCCAAGTTAATTTCCTCTTGTGGTTTTATATACGTATCACAACTTAAAACTGCTAAATCGAAACACCTAAATTATAAAATCTTTAAAGCATGGGAGTGAAATACTACTATTAATTGTGTTATTCACTTGTAAACTGGCATCTTTTTTTCGTTGCGGCACATTTGAAAATGACTACAAATCATAGTTAACTGTAGTTTTTAGTGCGTCATAATGTTTCCCATAGTAAGATAAAAAAAAAACATAGTGAATATATATATATATATATATATATATATATATATATACGCGTGTGTGTGTAAATATTATATATAAATATATATATATATATATAAATATATATATATATATATATATATATATATATATATATTGCAGGTATGAAAACGTAAAATTAATAATTTTTGGGTTTAAAAGCAGAATACGCAGCGTACTCTTTAATTCAAGCACATGAATCACTAAAAACTCCATATAAAAGCGATTGACGCGTAAGAATTGAGAGAGAACGTCTTGTAGACTTTGTGGTGAAGACTTGTAGTGTTTAGGAACGGTAGGATGGCTAATGAATCCACGCTGAGTAAGGCTCTTTTGTTAGCCTATACTTGCCAACTGACCCACGCGGTGTTTGATGGTTGGAGATGAAACTGTGTAATAGCCTTGAATAAAGTTGTTGTCCAGACATCATCGGCTTCAGATATATTTATATTATCTATCTATCTATATATATATATATATATATATATATATATATATATATATATATATATATATATATATATATATATATATATATATATATATATATACATATTTATTTATGTATGAAATGAGGCTTTTAGCCTCATCTCAAAGTGGCAAAGTTCCGAACGGACATGGCCGCAATGCCATCTTGCTTAGTGGTATAGAAGAAAATGATGGCACTGGAAATCAAACTATTGTAGTGTAACAATAAGTTACATTCGGTCACCCCGTGGGTCTTCGAAGGTGACATGCCGGGGCAGGACCGGTTTAAATGCAGAGCGACTTCGGACTTCTCCCAGCCAATAGAGAGGTCCGTGAGTTTTGGGGAATTTTTGACCCTCTCCCCCCGCCGTTCTGGAGTGGACTTTTTTTTTGGTCTCCGAGAGGGTCGGAATTTTTTTGGACGGACAAGGTGGTTTCCAGAAGGAGGAAGGTGAACGGCTGGTATCCGTGGCGTGTGGATGAACCTCTTTGGAAGATAGAAACATAATATTTTTTTTTCATAATTGATGCCGACTCGAGAGCAGTCTTCAATCAACAAAATGATAAGTTGATTCATTTGTATTCCTTAGGCATTTATTTTTATTGTATAAATAATTTAATCAAGACCTATTATTCATGTGTTTCTTGAGTTTTAATTTCTGTCTCAAACACTAGGCCAACGTAATATCATTATTATTTTTACATGTAGTTTATTCATATTGCCAACTCAACCGTCGAACGAACGAACTCTCGAAACTGTCTGAAAACTTATATTTACAGTTTTAGGTGCCAACCATTAGCGATCACCGCATGTCAAGTGGACTTAACGTACACCCCGCGTGGCAGCACGAATTTCATTTTCCAGGTGGGACCACAAATGCTATATTGAATTTTTCATGTACATTAAGAGACCAATACATAACTTTAAAGACACTGAAATGTTCCTCAAATCACCTCCTGACGATTCAACCCTCAAGACTTGGTTCATTATCCCAGTGGTAAACACCGTCTCCCGACAGAAATACTGTTCTCATGAATGGATGAACCCCGTCTGTAATGATGCTCACCTAGCTCATGTTCTATGAGGATTATGGTCCTTATGCGTTTCAAAAATAGTTTGCCCTCACCATAATACACCCGCCACCGACTTGTCTCCGTCCAACTGTGCATCTGGGAACAAAGATTTTCTTTGGAAATCGATATATCGCATATATATATATATATATATATATATATATATATATATATGTGTGTGTGTGTGTGTATGTATGTATGTATGTACACTCATGTCCATAAAATAAGGATAATTCAGAATCACACAGAAATTGAGCTCTAAAATAAAAATTTCACCTGTAGAATTATCACACACATCTTGAAGAAGAATATGCAAATTGCAGGAAACCACCAGATGGCGCGGATAGTACGTCACAATAACGAGAGTGTATGAAAGGGGTATATAAGGAATGGTAGCAAAGAAGTAAAATTGTCCACAAGCGCTTTAAAAGCCTTTCAGTGCAATAACCGCATAGTTATGGCACAAAGGAAGCATTTGGATGATTTTGTACTTGGTAGAATTATTGGACGACTGGAATGTGGACGTACCCAGCTGGAAGTATCCGAGGAACTTGGAATCGCCCAGAGTGTCATCTCCAGGCTTTGGCAACGATTCAAACATGATGGTAATGTGAGTAGATGTTACAGCACAGGTCGCCCCCGAGTTACTACGCCGAATGATGACCGGTATTTGGCAGTTACTGCCAAAAGAAACAGACGGAGCACAGCATCAGACCTGTCTCGTCAGCTCTCTTCAGCTACCGGTACGACAGTTTCAAGGCAAACCGTGTACAGACGCTTAGGGAACATTGGTCTATATGCTCGTAGGCCTGTCAGATGTGTTCCCCTTACCGCAAATCACTGTCGCCTGCGATTATGCTGGGCTAGAGAGCATGCATTGTGGACACCGCAACAGTGGTCTTGTGTGATGTTTTCCGACGAGTCCAGGTTCAGTTTACATTCTGATTCTCGCCGGACTTTCATATGGAGAGCGCCAGGTACCCGTTACCACCAAGAGAACACCATTGAACGACACCGTTACGGTGGTGCAGGATGGCTCGTTTGGGGAGGAATTATTCTTGGTTCCAGACCTGACCTGCATGTTCAGAGTGTAACGATGACAGGCCACATCTATCGGGATGTCATTCTGGAACAACATGTACGTTTGTTTCGGGGCGCCATGGGTCCTGAATTTCTGTATATGGATGACAACGCCCGACCTCACCGTGCAAACATTGTAGACGAATGCCTTCAATTGGAGGATATCACCCGTATGGATTGGCCAGCATACTCACCGGACTTGAATCCAATAGAGCATGTGTGGGACATGCTTGGCCGACGAATTACAGCCCGTCAACCCCCTCCCAACTGTCTATCGGAACTTCGGAGGGCATTGCTTGATGAGTGGTGTAATTTTCCCCAAGATCAGATTGATAATCTGATACTCAGCATGCGTAGGCGTTGTAACGCTTGTATTGCATCGTCCGGGAGACATACTCCGTATTAACCATCATACTAACCATGTTATACTGTTTTCTGTAAATAGGTTCTTTTTTGAAATTTGCTCCAGGGAGTAAAAATCGCAATTTTTATTAATTATGTTAAACATATAGCATCTTTTTTGCTCTTTACCTTTTGTTTAATAAATAGACTTTACAAATAAGTCAAATTTGTTTTGCTTTTGTCTCTTTCATTGCCTGAACTTCATTATCCTTAATTTATGGACATGAGTGTATGTATATATATATATATATATATGTATGCCCTCATAGAAGGATTCTAACCAATTATAACTCTACATTGCCCTAGAGGCCGATTTAGGAAATTTCCAAACAAAAGGGAGATGCACGCTATCGAAGGCAGATTTTTATACATATTTTGACTGAGATGTTGATCCAGGTGTTAAAGGGCCTTATATCTTCATATTAGTTGACCCCTCAGTTTATCCTGTCTCTATAATAAAGTGAGATTCAGTCCTCCGCCGTTCTGTTAATAAAGTTCTTTAACTAAAACGGTGGTATTTTTATGGGCCATGACTGCAACCACCATCATGAAGTCCGTGTTACTACACACGCACACACACATATATATATATATATATATATATATATATATATATATATATATATATATATATATATATATATATATATATATATATATGCAATATATCAAAATTGTTAAATCTAAAATATGTATCAAAAATTCTCCTTTAAACCCTTTCTTATTCTTTAATGCCATTATTCCAGCTATAAAATGATAAATTCAAAGGTATGTTCGCGGACTTAAATTATTTTTTCCCGTCTCCCATAACTAACACTGTCACAAATTCTAATTTTCTGTCCACTGGCCACATTTTTCAGCTGTCTCCGAAAAATAGCTTCACTTCTCCAACGACTAAATTGCTGCCTAACGCCTTGTAAAGACGTTAATTTTTAATCTCAATAAAGTCAAGTTCCACAACGTTGGATATTGGAAGAATGTAAATCACATATGTTCCCTTTTCGCACAGGATGCTCAGTTAATCCAGTTAATAGAGGCTTTTTTTCACTGTAATTGGAAAGAATAATTTCGCTGGTACGTATACACATATATTATGCTATATATTATACATATATTATGCATATTATATTTTTATATATGTAATAATAAAATTCTATTAAATTAAAATCCTAACTTAAATGTTTCCTGTTTTCCATTGAAAATCCAAATTCCGTATTGACAAATTCTGAAAAACCTTTTTCATAATAATGGCGAACATTCATTTTATGGAACCTTGCATTTAGAATCGCAGCCCTGTTGATTCATTTTTCCCGCGTATTGTAGAGATACTCTATCGTCTAAAATAAACTAGAAGTAATTAAAGAGATGTAATTGGTTATCGGAATGACATTCTTCCTGAAGCCACACCCCTTCCAATAATTAATAAAAGTGCTGGCACACAGATTTCGTGACTTTTACCCTTAAGATCGTGATGTAAACAAAGTCTTCAAAATATTGTGTTTTGTGTTCTTTTTCCGTACGGGGATTTGTGTATTTAGTGTCATCTTACCTTCTAAATAAAAGATGATTTTGTAAGTGAACACCTGCTTCAACCTACTCGGTTATTATATTTAACAATTGCTTTACAGTGATGACTACAGTATTTTAAATTATGTGGACGTTTTACATACATTATATATAAAAGTGTGTCTGCGTGTGGTGAAATATACGCATAT
>CM063500.1:45114702-45127202 GCA_032207245.1 Pardosa pseudoannulata
TGAAAATGTGTTTATATTCATTATTATAAGTAAAGAGTATTTTCATAATTTATTCATCATTTTTTTGCTTATATTCAGATAAATGATTAAATATGTGCATAATTTAAACAAAATATTAATCCCTTTAGAATAAGCCTAGGTTGGGTTTAAAAAGCACTGTGGTAAATTTTTATCAACTTGAGGGATACTTAGACCAGGACCTACAGTTTAAAGCTAATTCCGAACAACCATGCTACATTGGGATTCGAACCCACCAACTCTTTTCTCAAAGCCAGCAAGCTAACCATATGTCAAAAAATCCGAATAGGCATAGGTGACACATAGAGTGACTGGTAAGAAATATTGTTATCTGCTATACTAACTTTTTTATTCTTGTTAGATTAATATTATTATGAACTAGCATATAACCCGTCATATGATGAGATAATTTCATATGTACTAAGCAAAAATCGTACAAGAAAACACACTTCTTTTAACTATTTTTTCAGCTCTAGCATATAGCCCTGATAAGTAAAATTTTTAATTTTCCAGAATCGTAAAGTACTCTGTAAAGCAGGTAAAAAAAAATGTTTTATTTTTTGAATGAGACTTATCTGGTACACTCTCAATAATTTGTTTATCTTCATACTCCTCTAATGTCTCCCGATACTGTGAATGCAGTTTTGAATCAAGTTGAATTCATTTAGTCAAAACATGTGCTTGTGTATAAAAAACAGACTCACAAGCGAGCAAACTTCTTAATTTTCAAAGATACATTACTTAAATGCCAAATAATTATTAGTCCGTGAAATAGACTCCTAGACTTTTATGAAAAGAATTTGTTGTTAATACCGGTGATAAATTTTCGTTACAACAAAAAAAATCGATGATTAAATTTAAAATCATCACATATGTACCGGATCTATTATTTAAGCCAAATATAAAAGAAAATTATTTATGCAAATCTAAGTTCAGTGATAAAACGTATGAAAATAATGCAGACGATATTTAAATAATTTCAAATAAGAAATGATTCAATGAGATGGTTAAAGGAATGACGTCATAATGCTAGGAAAAAATGTTATTTTTACCTATTTATTATGTGATGTATTTAATCACCTGCTCTTAACCGGGGAAAATAAGACTTGAAATAATGGATGTAACGCTCGAAACAGGGAGAGGGTGTGGCTTTCGAATGTTTTAAAGACGACAGTATTTTTCACTGTGATCTAAAGCACATTTAAACCAATTTATTTTATAATCGGTTCGATAGTTTAGGAGAAGAGAAACTTTATTCGCTTTGAATTTTGCTAACCCTAACTCATCAAGTATACAATATGGATGCCTCTATCCATTTCAGGTCCAACCTCTCCATAAATACGAGGACAAGCGGACAGATAACTTAGGCTATTATTATAAAAGAGATTATTTTAAAAAATATTTAGGCGTATTAAACAGTCATTAATTTCTAATAATTTACTTTTTACTTTACTCTTTCACTGAAGCGCCTATATTTAACCCTCTAAGTGGTTCGCACGTACAATTCCTCCAAACCGATGATGTCTTCAAAGCGGTTGTCGCTTATAATTTTTGACCTCAAAATACGTCCTGACAATGGATGTAATGTACATTTCTGCCATTCTTTTCCCCTATAGAGGTTTGAGGTAGGAGGGTCAGGTTGATTGTTTAGGAACTGCACAAATACTCCCTAAGGCACAAAGACGCTGATAGCTTTTCATGGCTTTGTAAATCTCTATTTCGAAGTATTTCGTTTGAGTTAACACATGTATCTCTAATTGCACCACTTCAATAGCTTGGATGACTTTCGTAAAAAAGATATAAATCATTCTCTTAAAGAATATTTTTGTTTGTACTTTTAGAACCCATTATTTGTTATGGGAGGATCTTCGAGACTTGACGAGCTTTATGTGTATTAAAAATTAACAATCTATAATGTCTATTTATATATCTATTAATAACCGTAAGTAAAGGGACAGTAACGAGGGTGGGTTTACAGTATTCCAATCTAGTCGACAAAGGAAGAAGTAAAAAATCATAAAACACTTTGGTCACTGACACAATGAAACTTTAGCTTATTTTTTGGAGACTTTTTTTCCTCAGTGTGTTCCACTCGGAGGGTTAACCTTCTTTTTAATACTTTTCAGGTAGTCAGGTATGTCAGGTAGTCAGGTAGGTATGTCAGTTGATCTGCATTTAGGGTTTATATATCAAGGATTTTTTTATAACAATGATTATGATACATTATTCCTCTCAATTCAGGAGGACATCGCTAGAATATAAACTAACTCCTAACTTCGAAATCACATTTAAACGTGACAAAGCTGAAACCTTCAAATGATTTCACAAATGCATGACTTTATTTCTCATCCATCTCAGAGTGATGAATGAATTTCTAACTGGAAAAGCTGCCAAATTATTAATCATTTTCTGTCTCTACATTTTCTTATATGATTTCCACCCATTGTTTTACAGTTCTCCTTAAAATAATGTTTTCATGTTAGTTAGGCCTATCCTATTATCATATTAAATTTTATATTTATTTACAGTTTAGTGCAGATGGGTGGATTTCGAACGGTTTAAAAATGACAGTATTTTTCTCTGTCATATAAGGCATATTTATACCAGTTTAATTTAGAATCTGATCTATAGTTTAAGAGATATAGATATAGTCTAGGAGATTGAATTTTGCTAACCCTAACTGATCAAAAATCCAGTATGGATGCATTTTTCTGTTTCAGGTCCAGCCGCTTCATAAATTCGAGAACAGGTGGACAGATAATTTAGGCTATTATAATATAGGGGATAAAACAATTCACTACTAACTGTGATTCTCCACCATCTAAAATATGCTGCAAAGTGACAAGGACATGCTTCGCAAGGTTCAAAAATGGACAATTGTATGACCATCTCACGTTTAAACTTGACTTCAGTAAAAATAGGTATATGATCCAACATCCGTAAATCTAATATTAAGAAATTTTCAAAATACTTATTTCAGTTGGAATGATTTATTGTGAATGTCGCCGGAATGTATAATAGTTAGTTTATTGTGATTCCTCTCGGATAAGCAGGTTTCGATTTCCCAGTCAGGCTCATGATGTCTAATTTTGTTGTCTACTCATTAGGGGAATGCTATCCGCTTACATGGTTCTGCTATTTTTAAATGGTTAACAAAAGTTTCAGGTTTGTAGAGGTAAAGTTTGAATAGGGAGAAATAATTCATTGGCAACAAAAATTACATTGAAAAACATTGTTTGCATAATTTAAACCATGAACAGCAATCTATAGCTAAAATACGGCCTACACAAAAAAAAATCTAGAGAGATAGATCTCTGTTTTGGAGACCAATACGTGCTTCTAGAGAAAGTATTATAAAGGACATGCCCAATTCACTTATAATTATACGTTTAGAACAGTGATTCTTGACGAGTAATCATGAAAAGTTGTTCACTATCTCTATAATCCTTGGACATCCCTCCTAAACATCCCTCCTAAATAACAGCAATGGTCAACTCTGGGGAAAGTTCTCTACTAAAAGGTTTTCCGATATCACATTGTTGATTAAAATCCTTATCTGCCAGAACCTCTAAGGAGAAGTAGTAACGCTTCGGACTTTCAAATCAGAGGTGTAGTTTTGCATAATGTCTTTGCTGTTACTAGGTATTAAATACCTTTGTTTTTCTGTAGGGTACTAGAACATCCGATAGTTTATTGAAAAGCTATTTTAGTATATTCCAGTACATCTAATACTTTACTGATGCTTTGTTTTAGTATATTCTAGTTTACAAATACCTTTATTTTTCTTTAATTTACTAGAACATGTGATAGTTTATTGAAACGTATAATGGTTATGAATGTATAATGGTTAGTATATTGTGCTTCCTCTCGATGAGCAAGGGTTCGATTTCCCAGCCACATTTAGATGTATTTTGTTGGAGGAAATGCTAGCCCCTTATATGTTCTGCTATTTTTAAATGGTTAACAAAATTACCAGCTTTGTGGAGGTAAAGGTTGAATAAGAGGAAATAATTCATTGGAAACGAAAGCTGTGTTAGAAAAAAAAATGTTTGCAAATTTAGACCAGGATCAACAATTTATAGCTAAAATCCGATCGGGCACAGATGGCACCTAAAAAGATTGGAAAAAACCGTATGGATGTATTTAGATACACTATTCCCAGTAACACTATTTTTTGGAGGTTATTTCCCCCAGACAAACTGTGATGTGTATGTATCTTCATAGGGTACATAAAAGACTCTTCTCTTTTGGAGTCGAATACATGTTTCTGGAGAAAAGCATTATTGGGAACATGTCCTATTCACTTATAATTAGAGGTTTAGAACAGTGATTCTCGACGAGTACTCATGAAAAGGTTATCCAATACTTTTATAATCCCGGGACATTCCTCCTAAATAACAGCAATAGTCAACTCTGGGGAAAGTTCTCTGGTAAAAGATTTTCCGGCATCACTTTGTTCATTAAAACCCTTATCCATCAGGGCCTCTGAGACGAAGCATTAACACTTCGGGCTTCCAAGTGAGAGGTGTAGTTTTGCATAATGGCTTTGCTGTTACTAGATATTAAATATCTTTGTTTTTCTGTGAGGTATTAGAACATCCGATTGTTTATTTAAACTTTATTTTGGTATATTCCAGTACATCCAATACTTTACTGAAGCGTTATTTCACTATATTCCAGTACAAATATCTTTATTTTTTATAATATACTAGAACATCCGATAATTTATTGAAAAGCTATTTAGTATATTTCAGTACATATACCTTTGTTTTGCTGTAAGCTACTAGATCATCCAATACTTTACTGAAGCTTTATTTTAGTATATTCTAATACAAATACCTTTATTTTTCTATAATTTACTAGAACATGTGATAGTGTATTGAAAGATATAATGTTTTCTAATGTATAATGATTAGTTTATTATGCTTCCTCTCGATGAGAAAGGTTTCGATTTCCCAGTCAGACTTAGATGTAGTTTATTGTCTCCTCATTGGGGAAAATGCTATTCCCTTATATGGTTCTGCTATTTTTAAATGGTTGGCAAAATTTTCAGCTTTGTAGAGGTAATGGTTTAAGAAGGAGAAATAATTCATTGGCAAAAAAACTGCATTGGGAAAAACGTTGTTGGCATAATTTAGACCAGGATCAGCAATCTATAGCTAAATCCGGTCAGACACAAACGACACCTAGAGTTTGGAAAAAATCTTATGGATGTGTTTAGATACACTACCTCCAAGTGGAACATACCGGGGAAAAAAGTCTCCAAAAAATACGCTAAAGCTTTATTGTGTCAGTCACCAAAGTGTTCTATGATTTTTTACTTCACCCTTTGCCCCACCCTCGTCATTGTTCCTTTACTTCCGGTTATAAATAGATATATAACTAGACATTATTGACTGTTAATTTTTAATACACATAAAACTCGTCAAGTCTCGAAGATCATCACATAAGAAATAATGTATTCTAAAAGTACGAATAAAAACAAATTTTCTTCAGAATTATTTATATTTTTTTTCTAAAGTCATCTAAGATATTTCAGTGGTGCAGTTAGCGATATATATGTTACCGCAAACGAAATACTTCGAAATAGAGATTGACAAACCCATGAGAAGCTATCAGCGTCTTTGTTCCTCAGAGAGTAGGGGAGCATCCCTCAATAAATATCAGTCAAAGAGGGGTGAAGTTCCTAATCAATCGACCTGACTCTCCTACGTCATAATTTCATGGGGGAAAGCACTGTCAGAAATGTACAATTCATCTAATTTTGGAACGTTTTTGGAGGTCGAAAATTGTCTATGACAGCTGGCGGTATTGTACGTGCAAACCGCTTAGAGGGTTATATTCTAAAATAAAATTCTGGTAATTCCATACCTAAAAGAAGGGATGCTTTTTTTTCTTTGTTTCTTTTTTATACCTGAAAACATTTCTCTAC
The DNA here is from genome assembly GCA_032207245.1 of Pardosa pseudoannulata. Taxonomy (NCBI): domain Eukaryota; kingdom Metazoa; phylum Arthropoda; class Arachnida; order Araneae; family Lycosidae; genus Pardosa; species Pardosa pseudoannulata. Next base: position 45,120,653 of record CM063500.1, read on the forward strand.
TACTAGAACATCAAATTAATATCTGCTTAGCTCAAGCAACGTATATAACTACTTTAAGTTAATTAGTTTCGATTTTTAGTATCCCCACATGTTATGTCTATAACAACTCTGATTGGCTGTCATCCTTTCAAAAATATAACTAATCACTTTCTTAATTTTTAAGGCGAAAACAACAGATGTAGATTTTTATAAATATGGTTCCATGATAGTTCAAAGATTGATTCCAAAATTATTCTATTTTACATGTTTGAAATAATGTTAATATAATATTTGGTATATTAACAGCAATATAATGTTATCATTATGGCACATTATATTAAGAATATAATGTTAGGAATATAAAGAAATAACAAATTATAATTTGTTACTTTTTAAGGCTAAAACGCCAGATGTAGATATTTTATAGAGATAGATTCCAACATTATTCTATTTTACATGTATGATATAGTATTATTAATATAAGTATATTGTTGTTAATATAACATTTATTATATAAAAGAAATATTATCTTTATTACATATATTATATGAATAACAATATAATTTTATGAATATAAAAATATAACAAATCATAATTTGTTAATTTTTAAGTCGAAAACCCCAGATTAAGATAGTTTATAAAGATAGATTCCAAAATTATTCTATTTTATATGTTTGAAATAATGTTATTAATATAAATATAAATTATAATTTGTTATTTTTTAAGGCGAAAACGCCAGATGTAGATATTTTATAAAGATTCATTCCAATGTTATTCTATTTTACATGTTTGAAATAATGTTATTAATATAAATATAATGTTGTTAATATAACATTTGTTATATTAACAGCATTATAATGTTATCTTTAAGACATATTATATTAATAACAATATAATTTTATAAATATAAAAATATAACACATTATAATTTGTTATTTTATAAGGCGAAAACGCCAGATGAAGATATTTTATAGAGATAGATTCCAACATTATTCTATTTTACATGTATGATATAGTATTATTAATATAAGTATATTGTTGTTAATATAACATTTGTTATATAAAAAAATATTATCCTTATTACATATATTATATGAATAACAATATAATTTTATTAATATAAAAATATAACAAATCATAATTTATAATTATAAAAAAACAGATTAAGATATAACAATAGATTAATTATATTATGTTTAATAGTTATTAATATAACAAATTATAATTTGTTATTTTATAAGGCGAAAACGCCAGATGTAGATATTTTATAAAGAGAGTTCCATGATAGTACAAAGACAGATTCCAACATTATTCTATTTTTATGTTTGCAATAATGCTATTAATATAAGCATAATGTTGTTAATATAACATTTGTTATATTAACAGCATTATAATGTTATCTTTAAGACATATTATATTAATAACAATATAATTTTATAAATATAAAAATATAACACATTATAATTTGTTATTTTATAAGGCGAAAACGCCAGATGTAGATATTTTATAAAGATGGTTCCATGATAGTTTAATTATAGTTTCCAAAATTATTCTATTTTCATGTTTGAAATTATGTTATTAATATGAACATAATGTTCTTAATATAACATTTGTTATATTAACAGCAATATAATGTTATCTTTATAACATATATTATATAAATAACAATATAAAGATATAACAAATTATAATTTGTTAATTTGTAAGGCGATTAAGTCAGATGTTGATATTTGATAAAGATAGATCCATGATAGTACAAAGACAGATTCCAACATTATTCTATTTTATATGCTTAAAATAATGTTATTAATAGAAACATAATGTTGTTAATATAACATTTGTTATATTAACAGCAATATAATATTATCATTATATATATTGAACATTGTTATATAAAGAAATAACAATATAATGTTATTTTTTAATAAAACGTCAGATTTAGATATTTTATAAAGATAGATTCCAACATTTTTCTATTTTACATGTTTGAAATAATATTATTAACGTAAACATAATGTTGTTAATATAACATTTCTTATATAAACATCAATTTAATGTTATCCTTATAACATATATTATATTAATAACAATATAATATTATGAATATAAAGATATAACAAATTATAACTTGTTAATTTTTAAGGCGAAAACGCGAGATGTAGATATTTTATAAAGAGAGTTCCATGATAGTACAAAGACAGATTCCAACATTACTCTATTTTATATCTTTGAAAAATGTTATTAATATAAACATAATGTTGTAAATATAAAAAACAATATAATGTTTTAAATATAAAAAATATAACAAATTATAATGTTTTAATATAACATAATGTTAATATAACATGTTACAAAACAATATAATGTTTTAATTAAACATAATTAATATCCATGATATTCACAGCTATATAATGTTAACATTATAGTATATATTAATAATAATATAATGTTATGAATATAATAATGTAAAAAATAATTTGCTATAAAAAAACGCCAGATGTTTTTTATAACATTCATGAAAATCAATAAATCATTATTTTTTATATCTTTGAAAAAAATGTTATTAATATAAACATAATGTTGTTAATATAAAAAACAATATAATGTTTTAAATATAAAAAATATAACAAATTATAATGTTTTAATATTTAAGGTTAAAATGAAAAATGTAGATATTTTATAAAGATAATTCCATGATAATCCAGCAAGATAGATTCCAACATTATTTACATTTTACATGTTTGAAATAATGTTATTAATATACGATGCATATAAAAAATACGCAAGTTTTTCTACACATTTACCAATAAATCTTTATTTTCTTATCTTAATTTTTTTAAACTTCTTTTACGTGCTTGAATTAATGTCTTTCAACATTTAAGAAAATATTCTTTAACTGTGAGTCATTATATATTATACTGTATAAATATACTTTATGAACAAAAAAATAAATAAATAACCAAGCCTTATATCAAAACCACTTCCTAATTTAACTGGAAAAAAGCATGATAAATATCACTGACATATTACTGTCTAGACATTAAATAAATTTCAATAAAAAAGACTTCACTGTGACAGATCCATTTATATTCCAAACGTGTTTTTCGTTTAAAAACGCTCTAACGAACCTGTCAGGAGAAAACCGTTTGATTAATCAACATTCTTTAAAAAAAACTAGGCGTTATGGTAGAAGCAACGTAATGCATGTTATATTACAAAAGACATTTTAAAGCAGAATAAAACGTCATGAATTTTAACTCTCTTTTACTTATTTCTCTCAAACTTTCGATGCGTATTGATTCAAAGAGTTAATTAACGATATTTATTTTAATCCTACAATAAAAATATCTGCAAGTTAGTGCAATATCATTGAATGCTTATTTTCAAAACTCAGGTCTACAAAAACAGAATCATTAGCTCTAATATTTTTTCAAAACTGCATAATACGAGGTCACTCTGAAATTTTTGAGATACAACTAGGTTTTTAAAGTTATAAACACAGCATTTTAGTTGTGTTCAAAGTAGTCTCCTCCAGCATCAACACACTTTTGTAGAAGAGTTTTCCACAGATTAAATGCTTCAAGCCATTCATTTCTTGGAATAGATAAAAAATGCATTTTTAGCCACACCAACTTTTTTCTGAATGAAAACGACTTCCACGTAAGTTCTTTTTCAGATTAAAGAATAACCAAAAGTCACACATAGCTAGATCATGTAAATATGGCGGATGTCCCATCACTTTAAATTTATTTTATTTAAGAAATTTAACTTTTAATTCAGCTGTATGTGAAGATGCATTGTCATGGTGAAGCATGAGTCCCCTCACATTCACTTCTTGTAGAATTCGTCGAAGACATTTAGTGGTATACCAGTTTGCTGTTACTATCTTCTGTCCTTCCTACTTGATGGCTCTGACCAATCCCGTACTTCTGAAGAAAACGCCATTGATCACTTTTTTAAGTTCGCGTTGCCTTTTCACCATTGTCGATGTGGGAACATGTTCAAAGACCCATACTTTGACGTGTTGGAAAGTCAAAAAACTGTATGTACGTTTCATAGCCCGTTACAATTTTAGAAATGATGCAGTGGCCACCATCATTTAGCAATTTAAGAGCAATTTTTTGTCCATATTTACCAGTAAATCTTTATTTTCCTGTCTTAATTTTTTAAAACTCCTTTTACGTGTTTGAATTAATGTCTTTCAACATTTAAGAAAATATTCTTTAACTATGAGTCATATATTATACTGTATAAATATATTTTACGTGCAAAAGGATAAATAAAAAAGCAAGCCTGATATCAAAACCACTTCCTAATTTAAGCTAGAAAAAAAACTGATAAATATCACTGACATATTACTGTCTAGACATTAAATAAATTTCAATAAAAAAGACCTCACTGTGACAGATCCATTTATATTCCAAACGGGTTTCTTGTTTAAAAACGCTCTAATGAACCTGTGAGGAGAAAACCGTTTGATTAATCAACATTCTTTTTAAAAAACTAGGCGTTATGGTAGAAGCAATGTAATGCATATTATATTACAAAAGACATTTTAAAGCAGAAAAAAATTCATGAATTTTCATTCAACTTATTTCTCTCAAACTTTCGATGTCATCAATAGAGTATCGATTCAGAGCATTAATTAACGATATATTTTTTAATCCTACAATAAAAATATCCGCAAGTTAGTGAAATATCAATGAATGCTCATTTTCAAAAATCATATCTTCAAAATCATAACCATTAGCTCTAATTGTTTTACAAAACTGCATAATAGGAGGGTCACTCTTAAATTTTTGAGATACAACTAGGTTTTTAAAGTTATAATTACAAAATTTAGGTGTGTTCAAAGTAGTCTCCTCCAGCATCAATGCACTTTTGTAGAAGAGTTTTCTACAGATTAAATGCCTCAAGCCATTCTTATCTTGGAATAGATGAAAAAATGCATTTATAACCACGTCAATCTCTTCTCCTGAATAAAAACGACGTTCACGTAAGTTTTTTTTTTAGATTAAAGAATAACCAAAAGTCACACATAGCTAGTTCAGGTGAATACGGCGGATATTCTATTACTTTAATTTGTTTCTATTTAAGAAACTCAACTGTTAATCCGGCTGTATGTAAAGATGCATTGTCAGAGTGAAGCATTAATTAGTCCCCTAACATTCACTTCTTATAGAATTTTTGTGGAAGACATTTAGTGGTATACTGTCTTCTGTCCTTCCAACTTGATGGCTTTGACCAATCCCGTACTTCTGAAGAAAACGGCATACATCACTTTTTTCAGTGCGCGTTGTCTTTTCACCATTCTCGGCGTGGGATCATCTTCAAAGACCCATACTTTGATTTCTTGACGTGTTGGAAAGTCAAAAAGCGGTATGTACGTTTCATCACCCGTTACAATTTTAGAAATGATGCGGTGGCCACCATCATTTAGCAATTTAAGAGTGTCTTTACTGATTCTGACATTCTCCACTTTTTGGTGCTCAGTTAGATTATGGGGAATCCAACGGCAAACTAATTTATTCATGTGTAATTCTTCAGTAATAATTCTGCATAAAGCTGTGCATCCAATGTTAAGTTCCTTATGTATAATTTGATAGGTACATCGATTATCATCCATTAACATTTTTCGTATGGCAGACACATTATCCGGGAATACTGCCGATGGCAGCTTTCCTGTGTGTTCTTCATCCTGAAGAAAACTTCAACCTCTGCTAAATTTTTTAAACCATCTGAATACAGTAGCACGAGCTGGAGATTCATCACCAAATGCCAATTCCCACATAGCTAGGATGTTATATCACTTTAATTTGTTTCTATTTAAGAAACTCAACTGTTAATCCGGTTGTATGTGAAGATGCATTGTCATGGTGAAGCATTAGTCAATTAACATTCACTTCATCAAGACATTTAGTGTTATACCAGTTTTCTGTTACTGCCTTTTATCCTTCCAACTTGATGGCTTTGACCAATCCCGTACTTCTGAAAGAAACGGCATACATCACTTTTTTCAGTGCGCGTTGTCTGTTCACCATTGTCGGCGTGGGATCATCTTCAAAGACCCATACTTTTCTTTATTGACGTGTTGGAACGTCGAAAAACGATACGTACGTTTCATCACCTGTTACAATTTAAGAAATTCTGCGGTGGCCACCATCATTTAGCAGTTTAAGAGTTTCTTTACTGATTCTAACACGCTGCCCTTTTAGGTACTCGGTTAGATTACGGGGAACCACCCAACGGCAAACTACTTTTTTCACATATAATTCTTCATTAATAATTTTGTGTATGGCTGTGCATCCAGTGTTAAGTTCCCTCTGTGTAATTTGATGTGTATATAGATTATCATCCATTAACATTCGTCAAAAAACGGTATGTGTACCTTTCATCACCCGTACAAATTTAGAAATGATGCGGTGGCCACCATCACTTAGCAATTTAAGAGTTTCTTTACTGATTCTGATATGCTCCCATGTTTGGTGCTCAGTTAGATTATGAGGAACCCAACGGCAAACTACTTTTTTCGTATGTAATTCTTCATTAATAATTTTGTATATGGCTCTGG
>CM063500.1:45132202-45137202 GCA_032207245.1 Pardosa pseudoannulata
TGCATAAAATATTAGCTAACTGTATAGAGCAACACTTGTGAAAGTGCCAAAAGTACAGCTGAAAAATTCTGAAAATAATCGTCGATAAAATAAGCTCGAAATCCGTTATTCCCAAAAGGAAACAAAAAAATGAGGGGCTGTATCCTATTTAATGATGTATTTAATATTTCTAAAATATTTCTACATATACATTTTGTTTTGAAACTGGTAATATAGCCATTTATTGTTATATATATTCGTAATGATATGTTTGCATATTACAATTTAATTTTTTTAAAACAGTGTAATCCATATGTAAACTGAAAACTGTATAAAATAACTTACAAAGAATTGAAATATTTTTACTTATAAAAAATATAAAATCAAAATTTTTAAAAATACTGAGAAACAACGATTTTTTAATAATCTAACCCTGCAATTTTTTGTCTTTACCTTTACACCTCTTACACGTCAGTCTCTCACTGTACAAAGTTTTCAAACACGAGCTATTGGACAGTTCAACAGAGAATCCTCGTAATTTAGAAACTAGGACCATGAAGAACACCCCTCATATTTGGTCTAACACCCCCAGAGGTACCATTTGGGAACTTGGAGGGCATTGCGACCACGAATCCAGACAGCCTAATCAAAAACCTGGTACTGCATAGAAAGACCAGGTTGACTGACTCACCGGAAATCGAGGTGCCATCGTGCGGCCATGAAGATCTTAGCCTAAAGCCACACCGCATGGGGCAAACTACCCCTTCACTAATGCCCATCCCAACTGTCCTGCGCTGTTATTGCTTCCTACACCAACACTTACTCTCATGTCAGAAAGTTCCATGCGGTACACTGGATCAACCGAACTTTTTACCTATGCAGGACTCCTTCAGAGTATCCCCCGGACTTCCAGTGCATTGGTTGTACTTATTTCTCTAATTTGTCTAGATTTTTCGTTTTCATTTTATTTATATGGTAGGAATGCTGGATTAATACCCGGAGTAACACAATGCTGAAGGAAAGCCTGACCGAACCAGTAATCCAATATCAATCCCTATAACCGACTTCTAGTTCGTGGCTGGTTACAGATAGTATACGGCTTTACGTGACTCAGTTCCTATTAATGAATAGGCGGATCTTCCTGTGGCTCCAACGTGACACATTCCAGTTATATAATCAATGCCTTTGCCGTTTAAGCAAAATAAGCTTAAATTCAACTTATAACGAGTCATACAAAGAGTTTTCTTAACAGGCATTCTTACTTGACTAAACTTTTCTAGGTGGCTACAGATCATATGGCTGTATCAGATTATCTTAGTTTTAGAAACCAAACTAAGTAGCAAGTACTGGTTATGTTACAACAGAAAAACGAAAACATAGATCAACTATGGGAAATAAAATTTAAAAAAAAACGACTTACCGTTGTCCTGGGTTGAAGTAACCTTCGAGATGAATTTGGAACTAAAATTTTGAATTAAAAGAAGTAAAATCCCAAGAAAAAAATTACTTTAAAGATTTCCATAACAGCACAGAATTTATTCCACCAACAACGACTTACGACATCTCAGAATTTCAAAATACAAACATAGTATACAGTGCCATCTAGTGGCCAGCTTATTACGGAACTCAAGACCGAACAATGGAGGGTAATGCGAGATGCTGCATAACAGATTGTAAGTGTAGAGCATCGAAAATCATCATGAGTTATAAACGTGACTACTGCTCTCAATCTGAAACTTTTCATATTACTGCAGTAGACCTTTACTTATAAATTTATTATGTCTGCATTATTGTCAGCAATAAAGTATATATCAATGTGTGATATATCTATATATATATATATATATATATATATATATATATATATATATTATGTGGTGTGTGTGTGTGTGTGTATGTATATATACACCGGGTGGTTCTAATTAAATTTTTCTATAAACGGCATTGTACACCAGGGTCATATTTCGTATATCGGCTATACACGAGATACACTCACTGAATTTCGAAAGAAATATTTAGCATCAAAACGATCACCAGAGGGTGGCTTTTGGGGAAAAACATGAAATTTAACGCACGAACAAAATAGAATACAGAAACAATATTAACTATCCAAAACAAGATTTATGAGTAATAAAATGCAGAACCGGGAAAAGCTATCAGTTGTAAGATGAAAATATCCAGATTTACTTGCTTGAAATGAAGAGATAGCTTTATGCAAAATAGATTAGGGTATTAAACATTTGCATACGTTGTCGTGTTTCGCCGATGTTTCCGGCTGAACTAATGGCTGTCTCTTTAGTTGAACGTAAGTTATTGGTGAAGCTGTATGCAAAGACCCACACATATCCATAGGGCATCCACACATATCCATAGGTCCGTGAAATCGCTTTTGCTCCAACACTTCACAGATTATCCCTCTAAGCGGTTAGCACGTACAATTCCTCCAAATCGATGATGTCTTCAAAGCGGTTGTCACGTACAATTTTCGACCTCTAAAAACGTTCCGAGCCGGACGCTGGCCGATTCGTTAGGGGGCTAATTGTCGGTACCGGAGTTCGTGTGTTCGAATCCCAAAAAGCATGGATGTTCTTAGCCGTTCGGAATCGGCTGTAATCAGTAGGTCCTGGACTCATTAGCCCTCGTGTGGAAAACAGTAGACAGCAGCGCTCCAAACCAAACCAAACCAAACCCAAAAACGTTCCGAAAAGGGATGTAATGTACATTTATGCCAGTGTTTTAGGTAGGATGGTCAGGTCGATTGTTTAGAAACTGCATCCCTTTTTGACTGACATTTATTGAGGGATGCACCCCTACTCCCTAAGGCACAAACACGCTGATAGCTTTTCATGGCTTTGTAAATCTCTATTTCGAAGTATTTCGTTTGCGGTAACAGATGTATTTCTGATTGCACCACTTAAATATCTTGGATAACTTTCGCAAAAAAATATAATTCTCTTAAAGAATATTTTTATTTGTACATTTAGAATCCATTATTTCTTATGGGATTATCTTCGAGATTCGACAAGCTTTATGTATATTAAAAATTAACAATCTATAATATCTATTTATGTATATATTTTTAACCGGAAGTAAAGGGACAATAACGAGGGTGGGTTTTCCCGTATTCCATTCTAGTCGACAAAGGGTGAAGTAAAAAATCATAGAAAGCTTTGGCCACTGACACAGTAAACCTTTAATGTATTTTTTCTAGACTTTTTTTAATCGGTGTATTCCACTCGGAGGGTTAAAGTGTGATTAGTAATTGCTTTCCTAATTTATGGCCACCAAGTTCAATTTCTGGTTATGGGGCTATTTAAAAAGTTTGGTGTATCGTGGAGGATGATCTGCTGTTGAACAAACACACTATCCATCGACTTGAAGTTTTTCAGGTAAATGAGGATGGACACGTGGAGCATCTGTACTTTTATCGTCCTGGACACGATTATATTCTGCTCCTCGTGCTATTTCATCCTAATCTGTTCTTGTTTCTGCAAACTAAAGTGTTTTTATTTCTCCTTTACCTTTACTTAATGTGGTTCAATGACAAGGTGATCAGAAATTGGTCAATAAATGTTAATATTGTTCCTGTAGTCGTTTATTTGTTTAAATTTCATACTTTTTTCCGAAAAAGTGTCCTCTGGTAGATATTTTGGAACTAATTTTTTTTTCGAAATTCATTGAGCCCGTATATAAAACTTCGTTACATTCCGCTCACCCGTTTGCGCTGTAGGATGCCATTTATACTGGAAGATTAATTATAACAACCCGGTGTGTGTGTGTGTGTGTGTGTGTCTGTGTGTAACCTGGTGAAATAATCTTCACCAATTACAAGGTAAAAATAGCCCATATTTTTAGCTCACAAAGCTTGCGTTACATTGTAAATATGGTATAAGTAAACAAAAGTCTAAATTTGTGAAACTTTATATGATCAAAATTTACTTATCAACTTACCATATTTACACAAAAATAACTCTTAAAAAATGCTTAAAGAATATACCCATTGTCACCAATGTCTGGTCCGTAGCGAACGAATTACGTGATTTTGTTCCCATAAGACTCAAAATGGATCAGAAATTTTGGCAAGGTTAGAGTGAACTTTGATCTTTCAAACTAGCTTAAAAACACACAAACGGCAGTTTAATTATTGCAGAAGAAATTAATAATGTTTCTTGAGGCAGCGGAGAAAGGTGGCTACTTCAGAAAAAACTTTTATTCCAATGATAATTTTGAAAAATGAGTGAAAAGAGCTTAATTCGGAGAACACTCCTTTATCTGACATCTTTCCGTTGGAAAATTAGGGAATTAAAAATAAGTAGAGGAAATGGAGAATTATGAATATCCATTTTAGGGGTAATAATTTTGATATATTACATATATACATATGTCCATGTCTACAGAGAGGGAAAGGGGGTTGTACACATACCCACAAGTGATCTACACATTTTTGTAAGTTTCTAAATATTCCACTCCAGTCTTAACACATTGTATATATATATATATATGTATATGTATATGTATATGTATATATATATATATATATATATATATATATATATATATATATATATATATATATGTATATATATATATTATATATATATATATATATATATATTTATATATATATATATATATATATATATATATATATATATATGTATATATATATATATATATATATATATATATATATATATATATCTATATATATATATATATATATGTATATATATATATATATATATATATATATATATATATATATATATATATATATGTATGTATGTATCTGTATATATGTATATATGTATATCCATATATCTATCTATCTATCTATCTATCTATATATATATATATATATATATATATATATATATATATATATATATATATATATATATATATATATATATATATATATATATATATATATATATATATATATATATATATATATATATATATATATATATATATATATATATATATATATATATATATATATATATATATATATATAT
>CM063500.1:45142202-45147202 GCA_032207245.1 Pardosa pseudoannulata
TCTATCAATATATACAATCTATCATTTCAATGATAATATTAAAATAACATTTACTGTTATCATACATTTCTAACAAACATTTCAATACAATTTACAAATATATACAATTTATTATACATTTCAATGACAATATTAAAATAACACTTATCGTTATCATGCATTTCAATACAAACTATCATACAATATATACAATATATCATACATTTCAATGGTTATATTAAAATAACTCTTAATGTGATTAATTATCCGTAATACAGCTTATACTCAAACTGAATTTGCGTTTCATTGCAGGGTTCGGCTTTTTTGTGGTAAGATAGTGTCCATGACGAATTTGATAAGCAAACGTTCCCGTATGCAAACTTTCCTGCATAACCAAAGTTAATGTACATAAGCCTCAAAGTACAATGTCCCAAACTCAATTAAAGAGAAAAATGGACTTACCGTTTTGGTTTTCAAAACTCCACTATTTATCTCATCTCAAAAATAAGGAAGTATAAATTTCGCTTCTCGGGCTGTGGGATATTTGCAGATTTCAGTGCTGACGATATATCTTCATTACGAATGTTTACTGATACGCTGGCATCTTTGTCTTTAAATAAACCGCGGCCGACGTTGTAAAGCCTGGTAATAAATTTCCCGCTTGATCATATATTTTATGGGAAATTGAAAGCCCACTGAATAAATGCTCTGTTTGTGCCTATAGATAACCAACAATAGTGTTTACGTTTGAATATAACGTAAGATTCTATGACCATGTATGTGTGTAAACGTAAATATATATTCAGGGGAAAACTCTCTTCCAAGATGATAAAGAGGAAGAGATGATTAATTGGAATTGAAAGCCCATTGAATAAATGCTCTGTTTGTGCCTATAGATAACCAACAATAGTGTTTACGTTTGAATATAACGTAAGATTCTATGACCATGTATGTGTGTAAACGTAAATATATATTCATGGAAAACTCTCTTGTAAGATAATAAACAGGATGAGATGATTAATTGGAATTGAAAGCCCACTGAATAAATGCTCTGTTTGTGCCTATAGATAACCAACAACAGTGTTTACATTTGAATATAACGTAAGATTCTATGACCATGTATGTGTGTAAACGTAAATATATATTCAGGGGAAAACTCTCTTGTAAGATGATAAAGAGGAAAAGATGATTAATTGGAATTGAAAGCCCATTGAAAAAATGATCTGTTTGTGCCTATAGATAACCAACTACAGTATTTACATTTGAATATAACGTAAGATTCTATGACCGTGTATGTGTGTAAAGATATATATATATTCAGGGAAAACTCTCTTGTAAAATGATAAAGAGGAAGAGATGATTAATTGGAAATCGAAAGCCCATTGAATAAATGCTCTGTTTGTGCATATAGATAACCAACAACAGTGTTTACATCTGAATATAACGTAAGATTCTATGTTGTTATCATACATTTTAATAAAATCTATAATATAAACAATTTATAAATATATTTCAATGATGATATTAAAATAACACTTATTGTTATCATACATTTCATAACATGTATAATATATACAATCATACATTTCAATGATTATATTAAAATAACACTTATTGTTTGTCATACATTTCAATACACCTATCAATATATACAATCTATCATATTTCAATGATTATCTTTAAATAACACTTATTGTTATCATATTTCAATACAAAACGATCAATATATATAATCTATTAAACATTTCAATGATTATATTAAAATGACACTTATTGTTATATACATTTCATTAAAATATATACAATCTACCCACATATTTCAATGATGATATTAAAATAACACTTACTGTTATCATATTTCATCATAATTTCTATAAAAATATCATTATATATCAATCATTTCATACATTTCAATGATTATCTTTAAATACACTTTTTGTTATCATAATTTCAATAATCTATCAATATATACAATCTACCATATATTTCAATGCTGATATTAAAATAAACACTGTGTTATCAATATATTTCTATCATACCTTTCAATACAATCTATCATATATACAATCAACCATATATTTAATGATGATATTAATAACACTTACTGTTATCATACATTTCAATACAGCCTATCAATATATACAATATCATATATTCAATGTTTATAGAAAAATAACACTTATTCTTATCATACATTTTAATACAATTAAATGATGATATTAAAATAACACTTACTGTTATCATACATTTCAATACAGCCTATCAATATATACAATCTATCATATATTCTAATGTTTATAGAAAAATAACACTTATTCTTATCATACATTTTAATACAAACTCTCAATATATACAATCCACCATACATTTCAATGATTATCTTTAAATAACACTTATTGTTATCATACATTTCAATGAAATCTAACAATATATACAATCTACCATATATTTCAATGATGATATTAAAATAACACTTACTGTTATAATACATTTCAATGCAATCTATTAATATATACAATCCACCATATATATTTTAATGATGATATTAAATTAACATTTACTGTTACCATATATTTCTGTCATACATTTCAATACAACCTATCAATATATACAATCTATCATACATTCCAAAGATTATAGAAAAACAACACTTAACTCTTATCATACATTTTAATACAACCTACCATATATACAATCTATCATACATTTCAATGATTATCTTTAAATAACACTTATTGTTATTATACATTTCAATAAAATCTATCAATATATACAATCTATCATATATTTCAATGATAATATTAAAATAACACTCACTGTTATCTTACATTTCTATCATATATTTCAATGCAATCTACCATATATTTCAATGATGATATTTATAACACTCACTGTTATCATACATTTCTATCATACATTTCAATACAACATATCAATATATACAATCTATTATACATCTCAATGATTATATTAAAATAACACTTATTATCATTATTTATCCTTAATAGCGGTTTATAGTCAAACTGAATTTACACTTTATTAAAAGGTTTTGGCTTTTTTGTGGTAAGATAGTGACCATGACGAATTTAACAAGCAAACGTTCACGTATACAAACTTTCCTGCCAAATAAAAGTTAATGTACATAAGCCAATTACAGTGTTCGTAATTCAATTAAAGAGGACGATGGACTTACTAGTTTCCTTTTCAAAACTCCACTGTTTCTCTCATATCAAAAATAAGGAAATATAAATTTCGTTTCTCCGGCGGAGGGATATTTGCAGATTTCAGTGCTGACGATATATCTTCATTACGAATGTTTACTGATACGCTGGCATCTTTGTCTTTAAATAAACCGCGGCCGACGTTGTAAAGCCTGGTAATAAATTTCCCGCTTGATCATATATTTTATGGGAAATTGAAAGCCCACTGAATAAATGCTCTGTTTGTGCCTATAGATAACCAACAACAGTGTTTACATTTGAATATAACGTAAGATTCTATGTCCTTGTATGTGTGTAAAGATAAATATATATTCATGGAAAAAAATTTTTGTAAAATGATAAAGAGGAAGAGATGATTAATTGGAAATCGAAATCCCATTGAATAAATGCTCTGTTTGTGCCTATAGATAACCAACAATAGTGTTTACATTTGAATATAACGTAAGATTCTATGCCTTTGTAGTGTGTAAAGGTAAATATATATTCAGGAGAAAACTCTCTTGTAAGATAATAAAGAAGAAGAGATGATTAATTGGAATTGAAAGCCCACTGAATAAATGCTCTGTTTGTGCCTATAGATAACCAACAACAGTGTTTACATTTGAATATAACGTAAGATTCTATGCCCTTGTATGTGTGTAAAGATAAATATATATTCATGGAAAACTCTCTTGTAAGATGATAAAGAGGAAGAGATGATTAATTGGAAATTGAAAGCCCATTGAATAAATGCTCTGTTTGTGCCTATAGATAACCAACAATAGTGTTTACGTTTGAATATAATGTAAGATTCTATGACCATGTATGTGTGTAAAGATAAATATATATTCATGGAAAACTCTCTTGTAAGATAATAAAGAGGAAGAGATGATTAATTGGAAATTGAAAGCCCATTTAATAAATGCTCTGTTTGTGCCTATAGATAACCAACAACAGTGTTTACATTTGAATATAACGTAAGATTCTATGCCCTTGTATGTGTGTAAAGGTAAATATATATTCATGGAAAACTCTCTTGTAAGATAATAAACAGGATGAGATGATTAATTGGAATTGAAAGCCCACTGAATAAATGCTCTGTTTGTGCCTATAGATAACCAACAACAGTGTTTACACTTGAATATAACGTAAGATTCTATGACCGTGTATTTATGTAAAGGTAAATATATATTCAGGAAAACTCTCTTATGAGATGATAAAAAAGGAAGAGATCATTCTTGTGTAAGTGAAAAATTCTTATATAATGATAGCCTAAGTTTTCTGTCTGTCTGTCCACGATTTTATGAAGCGGTTGGACTTGGAAGGGATAGAGGCATCCATATTGGATTCTTGTATTCTTGATGAGATCGGGTTAGCAAAATTCAAAGTTTATCTTCTTCAAAACTATCGATCCGATTCTAAATTAAATTGGTATAAATATGATTCATATCCCAGCGAAAAATACTGTCGTCTTCAATACGTCTGAAATCCATGCCTTCCCTCCTTTTCAAAAGTTTAATAACATTATTTCAAGCCCTAATTTTCCAGGTTAAGAGCAGGCGATTACATTTATCAATTTATTACATAATACATGGGAAAAATAATATTTTTTTCTAGCATTATTATGACATGCCTTTAACCATCTTATTAAATCATTTTTTATTTTGAATTACTCTATTTACTGTATTATTACTGTAATTATATCGTCTGAATTATTTGCATACAAAAGGAATGTGGAAAAAAATTGAAAATGCATGTTTGTAAAGAGAAAATTTTGAATCGTAGTAGAAAGTGTAAAAAAATGATAAAGCCGATTTCGGT
>CM063500.1:45149702-45154702 GCA_032207245.1 Pardosa pseudoannulata
TTATCTAGTGATGACACATTAAACACTTTGAACTCCATATAAAATGAGCAACCAACTACTTGATACTCAAAGCGCTTTGGACATCTCAAGGAGTCTAAAAACATTTGCGAACACGTGATCATACGTAAGATAATGGCAGTGTGATAAACACTGCTAAAAGTCTAAATTACCCTTTAGTAAGCTGACGCTGTCTAGATGTGATGGAAACACGAGAAACTCTATGAACATTCCAACTGAGGAAAGGGACTGCTAGATGCACAGTGCCGCTTTGTGTCTTACTGGGATTAAGAGAGTTTGCATGTGCATCAAGATACTTAAAGAAATTGGAAGACTGTAATAAAACACAGTGCTACAAGACTAAATTACCTTGCACTGAGTTGGCGTTATCTAGTAGTGACATTAAACACTTTGAACTCCACATAAAATGAGCAACGGAGCTACGTACTAAATGCCCTTTGAACATCTCAAGGGATATAAAACATATGCATGCACATGATCATACGTAAGATAATGGCAATGTGATAAACACTGCTACAAGTCTAAATTACCCTTTAGTATGTTGACGCTGTCTAGTGACGACAGAATAAACACGTTAAACACTATGAACATGCCTCACTGAGCAAAGGGACTGCTTGATGCACAGTCCCCTTTGTGTGTCTTGCTGGGACTAAAAGCGCTTTAAATGCATCAAGATACGTAAGAAAATGGGACGAGTGTAATAAACACATCGCTACAAGACTCAATTACACTGCACTGATCTGGCGTTATCTAGTAACGACACATTAAACATTTTGAACTCCGTATAAAATAAGCAATGGAACTACGTACTCAATGCAGTTTGAACATCTCAAAGTATCTAAAACCATTTGCGGGCACATGATCATACGTAAGATAATGGCAATGTGATAAACACTGCTACAAGTCTAAATTACCCTTTAGTATGCTGACGCTGTCTAGTGATGACAAAATAAACACGTTAAACACAATGAACATGCTACAAACTGAGCAAAGGAACTGCTTTATGCACAGTGCCTCTTTGTGTGTCTTGCTGCAACTAAAAGCGTTCGCACCTGCATCAAGATACGTAAAGAAATTGGATGACTGTAATAAAACACAGTGCTACAAGACTAAATTATCATGCAGTGAGCTGGTGTTATCTAGTAAAGACACATTAAACACTTTGAACTCTTTAAAATGAGCAAAGGAAACGCAATGCCCTTTGGACATCTCAAGACATCTAAAAACATTTGCGCTCACATGATCATACGTAAGATAATGGCAATGTGATAAACACAGTGCTACAAGTCAACATTACCCTGTAAGAATCTGACACTATCAAGCGACACCGGCAGGTCTGCAAATTGCAAGATGTAATTTTATTTGTTGATGATAAAATTATTTTATGCAAGCATAAATGAATTAGTAAATATATTTTCGATCGACATAAATATTGCTACAGTTCCACAGTGCTTATACACAAGCCACCCCTCTTTATTCCTTTAAAAGATTTGTTTTTAAAACCCTTAAACGTTGACTAGCATAAAGATTTATATAAATCAAAATTTATAGATAGTCAAAATTCAACTCGATTTTTATTAAAAAAATTCGAACTCTACAAAAATGAACGATAATTATTATCGAACCTTGTATAGAAATTATAGATAAAAATACAAGGAGTACGTTTATTAAACTTTCTTAAAAAATTCCATTAACAAAAAGTACTCATGATAATAAAATCTTTTTGACTGTGATATTTTGAATTCAGAAAATAAAAGACTTTGGACTCTTTGTAAGAAATGAAAAATTATATTTTATTTAACCCGTCTTTAGTTCAGTCCACTCCCTTTATAAAATGAACTTTTTCTACCACTTAAGTAAAACTATTTGTTAAGTGGGTAAAGAAAGAGTAGATTGAACATACCACGTTGTAAACATTGAAGTTATGCACAACTTGGGCACTTGAAAATGTTAAAAAGATATACAGAAATTAAACTTAATGCTTCGTTTCAAAGAGCAGTCTTTGAACCCGACAAAGATGAACATATTCAAAATATTACAAAAAAGAGTATTATTAAGAAGATAAATTTATTAAAAAATCTAACTTTTAATAGTTATTTAAGGAGACATTTTACCATTTGAAAAAGTTTTCATTTATTGTGTACTGTATTCATCGTTTCAAAATTCAGATGATCTATTGAGATGAATCTATTATAAATATCACAACAAAAATTTATTAGTACGAAGATAAATTGTTAAAAAAAATTAGCCTCTAATAACTGTTTAAAAGGACATTGTAAATTTCAAGTTAAAAAGATGAGTCTTTAAAAAGCGTATTTTTGATTTAATATGGAATAAAATATTCTGATCTGTTTAAAATAAAAAAAAAAATTAGATAATTCATGAAGGTTGGAACTTTAATAGTGGCAAACTATTTATTCACATAGAATAGAAAAGTGATTCATATCACCATGTTTTACAATTCTTCAATATAGTCGCCAGCTTTGTGTATGTTTTCAACGATGTGGAAGTCGCAGAACACCTGTAGCAGCGTCTGTTCTGTTGTTAGTTCAAATGGACCGGTCTATTGCCGCAAAATCTCTGGAACAGTTCTGAAGCGAATGCCACGAAGTGGTTTCTTTATCATAAGACTGTAAAAATAATAATGTTATGTTGGCCTAGTGTTTGAGATAGAAATTAAAACTCATTAAGAAACACATGAAAAAAGGTCTTGATTAAATTATTTCATATACTTAGATAAATGCCTAAGGAATACAAATAGTTGAATAAATTTATCATTTGCAGATCGAAGACTGCTCTCAAGGCGTCGATCCCAAGAAAAATGGCTAAACTTCTTTGCAAAGGGTTCTCCCACAAAACATGGATGCCAGCCTTTCACCTCTCTTTTTTTCTCGTAACAACCTTGTCCGCTCCAAAAAACTTTCGACTGTCCGCGGAGACAAAAAAAGAGTCCACTCCAGAACGGCGGGGGGGGGGTCAAAATCCCCCAAACGAATGGACATCTCTATTGGCTGGGAGAAGTCCGAAGTCTCTCTGCATTCAAACCGGTCCTGCCCCGGCATGTCCCCGTCGAAATCCCATGGGACCTGAACCGAATGTAACTTATTGTTACAAAGAAATAACACAAAATCACAAAATCTTAAATCTGGGGAGTAGGGTTGATCTTAAAGCACTTCCCAGCCCCATCGATCGAATAAATCAGTCGCAGATCGTGCTGTACGTGGCTGAGCATTATCATGCAGAATGACAGAGGTGTTCTTCGGAATGGCATTACTGTCCAATAGTGAGGCAACATCGTGCACTTTTGCTTCGCTGACAATAGGACGACCTGGCCGATGGATGTCTGCCACATTTTGGCTTCCTTCATTGAAGGTTTTTACCCACATTCCTACAGTTCTGTAAGTCAGTGCAAATTCCCCTAAAACCTCTTGAATCTCTAGATAACATTTTCGTGTTGTATGACCTCTGGCACACTGAATTTTTATCCATTTTCGTTGTTCTTGTTTTGAAAATATCCTGACAACACTTACTTCAAACCGCAAGATAATACAATGATCAGTTCTTCTCGTCACTCCGCATCCATATGACGTAGGAAGGACAAACTTTTTTCCTGAAATATAAAGTAGGTATTTACCTTACATGCGGTATCCGCGACATTCTTTGGTTTTGTTGCGTAGCGTTTTTACAGCAGTGTTGCCACTGTTAAAGTTCCAACGCTCGTAATTGTAAATTCTAACTTCTGTACGATTTTGTTAGGTTAAAAGGAGAATTGTCAAAGGAAATAAGCACTTGCTGCATCCAATGCTACAGAAGTTTCAGTATTTCTATGTATCGTTAGCATGCGTTATTCACTGTTAAAAGACGTTGCATATCACTTTGTATATAAATACATATGTGTATATATATATATATATATATATATATATATATATATATATATATATATATATATATATATATACATATATATACATATATACATATATATATATATATATATATATATATATATATTTATATATATATATATATATATATATATATATATATATGTGTGTGTGTGTGTGTGTGTGTGTGTACATATACATACATACGTGTATGTGTATATATATATATATATATATATATATATATATATATATATATATATATATGCATATATAGGGGGGAAGAGAAAAAGATAAAAGGTCTGTGTAGAGGAATAGGATGAAGTTATATCTTTACGATATCCCTGATTCTATCTTTTTCAATATATATAATGTTTCAAAATTAGCCGTAATTTAGAAAATGCAAAAGCTACATCTTTTCCATATAACTACCTTTAATACTCTTAAATTTATATTATTTTTTAAAACTGGAGAATTTTTTTATCACACATTCAATTACGCAGACTTGAAAAAACATACTTAAAATAAAATCAATACATTTCTTATTAACAGATTTAAATTTCCTTTTCTTGAAAATTAATTGGATTCATAATCAAATATTTCCATGATGAAAAAGTATACGAAAAAATTATTTCAACTTTTTAAATGTTTCAATTTTAAAAAACACCCATAACGAAAAAAATTCCTGATGTACTTTGAATAAAGCGTTTCAAATGCAATAAACTAAAAACACAGTTTTCTTATTTCCCGTGTTTTCGATACAGTTCCGCTCTTTTTGTAAAATTAATTTAACTGTTCAGCGGAAGTAGAAAAATATAATAAAAAGAAAAAAGTATGTTCGAAATGCACCAAGAAAAATATTGAATTTGAGGAAACTTTAATGATTAAAAGATAAAATAGTTCAATATATTTTATTTACCATTTAAAAATTCACTGTTCGTGCTCGGGAAACGGAAATACTTTCAAAGTATCTGAACAAAATAATATCGTTAAAAGATAGTGTGCGTCTGTGCATAATGCCGCTTATAACACTCTTGTTTAATATGTATGTGGCCGAGTGGTGATGGTATCAGATTGCTGTTTGGACGGTGTCTG
>CM063500.1:45174702-45178304 GCA_032207245.1 Pardosa pseudoannulata
TGCTTAGATGTTAGGAAATTTTACAACTGAATTCTGAACTTAACCGTTTCACTGGTGAAGAGATTTCATGTATATATGCTAATAATGCGGAATAAAATGCGTAGTATTTTTTTGAGAACTATAGAAATGGTTATAATTAACACTAATTATTATGTAACAAGTAATTTAATTTTTACCGACAAAAATATTCTTTATTCTCATTTATTACAAGAATGTTCTGCTGCGAAAATTCCATGAATTACTTATTTACATATACCGCAAATGAAGTTAGATCGTCTAATTCCATTACCATTTTTTACTGCATACATCACATTGTCGCAAGTTTCGCCCAGGCAATTTTTCTAAAGAAAACTTTAAAACTTTGTACTTATTGGTAGTGTTCCTGTGGCATTTTTGCTTGATAACCATTCCTCCTCTATAGCATGAATAATGATCAGTATAACACTTGTTGAGAAAGTGAAAATAGTTTCTAATTTCTATACAACAGCGAAAAGGTGTTTTTTACTACAAATAAAGAAATAAATAAACAACGCACATTTTGTTTACCGTACCACAATCCACGGCTCTACTGCATTATTACTTACCACTGTATTTTATTTAATTCTTATATTATTAAAAATCACAATTGAGTAAAATGAACACAAACTGCGATTGATTTGCATACAACTGCTCTCAGTAGATGCGAAAATTATACTAACAGTAGCGTTTCCGCATTTTCGGTACAAAACAAGAGAAGCGTTATCGCGCTTCTCCGCATCTTTGGCACATAAAAAGTGAAGCGCGATAACGCTTCGCCTCACTCTAACGGTGAATGCTTCACAGATATACGAATTTTCTTTAAAAAATAATACATTTGTTAATAAATCTGTAAACATTCAATTTTATTGGAACTTATCCGGTTCATAATTCCTCATGAATAAGTACATGAGACAGATTTTTAATATTTTAGCCTCTTAAAAATTATGCTTTTAAAATGATAGTCAATCTAATTTAGTCTAACTAAAAATTAAACAGTCTTAAGGTGTAAAAAAAATGGAATTGTAAAAGTTATCGTTTCAGAGTATCAGCAATGTGTTTTAAACGTAAATGAACATAAACAAACTTTTAAAAATAAAACTAACGTTTAATTTACTTAAAATATACAAAGAAAAGGTTTAAGGCAATTAAACATGGTATAGAATCCTTTAAACTGGTAACTTAAACTGTTAAACAATATTACTACTAGTAAAAGAAAAACATTGAAAACGATTACAAAAATGAATACATTTGACCTTACTAAAACTTAGGCTAACCCAGAACCAGGCACGAGCAGAACCTCATAAAGCGAAGTTGTTTTGCATTCCTCATTACGCAGATCGACCTCTCAAGCAACAAACAAGTTAAAATGAGCCGCTTAAGTAAGAACTTGTATTATTAAATTCGTTGGGATAAATTTCCCTTACCCAATTAGAAGCTGACTATTTTATGGAGTTGAGAAGTCGGCCTGGCCAAAGGTTAGATAAATACACGTACTTTTCACTAGTATTTTGTGTATGATTAAACAAACAAAGGTGTTTCATTTGACAACATAAAATTCAACAGTAAAATTAAAAAAGTATCACTTACCGTGAGGTATCCAATTCGGTGAAATCCAAGTTGTTATTTGATCTATATAAAAAAAGAAAAATCATATTTTAGAAATTTCATCTTACGTAGGACTAGAATACAATATTCTATGATCAATAAATTAGTGGGATTTTTTTGTGGTATTATTTAATAATGTAAAATTAGTAAGAATGTGTTGGTATTTAAGAATGTGTTGCAAAAAGACGTATTTTATCGCACGTGCGCACACACATACACATATATGTATATATATATATATATATATATATATATATATAGAGAGAGAGAGAGAGAGAGAGAGATTTATATATATAGAGAGAGAGGGACAGAGATGAGGTTTTCACAAATAGAGTAAACCAAAACAATTTTTATTTTGCATAATAAATAAAATTGTGTTGAAATGTTGTTAATATAAAGTTAATAAAAAAAGTTAAAAACAAAGTTAATATATAAAGTTAAAAAATTATATTTCAGATGTATATTTATGAAATAAAATTTTTGTTATACCTCGGAAATAACTTATATTGCATAATTATAAGGTTATAATATACCGGAATTATTAAGTATTGTGCATCCATTTTAAATTTATGATGAATAAGTATAATCCAAGAAAATTCAGGATTAATCTTTCTTAAATTTACTCGCAGGGACTTATTTCTGTTTAGATGTGAAACCTTTTACAAATAATTATGTATGTATATATATATATATATATATATATATATATATATATATATATGTGTGTGTGTGTGTGTGTGTGTGTGTGTGTGTGTGTAGTGAAGCTTTAAAGCATTTCAGCATTTAATATCAAATAATATTTTATATTTATAAAGAAAAGAGTTTTTATTAACAAAACACACATAAAATTATTAATAATTAAAATATTATAAAAGAAATATATCCTCTTTCAAAACAGAGGAAATCAGAAACATGTCCTCTTTCTAATGTGTCTTCACTACAGCTCGGTCTTTTAAAAAAATTACTAAAATTACAAATATTCAAAAATATTATAAAAGAAATATGTCCTCTTTCAATTAACAGGAAATCAGAGAAATGTCCTCTTTCTAACTTTATTTGTTTCAAATTAACCAGTTCTACAATCCTAAGTCTTATTTTAAATCACAGAAATAAATATTTTCCGATCTTATTTCTATAAAATTCTACCAATAAAAAGCACTGGAATAAAAAACATTAACTGACATCAAGATATGAAATACTGCTAATCAAAGCATTTACTTTTAAAAAAAGTTCTATTTTATATATATGTCTTCACTACAGCTCGGTCTTTTAAAGAAATTACTAAAATTACAAATATTCAAAAATATTATAAAAGAAATATGTCCTCTTTCAATTAATAGGAAATCAGAAAAATGTCCTCTTTCTAACTTTATTTGTTTCAAATTAACCAGTTCTACAATCTTGAGTCCTATTTTAAATCACAGAAATAAATATTTCACGATCTTATTTCTATACAATTCTACCAATAAAAAGCACTGGAATAAAAAACATTAACTGACATCAAGATATGAAATACTGCTAATCAAAGCATTTACTTTTAAAAAAAGTTCTATTTTATATATATATATATATATATATATGTCTTCACTACAGCTCGGTCTTTTAAAGAAATTAATTTATCTGTCGAATTTAAACAGAACGATCTTAAAACCAAGATAAAAATGTAGGAAGATGGAAACATATCCCGTAGTAGAATTGAAAAAAAAAATAAAATTCAGACAATCGTAACATTTGAAAAAGTTTAAAAGATATAAAGAAATTCAATTTACTATTTTTCTCGTTTCGAAATTTCGGTCTTCAAACCGAAGAAAGATGAGCACTTTCGAAATGTCAGTAGTAAAATATTTCATTTCGATAAATTGAGTTCAAAGCAGGCATCTTATACCTGGGTAAAAGATGTATATTTTTATGTTTCTGTAACGTTTCTTTATACTCTACGAGAGTTGCTTTCGGCATTTCAAACTAGCCAAAGTTATAAT
>CM063500.1:45178404-45190904 GCA_032207245.1 Pardosa pseudoannulata
ACCCACACAACTCACTTCATCGCGATTAGGTTGAAAGTTGCGTACATTCGACCAATTTTTTGGCTCTAGTACGTCCAGAACTGATTCCGATTACGTAGATATTATGTGCAAATGTCACCACTTATTACATCGGATGGCCCTAAATGTACGTACAAAATACGTTAAAATCAACCAGATATGGATGTAAAATGTACATCGCGATCTTATCCATATCACGTAAAACCGACCAGATTTGGATGTAAAATGTACATCGCTTTTTTATCCATATTACGTAAAATCAACCAGATTTGTATGTAAAACGTACATCCCGATTTTATCGAAATTACGTAAATTTAACAAGATTTGGTTGTCAAATGTATATCCAGATTTTGTTTATTTGTCCTAAAATCAACCAAATTTTTTTTATCAAATATACAAAGTATCCCAGCAACACTTAAATATCCCATTGAGAATGCAATTTATTCACAAATAATCTAGAAGTTTCCTGGTTTCTGAAAATGCATGAGATTTTTTGTTTTTTATATAAACCAAAGTTTTATTTAATTTTTATTTTTAAATAAAAACCACACTTTAAGAAAATCAAATATAAGTTTAACATAAAAATCTGTATAACTAAAAATATGGCTCCCATTTGGAAAAAATAATTGGTCCCACAAAAGCATTAGGTTTTATACTCTGCATACACTTTATCAAAAACCAGGAAATATGTAAATTTATTTCCGAAGAAATTTCATCCTGAATAAAATATTTTAGGGTTGCTGGATGTCTGAGATTCAGTGTATATTTAATAACAAAACTTGCTTGACTTTAGAACAAATGAACAAAATCTAGTTATACATTCTACAGCTAAAACCTGGTTGATTTTAGGACAAACAAAATCTGACTTTTGGTACACACCATACATTTAACCTTATAAGCGGCGGCATCTTAACGAAAATTTCCCTTCTAAAATGCCCAGTGTGTTAGAACTTGTTCTCTCCTAAAGCGGCCGGAAACCAAGACGGTCACTTTTCCTTCCCCCCTGGTTTGACGGGGAAGTTGACAGTTGTACCTCCCACTTCGTCGTCATTGTCCATCCCTCGTAAAAAATAGCCTTTTGTTACTCTTCCGCTTTGAGCTGATAAGCACAAAATCTGTTCGATTCTTGCTGGTAGGATTTTTTTAGGAAAAGTTTGCAATAGCATTTTGACTTCTAGCATTTTCACACAAAATCAGAGAAAAATATTTTTTTTTTTTAATAATTTCTTTTCCTAATATAGCTTTAATATTTTGGATCGTTAATCTGCCTTTTACCCTACATGTTTATTTTAAAACTAAATTTAATTATATTATACAGCCTCGTGTTTTTGGTTTTATTTTACGCATTATCGGCTTTAAAATTATTAAGATTCATGCCTTTTTTCTCAGACTTCCTGAAATTTTGTACATTGTCTTTTAATGCGTTTTTCATTAATATGGGAAAGCTTTTAAAACGCAAAGAGTTTTATTGAGCTACAAAGTGTTTAACCTGTCGAAACTACCAAATAATTCACCATAACCATATATAATTTAATACTTTTTTATATAAATTACATTCAACGTAAATAAAAATCAATACCCAATTTTTTTCACCACATGGAGTGAAAACTTACAATTAATTGTTAATATTCAGCGTCCAAGGAACGTTTCTATAAAATATTGTTGGGGGATTCAACTTTTATGAAAATATTTTATTTTAATCTAAACTTATTTCTGATGAATATTAGTGCCTAAGGTATCATTTATCTCATCTCAGGAACCCAGTTAAAAATTGAATTCTTTGAAAACAACCATTTAAAAGTCGCTTGTTTTCCTTAAAACTTTTCTTGATTTAAGAAGAAAATTTTTTTAAATAAAATATAAAATATTTTAATAATATATAAAATATTTAAATATATAAATAAATATATAAATAATATATAAAATATTTTCAAACTAATATTATTTACAGTTATCTATTTGCTCGCAACATCGCCCAATTTTTTTTTTTAAATACAGTTTATTTGTTTAATTTAAAATATATTTTGTGTCTTTTCAATTTTTCACCATGAAATGATTATTTGTATCCATTCAAATAAAAAAAAGAATATTTTTAAGAATATTTAAAAAAATTTACTTGGTACAGTTAGATATAATTAATTTGTTTTCTCACAGAAATATCACGACAGCCGTCAATTTTAAATTTTCTTCTAAATAAGTTTAGTTTTTGAGTTGTAGAATAAGGAAAATAAAGCTAATTTTGACGACTTTTGTTGTAGCTAAATGGTACCAGACCTTTTAAGTGGACTTGAATTTTTTTTTTTTTTTAATAAGAAAAAAGCTTTGTAAGGTGTAAGAGTTGTAATTATTGAATCACTTAAAATTTACGTATGAATTCAGATAGAGATTAACGTTGCAAGGGTTTCAAAGTACTCTGCTTAGTCTCGATAAAACTAAGGGGGGGGGGTCGAGGAATTCCATTAAAGTTTAAATATATTTGAAAACTTTTAAATTTCTCAAACTGGAATCATCAAAATTATTTAACAAAAATTTTGTTTTCGAAATATTTTAATTATAAACCACTTTTGTTAATTTCAACATCTGTGTTCATACATAGTTAAAGGTTAAATTGCTGAATTGATAAGCTAGTAGTATTTTAATACCTTTAAAATTTCTAGTAGTATTTTCCATGATTAAAAATTAAATTTTTTAAGGCTTATGGACTGTTTACGTTTTTAAAATTTCTTTTGTTGTAAATAAATTAACAAGAAATGCTTCTCCCCCTACCCCTATTTCTTTAACATTGTTACTTTTTACTATTGAGTATAAGGAAACTCATCCTTCTTATTGAAATAAAATTACAACGAAATACATATTCTTAATAATAATAATAATAATAAAATGAAAATCTTTGGTGCAGATACATACTTTGATCTATCTTTTGAATTTACTGATAATAATAATAAAACTATGATTTAAATATATTGACGTAACTTAATTTGTCAGTCGGTTATTTTGTTCTTAAGAGTACCTCATTAATTTAAAAATATTCATTTCTTTCTAATAACTTATAACTTTAAACTCTGAAAATTACATACTTGCGACAGCTAATCCAAAATGAAAGAATTTTTTAGAAGTTAATAACAAGCTGATAAATGAATTAGTTTTACTCATTACTAAGAAACATACATAATCTAAACATTCTATAACATTTATAAAGTTACTATTTATAGTAGTTTTTCAAAACTAAAAGACTAAATTTTTGACTGGTGATACAATAGAATAGCCAGTTCATGCATTTAAAAACAAAATTTGGACTGAAACAATAAAATAGAAATCCCATGTAAAAAGTGTAGCTAAAAACATAGATCAATTCCCTCTCATTCGGATAAATAAAAAGAAATATGAATGATGGCAAATCTAATAGTACAGTATGCTTGGTCAATTAGGTAGGGCGCTGCTCTCCGGTACCGGAATGTATGGGTTTGAATCCCACTACTGGCATGGATGTTAATAGCCATTTATAATTATCTTTATGACTTAGTTTCCCGTCAGAATTAGCCCTCGTGTAGCAAAAGAATGGGACCGTAGCGATCCAAAACAACGGACCATTTATGCTTTAATTTAAATATGTGATGAGAAAGATCCACTATCATTTGGTGACCTTCAAGAGATTACTAAAAATTGTTCAATTAAATCTTTATATTTTGGCATCATTAAAAATATTCCACTGATTTTTTATATAATTTGTTGTATGTTGTATGCTATGTAATTATGTAAATTTAAAATATCTTTCTATTAGTAAAAATACTTATGTATAATCAAATATTGATTATTTCATATTCTGTTTGCACGGTGTTATAATTTCTGTGGTTTGACAAGTTTCATAAAAATAATATTAGATTGGGTAAAAAAACCCTTCATGTTATATGCAAAGAATACTGAAGAATTCTTTTGTTCTTCTCTCTTCTCCCCATAAAATGTTTAAAAGGAATTCTGTGTTGCATTAAATTTATAAGCCTTCTATCAATTGAACACTAAACTTATGATTACCAAGTAAATTACACCCTTATATCCTTGTAAAAGCTAAGACTTTTTTTAAGCCAGTGCTAAAATATATAGATAATATTTTCCATAACAGTGACATTTTTTACATAATTAAAACTTTATGTTTTGTCATTATAAAAGAAAATACAGTAAAACCTCCATATAATAGACACCTCAGAATGAAAAACATGCCCTATATTTGGAAGCGATTCTTATATATATATATATATATATATATATATATATATATATATATATATATATATATATATATATATATATATATATATATATATATATATATATATTGAAAACTTTTATTGAGGGCATTATTTTTCAAAAACTTATTTTCGGGTTTAAAAAAAAAATCTAACAAATTTCTTTTCGCGGAACATGTATTACTTGTATTGTCAATGTTCTTAAAATTCACCCTTTTACTGAAGAAAATATTCAATTGCTTCGGTATATTTGACAATTCTTGGAATCCAATAGTTTCTCTTAATGCTAACATTTGTTTCCTTTTTTTATTGTGGTTCTGCTACTTTTGTAGCTTAATAATCAAAGATATATTTAATTTGCAGTAAAAAGAAATAGCAACTAAGATGCTGCAAAAGTTATATGTCTTTCTGGACATTTAAATATACTTTGAGTATCGGTCAGTGCAGTTTTTTTCACCTCTTAAACGTTGACATAAGTATATAATTAAAAATTAAAAAACTTAATATAATTTTTGAATTGCTTCCCTTGAGTATAATTTAACAACGTGTAAATTTTTTGTATTTACAATACAGAAAAAGAAGGAAAATCATTATCTTTTCTCATTTTGATCTAATTATATTTTACTTCAAAAGAAAAAAATAGCTTTCACTATTTAATCTTTAAATGAAAAAACGAAAAAGATATTTAGTCATTATGTTAAATATACTTTGCTAGTCACAAAACCCTAATATAATTACATTGAAATTATTATTTCACTATGACTATTCTAAGCCTATCTATACAAAGAATGCATCTCAATGTCACCATAAAAATGCACCCCAATGTCAGGCAATCTTGGAATTAGCTAAGTTGCACCGGATAAGTGTCTACGTGTGTGTATTCTTTGTTTACACACACTGCACGGAAGAAGGAGTTGGGTGGGTTCTCTCAGCCCATGACCCATACACCTCCGGCACGAAGTAAAAAAAGCCTTTTCTTTAGAATAGATAAACTTTCTCCTGATGATTTCCCTGGTCTTTTGCAGGGGACCAAAGAAACCAGTTTTTAGTGTTCCGTTCATTTCCTGGAAAATGAGAGCCCCAGATGAGAGCCATGTTCAAAAGTAATGAATATATTGGATCAAAAAGAAAGCAAATGGTAATAGGCCCATGCCATGCTGTTATGCAAAGATGTGGCTGCATTAGACGGCACTAAGGAGACCCAACACTTAAATATAAAAAAAATAGGGAATTTCAAAGAATTACATGATACTGAAATTCACCATATGGCTTTGAAAGGGAAATAGAATAGTTTGAGAACTGGTTCATAATTAGACATGATGCAAGTATCTTTTTTAGCATGCATAAAACAATCTTTACTGCATTTATTAAATTAAAACTGTATCTGTATATTACAACAGAAATTGTTTGGGCATATTCATTGTCTATATAATAATAATAATAAAAATCTTTAGGTTTAAAATTATCTCTTTCAAAAAGCATTATATAACGTTGTGCTTTAATTATACATAGTTTCTGACAAATCCTCTATATTCAAACTATAAAAAAATTATTAACGAACAATTATACTGTATAAGTTGAAGTAACTAATAAAGTAACTTAACGTTGACGTAACTTTACTGACGTAAAGTTACAAAAGGTTGTCATTGTATGCACCATAGGAAATTTTATCATTGTGTATCGACGAAACGAAGTTTTCAGGGTTAGAAATTTATTCAGTTACTAAATTAAATTTCTCTTTTAAATTTTATCTATTTGAAAACTGTATTTTTAAACATTTGACATATATTAATATAATATATACCTGTTATGCAAAAATCCAATACTTCCCCATTAAATTATACAATTTAAATTAAATGTAAAACCTCAAGACTTGAATAAGAATTAAACTATTTTTGGGAGATTTCATATCCCGAATGAACGAATATTTAAAATATTATTCTTAGTATGTATAAATATAATTCTATTATTTTGTCTTAGATAAACTTATAAATATTTTATCAACTGTTTCAACTCAAATTAAGACAATTAACAACAAACCAGGCTAAATGGCAGCAGTAACAGGATAACACTTGTTTAAAAATATATTTGTTACTTTTTAATTCTATTATATAACTAATAATCATTCGCTATAGATTAAAATATTTTTTTTCCATTCCTAAAGGTATATTTTAAAATTAGTATAAAAATTTCTTTTTTTTTAATATATTTTGTCACAAAGTAGTTATTCTATTTTTTTTTCCTAATTATTTTACACGTTGTATTAAGTCGAAATATTGGAAATCAAGGAATATATGAAAAGATCAAATGCCAATTATCTAACACTCGTGTAAATAAATAAATGGCCACCTTCGATATTTATTTTATTTTTGAAAATTTTCATAATATATTTCCAAAAATCTTTGTAGTAAAGAACTTTTTTCTTTCATATACACACAACAGAAAAAATAAATTAATAAAACTAGACGACTAGTTAAAAAGAGAAACAGAACTGTAAACTATTTAGAAGATAGTAATTCATCCATGTTCATAAAATAAGTTAAAGCTACGTTTGATATTTTAAAAATGTTTCTCATTAATATAAAATCATAATTGAAAGCAGATATAATATAAAATGTTAGTCTAAAAAAGTAATGGAAAAAAAAACCTGGAAGATTTGATAATTCTGTTAGTATGGAAATTATTTTGTCAGGAGAAATTCTCGTTTTTAAAAGTTTAAATAATATTTATGATAAAAAAGCAGCTCTTAAAACGATAAATATTTTAATATGTTAACAACATATTTTTATATACACACATTTTTCAAAACGTAATATTCTTAAGTATAAATTTGGACAATTCTTTTACTATAGAAAAAATGCGATCAGGGCCGGAACTTGGTCCTTTGGAGTCCTTGACAAAAAAAGTAGGATGCACTCTAGTCCAGAAATGCACCAATTGCCTTCTTCTTTACAACCGCAGCACCTCCCCGGTGTCAATCAAAGAAATTTGCAAGGGGGAAGGAAGAAAGAAAAAAAGCCGGCTCAGCCGCTTTAAGAGCGTTTTCGTGAACGGAGAAAAAGCCGGCTCAGCCGCTTTAAGCACGGTTTCAGAGATAGGGAAAAATCCGGCTCAGACGCTTATAGGGTTAAGTAAATCTGAAAAAACAATAAATATTAAATTTTTAAAGAGACTTAAGAATATAACACAGTGTAACAAGTCTAAATTACCCTTTTGTAAGCTGGAGTAGTATAGTGACGGCGGACTAAACACGTTAAACTTTGCGAACGTGCTTCAAACTCAGCAAAGGGACTGCTTGATGCATATTTCCCCTTTGTGTATCTTTCTGGGACTAATAGCGTTTGCACGTGCATCAAGATACGTAAGAAAATGGGACGACTGTAATAAAAGACAGTGCTACAAGACTAAATTACTCTGCACTGAGCTGGCGTTATCTAGTAATGACATTAAACACTTTGAATTCCGTATAAAATCAGCAATGGAAACTACGTATTCAATAAACTTTGAACATCTGAAGGCATCTAAAAACAAATGCGTGAACATGATCATACTTAAGATAATATCACTGTTATAAATACAGTGGTACAAGTCTAAATTACCCTTTAGTAAGCTGGAACTGTCTAGTGACACCGGACTAAACACATTAAACAATGTGAACATGCTGCAAACTGAGCATTGGGACTGCTTGATGCACATTTCCCCTTTGTGTATCTTTCTGGGACTAATAGCGTTTGCACGTGCATCAAGATACGTAAGAAAATGGGACGACTGTAATAAAAGACAGTGCTACAAGACTAAATTACTCTGCACTGAGCTGGCGTTATCTAGTAATGACATTAAACACTTTGAATTCCGTATAAAATCAGCAACCAACTACTTGATACTCAAAGCGCTTTGGACATCTCAAGGAGTCTAAAAACATTTGCGAACACGTGATCATACGTAAGATAATGGCAGTGTGATAAACACTGCTAAAAGTCTAAATTACCCTTTAGTAAGCTGACGCTGTCTAGATGTGATGGAAACACGAGAAACTCTATGAACATTCCAACTGAGGAAAGGGACTGCTAGATGCACAGTGCCGCTTTGTGTCTTACTGGGATTAAGAGAGTTTGCATGTGCATCAAGATACTTAAAGAAATTGGAAGACTGTAATAAAACACAGTGCTACAAGACTAAATTACCTTGCACTGAGTTGGCGTTATCTAGTAGTGACATTAAACACTTTGAACTCCATATAAAATGAGCAACGGAGCTACGTACTAAATGCCCTTTGAACATCTCAAGGGATATAAAACATTTGCGTGCACATGATCATACGTAAGATAATGGCACTGTGATAAACACAGTGCTACAAGTCTAAACTACACTTCAGTAAGCTGGCGCTGTCTAGTGATGACGGAATAAACACGTTAAACTTTGCGAACATGCCTCACTGAGCAAAGGGACTGCTTGATGCATATTTCCACTTTGTGTGTCTTGCTGGGACTAAAAGCGTTTTAAATGCATCAAGATACGTAAGAAAATGGGACGACTGTAATAAACACAGCGCTACAAGACTCAATTACACTGCACTGATCTGGCGTTATCTAGTAACGACACATTAAACACTCTGAACTCCATATAAAATGAGCAACGGAACCACTTGATACCCTTTGGACATCTCAAGGAGTCTAAAAACATTTGCGAACACATGATTATATGTAAGATAATAGCACTGTGATAAACACAGTGATACAAGTCTAAATTACTCATTAGTAATATGGCACTATCTAGTGACAAAGGAATAAACACGTTAAACACTATGAACATGCTTCAAACTGAGCAAAGGGACTGATTGATGCACAGTTCCCCTTTGTGTGTCTTGCTGAGACTAAAAGCGTTTTCACGTGTATTAAGATACGTAAGAGAATTGGACGACTGTAATAGAGCACAATACTACAAGACTAAATTACACTGCACTGAGCTGGTGTTATCTAGTAATGACACACTAAACACTTTGAACTCTGTATAAAATAAGCAACGGAACTACGTACTCTATGCTCTTTGAACATCTGAAGACATCTAAAAACAAATTCGTGCACATGATCATGCGTAAGATAATGGCACTGTGATAAATACAGTGCTACAAGTCTAAATTACCCTTTAGTAAGCTGACGCTGTCTAGATGTGATGGAAACACGTTAAATTCTATGAACATGCTTCGAACGAGGAAAACGACTTATTGATGCACAGTGCCACTTTGTATGTCATACTGGGATTAAGAGAGTTTGAACGTGCATCAAGATACGTAAAGAAAATGGGTCGACTGTAATAAACACAGTGCTTCAACACTAAATTACCTTGTACTGAGCTGGCGTTATCTAGTAGTGACATTAAACACTTTGAACTCCATATAAAATGAGCAACGGAGCTACGTACTAAATGCCCTTTGAACATCTCAAGGGATATAAAACATTTGCGTGCACATGATCATACGTAAGATAATGGCACTGTGATAAACACAGTGCTACAAGTCTAAACTACACTTCAGTAAGCTGGCGCTGTCTAGTGATGACGGAATAAACACGTCAAACATTATGACATGCCTCACTGAGCAAAGGGACTGCTTGATGCACAGTCCCCTTTGTGTGTCTTGCTGGGACTAAAAGCGCTTTAAATGCATCAAGATACGTAAGAAAATGGGACGAGTGTAATAAACACAGCGCTACAAGACTCAATTACACTGCACTGATCTGGTGTTATCTAGTAACGACACATTAAACATTTTGAACTCCGTATAAAATAAGCAATGGAACTACGTACTCAATGCACTTTGAACATCTCAAAGCATCTAAAACCATTTGATAGCACATGATCATATGTAAGATAATGGCAATGTGATAAACACTGCTACAAGTCTAAATTATCCGTATGCTGACGCTGTGTAGTGACGACAGAATAAACACGTTAAACACTATGAACATGCTACAAACTGAGCAAAGGGACTGCTTGATGCACAGTGCCTCTTTGTGTGTCTTGCTGCAACTAAAAGCGTTCGCACCTGCATCAAGATACGTAAAGAAATTGGATGACTGTAATAAAACACAGTGCTACAAGACTAAATTATCATGCAGTGAGCTGGTGTTATCTAGTAAAGACACATTAAACACTTTGAACTCTTTAAAATGAGCAAAGGAAACGCAATGCCCTTTGGACATCTCAAGACATCTAAAAACATTTGCGCTCACATGATCATACGTAAGATAATGGCAATGTGATAAACACAGTGCTACAAGTCAACATTACCCTGTAAGAATCTGACACTATCAAGCGACACCGGCAGGTCTGCAAATTGCAAGATGTAATTTTATTTGTTGATGATAAAATTATTTTATGCAAGCATAAATGAATTAGTAAATATATTTTCGATCGACATAAATATTGCTACAGTTCCACAGTGCTTATACACAAGCCACCCCTCTTTATTCCTTTAAAAGATTTGTTTTTAAAACCCTTAAACGTTGACTAGCATAAAGATTTATATAAATCAAAATTTATAGATAGTCAAAATTCAACTCGATTTTTATTAAAAAAATTCGAACTCTACAAAAATGAACGATAATTATTATCGAACCTTGTATAGAAATTATAGATAAAAATACAAGGAGTACGTTTATTAAACTTTCTTAAAAAATTCCATTAACAAAAAGTACTCATGATAATAAAATCTTTTTGACTGTGATATTTTGAATTCAGAAAATAAAAGACTTTGGACTCTTTGTAAGAAATGAAAAATTATATTTTATTTAACCCGTCTTTAGTTCAGTCCACTCCCTTTATAAAATGAACTTTTTCTACCACTTAAGTAAAACTATTTGTTAAGTGGGTGAGAAAAGAATAGATTGAACATACCACGTTGTAAACATTGAAGTTATGCACAACTTGGGCACATGAAAATGTTAAAAAGATATACAGAAATTAAACTTAATGCTTCGTTTCAAAGAGCAGTCTTTGAACCCGACAAAGATGAACATATTCAAAATATTACAAAAAAGAGTATTATTAAGAAGATAAATTTATAAAAAAAATCTAACTTTTAATAGTTATTTAAGGAGACATTTTACCATTTGAAACAGTTTTCAAGGATTGTGTATTGTATTCATCGTTTCAAAATTCAGATGATCTATTGAGATGAATCTATCATAAATATCACAACAAAAATGTATTACTACGAAGATAAATTATTTAAAAAAAATTATCCTCTAATAACTGTTTAAAGGGACATTGTACCTTTCAAGTTGTAAAGATGAGTCTTTAAAAAGCGTATTTTTGACTTAATATGGAATAAAATATTCTGATCTCTTTAAAATTAAAAAAAAATATATATCATTCTCGAAGATTGGAACTTTAATAGTGGCAACTATTCATTTACATGGAGTACAAAAGTGATTTATGTCACTGTGTTTTACAATCCTTCAATATAGTCGCCAGCTTTGTGTATGTTTTCAACAATGTGGAAGTCGCAGAACACCTGTAGCAGCGTCTGTTGTTAGTTCGAATGAACCAGTCTATTGCAGCAAGAATCTCTGGAATAGTTCTGAAGTGAATGCCATGAAGGGGTTTAGTCCTCATAAGACATAACACAAAATCCCAAGGTCTTAAATCTGGGGAGTATGGTTGATGGTAAAGCACTTTCCAGCCTCATCGATCGAATAAATTAGTTACAACTCTTGCTGTATGTGGTCGAGCATTATCATGCAGAATGACAGAGGTGTTCTTCAGAAAGGACAGAATTATTCTCATGTTTAGGCATTCCTCCAGAATGTGCAGCACAGTCTTATGCGCAAATCCCGTCTTTCGGGCCAGCTCACGAATCGTTTGGCATTACTGCCCAATAGTGAGGCAACAGCATGCATTTTTCATCTCTGGCACTAGGACGACCTGGCGGATGCCTGTCTGCCACATTTTTGCGTCTTTCATCGAAGGCTTTTACCCATCTTGCTACAGTTCTCTAAGGCAATGCAGATTCCCCGCAAGCCTCTTGAATCCCAAGATGTACGACCTCTGGCACACTGAGTTTTTATACATTTCTGTTGTTCTTGTTTTGAAAATATCCTGACAACACTTACTTTAAACATCAAGATAATACAAGGATCAGTTCTTCTCGTCACTCCGCATTCATGTGACGTACGAAGGACAAACTTTTTTCCTGAAATATAAAGTAGGTATTTACCTTACATGCGGTATCCGCGACAT
>CM063500.1:45210904-45223404 GCA_032207245.1 Pardosa pseudoannulata
CAAATAATATATAATTTTTATATATAATATATATATATATATATATATATATAAATATATATATAACATATATATATATAAATGTATCAAAAATTTTGTTAAAAAACAAACTATATATATATAAACATAAACAAACTATTCTTTAAAATATTATAAAGAAATATGTCCTCTTCCGAACATGTATATATATATGACCATATAATATATTGTGTGTATATATATATGTATATATATAATATATATATATAAATATATATATATATATATATATATATATATATATATATATTATAAAATATATATATATATATAAATATATATGTATATGTATATATATAGCTTCAAACCGAAGAAAGATGAGCACTTTCGAAATGTCAGTAGTAAAGTATTTCATTTCGATAAATTGAGTTCAAAGCGGACATCTTATACCTGGGTAAAAGATGTATATTTTTATGTTTCTGTAACATTTCTTTATACTCTACGAGAGTTGCTTTCGGCATTTCAAACTAGCCAAAGTTATAATATTTTCTTTGATTCTTACAAGCGTAATAAAAATGAAAAATTTCAATAAAAATAAAATATATGTGAGCATACACATATGTGTGAATACCCAAGTTTATATATATTTATATTTATAGAAGCAAACAGAAATACAAAATTTCAATTAAATCAATTTGTTTACACCCACCCAACTACGTGTATACATCTATACAAATGGCTGTATATAAGTTTATATATATATATATATATATATATATATATATATATATAAGTTTATAATATATATAGAGTAATTTAAGAGATTTTAATTAGGGATTCTTTTATGGGAGTAATGCGCCTCGCGTTATATCACATAAATACGGCTCACGCGCAGTGATATGTGAAAAACAGGATGCACTGTCCACGGTCACACGTGGCTCCTCGAAGCAGTGAAAAATGCCTTTGTTGCAGTTACAAATATGAGACACCATGTTATTTGTGATGGATTAATAAAGAGAAGAAAAAGAATTACTTGAGAGTGGAGATTATATATTTTACTAGTGTGTTTACTACCACGACAGTTATATATATATATTTATATATATATGTATGTTATGTATGTATATATGCATTATAAATATAAATATATTTAATATATACATATATGTATATATGTATATATTATGCTTATATATGTGTATGTAGTATATATGTACATATATAATTTATGTGAGTATATATAATGTACATATAAATTGTGTATGTGTTTTTTCATATAACTGTAAAATATTAACAAATTGTACATACTTTCTCAGCGGAATTGTACCACGGGCGTTTCACAAATTTAGTTATTGTTAAATCTCTGATCGAAAATTATTTAATTTTTTAACCAAATTTACATTTATATGAAAGTAAAACAAATACAAATATGTTAAAAAAAATAAACAAAAGATTTTTGTCAAGAAAAAAAATACATTTTTTTAGTGGATAAATTTATAAATATCGTAAATATGAAAAATCAAATAAATAGTTGTAGTATATGTTTTAATTATTTCCCGTTCTTTGTTTGGTTCCGCATCGACTGATTAAAATAGTTTTAGTCAATTTTTCCAGAATCTATGTAGTAGACAGGAAATGGCTTTCGTTTTCCTGTATATTATTTTTGCCACAAACAAACCGTTGTTCTAATGTACTAGTATGTGATCAAGTATCAAACTCAGAAAACATATAGTACGTTTGCATACATGTGTTTATAAATGAAGGTAATTATTAAACTCTTATTTAACGCTTTAACTTATTTTTCATCTTAACTCTCTATGCGGTTCGCACGTACAATTCCTCCAAGCCGATGATGTCTTCAAAGACGTTGTCACGTACAATTTTTGACCTCCAAAAACGTTCCGAAAATGGATGTATTGTACATTTCTGCCAGTGTTTTCCCCCATGGAGTTTTGAGGTAGGAGGGTCAAGTCGATTGTTTAGAAACTGCACCACTACTCCCTAAGGCACAAAGACGCTGATAACTTTTCATGGCTTTGTAAATCTCTATTTCGAAGTATTTCGTTTGCGGTAACAGATGTATCTCTAATTGCATCCCTTAAATAGCTTGGATGACTTTCGTAAAAAAATATAAATCATTCTCTTAAAGAATATTTTTATTTGTACTTTTAGAATCCATTATTTCTTATGGGATGATCTTCGAGACTTGACGAGCTTTATGTGTATTAAAAATTAACAATCTATAATGTCTATTTATATATCTATTTATAACCGGAAGTAAAGAAACAATAACGAGGGTGGGTTTCCCGTATTCCAATCTAGTCGACAAAGGACATTTGAAAATAATATATTCTGTGAAAAACATCTTGACAATTTTTAAAAACAAAACCAGGGATATGGTGTTACAGATATAACTTATATACTGTCTGTAAGACACAATGAATAGTAAAATTTGGACTGTTCTGTTAAAATTTGTTCCTTTAAAACAAAACAACATTGTTTTTCAGCTAATTATATCGATAAATAGAATACATCACCGAAATTAATTTACCACACTAAAACATTTCACTTTATATTGATGAAATACTTCTTTTATATTTCCGCGAAAACAAAATCTTACAATATATAAATTTAAACATTAATATTTGCAAAATCGTATGGCCAGTTAATCAGTTAAAAAACCAAAATCGCTTCAGCACGTAAGTCCCCGCTTTAATACAACGCTTAATAAACCATACCTTCGGATGATTCTGAATGCCAAGTGCAGGAAAAATAGCTGCACTTGCCTCAGTGCCATAGTATGCTGTTCTTCTCCAGTAGCCCATACATATAAAGCGTG
Source organism: Pardosa pseudoannulata (assembly GCA_032207245.1). Taxonomy (NCBI): domain Eukaryota; kingdom Metazoa; phylum Arthropoda; class Arachnida; order Araneae; family Lycosidae; genus Pardosa; species Pardosa pseudoannulata. Next base: position 45,213,723 of record CM063500.1, read on the forward strand.
ATTTTCAATTTAGTGCGCAGTGTGTACACATCAGAACTTCCTATGTTCGTTTGCGTGCTACGTGGTGCAGCACCTAGTACCGCACGCACTGCGGGAATACAAGCAAGCAAATCAACATAATATTTGAATATATTATAAATAATATTTATTATATACCATATGAAGATAGGTAGACATAGGTGCAGAAAATTATTGTCCCTGATAATTTTGCCAGGGTGTGCAGTGCACACCCTGCACATATGGACCACACGCCACTGTTGTACGAGTACCAAATTTCACCTTATTTGGTTGTTTGGATCTTGAGTAATAAGGGAACAAACAAACAGACAACAAATTAGTCTTATATAGAGAGAGATACATCCTCATCATCTCATCTCATCATCACCACAAAAACATACAAAATCACTCTCAATGACCAACTTGCATGATTACCTTTTTTTTCTCTTTTTTTGGTTCATTATCACACGGCTCAGAACAGGCACATGGAGCACTACTTTTGGCTGGAGAAGACCAGTGGGAGGTTGGAATGGAACGAAACCTGTTTAAGAACCTTCCCCATGTAAGTTTGTATACGTGTACCAAATTTCACATTATTTGGTTGTCTGGATTTTGAGTTATAAGGGAACAGACAAACAGACAACAAATGCGTCTTATATAGACAGAGATATTAAAAAAATTATATTACTTTTAAATACGCATTTTATATATTAAAACTACATAAGTTTACTTTAATGCAACTTTATTAAATTAATTTCAACTGATTCAAACGTATGCAATCGTAGTTAATTCCCTTCGTCATTAAAATTCTTAATTTCCTGCACTTAACCGTACAAGGACGCCTAAACAAACATATTCTTCCAAATACCACTTCTAAAAATCGTTAACGGCGAAGTATTTGAATTGTTCAAATCAAAGACATTCGATCGTTAGTGAAAAAAATATTTTCTCCATGTCTCAAAATAGTCTGCTCTTTTCCAGAAATTAATTTTCCGTGGAATTTAATCGTAGCCATCAGACAAGTGGGTGAAAAAGGAGAAGGTTAAACATACTCTGAAGGAAAAAAATATATATAATATAAACTCGGATAAGGCTGTTACACTATTTAAAAAAGGTTAAAGGGTAAAGATAAATCCAATTTACTACTTTACATGATTAGATAGTTTGTCATTAAACTGAGAACTAACAATAAAAAAGTATAAATTCATTTAAAATATCTATATTTCAATTCCAAGAATATTAGCTTAACGATTATGTGTGATATCTTATTAAAAAATAAACATTAATTTTAAATTCTTTGTTCTACGTGTAACAATAAGTTACATTTTGTTCAGCTCTTTTTACCTCTTCCAGTGAGTCATTGTCAAAGACATATCAGAACAGGACCGGTTTGAATTAGATGGAAACTTCGGACTTCTCCCAGCCAATAGAAGGACCCGTTGGTTTGGGGGATTTGGACCACATTTAGAGCAATCACCGCTGACCTTCCACTTCTTAATCACATAGGCTACTGTCGATTTTGGGTACTTTAGATCGCTAGATATGTCCCTTAAGGATCGGCCACATTTGTGATACCCGATAATTACACCTTTCTCAAAATCAGAGAGCTCCAAACTGCGCGGCATCTTGCATACGATTGATGCCGATGCTGTTTCTTACACGATGTATACCGGCGTAGACCGTGACGTACCTCAGGACAGCAGATATGGCCATTTGCATAAGTTTACAAATAGTTATTGTAGACAGTGTATAAGTACATATATATATATATATATATATATATATATATATATATATATATATATATATATATATATATATATATATATATATACATATATATATATATATATATATATATATATATATATATATATATATATATATATATATATATATATATATATATATATATATATATATATATATATACATATATATATATATATATATATACATATATATATATATATATATAACACATATATATATACATATATATATATACATATATACATATATACATATATATATATACATATATATATACATATATATATACATATATATATATATATACATATATATATACATATATATATATATATACATATATATATATATATATATATATATACATATATATACATAAATATACATATATATACATATATATATATATATATAAATATACATAACATATACATATATATATATACATATATATATATACATATATATATATACATATATATATATACATATATATATATACATATATATATATACATATATATATATACATAGATATATATAGCTTTATCAAATATCAGACACTACTATCAATCTTCAATATATATATATATATATATATATATATATATATATATATATATATATATATATATATATATATATATATATATATATATATATATATATATATATATATATATATATATATATATATATATATATATATATATATATATATATATATATATATATATATATATATATATATATATATATATATATATATATATATATATATATATATATATATACATGTATATACATATATATATATATACATATATATATATAATGTGTGTAAAAACATATATATGTATATATATATACATATGTATATCAATACAATATATATATACATATATATATATACATATATATATATATATATATATATATATATATATATATATATAAATATATATATATATATATATATATATATATATATATATATATATATATATATATATATATATATATATATACAGAATTGAGAATCTGGCAATATAGAATGCTTATATTCAAACTCTGTTCGCTCAATTCATTTTTAAAAATTTTTAATTTCCTTTACTTAACCTTTAAACATATTCATACAAAATAATATGCAAGCAAATTTTTTTTTAATAGTTTTCAGAGAATCCTTACAAAAAGCGCTATTAGATGAGTATTTGAATTCTGCAAAATCAAAGACACTTGATCTTTAGAAAAAAAAAATTATTTTACTTTCGATGTCTCAAAATAGTCTGCTCTTTTCAAGAAATTAATTTTGCCGTGGCATTTGAGGGGAACTACTAGACAAGTAGATAAAAAAAGAAAAAGTTGAGAACATATTGCGCGGAATATATTTAATACAAATTGTATCTTCTATATTAAAATTGTATCTTATATATTAAAATCTAATTGTAACTATCTACTTTCCTCTTGAATCTTTGAACTTCCGAAGGTACCAAAAAACGTGGAACGATACCGAAAAGTTATTGGGACTTTCGCGATCCGATGTTCCAGTTAGTTCGAAAGATATTAATGTAAAACCAACCAAAATGCCAGTTTAATTTTGTGGCATGAGCATTACCATTGTTAGGATGGTGTTGAAAAATATACAGATTTATTCAATGTTGGCATATTACAGCCTAATATTTTGGTATTCCGAGTAACATGCAAATGTATCTAAGCTATGAAAATTAAGGTTTAAATATTTACATTTATGATGGCACTTATGTATGTGAGACTATTTTTGCATCTGGTAAACGTTAAACTCATCTTTTTTTAGAAAAGCATTATTTTTTTCTGTTTTATTATCTTCGCGAGATTTTTGTCTTCAATAGTTATAAACTCGCCATGTTCTATCAAATTTTTGCTTGTATTTCTCAGCTGCAATTTATGATGCAAAAACTAATATATGGTTATATATTTTGTTGCTTGAAATTGGAATTTATTTAAAAATCTTATACACTAGAAAAATTAGGCAAATGATGTACTTAGGTACAAGGAACGAATAAGTTTTCGTTCTAGAAAAGGCAACTATGAAATGTAAACAAAACTGAAATATTATTGCCTTTTGATGAAGTTGTTAAGAATACTGTACAGATGTAATTTGCATGGTATCTCGCCAAATTCGCCAAGGAACCAATATCTCGCCAAATTGGCGAGATATTGGCGAAGTTTTGGGGAGACTCATTTTTGGTGCCAAACTTGGCGATATATATTTCCAAATTTGGCTATTTGGCGACATTTGTTACCGAACCCCTTTCTCTCAATTTTACTAGAAGCTTGTGGAAATTTCCAGAAACCTGAAAACTATATAAAGGGCCGTGAGTTGTCATAAAAAGTCAGTTCACGCTCAGATCTGCTGAAAGTAGGACCTGTGCTAATGCTCTCCGTATTGTTCTGAAAAAGTTTTCCAAAAGGATGCCAAGTTTTATCGCCATCTGTTGTAATTGTGATTCATTTGGAGTGTTAATAAATTGTTATTGCTCTTGTCTTATCCAAAATCTATTCAATCAACAAACTTTACGTGAGAATTTTGCAACAATATAATTGCTTTCTGTTCTCCTAAAAATTTACATCACTTTAAGTGAATATTAAACTCTCTGCATTCGTTATTAAAAGTTTAATTTTCTTTACATACCCTTAATACTATTCATCATTAAACATATTTTCATACAAACCTTTTTTTCTCAATATCTTTCAAATACCATCCATAAAAAGCAAGAAAAGGATTCATAACCGCTAAACTTTTCAATTCAGAAAATCGAAGACATTCTCTGAATTTATTAAATAAAATATTTTATTTGCATTTCTCAAAATAGTCAGCTCTTTTATACAAATTAATTTTGCCTTCACATTTGAAGAATTATTAGAAAACGAGTGGGTTTGGAAATACTAGTTAAAAAAGGTTAAAGGGTTAAAATAAATTCAATTTACTTTTTTGCGTGGTTTTATATTCGTCCACTGAAATAAGAACTGCAAATAACAAAAGACGAGTACTTACGAATTATCACTATTTCATCTCCATAAGTTCACGAGCAATCACCTATTTGGTCGGTAAGTAAAATATATGCTATATTATTTCATTGGTTCGAATCCCACGTTATTGGTTTATTGGTAATTCGTTATTGGTTGTTCGGCTTTAAGCAGTAGGTTTTGATCTCTTCAGACTTTGTGTTGAAAAAAAATAGACCGCAGTACTTCGAGCTAAACCAAACTAAAAATCTAGATTATTTCCTGTGAGAAATAGCGGTTGGAATTAGTTTATCAAGGCCAAGTTAATTTAGAAACAGAATCAGTAGCTCATCTCCAAGGTACATGCGCTTTAGCGAACACTAAGGGGTTAAAACGTGCAGTAAATGGCTCCACAAGGTGTGCATACGTGCTGCCATATGCGCGGAGAACATCTCGAATATCTTCCTATTTAAAATTATGCAAATACCGATGTTCGTGTTTCGAATAGAGAAAATTTTTTCGTAAACCGGATATAACGTATCATGAGTATTCTCTCACATTTTTCTCGAAAACTATGGATCGTAGAAGTACAGTTCTTTCGGCACTTTTTATGTATTCCAAACAACGAATCTAATTGTGTAGAGTTTATATGGACTTCTTGTGACACTTCTTGTACAAACTGACGGACAAAAAATGTAAGCCATACTACAAAAAATATAACCTATGGCATTTTTATATTTAATAAATTTACAATTACACGTCGCAATAAAACAATTGTTCAAAAAACTGCGCACTATATTGTAGAATATTATTATATACGATGGTTAGAACTTTAATAGTGACAACACTGCTGTAAAAACGCTACGCAACAAAACCAAAGAATGTCGCGTATACCACATGTGAGCTACATACCTACCTTACCTCTCTCAGCAAAAAGACTCGTCCTTCCTACATCAGACGAATGTGGAGTGACGCAAAGAACTGATCGTTGTATTAGCTTGCGGTCTATAGTAAGTGTTGTTAGAATGTTTAGAAAACAAGAACAACGAAAATGTAATAAAAAGTCAGTGTGCTTAAGGTCGTACATCCGGACAATGTCCTTTAGGGCTTCAAGAGGCTTGCGGGGAGCCTGCAATGCTCACAGAACTGTAGCAAGATGAGTAAAAGCCTTCAATGAAGGACACCAAAATGTGGCAGGTCGTCCTAGTGTCAGCGATAGAGAAGTGCATGTTGTTGCAGCACTAATGGACAGTTATCGATGCCAAGCAATTCGTGAGCTGCTCCGAAAGACAGGATTTGCGTATACGACTGTGCTGCATATTCTAAAGGAACGCCTGAGCAGGAAAAAAATTCTGCACTTTCTGCAGAACGTTTCTATCATTCTGCATGACAATGCTCGGCCACATACAGAGCAAGCGATGACTGATTTGTTCGATTCATGGAGCTAGGAAGTGCTTTACCATCAAACATACTCCCCAGATCTAAGCCCTTGAGGCTTAATTCCTATGATGAAGAAACAACTTCGTGGCATTCGCTTCAGAACTGTTCCAGAGATACTTGAGGCAAAAGACCGGTCCATTCGAATCAACAGAACAGGCGCTGCTATAGGTATTCTGCGACTTCCACATCGTCGGAAACGGGTTATACACAATACTGATGACTATATATAGAAGGACAGTAAAGCATGGTAGCATGAATCACTTTTGTATTCCATGTAAATAAATAGTTTGGCTGGGATTTGGTTAACCATCCAACATACTCCGCAGATCTAAGCCTTTGTAGTTTAATTCCTCTGATGAAGAAACAACTTCGTGGCGTTAGCTTCAGAACTGTTCCAGAGATTCTTGCTGCAAATAGCCGGTCCATTCGAACTACCAACAGAACTGGCGATGCTACAAGTGTTCTGTAACTCCCACATCGTCGGAAACGGATTATACACAACGCTGATGACTATATAGAAGGACTGTAAAACATGGTGGCATGAATCACTTTTGTATTTCATGTAAATAAATAGTTGCCCCTATTAAAGTTCCAATCCTTAATTGGTTAATAATTATAATTAATAATTATTAACAGTTCTTAGCAAATTACCTTGCCTAACAAATAACAAAAAATTATTAAATTTCCAATTATTCCGTTTATTACGTTTTACTAAATACAGAATTATAAAATAAATAATTGAAATAACATAACGGACATCCGTTTACATAAAACTTTATTCTTTTTTAAAATTTAAAGCATTTAGATTCAATCTAAACTCATCCCATTCGTTAGTAAATACCTTAAATTATTTTACTTAACAGGATAATTCATAATCAAACATTTTCTTTTAAGTACAGCCTTTAAAATTAAAATAATTCAAATCCCACTTATAAAAAGTGCTACTGTAGAAATCAGGGAGATTTTAATTTCTACAATTCAAATACATTTGCCTTTTTTTAAAAGGGGAAAATAAAAATTATTTTAATTTTCATGTCTTAATATAGCCTGCTCTTTTCAAGAAATTAATTTTACTAAATAGAGAATTATAAAATAAATAATTTAAATAACTTAACAGACATTCGTTTACATAAAACTTCATTCTTTTTTAAAATTTAAAGCATTTAGATTCAATCTAAACTCATCCCATTCGTTAGTAAATACCTTAAAGTATTTTACTTAACAGGGGAATTCATAATCAAACATTTTCATTTAAGCAAAGCCCTTGAAATCAGAATAATTCAAATCCCACTTATAAAAAGTGCTACTGTAGAAAGCAGGGAGATTTTAATTTCTACAATTCAAATACTTTCCACTTTTTTAAAAAAGGAATGTAGAAATTATTTTAATTTTCATGTCTTAATATAGCCTGCTCTTTTCAAGAAATTAATTTTACGAAATACAGAATTATAAAATAAATAATTTAAATAACTTAACAGACATTCGTTTACATAAAACTTCATTCTTTTTTAAAATTTAAAGCATTTAGTTTCAATCTAAACTCACCGCATTCGTCAGTAAATACCTTAAATTATTTTACTTAACAGGAGAATTCATAATCAAACATTTTCATTTAAGCAAAGCCCTTGAAATCAGAATAACTCAAATTCCACTTAGAAAAAGTGCTACTGTAGAAATCAGGGAGATTTTTATTCCTACAATTCAAACACATTCGATTCTTTTAAAATAGGAAAATAGAAATTATTATTATTTTCATATCTTAATATAGCCTGCTCTTTTCAAGAAATTAATTTCACTAAATAGAGAATTATAAAATAAATAATTTAAATAACTTAACAGACATTCGTTTACATAACATTTTATTCTTTTTTAAAATTTAAACATTTAGATTCAATCTAAACTCGTCCCATTCGTTCGTAAATACCTTAAAGTATTTTACTTAACAGGGGAATTCATAATCAAACATTTTCATTTAAGCAAAGCCCTTGAAATCAGAGAAATTCAAATCCCATTTAGAAAATGTGCTACTATATAAATCAGGGACATTTTAATTTCTACAATTCAAAGACATTCAACTTTTTTTAAAATAGGAAAATAGAAATTATTATTATTTTCATATCTTAATATAGCCTGCTCTTTTCAAGAAATTAATTTCACTAAATAGAGAATTATAAAATAAATAATTTAAATAACTTAACAGACATTCGTTTACATAAAACTTCATTCTTTTTTAAAATTTAAACATTTAGATTCAATCTAAACTCGTCCCATTCGTTAGTAAATACCTTAAATTATTTTACTTAACAGGGGAATTCATAATCAAACATTTTCATTTAGGCAAATCCCTTAATCAGAATAATTCAAATCCCACTTATAAAAAGTGCTACTGTAGAAATCAGGGAGATTTTAATTTCTACAATTCAAACACATTCGACTTTTTTAAAATAGGAAAATAGAAATTATTATTATTTTCATATCTTAATATAGCCTGTTCTTTTCAAGAAATTAATTTCACTAAATAGAGAATTATAAAATAAATAATTTTAATAGCATAACAGACATCCGTTTACATAACATTTTATTTTTTTTTTCAAATTTAAAGCATTTAGATTCAATCTAAACTCATCCCATTCGTTAGTAAATACCTTAAATTATTTTACTTAACAGGGTAATTCATAATCAAACATTTTCATTTACGCAAAGCCCTTAAAATCAGAATAATTCAAATCCCACTTATAAAAAGTTCTACTGTAGAAATCAGGGAGATTTTTATTCCTACAATTCAAACACATTCGATTTTTTTAAAATAGGAAAATAGAAATTATTATTATTTTCATATCTTAATATAGCCTACTCTTTTCAAGAAATTAATTTCACTAAATAGAGAATTATAAAATAAATAATTTTAAATAACATAACAGACATCCGTTTACATAACATTTTATTCTTTTTTTTTTCAAATTTAAAGCATTTAGATTCAATCTAAACTCACCGCATTCGTTAGTAAATACCTTAAATTATTTTACTTAACAGGAGAATTCATAATCAAACATTTTCATTTACGCAAAGACCTTAAAATCAGAATAATTCAAATCCCACTTATAAAAAGTGCTACTGTAGAAATCAGGGAGATTTCAATTTCTACATTCGACTTTTTTAAAAAAGGAATGTAGAAATTATTTTAATTGTCATGTCTTAATATAGCCTGCTCTTTTCAAGAAATTAATCTTGCCTTGGAATTTACTCTGAACTAAAGAGACAAGTGGTTGAGAAGAGGCAGGATATTGAAAACATGCACCGTAATATGAACTGTCATGTCTGTTACATTATTTGAAAAAGGTTAAAGAATAAGATGAAATCCAATTTGTACTTTTTCTTGGTTATATGTTCCAACTAAGAACTTTACTATAAGCTGTAAAGTCACAGCTAAAGTATTTCAAGAGGATAAATTTAGTGCCAGGTTAAACATCTGTCTATGACTTTCTTG
>CM063500.1:45235904-45240904 GCA_032207245.1 Pardosa pseudoannulata
TTCTTGTGGGATGATCTTCGAGACTTGACGAGCTTTATGTGTATTAAAAATTAACAATCTATAATATCTATTTATATATCTATTTATAACCGGAAGTAAAGGGACAATAACGAGGGTGGGTTTTCCGTATTCCATTCTAGTCGACAAAGGGTGAAGTACAAAATCATAGAACGCTTTGGCCACTGACACAATAAACCTTTAGCGTATTTTTGGAGACTTTTTCTTCCTCGGTGTGTTCTACTTGGAGGGTTAAAGTTGATTAGAGATAGTCAGATATTTGTTATATTTGTATATTTACTAACCACTGATTCTCTCTAATCAACTCTGGTGAGACCGGTTCTAAGCACGGGAAATAAATAATTAAATTCTGTTAATTTCGAAAATAATCACGTATTACTTCCTTTAACGGAATAAGGCGATTTCACTCAGCAAAGCACCTTTCAACTTATAACAATTCTGACTTTATTTTCAAACGGAAGGGCAGTTTATTGTGTGTCTGTTGGCTGTTATAAACCCGAAAATGAATGGGAAGGGCATTATAGTAGTTCGCGACGTTGTGACAAAAATGCTCTATACACAATAACATGGAAAAATATGGGGCATGTACTCATACTCACAAATGCACAGACGCACAGATGTATACATGCACATAAAAACAGACAATCACATACACAATCCCCTATTTAATAATAGCCTAAGTTATCTGTCCGCAAATTTATGAAGCGGTTGGACCTGGAATGGATACAGGCATCCATTCAAAGCGAATAAAGTTTATCTTCTCCTAAACTATCGATCCGATTCTAAAATAAATTTGTATAAATATGCTACATATCACAGCAAAAAATACTGTCGTCTTTAAAACGTTCGAAATCCACCCCTTCGCCCCTTTTCGAGAGTTTAATGCCGTTATTTCGAGCCCTATTTTCCACGGTTAAGAGCAGGCGATTAAATTTAACCATTTATCACTTAATAAATAGGAAAATAACAATTTTTTTCTAGCATTGTGACGTCATTCCTTTAACCATCTCATTTAATCATTTCATATTTTAAACTCTTTAAATCTTTCTTATTATAATATCTTTTACCACTGAACTTAGATATTACGTAAATGATTTTCTTTTATATTTGACGGGTACATATGTGATAATTTTAAATTGAATCATCGATTATTTTTTGTTACGATAAAAATTTTATTATCGGTATTAACAATAATTTCTTTTCGTATAAGTCTAGGAGTCTATTTCACGGACTACTAAATATCTAACTTTTAATTTATATATCTTTGGAAATTGAGAAGTTTGTTCGTTTGTGTGTTTGTTTGTTATACATAACCACACGGTTTGACTAAATGAATTCAATGTGATTCTAAACTGCATTACAGGATCGGGAGACTCTAGAGGAGTATGACGATAAATAAATTATTGAGAGTGAACCAGATAATTCTCAGACAAAAAACAAACCATTTTTTACCTGCCTCATGGGGTACTTAACAGTTCTGGAATATTAAAAATTTTACTAATCCCGTCATATGATGGGCTATATGCTAGTATATATATATAAGCTCATAGTCATACATATACATGTGACGAACCGTAGACATACACATCATCCATCAATACCCGCGGAATGTAGTCGTGTCCATAGGGAGTCCGCTATGGAAACAGCTGAGTCGAGTGCCCGAATCCTAGAATGGGACACTAGACTGTTTTTCTTCGAAGTGTAGCATGCAGAGGCACCAACAGCAAAATATCACCAACTTCAACCAACTAATTACTTTCTTCCAATCTGACATCATTACAATTACAAAGCACACATCTGAACCTTACGTCCTGTTAACAAGGAACAGTATGAGATTTATATACCTGAACGAGGGTACCATACCCCCTATTAAACTATTTTTCGTTCGATTATCTAACATTAGTTTAAAGCTTTTCAATTTCAGCGAGTCATTAACGTGATATTGATTGTGTGTTAGAATTCTTAAATGGGTATTTTATTGCATTACGTCAACCTATGTTGAATTCAAACTTCATTAAAATCTGGTTGGTTCTTCTGGAAATCAGAAATGACCAAATCGGAGAATCCCATAATTTGTACAAAAGTGTATTTTTTGCTTCATACCAAGCCTTTGATCTGGGAATTTAAGACCCCAAAATGATAGGTTCTATATATTTTAAAATTTAATTTAGTTTTTAGAATATAAAATTTTAGTATTTATAGCACCAGCAATATAAAAGATTTTGAGAATAAAATAATTTAGCTTCTTCAATATAACACATTTTATTACAGTTTTCTTCATAAACATTAAAAAAAATTTTTAAAAACCAATTTTCTTATCTAAAAAAAGTAATGAATTTTTATGTGAGATTACTAATTGATATACAAAGGTCTTAAAAATGCGTAAAAATCAAGGACAGTTACTATTAAAGTTGATTAGAGATAATCAGAGATTTGTTATATGTATATATTTGATAATCGCTGATTAGCTCTAACCGATTCTGGTGAAACCAGTTCTAAACACGTGATATAAATAAGTACATTCTTTTAAAATATAATAACATAGAATAACATGAAGCATGAACTCATACTCTCAAATGCACAGACGTACAAATATACACACAAATGTACACATGCGTATAAAAATATACAAGTCTACACCCAAAATTTATATGTGCATAGTCATACACATACATATATACACTTGCATTGTACATAAATGCACACACAGAAAAAACTCACAAAAATTCATATGCTAGTACTGTTTAGGAAAGTCTATACAATGTCATTAATTATTAAAAATGTCCTTTCCTAATAACCTCACGTTCCCTTTACTTTATTTGCACTCTGTAGGCAAGAAAGTAAAAAGTAAAACCTGCATTGCGGAAGATTTAATATGCTACAACAACAGTATTTGTTTATTTATTTCTCCCTGCGTCTAATAATTTTCCCGTTAAACAAATAAGATTTTCCTGCTTCTTAATGAGGTTTATTTAAAACAAAAAGAGCATGATCATCGTCTTAAGCCTACCTTCCTATATATTTCAGCTTTTGATACCTTTCCAAACGCAGGAAATCTCAAATATTCTCTTGTATATATTAACAAGAAAAAGAGAGGGTCGAAAAATTTTTATAGTAATGATATTGCACGTCTTTTGAAAAGATGGATCTTGATATCACGATATCTGCATTTGTTTTGTTACATATTTTTTTGTGCAAGTCGTGACTTGAAATCTTTCTATATGCTTCCTTTTTTATAGACGATTTGCTTGTGAAAAAACGTGGAATTTCGTGATTCTAAAGCAAGAGTGTTGTACAAAATGTTGAATATATTGTTATTGAAACATGAACGTGTATTTAATTTGAATTAAGAGAAAAGGTGTTCTCATTTATACTTGCTAGTAGGCTGCCAAATGCATTTGGGTCCAACGATAGTAGAATTGGTATAGCTTTGTATTTCGACATTGTGTCTACAAAATCTCGCTACTAGCCGTTCGTAGCCGTTTAAAACTGGCTTTAACTCGAGATTGCATCATTCAAATTATGCTCTTAAAAGAAGTTTAATTTAATGTTGATACATGTGAGAATAAAGTTACGATGGCCTATTGTTACAGAAAGAAGAAATTAATACTCATTAATAAACATATGGACAAATATATCTCTTTTAAATACAATTAAATAAATGCCTAAGGAATACAACTGTAATCAACTTATCATTTGTAGATATCGAAGACTGCTCTCGAGTCGGCGCCGGCCCTAAAAAACAATATGGCGATGATTTTTCTCAAAAGGTCTATCCCTCAAGCCACGGATGCCAGCAGCGTTCACCTTCTACTCTCCTCTGGTCCCAACCTTGACCTCTCAAAAAAATCAGACTGCTTCGAGGAGAAAAAAAAACAGGGTCCACTCCAGAACGGCGAGAGGTTAGAATCCCCCAAAACCAACGGACACTTCTATTGTTTGGGTGAAGTCCGAAGTTTCTTCTAGTTCAAACCGGTCCTGTTGTGCTATGTCTTTGGTGATGGCTCACGGGAAAAGGTAAAAAAGCTGAACCAAATGTAACTTATTGTTACAATATACTAACATAGTGTACAATAAGTGTAAGGTTTTTAATTTTCCCTGTTTTTTGTAAATCTTCGCTAACTATCACTGAGACAGGTCTGGAGGGACCACACGGCCTAATAATCCCGAATGGGTACATAAATAAATGAATGCCTCAATTCTATTGACAACTTGGACTATTAGTCCCAATCGTCTAGTACATTCTTAGAAGAGAAGGAAAATTTTCATTAATGTTTCCTGAAAACAAACATAATATATCATTGTAAAAATAATGTTACGTTGGTCTAGTGTTTGAGAAAGAAGGAATTAAAACTCATTAAAAAACACATGGACAAATATGTCTTGATTGAATTATTTTATGTATTAAATGATAAGGAATACAATTTTTATTTTTTCCTTTTTCTCGTGTCGCTCCAAAAAAAATCTGTCCCGCAAGCAGCGGATAACAGCAGCGTTCACCTCTTCTCTCCTCTGGTAACAACCTTGTCCTCTTAAAAAAAATCAGACTGTCTCCGCGGAGAAGTAAACCAGGGGTCCATTCAAGAACGGAGGGATCAGAATCCCGCTAAACCAACGGGTCATTCTATTGGTTGGAGAAGTCCTAAGTTTCTTTCTAGTTCATACCGGTCCTGTCCTCTATGTCTTTGACTAAAGCTTACGAGAAGGGATAAAAAAAAGCTGAACCGAACGTAACTTATTGTTACAATCATCTTTTAGTAATTCAATTTCAGATTATACATATTTGCCCAGTTGCAGTGAAAATTCAATAGCTATCGGTTAGACACTCTTTTCACTCTGGGAGTTGCGGTTCGTACCGAACGTTCTGACGTCACTCGTCGATCGGATATTTCGATATTTCTACTCTACATGCGGAAAAATACCTTAGTTTATGCTAAAATTTCCGATTAAAGTACCGAAATATCGTTTGCTCTCAAAATTTT
>CM063500.1:45255904-45280904 GCA_032207245.1 Pardosa pseudoannulata
GAGAGACACCGGGATGTATCAGTTTCCATGACACCTATGAGTTACCAAAAATAGAGACCCCAAAATGATACAGCCGCAATAGTAAAAATAGTTACACGATGTACATAAATGGGTGATCAGTTATACCAAACATGCATCGTTAATTTCTCGAACGAAATCAGAACATCGAAATCACGATATTGGCATATCGGGAAACGTATGAACGCCTGCACTGATACTGCCTTGCAAGTGTTTATAAAAAAATTGAATAATTCAAATTGAAGAATTAATAGTCCTAAGACGCCTTAATACCATTTTTAAAGTATTAAAGACTACTAACAATACCAACCTAAAACACTTAAAAAGCATAAACTTTGAAAAAAAGATGACTTTTGTCTCGAAAATCGGCAAATGTTATCCCACGACATACAATGCACAGTCTTTTTCATCAATAGTACACGGAACAATGCAAGAAACCTGACCTTAACACTTATGCCTTAATCTCAGTAATTAATAAGTTCCAAATACTTATCAGATACTTTTATCGAATACTCTTATTCAATATATTGTCTTGAGAAAGACTTTCTTTTTAAATTCCGTGATTACCAATTAGCGAAGATGAACCTTTCATTAAGAGACGATGATATTTAAGAAAATACTGAATTCGGAACGAAAATATTCGCATTTCTCGAATTCTTTCCCCGAAGAACGAATGGTATTTCGCTATCCGCTACTGTGAGCGAATGAAGACAGGAATCCGAATCATTTAAGGAAAAAGAGGTTAAAGGGAGGGAGAAGAAATGACGGGCAATCAAACGCTGCATGATGATCTCTCTTCGATTAAGACATCTTTTATTCAGAAATTTTTGGAATAGTTTTGAATTTTATATTCACGATACCTGATTTTCCGTTTTCAGGTAAAATTAATACATATCTTCAAAGACAGAGAAAACATATTTTACTTTCTTAAAATATTCAATCTTTCTTTTTGGATCAAATTTTTAGTTTCAAATTATATACCAATGGTTCTCAAACATTTTTGCTCTAGTGGAACACTTTTTTCTACCTCATATATATTAACGGAACTCATGAGTAAATATTATTTAAGAAGACACTAAGGGCACGCTATTTATTGCTGATTAGTCATAAACATTAAATCTTAGCAATATAAAATGATATAAAAATGTATATCTTTTTTCCGTTTTCAGATAAAAGAAATACATCGCTAAGACAAAGAAAACAAACTTTTCTTCATTAAAAAAATTCAATCTTTCATTTCAGATCATATTTTTAGTTTCAAATTTATGTCAATGTTTCTCAAACTTTTTTTCTCGTGAAACCTATTATTTACAACAGATAGCAATGGAACCCGTGAGTAAATATTATTTAAGAAGACACTAAGGGCAGACTTTTAATTACTGATTAGACATAAATATAAAACTTTAGCATTATAAATGGTATAAAAATGTAGATAATGCTTACAAAATGTGAATTGGAAAGAAGAAATTGTTTTAATGAAATGATAAAAGTAAAATGATATATTGATGAACAGTATGAATGGGATGAATGAATTTGTTTTTGATTATCACAAAGTTTTTAAAGTTTGGTTGTATTGAAGAAAGTTTCATTGTTATATCATTCTCTACATCTACATTATTCCTGTATTTAGTTCTAAGTAAGCTATATGCAGAAAACCAGTTTCGCAAATATAAAACTTTGCTAATGGTAACAGCACAGAGTATTATCGGATAATGATAAATATTCTTTCTTCAAACAACTAGAAATTCAAATTTTTTAGTTCAAATCCTAGTTTAGCATTGCTTACAGAAATATTTGTCCATCTTTAAAGTCAAATTCGTAAGCTGCTTACTGCCTATTTTGGTAAGCAAAGAGAGCTTTCATCATTATGTAGATATTTCATTGTCAAACAATGTGATCTTAGCTGACGAATTTAATGGATTTCCCACTGTGATGCATTTATATCAGTGGCAACTCCTCAATGTATACCAGCGCGTCGCGAATGGTATTAATACTATTAGCGCATGCTACTGCAATTCATCAATTTAATCTATAATTACAGTTTATCAATATCGTCTGGCTACTATTAACCAGTAGATATAAAATATCTTACTTTCAACTACGCACATCACAAATACTTAAGGGAACATGATATTTCCTTAGACTTAAAATTTTCATTATTTTTGCATGGTTTCAACTGATAATAAAATACGTCAGCTAATTTTAAGAATGAAATAATTTTAATAACTCTTTAGATTTTAAAAATTACACTACATAAAATGACAAAACAAAATTTTTTTATAATATAGAAACATATATTGAATAAATAAAATGAATTTCACTTACTCGCCAGATAATTTTTTAAATACGTGTAGTAGAGAAAATATACTTTTACGGAGTATGGGAGCTTAACGACTGATTAGACATAAACATTAAATCTTAGCACTGTTAAATGGTATAAAAATGTATGATATCTGTTTTTCCGTCTTCAGTTAAAAGCAATAAATAAGTTCAAAGACAAAGAAAACATACTTTTCCTCATTAAAAAATTTTAATCTTTTATTTTAGAATAGATTTTTAATCTCAAATTATATACCAATGGTTCTCAAACTTTTCTTCTCATGGAACCCTTTTTTTTACCTCTTATATAGCAATAGAACCCGTGAGTAAATATTACTTAAGGGGACATTAAGGACACACTTTTTATTACTGATTAGACATAAACATTAAATCTAAGCAATATAAAACGGTATAAAAATGTATGGTCTCGGTTTTCCGTTTTCAGATAACAGCAATACATACGCTCAATGACAAAGAAAACAAACTTTTCTTTATTAAAAAATTCAATCTTTTTTTTAGATCAGAATTTTAGTTTCAAATTATATACCAATGGTTCTCAAACTTTTCTTCTCATGGAACCCTTTTTTTTACCTCTTATATAGCAATAGAACCCGTGAGTAAATATTACTTAAGGGGACATTAAGGACACACTTTTTATTACTGATTAGACATAAACATTAAATCTAAGCAATATAAAACGGTATAAAAATGTATGGTCTCGGTTTTCCGTTTTCAGATAACAGCAATACATACGCTCAATGACAAAGAAAACAAACTTTTCTTTATTAAAAAATTCAATCTTTTTTTTAGATCAGAATTTTAGTTTCAAATTATATACCAATGGTTCTCAAACTTTTCTTCTCATGGAACCCTTTTTTTTACCTCTTATATAGCAATAGAACCCGTGAGTAAATATTACTTAAGACATTAAGGACACACTTTTTATTACTGATTAGACATAAACATTAAATCTAAGCAATATAAAACGGTATAAAAATGTATGGTCTCGGTTTTCCGTTTTCAGATAACAGCAATACATACGCTCAATGACAAAGAAAACAAACTTTTCTTTATTAAAAAATTCAATCTTTTTTTTAGATCAGAATTTTAGTTTCAAATTATATACCAATGGTTCTCAAACTTTTCTTCTCATGGAACCCTTTTTTTTACCTCTTATATAGCAATAGAACCCGTGAGTAAATATTACTTAAGGGGACATTAAGGACACACTTTTTATTACTGATTAGACATAAACATTAAATCTCAGCAATAAAAAACGGTATAAAAATGTATACCTATTTTTCCGTTTTCAGATAAAAGCAATACATACGTTCAAAGACAAAGAAAACATACTTTTCTTCATTAAAGTAATTCATTCTTTCATTTTAGATCATATTTTTAGTTTCAAATTATATGTCAATGGTTATTAAACTTTTCTATTCGGGAAATCCTTTTTTTATCCCATATATATATCAACGGAATCCGTGAGTAAATATTACTTAAGGATACACTAAGGAGGCTCTATTGATAATTGATTAAACATAAACATTAAATCTTAGCAATATAAAACGATATAAAAATGTATGATATCTGTTTTTCCGTCTTCAGATAAAAGCAATACATACGTTCAAATACAAAGAAAGCATACTTTTCTTTATTAAAAAATTCAATCTTTCATTTTAGATCAGATTTTTAGTTTCAAATTATATACCAATGGTTCTCAAACTTTTCTTCTCGTGAAAAACCCTTTTTTTACCTGATATATAACAACGAAACCCATGAGTAAATATTACTTAAGGAGACACTAACGGAACACTATTTATTACTGATTATACATAAACATTAAACTTTAGCAATATAGACGGTATACAAATGTAGATAATGCTTACAAAATGGGTCTCATTAGCCCTCGTATTGCAAAAAGTAGACCTTAGCATTCCAAACCAAACCTAACCTAAGCTAACAAAATCTGATGTGGAAACAGAAATTGTTTTAATGAAATGATACAAGTAAAATGATACATTGATGAACTGTATGAATGGGATAAATGAATTTGTTTTTGACTTTCACAAAGTTTTTAAAGTTTGGTTGTATAAATGAAAGTTTCATTGTTATATCATTCTCTACAACTACCTTATTCTTCTTTTTAGTTATATGTATGATATATTGAAAAAAGCCAGTTTCGAAAATATAAATCATTGGAAATGGTAACAGCACCGAGTCTTATCGGATAATAATGGATATTCTCTTTTCAAACAACTAGAAATTCAAATTTTTGACTTCAAATCGTAGTTCAGCATTGCTTACAGAAATATTTGTCCATCTTGTAAGTCAAATTAGTACTCTGCTTACTTCCTATTTTGATAAGGAAACAGAGCTTTCATCATTATGTCGATATTTCATCGTCAAACAACGTGATCTTAGCTGACGAATTTAATGGATTTTACACTGTGATGCATTTATATCAGAGGCAGCTCCTCAATGCATAGCCGTCGCGAATGGCATTAATACTTTTAGAGCAAGCTACTGCAATTCATCACCTTAATCTATAATTACAGTTTATCAGTATCGTTTGCCTACCATTAACCAGTAGATATAAAATATCTTACTTTCAGCTACGCACATCATAAATACTTACGGGTATCTGATATATTCTTTAGACTTAATATTTCCATTATTTAAACCTGGTTTCGATTGATAATAAAATAAGTTCAGATATTTTTTAAGAATGAAAGTTTTTTTAATAACTCTTTAGATTTTAACCCTTTTTATCCTGATGGTACTTATAAGTACCGCTCCAATCAAACACCTATAGATTCCTAATAAAGCCGTTTTTCCTGACGGTACTTACAAGGACATGAACGATGCAGTTCCTACAGCAGAAAAGAAATGACAGCACCAATCAGGAGTCATTTTTATTCTCATAGTAGGAATTTTATAATTGGTTTGCTGCATTCAATGGTCATTTTGTGGTAGAGTTGATACACGTGTTGTTCAATTGAGTAAATTTAGTTGTTTATTACCGGTTATTTGGTACTATTATTTTTTAGAGACTTCTTGGCAGGTAATCATTTCATTTGTTTTATTCATAATGTTTTATTTTTCTGGCTTAGAATCAAAAATATATGTTGGTACTAGAAAGTACCGTCAGTTCATTTCTGTTTCACCTTTATTTTTCTTTACATACTACCCAAATTCCTGTCGGTATTTATGAGTACCAGCTGCAAAATTACCTACTAAAATACAGTAAAAATTAATTTTCTTTCTTCTATATTCTCCATTAAAACTTATCTAATGATGCAAAAATGCAGTAAGAAAGTTGATGGTAAATTAATTCAGGATATCAAAGGTTAAAATATACACTACATAAAATAACATAACTAAATATTTTTTTATAACATAGAAAAGTATAGTAAATAAAATGAAATTCACTTACTCTCCAGATAATTTTTTAAATATGTGTAGTAGAGAAAATATATTTTTATATGAAATAAAGTAAAATATCTGATTTATTTTGTAAATCGAAAACTTTAAATGTATCTGATTTTTTTATTTAATAAAATGAAACATATTAAAGGACAGAAAATAATAAAAACATCCTATATCACTTGTCCCTAAATTCTTCCAAACAAAGAAATTCATAATTTTTTCACTTCCTTTTCTTAACCATTGCGGCATCTGATAACTAGAAGCCATTTAGATACCTGAGCAACACCAAGTATCTCTAACAGCTTAAGCTATTATATTCTAGCTTACTGTTTGAGCCACAGTAGCTCAGTCAGCAAAGGCCGCAGTCTCGTATCTAAAAAGCTGCTGGTTCGGAACCCGAGCCAGCCTAAGATCCTTCGGGTTCGTTAAAGGTGACTGGGGTACGTAAAATAGGTTCGTGATCAAAATGTCCTCCAAGTTCTCAATCAATACCCTTGGGGATGGCAGTCCAAATCTATGGGCTTTTTGTTTGGTCCCTGCTTCAAAATTACGACTATTAACTAAATTTACGCGCAAGACGCCTGCTCTCTGTACAATTCTGCTGAGAAATGTACCCGCATACGATGTGTTAATCAAATAAATAAGTCTTTCAGAGACTTATTTTACAAAAGAGAACTTTGTTAGTGATAGACCAAACTTTATAATTTTGAGTCTAAATGAACGGTACTTCCAGATATATTTGCCCATCTTGAAGCTGAATTTGTACGACACATACTGCCAATTTCGATAAACAAACAAAGATTCCGTCATTATGGAGACATTTCATCGCCATGCAGCGTGATCTCAGTCTATCAACTTAACGCATTTCTCTGTGATGTATTCAAATCAGCGACAGCTCCTCAATGCATTGCGCCTCGCGAACGGCATTAATATCGGCCAAACTATTGCAATTAATCACACTAATGTGTAATTACAGTTTATCAATATCGCGCGTCGACTATCATATATAAAATATCTTAATGGTATAAAATGCATTAATTTGCTTGAAATAAACTGGATTTTATAATTGTGATTTGTGTGGATTTAATAATTGGATTTAATAATATAAAATACGAAAAGTTGGTTAAAAGATTAAATAATTTTCGATCTATTGAGATTTAACTGAATAACTAAATTTACTCTCAAAACACCAGCTCCCGGTACAATTCCGCTGAGAAATGTATCCACACACAATGTGTTAATCAAATAAATAAGTCTTTCAGAGACTTATTTTACAAAAGAGAATTTTCTTAGCGACAGACCAAAACTTTATAATTTTGAGTCTAAATGAACGGTACTTCCAGATATATTTGTCCATCTTGAAAGCTGAATTTGTACGACACATACTGTTTATTTCGATAAACAAACAACGACTCCATCATTATGGAGGCATTTCATCGCCATGCAATGGGATCTGAGTTGATCAACTTAACGCATTTCTCTGTGATGTATTCAAATCAGAGACAGCTCCTCAATGCATTGCGCCTCGCGAATGGCCAAATTAATATCGGCCAAAACTATTGCAATTCATCACCCTAATATATAATTACAGTTTATCAATATCGCGCGTCGACTATCATATATAAAATATCTTAACACTTTGTGCGCGGGTACATTTCGGAGCGGAATTGCACCGGGAGCGGGCGTTTTGAGCATAAATTTAGTTATTCAGTCAAATCTCAATAGATCGAAAATTATTTAATATTTTAAACAACTTTTCGTATTTTATATTGAAATATATAAACAAATATATAAAGAGAAATATATAAATAACAACAATAAGATTTTTGTAAACAAAAAAATATTTTTTTAGTGGATAAATTTATAATAGTATTCTAAATATGATAAATCAAATAGAAATAGTAGTATATTTTTTAGTTTTTTCCTATTCTGATTCCGCATCGACTGATGTAAAAACTAGTTTTATTTGTCTAAAAAGTTCCAGAATCTATGTAGTAGACAAGAACATTCGTCTTTTTATATATACCGTTATTTTTGTACCCACAAACAAGCCATGTTGTTACACTAACCCGTACTAGTACGTAACCCACGCTCAAGTATCAATCGTCAGAAAACGTACTAGTACGTGTCCCGTATACAATGTGTTAATGGTATAAAATGTATTATTTTGCTTGAAATAAACTGGATTTTATAATGGTGATTAGTGTGGAGTTAATAATTGTGAAACCACAATTATTAAGTCCGATAATGAAGTTTAAGCATGGCAAAGATTTCGATATTTCTAAGTTTTTGAATAATAAAATAGAACTATTAATTAAAAACTAAAAATGTTTTTCAACATGCAATATCCAGATGCAGACATAAACACACTATAGAATGGATTTATTACAATAGTACATACTATGTCATAAACGTTACAAATACATATCATATACATATCAATACATATGTTTATTTGCATTATATATGATGTTCTGTATGGTGTAAACGATCCGTTACATGAAAACGAACAAGGAGCCCAAAAGGTGACCTTTCGTCGTGGACTCACGATTAGCCTATAATAGAACCAGGTGGTCTAAACACCGTAATTGAAAACTGTGCGTCGCCGGCTCCAATACGTCTGGCCATTGTAACCTGTTGAATGGACCTTTACTGTGTACATAATTGAGTGCACCTTGCCGCCCATTAGCGGTTACAAAAAGGCCATTAAGTTGGTTAAGTTGATGAATCTGAGAATTGCTACATCTGGAAACAGGACAGCTGATCGGAGACTTGGGAGTGACCGCAAGATTGCGTCACCCTGGCTCGGGAAGTTTCTCGAAGAACCGAGAAGCGAAGGAGTGCTGAGTATAAATGAACAGGACCGGACTAGAACGAGGGCTTTTAGCTTTGTTCTTCTCTCGAGGCTTCTACCTGCTAGAGCCTGGTCGATCGAGGACCGCTCGTATCTCCGTGTCTGGAGTTTGTTTTTTTTAGAGACCGCCAGCGTCTCCGTTGCTAGATAGTCGAACATTCGACTTGGGAATTCCTTCCCCGTTACCTGCTGATTGATAGTTAACTTCTTGCATAGAAGTAGTCAGCCGAGAGTGACTTTGCACTCTAATTTTGGATCGACTTGCATCCTGTGTTTTCTTCACGAATCCCAGCGTGATACGCACTCGGAACCTCCGAACCTGCTGTGAAAGCCAACCGCGCTAATCGACAGACGGAGTGATCGTGTCAACATTAGTCCCGGCACTAATTAGTTTCCAGCTATTGTGTTTTAAAGCCCTAGCCATACTGTTCCGGTATCCCACGCATCCTTGTATGTGCATATTATCTCTGTACGAGATCCCTGAATGTTATCGTTTATTGAATTTGTACATATCTGTACATAGTTTATTCTATTGAAGAAAATATTTAGTCAAGAATAGCAAAATTTCTAGCTGTTTAATGAAGGCCTCGCCTACTTTACTTCCAGTACGTTAACAATGGGTTATGCTTCTTTGGTCTGGATAACTAAAGTTCCAAAATTATGGTTGTATTTTAAAATTAAATTAGATCCTATATTATATATTTTTTTCCAATGAAGCAGGCGATACGTACATTATCCTAACTCCTTAACAAGGATGCGAACGTGTTACTCAAAAACAAACTCCTGTTAGTCACCAAAAACAAATTAAAGGGATAGAACATCCTCCGTATTCACCTGATCTAGCTATGTGTGACTTTAGGTTATTCTTTAATCTAAAAAAGAACTTACGTGGACATCGTTTTCATTCAGAAGAAGAAATTGATGCGGCTATAAATGTATTTTTTCATTTATTCCAAGAAATGACTAGTTTGAGGCATTTAATCTGTGGAAAATTGGTCTACAAAAGAGCGTTGATGCTGAAGGAGACTACTTTGAACACACTTAACACACAATTTGTAAGTTTAGCTTTAAAAACCCAGTTGAATCTCAAAAATTTCAGAGTGACCCTCTTATCCATCTGATTCCTATTTTGGTATAAATAGTACTTACTGCAAAAAGAGGGATGCACAACTAGATTCTACAACTGTCTTAAATACAAAACTTTAACATTTGACGGCTAATATTTCTAAAAAGTAAGTAGGCATAAACGCACGTATAAGATATGTCAGCAAAATAGTATGCTCACCTTATTTAAGGGTTATATTCTTTCCATCCGAATGCACGTGCATAAACCGTTGATTAAGAGTGTAATCGGATTGCGAACACTGCGAGCTGAATAAGCCCGTTCGCAATCTGACTTATCACAAGTTTCCAGCATTTATGCAAATGTGTAAAAAGCAAATGTGGATATAAGCACGAAAGCACGTGCTTGCTCTCTCTCTCTCTTTTTTTTTTAATTGCTGCTGTTTGTAAGTGCGTAGTAGGTATGAGAAGAAATAAAGTGTATTTTTTATTTTTAAGACGTTTTGAACTTTAATAGGCCCAAGTCACATACCATGCATTCACCACTGCTATTATATTAGCCTTCAGAGAGCTAATTAAAAGAAATATCGTCTGACAAGATACGTATGAGAACATACGTTTGAGAAACGTACGCATTAGAACGCAAGAGAAACGTCATATAAACGTCAGCAGAAAAAAGTCAAAATGGATTCAGGAATAGCCAAAACGGAAATCTCAGTGGAAATCTAAAAATCCAATTTTTTTCTTGGTTGTAAAAATTTCTTTACTTCGTAAAAAAAAAAATCTTTCCTAAAAATTTCATTTTTAATAAATATATTGAAAATATAGAAGATAAAATTACACTTCACAATTTTCTGAAGTTAAAATTTAGCAGACTTGAAGGAGCAATTTTTTTCTTACGTTCTCTTCGTGATTGTATTTTTCTCTAAGATTTGATTTCTCTAACTTATAAATAAAGTCCTCCAGCTAGTGTCAAAGTGAAGCGAAATTTTTTTTCTACGACAGTTGGAGACTAGTTCCATACACCCTTAAGGTATTCGTTTACCCCTGGAGACGATTTTTCGTAATCATTTCAATTCTGCTTTAAAATTTATATTTTAAGGTTAACCATACCATAAAAAGTACCAAAGCAATCACATAATTCAGAGAATTTTTTTCTTACCTTTGATATATGTATCACTATAAGAATACGATATAGCACAATATATAGCTTCGAATCTTCACTGACACTTTTGTTCGTCATAAATATCATCATAATTGGAACGATAGCCCAAGATGGGCTATTGTGCCAATTATGGTGATATCGGCGAACGTCGTGCCAATTATGACGATAAGGTCGTCGAATGGAAAATTCCGCATTAGCCTACTCTTCGCCTTCGTCTGCTACTTCTTTATATATATATATATATATATATATATATATATATATATATATATTATATATTTATATATATAATATATATATATATATATATATATATATATATATACATATATATGTACACACATATATATACACTATTATATATATTTATATATATATATATATATATATATATATATATTATATAAATATATATATATATAACACATATTTATACATATATATATACATGTATATATTTATATGTGTGTATATGTGTGTATATATGTATAATATATAGATAGATATATATATGTACATATATTTATTATATATATATATATATATACATATATATACACATATATATACATATATATATATATATATAAATATATACATACATATATATACATATATATATATATAGATACACATCTATATGTACGTAAATATATAGAGAGAGATTGTTCGAGCTATCAATGAAGACTAGGACCGAGGCTTTGCGAATATTTGGCAGCCTCCTATTTCTGTGTACAAGATAAAAATTTGGCCACTTTTTATCTATGTGTTGCCAGTGTACAAGTAACAGATATCCTATTTACCGCCTTAGAAATTTTGCCGCCCGCGTGGATGTACAGATTACACACCCATTAGTCCCGGGCCTGTATGTATATATATATATATATATATATATATATTTATATATATATATATATTATATATATATATATATATATATATATAAATATATATATATATATATATATATATATATATATATATATATATATATATATATATATATATGTATGTATGTATGTATGTATTATATATATATATTTATATAATGTATATGTATGTGAATTTTCTGCATATTATTTTTACATTCCAGTTACATGTAACATGTATCCAGTTACAGTGTTACATGTAAGTTACCAGAAACTTAAAAGTATTAATATATAGTGTATTAGAACGTATATATATTGATATATTTGTTACCAAATGTATAATTATATATATATATATATATGTGTGTGTGTGTGTGTGTGTGTGTGTGTGTGTGTATAAACTCAATGCTTTAATATCTGATTCAGTTGAATCAATGAAACGAAATTTATACTTACCACTGTTATAGCACGTAAAGATCGTCGTAATGAAAACTTCCTGGAGGAGAAGGTTATGAAAAGAGGATGATCCCATATTACTAAGCCCATTTCATGTTGGGAAAAAAAGAACAAAATGTAGTATTGCATATTTATTGTTTCCTTGAAAAGATAATTTAAAACAGAGCAACACAACAGTATTAAACTTCAAATACGCTAAGATTTCCCGACATTATACTCCTTGACTTTAAGTTTTTGAGATATATTAAGGACCCAATGTAGGCAAATCAATTTCTGGATATTGATGACGTAAAATGCATCACTGAAATTATTGGAGGAATACCTGTTAGAATGTTGCAAATAACTTGACGTGATATTGAATATTGGCTTAAAATTTTGCGTGCCACAAAGAGTTCATGCGGAAGTTATTTATTGATTAATATTTTGTACTGAAAAATTGCTTTGAACTATCTTTCGAATAAAACAGTAAAAATACGTACTTTGTTTTTGTCAAACATGATAACGTGGTCAGCAATTCTTATCAGTATATATTTATAAACTAACCGCTTTGCGTATAACCTTCGGTGTGGTAATGAAGGATGCCCAATAAAATTCATATTCATTTAACCCTTTCGTGGGCCGTGGGAAGATTATTTTCCACCTACATGATGTTACAAAACACACCTGTGGGAAGCGCAAAACCCATTCTAATATATTGGTCTTGCTATAGGAATGACGGGAAGACTAATTCTCGCTTCCGTTTTTTCGCTGTCATCAATTGTTCGATAGATTGAATAAAATTAGCAGTTCTGTTTTGAAAGTTTGGAAACGTGGAGTGGGAAATAAATGGCCCACGAAAGGGTTAAAATTATATTTTGGTTTTTTATTAAACGAGTAATATAAACGATTTTGGAAATATATCAGTTTAAAAAGCAATTGCTACTTAAAGTTAACTATCGGTTTCGTGTTGTCAAGAATGTCAACAATATATATGCATGCTGTCCCGTAAAGGTTACAACTAATTTCTGGAGGAGAGAGTACATATAATAAGGTTGAATAACTGCATAGGCATCCATGAGCGAAAACTTCATGGGTAAGTGGTAGCAATGGTCGAAATGGTCGAAATGGAGAAAAGAAATTTATTAGACATAATGAATAGAAATGGGATATGAAATTAATACAGCTCGAATATTACAACAGATACTCGAAGTTTGCACCATCAGACGCCAAACATACCTGACACCAATGGAACACTGTTTGTCGAACACTATTGAACAACCCGGGAGTTTTTAATTATGGGAGCTGCGTAGACAAATCTTGCCATGAAAACCGCGTCAGATTCAACAAGATAAGGATTAACGATACATTTATTAGTTCCCACAGAAGAAAAATCAAGGATTCGGTGAAAGTAGGATTCAGGAAAGCGGTTCACTTGGCCCAATTCATAGATGGGGGAATAACCTGTTCAAATGGCTGCGAACTTTCACTCCAAAATGAGTAAACTCCCAATCATGTTAAAACGACATTTTGAACCTTATATTTGGTGGACTATCATCAAGAAGCTGGGAAGAACCTGCTCCAAAAACATCAGATAATTTACAGTGGTCAACCTGGATGGTAAAAGGTATGGCCCAACGAAGCAGTTGCTGACTAAACTCTATCAAACTTTAACTTTGAAGAGAGCCGCGGTAGTTCAGTCGGCAAAAGCAGCTCGTAACTGGAGAGTTGCGGGTTTGGAGCCTGAATCGGCCTAAGATCCGCCGTGTCCGTTAAAGGTGACTGGAGTACGTAAAATAGTTTCGTGGTCACAATGTCCTCCACGTTCTCGTTCAATACCTCTGGGGGTCTTTGCTTCAAAATTACGAGAATCCACTTGAGCATCAGTTACATTTTCACCCTTGTGGTGCTCGTTAAATATGAAAAGTGCACCCCTTTGCCTTAATACGAGTAACCTCTGGCTCAATCGTGCTTAGTTTTACCAAGGGGTATAAGACAACAACAACTTTGAAGTGATGTTGTGAAGCGTAGTGCCGCACACCGTGGTGGCTTTCTTGAGATCACAAATGCTTATTGTGGTGACTGAATACGCCATCACTACTGAATGTAACTCTATCAGTAAACAACACATAAGCTAGTAAATTCACGCAACAAATTCTTTCAGAAACCACTGTATAAAACGCTCCCTTTTAGGATGGTCATTGTGAAGACTTTCTTATTTGAGAGGCAATGTCACATACTCTGGTCCTTGAATTAGTCTCCACGGGATCCAACACACCTTCTTCTCCAAGAACCGAACACATCGATCTTCGACATCCCTCACTTGACCTGCTGTACCTTAATGAACCATACTCGCACAAATATTGATGCAGACGTTCAGATAAACTGTGGTGTGGTTGATTTCTACGTGGCAAGATAAATGCATTCTTGATAAATGCATTGGCTTATGTATATCTCTGAGCTAATTCATACACTAAGTGCATGTCTGCAAGCTCACCAGTTCTATACTATTCATGCTATCTGTATGCTGACTACCACTCGAAGCAGTAAATTATCACTGTCTTCTCCAGTATTCTCATGTATAGCACCACCTGCCGGCGAACAAAGAGCATGTACGAATAGTGAACTTGCAGACATGCACTTAGTGTTTGGACATAATGAATGCAACATTTGCATTCATTATGTCCAATAAATGTATCAAATTAATCACTTTCTTAAATCCTTTCTCATATTCGACCTCTGCTACAACTTACCCCTGGCATTTCCACACATGGGTTTCTCTGAACTTCTTTATTCTTATGTGCCCTATCTCCCCTAGATGTTTTTCTGAACATTTACGGGAAACCCTTTGCAATATATAACCGCCATGTTCTATCCCCATTTAAAATTTCCTTAAAATTCATTTAAAAATGCATGGCTGACAGGTATACTTATATACACATACAAAGTGTTTATTAAACGTCAAAAAGAGATAGGGAATAAAGTGCTTAATTTACTGGAAAATACAGTGTACAACAACTTATTACTATGTATACACTCGTAATTTATAATTAGGGAAACCTCTCTACGCATTTCACCATAAAAGGTACGTTTCAACTTGATTTCAACCTCAAATTACTGTAACTGAACTGATCCCCCAATAAAGAAAAAATATTTCAATGATCGTAAACTTTGATTTAAATATATAGGTCAGTTTTTGTCATAGAGAAGTGAAACATTTTTGTTTGGTACCTACTCGTAGGTCAAGTGTCAGTTTTAACTAACTTTGTAACTTTGAAATCTCCCTACCCATTTCACTATAAAAGGAACGTTACAACTTAATTTTAACCTCAAATTACTCTAACTCAACTGATCCCGCAATAAAGAAAAAATATTTAAATGATCGTAAACTTTGATTTAAATATATAGGTCAGTTTTTGTCACAGATGTGAAACTTTATTGTTTTGTACTTACTCGTAGGTCAAGGTTCAGTTTTTACTAACTTTGTAATTTGACCTTTGATCGATTTCACCTGCCCGATACTTTCCCATGGTTGACTTTAATAACCATACAAAATTTTATTAAGATAGGTCTCGTCATTTGTTAAAGCATAGTAAACTTTATAAACATCGTAAACTTTGATTTAAATATATAGGTCAGTTTTTGTCACAGATGTGAAACTTTATTGTTTTGTACTTACTCGTAGGTCAAGGTTCAGTTTTTACTAACTTTGTAATTTGACCTTTGATCGATTTCACCTGCCCGATACTTTCCCATGGTTGACTTTAATAACCATACAAAATTTTATTAAGATAGGTCTCGTCATTTGTTAAAGCATAGTAAACTTTATAAACATCGTAAACTTTGATTTAAATATATAGGTCAGTTTTTGTCACAGAGAAGTGGAACTTTTTTGTTTTGTACTTACTCGTAGGTCAAGGTTCAGTTTTTACTAACTTTGTAATTTGACCTTTGATCGATTTCACAGCCTGATACTTTCCCATGGTTGACTTTAATAACCATACAAAATTTTATTAAGATAGGTCTCGTCATTTGTTAAAGCATAGTAAACTTTATAAACATCGTAAACTTTGATTTAAATATATAGGTCAGTTTTTGTCACAGAGAAGTGGAACTTTTTTGTATGGTACCTACTCGTAGGTCAAGTATAAGTTTTTACTAACTTTATAACCTTGACCTTTGATCGATTTCACAGCCTGATACTTTCCCACGGTTGACTTTAATAACCATACAAAATTTTATTAAGATAGGTCTCGTCATTTGTTAAAGCATAGTAAACTTTATAAACATCGTAAACTTTGATTTAAATATATAGGTCAGTTTTTGTCACAGAGAAGTGGAACTTTTTTGTATGGTACCTACTCGTAGGTCAAGTGTAAGTTTTTACTAACTTTATAACCTTGACCTTTGATCGATTTCACAGCCTGATACTTTCCCACGGTTGACTTTAATAACCATACAAAATTTTATTAAGATAGGTCTCGTCATTTGTTAAAGCATAGTAAACTTTATAAACATCGTAAACTTTGATTTAAATATATAGGTCAGTTTTTGTCACAGAGAAGTGGAACTTTTTTGTATGGTACCTACTCGTAGGTCAAGTATAAGTTTTTACTAACTTTATAACCTTGACCTTTGATCGATTTCACAGCCTGATACTTTCCCACGGTTGACTTTAATAACCATACAAAATTTTATTAAGATAGGTCTCGTCATTTGTTAAAGCATAGTAAACTTTATAAACATCGTAAACTTTGATTTAAATATATAGGTCAGTTTTTGTCACAGAGAAGTGGAACTTTTTTGTATGGTACCTACTTGTAGGTCAAGTGTAAGTTTTTACTAACTTTATAACCTTGACCTTTGATCGATTTCACAGCCTGATACTTTCCCACGGTTGACTTTAATAACCATACAAAATTTTATTAAGATAGGTCTCGTCATTTGTTAAAGCATAGTAAACTTTATAAACATCGTAAACTTTGATTTAAATATATAGGTCAGTTTTTGTCACAGAGAAGTGGAACTTTTTTGTATGGTACCTACTCGTAGGTCAAGTGTAAGTTTTTACTAACTTTATAACCTTGACCTTTGATCGATTTCACAGCCTGATACTTTCCCACGGTTGACTTTAATAACCATACAAAATTTTATTAAGATAGGTCTCGTCATTTGTTAAAGCATAGTAAACTTTATAAACATCGTAAACTTTGATTTAAATATATAGGTCAGTTTTTGTCACAGAGAAGTGGAACTTTTTTGTATGGTACCTACTCGTAGGTCAAGGGTCAGTTTTTACTAACTTTGTAACCTTGACCTTTGATCGATTTCACAGCCTGATACTTTCCCACGGTTGACTTTAATAACCATACAAAATTTTATTAAGATAGGTCTCGTCATTTGTTAAAGCATAGTAAACTTTATAAACATCGTAAACTTTGATTTAAATATATAGGTCAGTTTTTGTCACAGAGAAGTGGAACTTTTTTGTATGGTACCTACTCGTAGGTCAAGTGTAAGTTTTTACTAACTTTATAACCTTGACCTTTGATCGATTTCACAGCCTGATACTTTCCCACGGTTGACTTTAATAACCATACAAAATTTTATTAAGATAGGTCTCGTCATTTGTTAAAGCATAGTAAACTTTATAAACATCGTAACTTTGATTTAAATATATAGGGTCAGTTTTTGTCACAGAAAATTGGAACTTTACTGTTTGGTACCTACTCGTAGGTCAAGGGTCAGTTTTTACTAACTTTGTACCTTTGACTTTTGATCGATTTCACCTGCCTGATACTTTCCTCTGGTTGATTTTAATACCCATAAAAAATTTTATTAAGATAGATCTCATCATTTGGTAAGGCATAGTAAAAGATTTTATATACAAAAAATTTTATATAAAGAAATCTGTCAATATACATCCTATATTTCAAATATGTAACTTTTGCTATAGTAAAACACCATATATATTGGCTACAAGACATGAATTCTTTAACTATATCCTCTCTTTTTATATGAAAACTGACTTCGAACATATAACCTTCCTTTCAAACCTCGACTCTACAAAAATCGCATTAAATTAGACAGGAAATTGATTTTCCCTATCTCTCGTTCGAAAATCCCTCTCCGCCTTCTAAAGCGCTTTGCATCGAAAGATAGGATCTACTTTTTTTTCCCCTCTCTGTTCTCAGTTCGCTTCAAAGTAGCCTTTTCCCCTTCCTACATATTTTGAGTACTCGAAAAGTTTCGCAATTAAGTTTCAAACGTCTCAACTTTGATATCTAGTTTTCCTTTTTTTGTTTCTATTGCAACTCCCTGTTCCAATGATTTTGTCGAAACGAATGTTTGCTTTTACTTACTAGTAAGAAGTAAAGAAAGTACTGTGATCGCGAAGATTTACCGTAGATAGGATTTCAACGGAAATATTCATTTTTGATCATGTATCAATCCATAAAATGGTTGGTTGGGTTGTTTGGAACCATTACAGTCTACTTTAAGTTACTTCATGTATTTATTGGTTTGGTTTTGGTTTGGTTTGGTTCTACTGTTTTGCTAACTAGGACTAAATAGACCGAGGATAAATATCTGCTTAAAGCCTAATCTGAACGGTTATGAACATCCATGCCATCAGCGGGATTCTTGAATTTATTGAACTAAGCCAAAGCCTTAACCCCTTAACGTGCACGATCGAGTTAACTCGACGCATTAAACTGGCCAAACTGTGAACACTCGAGATAATTCGAGCGACGTTGTACTTTATGTTGCTATAATTTTTCACACTCGAATGCAATCGAGAATTGAAAATAACATTGTGAAAGCAAAAAAAAACAATCGTTTTATTGATATCTATCACTTTACATGGCATTGTGAGCTATAATACTTACTTATTCAAGTATAAAGTATATATTTTTTTCTAAATTTGACGTTCTAAATTGTGTGTTTTTACATTAAAAAATTGATTGTTTGGGATTTTTTTTTTCAAAAAAAAATTGTGCATTAAGGAGTTAATTTTTCCATTTTGCTTGCATGAATTTGTAAATCCTGGTCAAAAAGGAAATTAAAATGAGAATATTTGTTAAATTTGGAGAAATTTACTAAAAGCAATTTTAGTTTTGGGGCAGTTCAACCCCTATTTTACCAAATCAGGAGTTCAGTTTTGATATCGTAGCACTTCCATACATCATTAGAGTTTTAGTTTGGTTTGAAGAGCTACGATCTACTTTTTTGCAACTCTAAGGCTAATAAGACCGGTACCTACTGCTTAAAGCCGATTCTGAACAGTTACGAACACCCATGCCAAAGTGAGATTCGAATCCACGAACTCTGATTCCAACTATTAACGCCCTAACCATTCGACCATCATTCGTATACATGACTTGAGGAATGTAAATTTAGAATTTACCACAACTATCTTCTATAATTTGGCCTGTGCGCTAATAAGCTAATCAATCAGTCAGTTTTTCACTTGATACTGCATAAACTGATAAATATTTTTCATCCAGAACCTAACATGAGCTCTTTAGAGATTTTGACATTAATTTTCACAAAGGAGCGTTATCTATCCTATCAAACACTAATTTTACGATATAAGCTTGTAGTTTTTGAAAACGAGACAATGGGTTTTGCTTAGTTTATCAAGCTATGGTCTATTACAGGGGTGACCAATCTGCGGGTCGCGAGCCACATGTGGCTCTTTGAAGGATTTTTTGTTGCTCTCTATAAATGTACCAAAATTTCCTTTTCATTTTTGTGTTATTATATTTAAAAAAATTATTACAACTAAAGGAGCTCCTGCAGTTTTGAGTAAAAAAATCGGTCTCATTGGGACTTTAAGAGATGATTCTCAAATTCCACAATTCATACCGTTTCACTGCATAATTCACCGAGAACGTCTCGTTACAAAATATTTAAAATATCCTGATGTTATGAAAACAGTATAATACATTGTAAATTACATTCGCACCAAACCAAAAAATCATCAATAATTCAAAAATTTCCTTGAAAAATTAAAGGACGAAGAACTTCTAAATGACATTCAATAAATATAATTTCTGTAAAAAAATTTAATACCTTTTTTGCATACCTTTTAAATACATATTTCATTGCGGCTCGAGAAAAATTTCAAATTTTGAAAAATGGCTCGGACTATCAAGGAGATTGGCCACCCTTGTTCTATTATTTCGTTGCACGAGAACTGCCAGTGACTTACTGGTTCTAATTGTCATCTGCACAAGTGTGATGGTTCATTTGATAGAACTCAAAGGCGGCAATTAGTGTTCAAAATATCTTATTGGTAATCCAATTAACACGGGAGTTATCACAGGATGAAGAAAACTGTGTAAAAATCCTCCACTGGACTTCACTGGGTGGGCTGATGCTGCTAGCACTAGCTTCGAGCTTCTGCAAAATGGCAATTTCTGTTGATTATCTATGACTTTTAATTATTATTTAGACTACTATTCTCCGCACTATTCACTTTACTTATTCTATTTACTTATTCTACTTTACTATTCTCTGCACATTCACAGTAATCGGCTCACATAGCTAGTTTTTCACCAGCTTTCCAAAGGTGAAGGGTAAAAGAAAAACGGACCACATGTACACTACCTAGTAGAAGAAAAGTTCGCCTTCGGACTTTTCACTCTGGGAAGGTGGGGGAGAACTCACCGAGTTGTTAACGGTGGGATGCTGCTATGCACTAATTTAATCAAATTTTAATAAATTAAGAAATAATGAATTGCTCATAGATTGATGATTATTACCGGGTTAAGTTAACATCTGTTGATCTATTCGATGAAATTAAATCCTCGACTGTAGGGATATTTAAACCTCTAGTGGGAGAATTATGCTAGGGATCTCCAAAAAGCAAGTCAGCACTGTCCCGCTGCTGGGCGATTTGATGACCTACTGGTTTGCTTTGGCCACCCCCCCCACCCACACCCCCCCCCCCCTCACCCTCCGAGTACGCCCCACCCACCACAACCTCCTCCTCGCATCCCTTTGGCAAAATTTACCGTCGCCCATTAACGAAATCAACCAATCAATGTTGTTGATTTTGTTGAGCAACGACGGTAAATTCTCCGCTTGGTAAAAAATCCGCTGTATGTGCAACCAGCCTTTCGGTTTCTTCTTTTTTTTTTCACTTTCTACTATTATCCAAATTTTCTCTTTACAAACAGGCATTTTTAAACTTTTCTTTTTTCCTACATTCTTTTTGGATGCAAGTCGTCCTTTCCAAACTATGACTTCAGATAAATATTTCGGAATTCCCTTCTTTAGAATTCCTTCTCGCAAGCACAATTCTTGGTATGAGTGTACTCTTCCCCACTTCCAAACATCCCTATTCTAAACAAAAACACTCCCCATTTCGAAATTGGGAAGGTCATACTGCAGAGTCACAGAACAATCAAATGTTACTGCAACAGTGGCGATACTACATATTAAACTAGATAATTATTGATGAATTTTCGATTATCTGAAATAGGTTCGGTTTCAATTACTTCAGATAATCTAGGTTCTACTGTATTTATAAAACAAGAACCTTAGAACAAACCTCATTAAAGATATAGAAACCTAAATATAACAGCCTTATTAAAATTTATTCTAAACGGGACAGAATTTGTTTATTTTATCTTGAAACAAAAGTAGACATTAATAAGGAAGACTTTTCAACTAGAAAAGTACTTGTAACAATAAGTTACATTCGGTTCAAATTTTCTTACCTCTTCCCGTGAGTCATCGTCAAAGACAAACCAGAACAGGACCGGTTTGAACTAGAAAGAAACTTCGGACTTCTCCCAACCGATAGAAGTGTCCGTTGGTTTGGAGGATTCTGACCCCTCCCTGCCGTTCTGTTTTTTCTCCGCAAGGCAGTCTGATTTTTTTAGAGGACAAGGTTGTGACTATAAGAGAGAAGAAGGTGAAAGCTGCTGGCATCCGCGGCTTGAGGGATAGACCTTTTGAGAAAAATCATCGCCATATTGTTTTTTAGGGCCGACGCCGACTTGAGAGTTGTCTTCGATATCTACAAATGATAAGTTGATTACAGTTGTATTCCTTAGGTATTTATTTAATTGCATAAATTCATTTAATCAAGACATTTGTTCATGTGTTTATTAATGAGTATTAATTTCTTCTTCCTCAAACACTAGGCCAACGTAACATTATTTTTACAGTACTACATTTCCTTAAAGTCAAAGTCGAACGACTGTGAATATTTATGACCGCAGTGGGTCTCGAACCCATAAAACGGGGTATGGGTAATTCCATACCAAATCAACACAAGGTTTCTACCTGACCCCCTCCAATTTTAATTAAATTTGGTATAGTAAGTGACTTCATGGTAATAAAGAAAATCCCCAAATCTTATGTTCAAATAATAATTGGTTTGAGAGTTATAAGGCTTTAAAGTTGCCAGATTTGTCTAAAAAGTACACTATCGGCAAACATTTAAATTACACTTGCTACTCACCTAATTAAGCTAGAGATATGTGAAAGGTGTTATTTTAAACCTTTTTTAATGGGCTTTCATATGATATACAATACATGATGACTTGAAAAAATTTTTAAAAATTTAAATTTAAATTAAAATTTTAAATTTAAATTTCTCAAACAGCTAAGTTAAAAATTTTGAAAAAAATCTCAAAAATTGCTCATATTATTGTTAATTAAACCTCAAAGTTTCATGTTGGGATCATAATGGGATCACAAGCTACAAAAGTTTTTTGTTTGATATATTTACTATTGCAATAACGAAAATGAGAACATGCATTCATTACTTTTAATCTAACTCATCTGTATAGGATGGCATTAATGTTTACACACTACCTTATCGACATATACTCTAGTAAATAGTACATTTAACATTTGTGAAGATTTTAGAATGAAGAAATATTATTAAAGTGCATTACTTTTGATGGATGGTGCTACTTATTTAGTTGAAACTGGTAGAAAGCTTTATGTGTTTTGAGAATTTCTACTTCAGAAAGAATATACATTGGTCCTGTTGGAATTAAAGGATCCACATTACATATAACATCGGAAATTGGAATCTAAAATTGTGTTGATTTCACATGGAATAACCCGTATCTAAAATCAGGGTATGAGAGGACTATATTGTTTCATATAACATAAATAATTTTAATGAAGTTAGATACTTATTATACATGCAGAAGCCTTATTAAAACAGCTTTGTTAAAATTTAATCTAAACAGCTCAGAATTTTTTTGGTTTATGTTGAAACAACTTTAATAATGAAGAGTTTTCAACTAGAAAGGTACTACATTTTTTCAAAACCAAAGTCGAATTACTTTGAATATTTTTTATACCCACAGTGGATTTCGAACATGGAATGCTATAACAAAAATCAAGGTTATTTTACAAGTTTCCAAAAAAAGAGATTCTCGTGAAATATCTAACTTTTTTAAAACCATCCCATTTTACATTCAAACATAATTCCAATATTTAACCTTTTTGTCAATATTTCATCAACACAAAATCCCATGGAATAAGTCATTCAGTAAATCGATTTTCCTTATCACTGATTTGAAAATCTCTCTCCCGCCTGAAGCGTGTTACACGAAAATCTTTCAGCACTTTTTTTCCACTTTCTCTGTTCAGTTTTCTTCGGAGGTGCCTTTTCTCATCTTTACATCCTTCAATTGTTGAGAAATATTCAAAATTAAGTTTCAAACGTCTCAACTTCGTTGACTAACTCAGCTTTGTTTCTTATCCCTGCTTTTGTTAAGGTTTCACGCCTTCAAAGGATTTCGTCAAACAGAATTCCTCTGGATTTATTGTTTTTTAAAATGTTTTCATAGCCAATCAATCAAAAAGCCTCAGCATTTAAAATGAACATGAGTGCTGAATAAAAAGATTTACTGAGATTTAGTTTCATTATCACAACTTTTTACAGCTATAAATCCATTCTACATTTCTAGAAGTAGCAAAATTTATAACCTGAAAAAATGCAATTAATTAAAGTTTCTTTCAGTTGAAGTATGCTAATTTTGACGTTACGGAAAATCGTCAGTATAATAATAGTGTACATCCTCTTCTTGTGTACACCATCTATCGACTCTTTTTGAGTTATTCTTTTCTGTTTTTAAAACGGTCCCAAGCCCTAGCGAACTAGCCGTGAAAACCTCTTTTTATTTTGGTTATTTTTCTGGTTATAATGAATTTTTAAAGTTTATACGACCATTTTTATCACCCGGTATATATATAATGTATATATATAAGAATATATATATATGCATGTATATATATATATATATATATATATATATATATATATATATATATATATATATATATATATATATATATATATATATATATATATATATATGTATATATATGTATATAAATGTATATATATATATACATATATACATATATATACACATATATATATACATATATATACATATATATATATAAATGTCATGAAAATATCTCATAACCCACACAGGCATATAATGTATCATATTGTTTTCAGCTGGTCACCAGAAAGGAAACTTCCACCTTATATATATGCCCTAAAAAGTAGCTTTTTGCAGCTTTATATATAATTTTTCAGCATATTATTAGCTTTTTTTAAAAGTAGAGTATTTATAGTACATATTTCTCTTTGGATATTCATTCAGTAGTAATAAGAAGCCATTTGGTGTAAATAACGCTTTTACGCCCTATTTACAACTAGCTATTTAAAAAATTAGTTAACCAATCGTGGATTTGAACAATATGGGGTACGACTTACGATACTAAATCTCATAGTCTTACTTTTTTGCCTTTTTTCATTAAATGTGTGTATATATCTGGGAACTCATTTTGCAATAAAAAGGCGTT
>CM063500.1:45288404-45295904 GCA_032207245.1 Pardosa pseudoannulata
CCAGGTGTTAAGAACCTTTTACTTATAACTTCATACTAGCTGACCCTTCAGTTTGTCCTGTCCTTATAATGAAGTGGGAACCGGTCCTCCACCGTTCTGTAAATAAAGATCTTTAACTAAAACAGTGTCATCTTTATGGGTGATGACTGCAACCACCCATCGTGAAGTCCGTCTTATATATATATATATATATATATATATATATATATATATATATATATATATATATATATATATATATATATATATATATATATATATATATATATATATATATATATATATATATATATATATATATATATATATATATATATATGTGTGTATATATATATATATATATATATATATGCATATATATATGTATGTATATATATATATATATATATATATATATATATATATATATATATATATGTATATATATATATATATATATATATATATATATATATATATATATATTATATATATAATATATATATGTATGTATATATATATATATATATATATATATATATATATATATATTTTATATATATACATATTATATATATGTTTGTGTGTTTGTGTTTATAAATAGAAATATATCTATACATGTAAAAACAATTATAATAAATATATTGAATTTATGCTAAATCTTAGGTTGC
Source organism: Pardosa pseudoannulata (assembly GCA_032207245.1). NCBI lineage: Eukaryota > Metazoa > Arthropoda > Arachnida > Araneae > Lycosidae > Pardosa > Pardosa pseudoannulata. Next base: position 45,289,055 of record CM063500.1, read on the forward strand.
TTTTCTAAATATCTATAAACGCAGACTTATGTAGATACAAGAGTGTGTATGGATATATAGATAAGTGTGTTGATAGAGAGCGAGAATTTGTGTTTTAGAATTTCTGCATGCATTAGATTAAACATGTATTATGTATTTTCATTTGAGAGAACATAACGTTCCCGCTACACAAGCAGACAAAATACGGAGTAGAATGTTTGTATCAAAATTTCCTAACCATAAATACATGTGCACAATATATGTACACTCCGTATTGATTTGCCTCGAGCGTCGATTCATTAATTCTAGACACTGACTGACTTTGACTACCGCGCTCCCTCGTTAGCCTCCTCACCGTTTTGAGAACCAATCTTGTTATCAGAAATGCATATTTGCCCACGATATCGGGGAAATGCCTATTGTAGTTCTCTCTTAGTCGAATCCCTATAAGCAGATATGTATTATAACTGCACAAGCAGTCAAATGGACAGATGACTGTAAGTATGGAAATAAAAGACTTCACAAAAGTCTGGAAAGGAAGTAAACACTAATAACTTTTGTGGTTAGAGGAATATTTTCAGGCTATATCACGTATATAACAGAGAAAGGTTTAAAATTTGGCTGCCGTATATAACAACAGCCTAAGATTGTTGAGAAATATTCAAAATTAAGTTTCAAACGTCTCAACTTCGTTGACTAACTCAGCTTTGTTTCTTATCCTTGCTTTTGTTAAGGTTTCACGCCTTCAAAGCATTTCGTCAAACAGAATTCCTCTGGATTTACTGTTTTTAAAATGTTTTCATTGCCAATCAATCAAAAAGAATGAGCATTTAAAATGAGCATGAGGGCTGAATTCAAAGATTTAGTGAGATTTAGTTTGATTATCACAACTTTCCTCAGCGATAAACCCATTCTACAATTCTACAAGTAGCTTAATGTAAAACTTGAAAAAATGCTATTAATTAAAGTTTCCTTCAGTCATAGTATGCTAATTTTGACGTTAAGAAAAATTCCCCTATATAATAATAGCCTAAGTTATCTGTCCGTCTCTCCTCGAATCTATGAAGCGGTTGGACCTGCAATGGATAGAGGCATCCAACTGTATTCTTGATGATTTAGGGCTAGCAAAATTCAAAGCCAGTAAAGTTTATATTCTCCTAAACTATCGATCCCATTCTAAAATAAATTGGTATAAATATGCTTCTTATCACAACAAAAATACTGCCATCTTTAAAACGTTCGAAATCCCCCCCTTCCCCCTTTTTGAGCTTTTAACGTCATTATCTAAAGCCCTATTTTCCCCGGTTAGGAGCAGACGATTAAATTTACCAATTTATCACATAATAAACAGACCGAACGCTGGCCGATTGGTTAGGGCGCTGATCGTCGGATCCGGAGTTCGTGGGTTCGAATCCCACTATGGCATGGATGTTCGTAGCCGTTCGAAATCGGCTTTAAGCAGTAGGTCCCGGTCTCATTAGCCCTCGTGTGCAAAACAGTAGACCGTAGCGCTCCAAACCAAACCATAATAAATAGGTAAATATAAAATTTTTTTCTAGCATTAAGACGTCAATCTTTTAACCATCTCATTTAATAGTTTCTTATTTTAAATTATTTAAATATCGTCTGCATTATTTTCATACGTTTTATCGCTGAACTTAGATGTTATGTAAATATTTTTTTTGTTATTTGACTTAAATAATAGATTAGGTACATATGTGATAATTTTAAATTTAATCATAAATTATTTTTTGTTTCAATGAAAATTTTTTCACCGGTATTGACAACAAATTCTTTTCATAAAATTCTAATAGTCTATTTCAAGGACTAATAAATATTTAGAGTTTAAGTTAAAATTAAGTAGTTTGTTCGTTTGTGTGTTTGTTTTTTATACATAACCACACTGTTTGACTAAATGAAATCAGTGTAATTCTAAACTGCATTCACAGTATCGGGAGACTTTAGAGGAGTATGAAGTTATACAAATTATTGAACATATACCAGATAATCCTCAGACAAAAAACAAACCTTTTTTATCTGCCTTATAGGGTAATTTACAATTCTGGAAAATTAAAATTTTACTGATCCCGTCATATGACGGGCAATGTGCTAGTTATAAATAGATTGTGCGTGAGCACTGATCTTTCAAAAGTTTAGATCGACAGGTAAGTATTAGTTTTATAAAAAGCATATTTTTCAACTAGTAAATTTCCAATTTATTATTAATGTAGAGTGATATAAAAGTACACACATTTTTATCTTGAAACTTGGCAAAAGCAACCACACTTTGTACAAGTGGGAGAGTTCCTTTATGGTATCTTTGGTAAGAGTTTAACATCCGTTGAACATCCATATCTCGGCCTCTATCATTCCCAGAACTTATACTGTGCAAATGCTAGTTATGAGGCCGTGCCCAGACACTAGTTTTATACCTACTGTTGTAATGTAGTTACAACACAAACACCAGTGTTCGTTCTCAAAAAGGAAACACAGTAAAATACATGCTATATAATTAAAGGTAAATGCCTTATATTTAAACTAAAACATTTATTATGTACATCATTTACAGATTAATACATGACTTGATTAATGTATGACATGACCTGCAATCATTTGGTTTTTATATTCATCAATATCCTTGAAATGGTACTCCTTATCAAAATGTTATAAGACCCAGGTAATAATCATGAATATTAAGTCGGTTTACCTCCAGTAATTACAGGAAAGCAGTGTGAGGCGCTAGGCAAGCTGAACGTCGGTGCTGGCGTAAAGGTCGTTACTTTGTTGAACGTCGCTGCTGACGTGACGATCGTATGGATGTGGGATCGGGAATATATTAGCCCCGTTTACATGTGCCAAAAGCAGCGTAGAATGCAGGGTAGATACGCGAATTGTACTCCCCTTTCAAGAATTATCCCTAGCTAGGGAAAAAATTGAGGGGTAGAAAGAACCCACCTTTCTACCCGGGTAATGGCAGAGTTTACTCGCCTTTCCCATCATCCTTTGCGCTTACAGATGATTGCCGTCCCGTATGATCACGTGACTTCTAGCGACGATCCCGGCGAAATGGAGGGTAGAAATAATAGACCGTGTAAACGGATTTCTCCGACCCTCCTAGCAAAATCTCTTTACCCGGGTAAAAAGAAGGGTACATTACTGGCACATGTAAACGAGGCTATTGCTAGCCGGGCACTCTGGCTTGCTCACGGGATCTGGATGCACCCATTCTCTCTGCACTTCCGACCTCGACTACTTTTCCCACTTTTTTTTCTATACACATTGGTCCAACGCCCCTTTTTTTCTCTTTTACAATCACTTGTTTGTGAACTTTTCCCACCTCTGCACCCCTTACGGGAGTGTAGGTGGCTCGTTAAAATGGCCCCTTTGGTTAAAATTGACATTATTACTTAGCCCCCGCTTCCCTATCTCACGGCTGTATCCCTGCCGGGGCTTGATCGTTACTTGTGCCACTACATCAGCTATAACTCCTCCGCAGGGGTCTACATTAAAACTCGAAGTCAACGGCTTCTTCTAAATTGTTCTTAGAAATTTAGCCCACAGCTGTGTGTGCCCGTGCTGACCATCGTGGAAAAGTACATCGGTACACCTACAAACCTAAAGATATTGAAGACTTTAAACGTAATATCCGTTACTGGATAGAAAGCATTTCTGATGAACATCATCATAACTCCGTTCTTTACTTTCTGAAGTAATACTTAGATGTGCGTGGGGCACATATAAAAGTAGAAGGAAAGTAAAAGAAAATTGACAGTAAGATTCAAAGTTAAAACACCAGTTTTATGCTATCAAACATAGAGATATTGATGATTTAAAGCGTGCGTCAGATTCTTCATGGAATAGAAAGCTTTTTACTAGCATTGCAATGATATTCCATCTCTTAGCTTTCCAAGAAAATTAAAAGATCGCTTAGACGTTCATTGGGCACAGCTAAAAGTATGGAGATAAAGAAAATTGGCTGTAGAGAAAGATTTAAAGTTAATGCATTAGTTCTATACGAACAATCTTAGAGATGCTGAAGATGTTGTTAGTTTATTTGTAAAATTTACGATTATTTATTACGATTATTTATTTGGTCGTGGAAATTCGGTAAATGTTTTTTCTTAATTGTTCTGTAATTTTGCGTTAATAATTGACATTCATTGTTTCAATTTAATTACATACATTTCTGTCATTTCTCGTGTCATAAACGATAAAATATCTTATGTCGTTAAAAATAGGGCAATCTTGCGCTCATGTAAATTTGCTGAGTGCGCGTGCTGGAAAGTTAATTAGAAAAGGCTTTTAAAATATACAGTTATATTTAATATTACAGCACCAATTATAATATACATTTCTCTTTAATTATAAAAACCAGTGGCTATCAAATGCATGTTACTGATATTCTTCACTACTTTTAATTGGTTTAAGCAACCCAAAATGTATGAACAAATACAATTCAAATATTTTGTGTACTGATAAATTGTATACATTAATTAATAATTCCTGAATCACCAAGAGCATGCAAATATTCTGTGCAGTTGTTAAATGCATTAGTTAGATATTTAAAATATGCTGGGTTTTTTTTCATGTTACAACACGTATTAATTACAATCTGTATTTACATTCAATTCTAATAACCAGTCGCTATTAAATGCATGCTACTCAAAGATATTCTAAATGATATTATAATTTGTTTAAGCAACACAAAATGTATGAAAAGATACAATTAAAATATTTTGTGTACTTATAAACCGCATGCATTAATTGACAATTCCTGAATCAACAAAAACATAAAAAATATTCTGTGCAGTTCTTAAATGAATTAATTATTGTAAATATTTATAATATTCTGTTATTTTCAATATTACAACACATATTGATTATAACCTGTATTTACATTCAATTATAAAACCCAGTCTCTGTTAAATGCCTGCTACTGAAAAGTATTCTAAATGATATCATAAATTGATTAAGCAACACAAAATGTATGAACTGATACAATTTAAATATTTTGTGTACTTACAAAACTGTATGCATTAATTGGCAATTCCTGAATCACCCAAAGCATGCAAATATTCTGTGCAATTCTTAAATACATTAATTAGAGTCTATATTAAAAATATGCTGTTATATTCAATATTACAACACATATAAATTTATGAGCTCTATTAACATTTAATTCTAAAAACCAGTCGCTATGAAATGCATGCTACTGAAAGTATTCTAAATGATATTATAATTTGTTTAAGCAATACAAAATGTAGGAAAAGATACAATTTAAATATTTTGCTTACTAATAAACTGCATGCATTAATTGGTAATTCCTAAATCACCAAAAACATGCAAATATTTTGTGTACTTTTTAAATGCATTAATTAGAGTAGATATTTAAAATATGCTGTTATTTCCGATATTACAACACCTATTAATTACAATCTATGTTTACATTCAATTCTAATCACCAGTCGCTATCAAATGCATGCTACTGAAAGGTGTTCTAAATGATATTTTAATTTGTTTAAGCTACACAAAATGTAGGAACGGATAAAATTTAAATATTTTGTGTTCTGATAAACTGCATGAATTAATTGGCAATTCCTGAATCACCAGAAACATACAAATATTCTGTGCAGTTCTTAAATGCATTAATTATTGTAAATATTTAAAATATGCTGTTGTTTTCAGTATTACAACACATATTAATTATAATATGTGTTTACATTCAATTCTAAACACCAGTCACTATCAAATGCGTGTTACTCAAATATATTCTTCAGTACTTTTAATTTACTTAAGCAACCCTAAATGTAGGAGCAGATACAATTTAAATATTTTGTGTACTTATAAACTGCATGCACTTATCGGTAATTCCTGAACCACCAAAAACATGCAAAAATCCTGTGCAGTTCTTAAATACATTAATTACGGTAGATATTTAAAATATGATGTTATTTTCAGTATTACGACACATATTAATTACAATCTGTATTTCCATTTAATTCTAAACACCAGTTGCTATCAAATGTATGCTACTGAAAAGTATTCTAAATGATATTATAAGTTGTTTAAGCAATACAAAATGTATGAACTGATACATTTTATATATTTTGTGTGCTTATAAACTGCGTGCATTAATTGGTGGTTTCTGAAGCACTAAGAACATGAAAATATTTCATCGAGCAGGAGAGTTGAAACCTAAACTTCTATTCAACTGTAACCAATCATCTCTCCCTCTGGGTACATATTCAAATCGAGATAACAAATTGATTTGGTGAGTCACAAATGCCACTACGAAATTCGATTGGGATTTTCGTTCACTCTCTGTTCACTTCCTCTTTGGGAAAGCTTTGCTCTGAGTTACATTTATTTAAATACCACATTGAAAATCTATGGTAAGGTATTATATCTCCGAATCACAAAGTCTTGATTTGAATACCGCATACTTGTATGGATGCTTGTAGACGTTCGGAATCAGGTTTTTGCAATCTTGTCACTCGTCTGAATCTAATACGAGACCGATAAGTTAACCTTTAATTGGCATTGTGAATCTCGCAGATTTCTTTCTTCGTGAAGGATGTATGAACGGGTAAGACGCTACTCTTCTGGTTCTGGAGTTCGTGAGTTTAATACAACTGATGGTATTGTAGTGGTTCATAAATATTTAACATGTGTATTTATACATTTAAGCAACACAAAATTTATCAACAGATACAATTTCAATATTCTGTGGCTGATAAACTTCATGCATTAATTGGTAATTCCTGGATCACCAAAAGCGTGCAAATATTCTGTGCAGTTGTTAAATGCATTAATTAGAGTAGGTATTTAAAATATGCTGTTATTTTCAATATTACAACACATATTAATTTAT
>CM063500.1:45300904-45330904 GCA_032207245.1 Pardosa pseudoannulata
CAAATACAGAGTTCTAAACCTTCGTTATTTATCCCAGTATCAATATCAAATGTTTTAAAGATCATCTGTGAATACCTCGCATACGAGAAAATAAAAACCATTAAACAGCAGTACTACCTTTCAACTCAAGTCCCCGACGTAATTTTATATCCCTTTTTCAATCCATAATCACGATTCAATAATAGCGCAAATATTGCAACCCACATCGTAAACAGTAACTATACTGGGAATTCCTCTGGCCAAACACGCGAATTCTGTCCGGACTCGTTCTTCAACGGTAACCAATCAATTCCCCCTGCGGCTAAAATTTCAAACCCGTGCAATAAATTGATTTGGAGAATCGCAAAAGCACCACCAAACTCGAATGGGATTTTCGTTCTCCCCCCCCCTCTCTTCACTTCCGTTTGAGAAAGCTTTACTCCCCTGTTACACCATTTCAATTATCCACTGAATCGGGCAACAAGCTGATGATCCCCCATAACACGATGCTACTTGATTCAGCCCATTCGACGTGTTATCTAGTTATCGGAATAAATACGGCAGACTTAAATAGCCATAGTAACTGTTCAAAAGAAGATTATTTTAAGTACTAGATTAAAAATTGTAATAGCTTTGTTTGATTCCAATTTAAAGTTAATAGGAAAAATAATGTCTATTTAAAAAGCTCATGTAATTAAACTTTAAAATCTTTTAATTTTTTTAGGTTTTATAATATTTTATATTGGTTTGATTTGGAGCTCTATGTCTACTTTTTGCAGCACGACGGCTAATGAGACCGGGACCAACTGTTTAAAGCTGATTCCCGACGGCAACAAACAACCATACCACATAAGTATTCGAACACCAGCAGATACCAGTACCAAAGAGCAGTAGTCTACCAGTTGACTATTACTGAGCTAGTAAAATTTTAGTAAATACCCTTATTTTTGCAAAATTTTGAAAAGTACCTTGCTATTTTATAGAATCATAAATTTTATGAAAAGTCCTGCTCCTCTGATATGGGATCACCCTGAGTATTTTAAACTAGCACATAGCCCGTGATATGACGGGATCAATAATTTTTTTAATTTTCAAGAATTGTAAAGAATCCTCTGAAGCAGATAAAGAAATGGTTTGTTTTTTGGCTGAGAATTATCTGGTACACGCTCAATAATTTATCTTCATACTCCTAAAATCTTCCGATACTGTGTATGGGATTTAGAATCACGTTGAATTCATTTAGAAAGATAACTCAAAATATTCTTAGCTACGTCGATATTATTATTCTTGAGGTGTTGAATCCGCAAACAAAATTTTATCCTTTTAAACTCTTTATAATTTTAATCATTATGTTCACTCAAGGATGAATGTGTCAATAGACATTTATACAGAGAGAGAGAACAAACAATAACTGTAAACGAGGTTTTTCAGATAACAGAGTTTTAAACCATCGTTATTTATCCCTATATCCATATCAAAAGTTTTAAAAATCATCTGTGAATATTTCGAATATGACAAAATAAAAACCATTCCACAGCAGTACTACCCTTCAACTCAATTCCCCGACGTAATTTTATTTCCCCTTTCAATCCATAATCACGATTCAATAATAGCGCAAATATTGCTACCCATATCGTAAACAGTAACTAGACTGGGAATTCCTCTCACCAAACACGCGAATTCTGTCCGGACTCGTTCTTCAACGGTAACCAATCAATTCTCCCTGCGGCTAAAATTTCAAACCCGTGCAACAAATTGATTTGGAGAATCGCAAACGCACCACCAAACTCGAATGGGATTTTCGTTCTCCCCCCTCTTCACTTCCGTTTGAGAAAGCTTTAGTCCCCTGTTACACCGTTTCAATTATCCACTGAATCGGGAAGCAGGCTGATGATCCCCCATAACACGATGCTACTTGATTCAGCCCACTCTGCGTGTTATCTAGTTATCGGAATAAATGCGGCAGACTTAAGTAGCCATAATGCCTGTTCAAAAAAAGATTATTTTAAGTACTAGATTATAAATTGTAATAGCTTTGTTTGATTCCACTGTAAAGTAAATCAGGAAAATAAAGTCAGTTTGAAGAGTTCATTTAATTAAAATTTAAAATCTTTTAATTTTTTTAGGTTTTATAACATTTTTAATTGGTTTGGTATGGTTTGGGACCTTACGGTCTACTTTTTACAACACGAAGGCTAATGAGACCGGGACATACTACTTAAATCTGATTCCAAACACTACAAAAAATTATATCATATCGGTCTTCGAACACCAGCAGACACCAGTACCAAAGAGCAGCATTCTACAATTTAATTATTGCACGAAATTCTAGTAAATTCCCTGATATTTGCAGATTTTTGAAAAGTACCCTGATATTTCATAGAATCATAAAGTTTGTGAAAATTCCTGACTTCCCTGAAAAGGGGGCACCCTGAGTATTTTAAATATTGGTAAAAATAAAAAAAGGTTAATAAGATTTCAGCTAGTCACACCTATGTCCCATTTTGAGAAAAAATACTTTAACAGAGATAACTGTATAATTAATAACATTTCAAATTTTGTTTTTGTTCAAAATTTTTGAAAACCTTTTGAAGAGAAAAATTTTTTTAAGTACTAGATTAAAAATTATAATAGTTTTGTTTGATTCCACTTTAAAGTAAATCGGAAAAATAATGTCTATATAAAGAGTTAATTTAATTAAAATTTAAAATCTTTTAATTTTTTTAGGTTTTATAACATTTTAAATTGGTTTGGTTTTGGTTTGGAGCGCTACGGTGTACTTTTTGCAATATGAAAGCTAATGAGACAGGGACCTGCTGCTTAAAGCTCATTCCGAACGGCTACAAACAATCATACCATATAGGTATTTGACCACCAACAGACACTAGTACGAAAGAGCAGCACTCTACCATTTGACCATTACACAGGTAGTGAAATTTTAATAAATACCCTTATTTTTGCAAAATTTTGAAAAGTACCCTGATATTTTATAGAATTATAAACTTTATGAAAAGTCCTGACTCCTCTGATATGGGGCCACACTATGTATTTTAAACTAGCATATAGCCCGTCATATGACGGGATCAGTAAAATTTTTAATTTTCCAGAATTGTAAAGTACCCTATAAAGCAGGTAAAAAAAATGGTTTGTTTTTTGGCCGAGAATTATCTGGTACACGCTCAATAATTTGTTTATCTTCATACTCCTCTAAAATCTCCCAATACTGTGAATGCAGTTTAGAATCACGTTGAATTCATTTAGAAAGATAATTCAAAATATTCTTAACTACGTCGATATTATCATTCTTGAGGTGTTGAATAAGCAAACAAAATTTTATCCATTAAACTCTTTATAATTTTAATCATTGTGTTCACTCAAAGATGAGTGGATCGATAGACATTTATACACAGAGAGAGAGAGAGAAAGAACGATAACTGTAAAAGGGGTTTTTCAGATGTATAGAGTTCTAAACGTTCGTTATTTATCCCAATATCGATATCAAATTTTTTAAAAATCATCTGTGATTACCTCGAATAGGACAAAATAAAAACCATTCCACAGCAGTACTACGTTTCAACTCGAGTCCCCGACGTAATTTTATTTCCCCTTTCAATCCATAATCACGATTCAATAAAGGCGCAAATATTGCAACCCACATCGTAAACAGTAACAAGACTGGGAATTCTTCTCACCAAACACGCGAATTCTGTCCTGACTCGTTCTTCAACGGTAACCAATCAATTCTCCCTGCGGCTAAAATTTCATACCCGTGCAACAAATTGATTTGGAAAATCGCAAACGCACCACCAAACTCGAATGGGAAATTCGTTCTCCCCCCTCTTCACTTCCGTTTGAGAAAGCTTTACTCCCCTGTTACACCATTTCAATTATCCACTGAATCGGGCAACAGGCTGATGATCCCCCATAACACGATGCTATTTGATTCAGCCCACTCTGCGTGTTATCCAGTTATCGGAATAAATGCGGCAGACTTAAATAGCCATAGTAACTGTTCAAAAGAAGATTATTTTAAGTACTAGATTAAAAATTGTAATAGCTTTGTTTGATTCCAATTTAAAGTAAATGGGAAAAATAATGTCTATTTAAAAAGCTCATTTAATTAAACTTTAAAATCTTTTAAGTTTTTTAGGTTTTATAATATTTTATATTGGTTTGATTTGGAGCTCTACGGTCTACTTTTTGCAGCACGACGGCTAATGAGACCGGGACCAACTGTTTAAAGCTGAATCCCGACGGCAACAAACAACCATACCATATAAGTATTCGAACACCAGCAGATACCAGTACCAAAGAGCAGTAGTCTACCAGTTGACTATTACTAAGCTAGTAAAATTTTAGTAAATACCCTTATTTTTGCAAAATTTTGAAAAGTACCTTGCTATTTTATAGAATCATAAACTTTATGAAAAGTCCTGCTCCTCTGATATGGGACCACCCTGAGTATTTTAAACTAGCACATAGCCCGTGATATGACGGGATCAATAATTTTTTTAATTTTCAAGAATTGTAAAGAACCCTCTGAAGCAGATAAAAAAATGGTTTGTTTTTTGGCTGAGAATTATCTAGTACACGCTCAATAATTTATCTTCATACTCCTAAAATCTTCCGATACTGTGTATGTGGTTTAGAATCACGTTGAATTCATTTAGAAAGTTAACTCAAAATATTCTTAGCTACGTCGATATTATTATTCTTGAGGTGTTGAATCCGCAAACAAAATTTTATCCTTTTAAACTCTTTATAATTTTAATCATTATGTTCACTCAAGGATGAATGGGTCAATAGACCTTTATACAGAGAGAGAGAGAGAACAAACAATAACTGTAAACGAGGTTTTTCAGATAACAGAGTTTTAAACCATCGTTATTTATCCCCATATCCATATCAAAAGTTTTAAAAATCATCTGTGAATACTTCGAATATGACAAAATAAAAACCATTCCACAGCAGTACTACCCTTCAACTCAAGTCCCCGACGTAATTTTATTTCCCCTTTCAATCCATAATCACGATTCAATAATAGCGTAAATATTGCAACCCACATCGTAAACAGTAACAAGACTGGAAATTCCTCTCACCAAACACAGGAATTCTGTCTGGACTCGTTCTTCAATGGTAACCAATCAATTCCCCCTGCGGCTAAAATTTCAAACTCGTGTAACAAATTGATTTGGCGCATCGCAAACGCACCAACAAACTCGAATTGGATATTCGTTCTCTCCCCTCTTCACTTCCGTTTGAGAAAGCTTTACTCCCCTGTTACACCATTTCAATTATCCACTGAATCGGGCAACAGGCTGATGATCCCCCATAACACGATGCTACTTGATTCAGCTCACTATGCATGTTATCTAGTTATTGGAATAAATACAGCAAAATAAAGTGGTCATTGTACCTGTTCAAAAGAAGATTATTTTAAGTACTAGATTATAAATTGTAATAGCTTTGTTTGATTCCACTTTAAAGTAGATCTGGAAAATAACGTCTATTTAAAGAATTCATTTCCTTAAAATTTAATATCTTTTCATTTTTTTATGTTTTATAACATTTTAACTTGGTTTGGTTTTGGTTTGGAGCACTACGGTCTACTTTTTGCAATATGAGGGCTAATGAGACCAGGACCTACTGCTTAAAGCTGATTCCGAATGGCTACAAACAACCATACCATATAAGTGTTCGAACATCAGCAGACACCAGTACCAAAGAGCAACACTCTACCATTTAATCATTGTACAGCTAGTGAAAGTTTAGTAAATTCTCTGATTTTTTGCAGAATTTTGAAAATTACCCTCATATTTTATAGAATCATAAAGTTTGTGTAAATTCCTGACTTTTCTAGCCGAACGATGGCCGATTGGTTAGAGTGCTAACCTTCGGTACCGGAGTTCGTGGGTTCGAATCCCACTTTGGCATGGATGTTCGTAGCCGTTCGGAATCGGCTTTAAGCTGTAGGTCCCGGTCTCATTAGCCCTCGTGTTGCAAAAACGTAGACCGTAGCACTCCAAACTAAACCAAACCAAACCTGACTTTTCTAATATGTGGCCACCCTTAGTATTTTAAGATAGCGCATAGCCCGTCATATGACGGGATTAGTAAAATTTAAAAATTTTCAGAATTGTAAAGTATTCTATGAGGCAGGTAAAATAATGGTTTGTTTTTTCGGCTGAGAACTATGTGGTACATGCTCTATCATTTATCTTCATACTCGTCTAAGTCTCCCGATTCTGTGAATGCAGTTTAGAATCACGTTGAATTCATTTAGTCAAAGTTTGTGGTTATGTATGAAAAACAAACACACAAACGAACAAACTTCTTAATTTTCAAAGATATATAACTTAAACGCTAGATATTTGTTAGTCTGTGAAATAGGCTCTTAGATTTTTATGAAAAGAATTTGTTGTTAATACCGGCCGAAAAATGTTCATAGCAACAAAAATTAATCAATGATTAAATTTGAAATTATCACACATGTACCTAATCTATTATTCAATTCAAATGTGAAAGAAAATTATTTACGTCATATCTAAGTTCAGTAGTAATACATATGAAAATAATGCAGACGATATTTAAGTAATTTAAAATGAGAGCGGATCAATTGAGATAGTTAAAGGAATGACGTCATAATGCTAGAAAAAAAAAGTGTTATTTTCATCCATTTATTTTGTGATAAGATGATTAATTTAATCGCCTGCTCTTTATAATTTGAATCATCGTGTACACTCAAGGATGAGTGGATCGATAGACCTTTATACACAGAAAGAGAAGAGAAAGAGAGAGAAAATGAACAATAACTGTAAAAGGGGTTTTTCATATATACAGAGTTCTAAACCGTCGTTATTTATCTCAATATCAATATCAAATCTTTTAAAAATCATCTACGAATACCTCGCATACGAGAAAATAGAAACCGTTCTACAGCAGTACTACCTTTCGACTCAAATCCCCGACGTAATTTTATTTCCCCTTTCAATCCATAATCACGATACAATAATGGTGCAAATATTGCAACCCACATCGTAAACAGTAACAAGACTGGGAATTCCTCTCGCCAAGCACGCGAATTCTGTCCGGACTCGTTCTTCAACGGTAACCAATCAATTCCCCCTGCGGCTAAAATTTCAAACCCGTGCAACAAATTGATTTGGCGAATCGCAAACGCACCACCAAACTCGAATGGGATTTTCGTTCTCCCCCCTCTTCACTTCCGTTTGAGAAAGCTTTACTCCCCTGTTACACCATTTCAATTATCCACTGAATCGGGCAACAGGCTGATGATCCCCTATAACACGATGTTACTTGATTCAGCCCATTCTGCGTGTTATCTAGTTATCGGAATAAATGCGGGAGACTTAAGTAGCCATAATGCCTGTTCAAAAGAAGATTATTTTAAGTACTACTTTATAAATTGTAATAGATTTGTTTCATTCCACTTTAAAGTAAATCGGGAAAATAAAGTCAATTTAAAGAGTTTATTTAATTAAACTTTAAAATCTTTTAATTTTTTTAGGTTTTAATCCATTTTAAATTAAATTGTTTTGGTATGCTTTGGAACCTTATGGTCTACTTTTTTCAACACGAAGGCTAATGAGATCGGGACATACTGCTTAAATCTGACTCCGGACAGCTACAAAAATATATCACATCGGTCTTCGAACACCAGCAGACACCAGTACGAAAAAGAGTAGCATTCTACAATTTAATCATTGCACGAAATTTTAGTAAATTCCCTGATATTTGCAGATTTTTATAAAGTACCCTGATATTTTATAGAATGATAAAGTTTGGGAAAATTCCTGACTTCCGTGATATGGGGCCACTCTGAGTATTTTAAATATTAGTTAAAGAGGTTTCTAACATTTTAGCTAGTCGCACCTATGCCCCATTTTGAGAAAAAATACCTTTACAGAGATAACTGTATAATTAATAACATTTCAAATTTTGTGTTTGTTCAAAATGTTTTAAAACTTTTTGAAGAGAAAATTATTTTAAGTACTACAGTAAAAATTGTAATAGTTTTGTTTGTTCCCACTTTAAAGTAAATCAACAATATAAAGTCTATTTAAAGAGTTAATTTAATTAAAATTTAAAATCTTAATTTTTTTAGATTTTATAACATTTTAAATTGGTTTGGTTTGGAGCGCTACGGTCTACTTTTTGCAATATCAGGTCTAATGTGACCGGGACCGAATGCTTAAAGTTCATTCCGAACGGCTACAAACAACAATACCACATCGGTATTCGAACACCAGCAGATACCAATACCAAAGAGCAGCACTCTACCATTTAATCATTTTACAGCTAGTAAGAGTTTAGTAAAAACCCTTATTTTTGCAAATTTTTGAAAAGTACCCTGATATTTTATAGAATTATAAACTTTATGAAAAGTCCTGACTCCTCTGATATGGGGCCACACTATGTATTTTAAACTAGCACATAGCCCATGATATGACGGGATCAGTAAAATTTTTAATTTTCCAGAATTGTAAAGTACCCTATAAAGCAGGTAAAAAAATGGTTTGTTTTTTGGCCGAGAATTATCTGGTACACGCTCAATAATTTGTTTATCTTCATACTCCTCTAAAATCTCCCAATACTGTGAATGCAGTTTAAAATCACGTTGAATTCATTTAGAAAGATAACTCAAAATATTCTTAGCTACGTCGATATTATCATTCTTGAGGTGTTGAATCCACAAACAAAATTTTATCCTTTTAAACTCTTTATAATTTTAATCATTATGTTCACTCAAGGATGAATGGGTCAATAGACCTTTATACAGAGAGAGAGAGAGAGAGAGAGAGAGAACAAACAATAACTGTAAACGAGGTTTTTCAGATAACAGAGTTTTAAACCATCGTTATTTATCCCCATATCCATATCAAAAGTTTTAAGTCTACGGCAGATATTATTTTTAAACAAATATTTTACAGTCATAGACAAAGCTTTAACAGCTACTTACCTATTTATACTGATGGCTCCAAATCAGATAATTTTGTCGGATTTGCCTACGTTACTGATGAGCAGACTTGTAGTTTCCGTTTACATCCAGCCGTATCGATTTTCTCTGCCGAGATTTTAGCCATTTTAAAAGCCTTGGAGAGTTTGGATGGACGTTATAAAAACTACATTATTTACACTGATTCTTTGAGCACTTTACACTCATTGTCTTCACCTAATCCTCACAGTAATCCTCTTGTCTTTAAGGTGTTATATTTTACAAAATCTTACCTCTCTTGGGTTTTCCATCTATTTTTGTTGGGTACCGTCACATGTTGGAATTGAGGGTAATGAAAAAGCAGATAAAGCCGCTAAGTCTGCAAGTAACTATTTACACATTGATTTGCCATATTGTGATGCTAAACACTATGTGGTGAAACTTGTTTATAGACAATGGCAAGAAGAATGGGAACAGACTGAGAACAACAAACTTCGGTCAATAAAATCAAATATTTTCCCTTGGCCGGTTAGTCCTTCAAGAAAGCACGATGTAATTCTAACCCGTCTTCGCATCGGGCATACCCGCTTTACTCATCGTCATTTAATTTTGGGGGAAAATGCACCCATTTGTCGTCATTGTACGATTACTATGACCGTGAAGCATATACTTGTCGAGTGTCCTTTGTACGCCAATCAGCGTTTTTACTATTTTTCTTCTAATAATCTGCCTTTATGTGATATTTTAAATTCTGTTCCGAATAAAAACATTTTTATATTCTTAAAAGAAATTGGTTTTTATCCTTACATTTAATTGTGTAATTTTTTCCTTTTTATTGACCTCTACATTTTTAATCTTGTCTTTTGTATTCTCAACTGTTTTAATTGCTGCTATTGTGTAATTTTATTTATGCGTATTAAGATTATTTATCCTGTTTTACTATTTTACTTTTTCTAATCTTTGCATCATGAAGATTGCGTACCTTGTGTTTGGCACATTATGTCCTTTCAGGATCCAGTGCCATAAAGCCCAATAAAACCAAACCAACCAAAAGTTTTAAAAATCATCTGTGAATACTTCGAATATGGCAAAATAAAAACCATTCCACAGCAGTACTACCCTTCAATTCAAGTCCCCGACGTAATTTTATTTCCCCTTTCAATCCATAATCACGATTCAATAATAGCGTAAATATTGCAACCCACATCGTAAACAGTAACAAGACTGGGAATTCCTCTCACCAAACACGCGAATTCTGTCCGGACTCGTTCTTCAACGGTAACCAATCAATTCCCCCTGCGGCTAAAATTTCAAACCCGTGTAACAAATTGATTTGGCGCATCGCAAACGCACCAACAAACTCCAATGGGATATTCGTTCTCTCTCCTCTTCACTTCCGTTTGAGAAAGCTTTACTCCCCTGTTACACCATTTCAATTATCCACTGAATCGGGCAACAGGCTGATGATCCCCCATAACACGATGCTACTTGATTCAGCCCACTCTGCGTGTTATCTAGCTATCGGAATAAATGCCGCAGACTTAAGTACTCATAATGCCTGTTCAAAAGAAGATTATTTTAAGTACTAGATTATAAATTGTAATAGCTTTGTTTGATTCCACTTTAAAATTTAAATAACGTCTATTTAAAGAATTCATTTGCTTAAAATTTAATATCTTTTAATTTTTTATGTTTTATAACATTTTAACTTGGTTTGGTTTTGGTTTGGAGTACTACGATCTACTCTTTGCAATATGAGGGCTAATGAGACCAGGACCTACTGCTTAAAGCTGATTCCGAATGGCTACAAACAACCATACCATATAAGTGTTCGAACATCAGCAGACACCAGTACCAAAGAGCAACAGTCTACCATTTAATCATTGTTCAGCTAGTGAAAGTTTAGTAAATTCTCTGATTTTTAGCAGAATTTTGAAAAGTACCCTCATATTTTATAGAATCATAAAGTTTGTGTAAATTCCTGACTTTTCTAGCCGAACGATTGCCGATTGGTTAGAGTGCTAACCTTCGGTACCGGAGTTCGTGAGTTCGATTCCCACTTTGGCATGGATGTTTGTAGCCGTTCGGAATTGGCTTTAAGCTGTAGGTCCCGGTCTCATTAGCCCTTGTGTTGCAAAAACGTAGACCGTAGCACTCCAAACTAAACCAAACCAAACGTGACTTTTCTAATATGTGGCCACCCTTAGTATTTTAAGATAGCGCATTGCCCGTCATATGACGGGATTAGTAAAATTTAAAAATTTTCAGAATTGTAAAGTATTCTATGAGGCAGGTAAAATAATGGTTTGTTTTTTCGGCTGAGAACTATGTGGTACATGCTCTATAATTTATCTTCATACTCGTCTACGTCTCCCGATTCTGTGAATGCAGTTTAGAATCACGTTGAATTCATTTAGTCAAACTTTGTGGTTATGTATGAAAAACAAACACACAAACGAACAAACTTCTTATCAGACGATATTTCTTTTAATTAGCTCTCTGAAGGCTAATATAATAGCAGTGGTGAATGCATGGTATGTGACTTGGGCCTATTAAAGTTCAAAACGTCTTAAGGTTGTTGTTTCATCTCAGTTGTCAATACCTCCATTAAAAAACTCTCCCCACTTCGTGACCTTGAAGCAGAATTACCTCGCTCTTTCTCTGGCCTTTCTGTCCTGGGTTGTCTCCCCTTTTCCTTCCTTCGCAACGGACAGTCTCTTTGGAAATGTCCTTTTCTCTTGCAATGGAAACACACGAGATTGCTCTTGTATCCTTGCTTTCCTGTGGTTGCCGCGTATGTAGTAGTTGGCCGGTCAGCTTGCCTTTGTTGGAGTCTTCCCTCCTCTCGAATCAACTCATCCAATACGTTTCCAAATTTAAAGTTCTTTTCCTCCCAGCGGTAGATGTTTTGTACCACATTCATCAGGTAGAAAACGCAAAATTTGAAAACATTTATCTTGTTCGTCTATGGGGTGTCCGCATTCTTGAAGTTGTTCTGCAATTCTTTCAAGTTTGCTTCCATAGATGGCTATTTTTTCATGTGGTTCTGGACGAAGATTATAAAATTCATTTTTGAGTGCCATTGTCCTTGCTCTCGAATCGGGCTGAAAGTAGTCTTTTAATTTCTTCCATGCTAGCACTGGGTCTTCTACATTTTCTATTATAGGGCGTAGACCGTTGCTAACGTTCATAAAAATCGTAGCGAACGCCTTATTTTTTCTTATTTTAAAGTCATTTACCAACTTTAAATCTTTTACGTCCGGTTCAACCTCCTTTTCCGTAACAATCTCCCACAAGTTCCGTTCAAGAAGTATCACTTTAATTTCTTTACTCCACTGCGGGAAATTCGAATCTTCTAAAGGTCGTATCCTAAAGTTGGCCTCCCCGGCGTCATTCATGCTTAGAATCCGGTATACTTAAATTTTCTTCTCGGGAAAACTTCTAGTAAAAAGTTAGACTTTCAGTTAAATAAGCTTCGTCGACCTCTATACTCCAGCGTTCAGTCACATACTGCAATTCATTGAGCCTGGGCCCATAACCTTATTTGTCAGACGATATTTCTTTTAATTAGCTCTCTGAAGGCTAATATAATAGCAGTGGTGAATGCATGGTATGTGACTTGGGCCTATTAAAGTTCAAAACGTCTTAAAAATAAAAATACACTTTATTTCTTCTCATACCTACTACGCACTTACAAACAGCAGCAATTAAAAAAAAGAAGAGAGAGCAAGCACGTGCTTTCGTGCTTATATCCACATTTGCTTTTTACACATTTGCATAAATGCTGGAAACTTGTGATAAGTCAGATTGCGAACGGGCTTATTCAGCTCGCAGTGTTCGCAATCCCATTACACTCTTAATCAACGGTTTATGCACGTGCATTCGGATGGAAAGAATATAACCCTTAAATAAGGTGAGCATACTATTTTGCTGACACTTCTTAATTTTCAAAGATATATAACTTAAACGCTAGATATTTGTTAGTCTGTGAAATAGGCTCTTAGATTTTTATGAAAAGAATTTGTTGTTAATACCGGCCGAAAAATGTTCATAGCAACAAAAATTAATCAATGATTAAATTTAAAATTATCACACATGTACCTAATCTATTATTCAAGGCAAATGTGAAAGAAAATTATTTACGTCATATCTAAGTTCAGTAGTAATACATATGAAAATAATGCAGACGATATTTAAGTAATTTAAAATGAGAGAGGATCAATTGAGATAGTTAAAGGAATGACGGCATAATGCTAGAAAAAAAAGAGGTATTTTCACCCATTTATTTTGTGATAAGATGATTAATTTAATCGCCTGCTCTTTATAATTTTAATCATCGTGTACACTCAAGGATGAGTGGATCGATAGACCTTTATACACAGAAAGAGAGAGAGAAAATGAACAATAACTGTAAAAGGGGTTTTTCATATATACAGAGTTCTAAACCGTCGTTATTTATCTCAATATCAATATCAAATCTTTTAAAAATCATCTACGAATACCTCGCATACGAGAAATTAGAAACTATTCTACAGCAGTACTACCTTTCGACTCAAATCCCCGACGTAATTTTATTTCCCCTTTCAATCCATAATCACGATACAATAATAGTGCAAATATTGCAACCCACATCGTAAACAGTAACAAGACTGGGAATTCCTCTCGCCAAGCACGCGAATTCTGTCCGGACTCGTTCTTCAACGGTAACCAATCAATTCCCCCTGCGGCTAAAATTTCAAACCCGTGCAACAAATTGATTTGGCGAATTTCAAAAGCACCACCAAACTCGAATGGGAAATTCGTTCTCCCGCCTCTTCATTTCCGTTTGAGAAAGCTTTACTCCCCTGTTACACCATTTCAATTATCCACTGAATCGGGCAACAGGCTGATGATCCCCCATAACACGATGCTACTTGATTCAGCTCACTATGCATGTTATCTAGTTATTGGAATAAATACAGCAAAATAAAGTGGTCATTGTACCTGTTCAAAAGAAGATTATTTTAAGTAGTAGATTAAAAATTTATAATAACTTTGATTCCACTAGAGTAAATCTGGAGAATAAAGACTATTTAAAGCGTTCATTTAATAAAAAATTGAAGTCTTTTAATTTTTTATAAGTTTTATAACATTTTAAATCTGTTTGGTTTTGGTTTGGAGCACTATGGTCTACTTTTTGCAATATGAGGAAAAATGAGGGCTAATGAGACCGGGACCTACTGTTTAAAGCTGATCCCGAACGGTTACAAACAACCATACTACATCGGTATTCAAACACCAGCAGACACCAGTACCAAAGAGAAGAACTCTACAATTTGATCAATGTACAGCTACTAAAAATTTAGTAAATTCCCCGATTTTTGCAGAATTTAGAATAGTACCTGATATTTTATCGAATCATAAATTTAGAAATATGATTCCGAACAGCTGCAAAATATATACCACACCTCTTCGAACACCAGCAGACACCATACCAAAGAGCAACATTCTACAATTTAATCATTGAACGAAATTTAGTAAATTCCCTGATAGTTGCAGATTTTAAAGTACCCTAATATTTGCAGATTTTTATAAGTACCTGATATCTTACAGAATCATAAAGTTTGTGAAAATTCCTGTCTTCCCTGATATGGGGCCACTATGAGTATTTTAAATGTTAGTAAAAATTAATAGAGGTTTCTAACATTTTAGTTAATCTCACCTGTGCCCCATTTTGAGAAAATATACCTTTACAGAGATAATTGTATCATTTCAAATATTGTTTTTGTTCAAAATTTTTGAAAACATTTTGAAGAGAAAATTATTTTCAGTACTATAGTAAAAATTGCAATAGTACTGATTTTGTTTCATTCCACTTTAAAGTATATCAGGAATATAAAGTCTATTTAAACAGTTAATTTAATTCATTTGAAATCTTTTAATTTTTTTAGGTTTTATAACATCTTAAATTGGTTTACTTTGGTTTGGAGCCTTACTATACTTTTGCAATAAATCTAATGATTTGGTTGGTTTAAGCTACGGTTTATTCTTTGCACACGACTAATGAGACCGGGACCTACTGCTTAAAGCCGATTCCGAACGGCTACGAACATCCATGCCATAGTTGGATTCGAACCCACGAACTCCTACATTACCGACTCAGTATGACTCTAATGAAACAACTATTGCTTAAATTTGATTAATGGCTACAAACAACCATACCACATCGGTATTCGAACGCCTGCAGACACCAGTAACAAAGAGCAGCACTCTACCATTTGACCATTACACAGGTAGTGAAATTTTAATAAATACCCTTATTTTTGCAAAATTTTGAAAATTTCCCTGATATTTTATAGAATCACAAAGTTTAAGAAAAGTCCTGACTTCCCTGATATGGGGCCACCCTTAGTATTTTAAACTAGCACATAGCCCGTGATATGACGGGATCAGTAAAAATTTTAATTTTCCAGAATTGTAAAGTACCCTATGACAAGTAAAAAAAAATTTGTTTTTTTTACTGAGAATTATCTGGACCACGCTCAGTACTTTGTTTATCTTCATATGCCTCTAAAATCTTTCAATTCTGTGAATGCAATTTAGACTCATGTTGAATTCATTTAGAAAGATAATTCAAAATATTCTTAGCAACGTAGATATTATCATTCTTGAGGTGTTGAATCCGCAAACAAAATTTCATCCTTTAAACTCTTTATAATTTTAATCATTGTGTTTACTCAAGGATGAGTGGATCGATAGACCTTTATACACAGAGAGAGAGAAAGAAAGAACGACAACTGTAAAAGGCGTTTTGCTCAAATACAGAGTTCTAAACCTTCGTTATTTATCCCAGTATCAATATCAAATGTTTTAAAGATCATCTGTGAATACCTCGCATACGAGAAAATAAAAACTACTCTAGAGAAGTACTACCTTTCAACTAAAGTCCGACGTAATTTTATATCCCTTTTTCAATCCATAATCACGATACAATAATAGCGCAAATATTGCAACCCACATCGTAAACAGTAACAAGACTGGGAATTCCTCTCGCCAAGCACGCGAATTCTGTCCGAACTCGTTCTTCAACGGTAACCAATCAATTCCCCCTGCGGCTAAAATTTCAAACCCGTGCAACAAATTGATTTGGAGAATCACAAACGCACCACCAAACTCGAATGGGATTTACGTTCTCCCCCCTCTTCACTTCCGTTTGAGAAAGCTTTACTCCCCTGTTACACCATTTCAATTATCCACTGAATCGGGCAACAGGCTGATGATCCTCCTTAACACGATGCTACTTGATTCAGCCTAGTATGTGTATTATCTAGTTATCCGAATAAATGCGGCAAACTTAAGTAGCCATAATGCCTGTTTAAAAGAAGATTATTTTAAGTACTAGATTAAAAATTGTAATAGTTTTGTTTGATTCCATTTTAAAATAGATCTGAAAACGTCTATTTAAAGAATTCATTTAATCAAAATTTAAAATTTTTTAATTTTTTTATAAGTTTTATAGCATTCTAAATTAGTTTGGAACACTACGGCCTACTTCTTGCAATATGATTACTAATGATATCGGGACCTACTGCTTAAAGCTGATTCCGAAAGGCTACAAACAACCATACCACATAAGTCTTCGAACACCAGCAGACACCAGTACCAAAGAGCAGCACTCTACCATTAGACCAATAAGGCGATTTCACGCAGTAGGGCACCTCTCAACTTATGACAATTTTGGCTATAGTTTCAAAGGGAAGGGCAGTTAATTGTTTGTCTATTGGCTGTTTTAAACATGAAAATGAATGGGAAGGGCATTATAGTAGTACGTGACGTTGTAACAAATTGCTCTATGTATAGCTAGTGAAATTTTAATACCAGCAATAAAGTTTTCATTGCAATAAAAATAATCAATGATTAAATTTAAAATTATGACATATGTACCTAATGTATTATTTAAGCCAAATATAGAACAAAATTATTTACGTTATATCTAAGTCCAATGGTAAAACATATGAAAATAATGCAAACGATATTTAAATAATTTAAAATAAGAAATGATAAAATGAGATAGTTAAAAGAATGGCGTCATAATGTTAGAAAAAAATGTTATTTTTACTTATTAATCTCATATATAATAATAGCCTAAGTTATCTGTACGTCTGTCCTCCAATTTATGAAGCGGTTGGACCTGGAATGGATAGAGGCATCCATTCAAAGCGAATAAAGTTTATCTTCTCCTAAACTATCTATCCGATTCTAAAATAAATTGGTATAAATAGGATTCATATCACAGCAAACAATGCTGTCGTCTTTAAAACGTTCGAAATCGAACCCTTCCCTCCTTTTCGAGAGTTTAATGCCATTATTTCAAGCCCTATTTTCCCCGGTTAAGAGCAGGCGATTAAATTTATCCATTTATCACTTAATAGGTAAAAATAACAATTTTTTCTATCATTGTGACGTCATTCCTTTAAATATCTCATTTAATCATTTCATATTTTAAACTATTTAAATATCGTCTACACTATTTTAATATCTTTTATCACTGAACTTAGATATTACGTAAATGATTTTCTTTTATATTTTTGGCTTAAATTATAGATTAAGTACATACGTGATAATTTTAAATTTAATCATCGATTACTTTTTGTTGCAATGAAAATTTTACCACCGGTATTAACAATAAATTCTTTTCATGTAAGTCTAGGAGTCTATTTCACGGACTAATAAATATCTAACTTTTAATTTATATATATTTGGAAATTAAGAAGTGTGTTCTTTTGTGTGATTATTTATTATATATAACCACAAGGTTTGTCTCAATGAATTCAATGTGATTCTAAACTGCATTACAGGATCGGGAGACTCTAGAGGAGTATGATGATAAATAAATTATTGAGAGTGAACCAGATAGTTAGTTCTCAGCCAAAAAACAAACCATTTTTTACCTGCCTCACTGGGTACTTAACAGTTTCTGGAATATAAAATATTAATCCCGTCATATGATGGGCTATATGCTAGTTATGTGATAAATAGATAAATTTAATCACCTGCTCTTAACCGGGGAAAATAAGTCGTGAAATAATGGCATTTAATGCTAGGGTGGATTCAGAACCCATCATGAATGCAATGTGGATACCTCTATCCATTCCAGGTCCAAGAGCTTCATAAATTCGAGGACAGACAGAGAGATAACTTAGACTTTTCTTATATAGGGTACATTAGTAAAAATCAAAACAGGTATCTAACATTTCAGCTAGTCGCACCTATGCCCCATTTTGAGAAAAAATACCTTAACAGAGATAACTGTATAATTAATAACATTTCAAATTTTGTTTTTGTTCAAAATTTTTGAAAACCTTTTAAAGAGAAAATTATTTTATGTACTACAGTAAAAATTGTAATAGTTTTGTTTGATTCCACTCTAAAGTAAATCGGGAAAATAAAGTCTATTTAAAAAGTTCATTTAATTAAAATTTAAAATCTTTTAATATTTTTGGGTTTTATAAAATTTTAAATTGATCTGATTTGGAGAGCTTTGGTCTGCTTTTTGCAATATGGGGGCTAATGAGACCGGGACCTACTGCTTAAAGATGATTTCGAACGGCTACAAACAACCATACCACATCGGTATTCGAACACCAGCATACACCAGTACCAAAGAGCAGCACTCTATCATTTGACCATTGTACAGCTAGTGAAGTTTTAGTAAATTCCCTGATTTTTGCAGCATTTTGAAAAGTTCCCTTATAATTATAGAATCAGAAAGTTTGTGAAAATTCCTGACTTCCCTGATATGGGGCCACCTTGAGTATTTTAAACTAGCACATAGCCCAAGATATGACGGGATCAGTAAAATTTTTAATTTTCCAGAATTTAAAGTATCTTATGAATCAGGTACAATAATGGTTTGTTTTCTTTTCTCTGGAATTACATGGTACACGCTCAATAATTTCTCTTCATACTGCTCTATAGTCTGCCGATACTGTGAATGGAGTTTAGAATCACGTTGAGTTCATTTAGTCAAACCGTGTGGTTATGTGTAAAAAACAAACACAAACGAACAAACTTCTTAATTTTCAGAGCTATATAACTGAAACGCTAGATATTTATGAGTCCATGAAATAGACTCCTAGACTTTTATGAAAATAATTTGTTGTTAATACCGGCGATAAAATTTTCATTGCAACAAAAAATAATCGATGATTAAATTTAAAATTATCACATGTGTACCTAATCTACTATTTAAGCCAAATATGAAAGAAAATTATTTACGTAACATCTAAGTTCAGCTATAAAACGTATGAAAATAATGCAGTCGATATTTAAATAATTTAAAATAAGAAACGATTAAATGAGACGGTTAAAGGAATGACGTCTTAATGCTAGAAAAAATGTTATATTTACCAAGGATTGGAGAGCTACGGTCAACTGTTTTGCACACGAGGGTTAATGAGACCGGAACCTACTGCTTAAAGCCGATACCGAACGGCTACGAATATCGATGCCATAGTGGGATTCGAACCCACGAACTCCAGATCCGACGATCAGCGCCCTAACCAATCGGCCAGCGTTCGGTCTATTTATTATGTGATAAATTGGGTAAATTTAATCGTCTGCTTCTAACCGGGGAAATAATACTTTAAATAAACTTTACTTTAAGTCCAGTGATAAATCGTGTGAAAATAAAAAAAGGTGATATTTATATAATTTAAAATAAGAAAGGATTAAATGAGATGGTTAAAGTAATAACATCATAATTGTAGAAAAGTGTGTTGTTTTTATCTATTTATTTTGTGATAAATTGGTAAATTTAATTGCCTGCTCTAAACCAGGGAAAATAGGACTTGAAATGAAATAATGGAATTTAATGCTAGGGTGAATTTCGAACGGTGATAAACCTAAATCATCAAGAATCCAATATGGATGCCTCTATCCATTTCTGGTCCAACCGCTTCATAAATTTGAGGACAGATGCACAGATAACTTAGGCTATTATTATATAGGGAATATTAGTAAAAACTAAAACAGGTTTCTAACTTGAACATTTTAGCTAGTCGCACTTATGCCCCATTTTAAGAAAAATACCTTAACAACGATAACACAAGAGATAACTATATAATTATTATCATTTCAAATATCGTTTATGTTAAAAAATTTTGAAAACTCTTTGAAGAAAAAAATATTTTAAGTACTACAGTAAAATTTGTAATAGTTTTGTTTTGTCCACTTCAAAGAGGAAAGTAAAATCTTTTTAAACAGTTCATTTAACAAAAATTTAACATCTTTTCATTTTTTTAGGTTTTATAACATTTCAAATATTCTTTTTGTATAAAAATTTCTGGAACCTTTTGAAAAAAATTACTTTAATTACTACAGTAAAAATTGTAACAGTTTTGTTTCATCCCATTTCAAAGTAAATCAAGAAAGTGAATTCTCTTTAAACAATTCATTTAATTAAAATTTAAAATATTTTAATTTTTTTAGGTTTTATAACATTTTAAATATTGTTTTTGTTCAAATATTTGTAGATGCATTAAAGTCTTATATATAGGATTATGCATGAATTTTCAATTAAAATTTAAGATGTTTTAATTTTTTCGGTTTTATAACATTTCAAATATTATTTTTGTTCAAATATTTGTAGATGTGTTAAATTCTTATATATAGAACTATGTATCAATTTTCAGTTGCCAATTCTTTTCCTTTATCAAGAAAAACAAATTTACTGAAAAACGGGGTAAATGAAAAATAAACGGAATATTTGAGAATCTGCTGGATTACAAAGTTTTGTAATGTTAGGCTCAAAAGAATATTATTACAATCTCAAATATGGGGCTAAATTTAATTTTTTAATTAGTATTTAACTTTGGTAAAAGAAAAATAAATGGAATATTTGGGAATCTAATGAATTGCAAAGTTTTAAAATATTAGGCTAAAAAGAAGAGTGTAACATTTTCAAATATGGATCTGGGTTTAATTTTGAATAAAATTAATATAAAAATATGGTAAAAGAGAAATTAATGGAATATTTGGGAATCTAATGAATTGCAAAGTTTTAAAATATTACACTGAAAAGAAGAATGTAACAATTTCAGATATGGATCTGAGTTAAATTTTGAATAAAATTAACATAAAAACATGGTAAAAGAAAAATTATCGTAATATTTGGGAATCTAATTAATTGCAAAGTTTTAAAATATTAGGCTAGGAAGAAGATTGTAACAATTTCAAATATGGATTTGGGTTTTATTTTGAATAAAATTAACATAATAATATAGTAAAAGAAAAACTAATGAAATATTTGGGAATCTAATGAATTGGAAAGTTTTAAAATATTAGGCTAAAAGGAAAATTTTAACAATTTCAAATATGGATCTGGGTTTAGTTTTGAATAAAATTAATATAAGAATATAGTAAAAGAAAAATCAATGGAATATTTGGGGATCTAATGAATTGCAAAGTTTTAAAATACTGGGGACAAAAGAGGATTATTACAATTTCAAATCTAGAGGTGGATTTAATTTTTTAAAAATTAAAATAAAATCATGGTAAAAGAAAAACTAATGGAATATTTGAGACTATATTGAATTGCAAAGTTTTGACATACTAGGTTGAAAAGACGATTATTACAATCTCAAATTCGGAGTTGGGTTTAATTTTCAAAAATAACAATTATAAAAACATGACAAAATAAAATAGTAGAATATTTGAGAATCTAGTGAAGTGCAAAATTTTGAAATAGTAAGATCAAATAGAGATTACTATTATCTCAAATTTGGAGCGAGATTTAATTTCCTTCTATATATATTTTCAGGTAATTATGTGGAGTAAACGACTATTTAAAAAACTATGTTCTAGGTTTTTGGTTTTTTTGGTTTTGATTTGGAGTGGCACGGTCTACTTTTTGCAACCCGAGGGATAATGAGACCGGGACCTACAGCTTAAAGCCGATTCCGAAAGTCTAAGAACATCCATGCCACCGTGGGACTCGAACCCACGAACTCCACTATGTTATAGGAAAGCTCAATATAAATACTATAAATTTTTAGAACTTTACTATAACCGTCACAAAGACTAGCCAAAAAACGAATGTAACCCCATTTTCGTCGAAGATATAATTGATATAAAGATTATATTAGATTTTACAATATAAATAAAAAAATACCTCATTTTAAAATTTTCTTTTAATTTTTAAATTCCTCTGTTCTTTTTACACCTGGTAGTCACCATTACAAATTTATTTTTGCGTACCATTTGGGGAATATGAACCACCAATTAAAAACCACTGATCTAAATCCAGAAATCGAAATTTTAGTCTGGTTCAAGTATTTTTCTATACAATCAATGATAATATTTTTTAAATTATCACACGTCAAGGAATATATTACCAATCCGGTAATCCAGTGAAAGGGAATTTTCACCCAACGTCTTTCAACCCTCATTTTCAAGTAACCTCGTTTCGTAACAAAGATTTCTTACAGTTTTAAAATTCTGAACAAACATTGCGGAGCAGAAGAAATTATTTATTCTAGAGAAAGAAAGAGAAGGGGTGAACAAAGGGGGAAGGAAGTTCCAGAGATCGTTCATTCACTGTGTAGAGTTCTTGTAAAAATACATGTTTCCTTCAAGCAGTCGTAAAATATGGGGAGGCTGTTATTTTTAGAATAAATCCATAGAAGATATGTGGAAGAGTCCCAACACTTAACGGTTAAGGTGTTTCGACCGCACTCCTTAAATAACGTACATCTGCTCTTGCCCGATCAACAGACGTGATTTCGTTGCAGGAAAAAAACTGCAGTTTAAACAGAGACAAAACTTTATTTTTTTTTCTCTCCCATGTACGCAAGGTATTGTAGTGATCCATAAATTCGACTTCTAAGTTAGAAAGAAAGGAAAAGTTTCAAATATCTGAGTCTGAATAAAAATTGAAGGATTTCTACTGGTGTGTGCGAACATGGTAATGTAAAGACGAAATAACGTACTACGATTGGGTGTTCAAAAACAGATGTAATTTTGAAATAGCCTGTCAACAAGAACAGAGATTGAGTACGTCTGCTACAATTACCTAGTAGCAAATTTAAGCAACAAACTGTTATTTTCTGTAGGTCTGTTAGATGCTGTGCTACAGCCGCTGATAGTGAGTACGTCTACAAGATGTTCGTCCTAAAATTGGAAATCGACAATGAGAGAGCTTGAACAACAACGTCTGTACGCACATGAAATTTTCCTGCAAACTTTGCAGGGAAGGAATGACTGTGTTGTCAATGCAGTTTTGTGATTAATTTAAAGGTTTTAAAGAAGACAGAATCTCGATAAAAGATCAATGTGATGATTATTGTGTAGTTTTGATTGGAAAGGCATTGTCCATCATGAATTTGTACCGCGAGGTCAGATACTAAACAAACAGTTACCCCGGGGAAATTACCTAGCAACAAATTTACGCAACAAACTGCTATTTTTTGTAGGTCTGTTAGTTGCCGAGCTACGGCCGCTGAAATGTGTGCGTCCACAAGATGTTTGTCGTAAAATTGGAAATTAAGAATGAGATAGTTTGAAAAACAACGTATGTACGCACATGAAATTTTCCTGCAAACTTTGCAAAACTTTTGCAGAGACATTCAACTGCTTAGCAAAGAATACAGAGAAGGAATGACTGTGTATATCAAATACAGTTTTGAGATTAATTTAAAGGTTTTAAATAGGACAGAATCTCGATCAAAGATCAAGGTGATGGTTGTTGTGCAGTTTTGATTGGAAAGGCATTGTCCATCATGTCTTTGTACAGCGAGGTCAGATACTAAACAATCAGTTGCCCCGGGGAAATTACCTAGCAGCAAATTTAAGCAACAAGCTGTTATTTTCTGTAGGCCTGTTAGTTGCGTCTACAGCCGTTGAAGTGAGTGCATCCTCAAGATTGGAAAATTGGAAATAGACAATGAGAGAGCTTAAACAACAACGTATGTACACACATAAAACTTTGCAAGACTTTTGCAGAGACATTCAACTACTTAGAAAAGAATACAGAGAAGGAATGACTGTGTATGTCAATGCAGTTTTGTGATTAATTTAAAGGTTTTAAAGAGGACAGAATCTCGGTCAAAGATCAAGATGATGGTTGTTGTGTAGTTTTGATTGGAAAGGCATTATCCATCATGACTTTGTACAGCGAGGTCAGATACTAAACAAGCAGCTGCCACGGGAAAATTACGTAGCAGCAAATTTACGCAACAAACTGCTATTTTCTGTAGGTCTGTTAGTTGCCGATCTACAGCCGAAATGAGTGCGTCCGTACGATTTGAAAATTGGAAATCGACAATGAGAGAGCATGAACAACAACGTATGTACGCACATGAAACTTTGCAAAACTTTTGCAAAGACATTCAATTGCTTAGCAAAGAATACAGAGAAGGAATGATTGTGTATGTCAATGCAGTTTTCTGATTAATTTAAAGGCTTTAAAGAGGACAGAATCTCGATCAAAGATCAAGTTGATGGTTGTTGTGTAGTTTTGATTGGAAAGGCATTGTCCATCATGACTTTGTACAGCGAGGTCAGATACTAAACAAGCAGTTGTCACGGGAAAATTTTATCCTGTTTCAGGGATACTCTTGGCAGGAAGAGACCTGAATTGTAGAAAAATGACAATTGGCAACACTACCACAATGCACTGGCTCACATCCACAGTTACTCTGCCAAAACGCCAGACTCCCGGTGTATTCCATAAACCATATTTTCTGAATCTCACTCTCAATCAATCAAGGACCAAACTGGACCCATATAGCCATGAGACCCTCCAGGCTTATCCTGGCGGAGGAAGATCGCGAGTACTGGGCCACCCGATCTTGCACTAAACCCTCGAAGAACACGGAGCTTACACGTCGCTCCGCAGGCGCATTGCACGAGCGAGCGCAGAAGACGAGTACTGCGGGAGAGAGAATTTGGTTACAGTCTAATTATCCCCTAATTAGACAACTCGTTGTTTACTCATAATTTTTTATGAGAACGTCCTCACCTCCTCGCTTCCTTGAGAGCTGGGAGCTGGAGTGTATTAAATTTTTGTTTGGATCACTTTTTGCCTAGAGGCCTAAATTTATGTTTTGATCTGCTTACGTTCGGAGGTTAAAGTGAAGACCTTTCACTTCTCTAGATACTCCGTTAAACCCAATTACTTTGACCTTGACCTTGGAAGAGAGAATTTGGAAGATTGCTGGATGCTTAGCGGACCTCTAAACGCTGGAATTAGTGAGCAATCTGGCTCCACCAAACTTTTTCCTGTTTCACAAACCATATTGAATGGACGTCATGTGCACACCATAGAGGAGTTTCAGAAGAATGTAATAAGAGATCTGTAAAGCCCAGAGAGTGGGATCCATGAAGACTAGAAGAAACATTGGGAAGGGTATAAAAATATACTATTCGAAATGACAAAACATGTAAATTTTAAATCTAGAGTGTTGTTAAAGAACTTGTAATAAGTTCATCTTAAAAGAAACAAAATATTTTATTTTTTGATGAATCAACAAAAGGGTGTTCAAATTGTACTATTTTAGTTAAGTAAAAATCTTTCCAAGAAAACTCCACGTAACTTGTAATAAAAAGACTAGAAACTCAATAAAACTCTATCATGGTCAAACTTCAAAAATAAAACTCGAGCGCTTTATGTCTATTTCAACAAAAGACTTTTAGGTGAGTGCCAATTTTAATCCCGTACAGAACAACTCTGTTCTAATCAACTTACCTAATTTACAACGATAATAATGGGAACATAATTTTCGTTTACTCTAAGCGCAGTCTAATTAAGCCCGTGTGGATATTTAATCTCCTACACCGTCTCCTAAAATAGTAAAGTAAAGAGATCCTACCGAAACTGTGAAGCTGAAAGACTTGATTAGAGAGATTTGAATTCTTTACATCGTACGATCTAATAGTGTATGGAGGGTGAGATATTTATAGACTCAAACTATACATAACAGACACGAATGAAGTCACAAAAATCTGCATTCAGATTTTTGCCGGCTTTTCATCTATTATAGCCACATTGTAGTTACATAGTATCAAATACAAATTCAGAAATTTGATTTCGTTAAAGGAACAAAAGAAATTTAAACATGATCCCTTAAATTGCTAAGTCATTTTGACAAAGTTTGTTGAAAAAAATCATCGAAATCACTTGAAGTTGCACAGATTGTCTATAGAGCAATGTGCCTTCCCCAAATGTAAATTCATGTGCAAGGCTCGAAAAATCATAAAATTTCGATCCAAAAAGTAATATTTAAATAACAGCACAGTTTCCAGGAAATTGAGTAGATTGTTTATAGGACGATGTACCTTCCCCAAAAGTAAATTTAAATCCAAGGCTCAAAAATCATAAAATGTCGATCCAAAAGGCAACATTATAAATAATAGCAGGTTCTAGGAAGTTACGTAGATTGTCTATAGGTCGTATACCTGCCCCAAAAGTAAATTTATTTGCAAGGCTAGAAAAATCCTAAAATGTCCATCCAAAAGGCAATATTATAAATAATAGCCGGTTCTAGGAAGTTACGTACATTGTCTATAGGGCGATGTACCTGCCCCAAAAGTAAATTTATTTGCAAGGCTCGAAAAATCATAAAATGTCGATCCAAACGGAAACATTGTAAATAATAGCCGATTCTAGGAAGTTACGAAGAATGTTTATAGGACAGCCATCTATCTACCGATGTTGAAAAAAAACTGCTTCAAGAAAAAAAAATTCATTTTACGTAATTTTGTATTTATTTCTACAAATTACGAACCATTTATGTAAATTGGGCAAAATTTCCGTGTAAACTTATAACTTCTGGATCTACTATGATCATGCTATATTTTCTTATTGCATTATTTTTTATTTGTATTTTACAAAATTTAATTTTTGTGTAAGACATACGGAATTAAAGGTAAGATGTTTTGGCTAGGTGACAAAAAAGCCACCAATACAAAATATCTTCAACGGGGTCCTACATCTAAGCTGGTCTGCCTAGAGCTTTTTGAAATGGCAGTAAATAATTAAAGTATAAGGTGAACAAATTTAGTTCTTTTTTTTTTAGAAAATTCTAGAATAGGTTATCAGGAAATTTTAATTTTCCAATTAAACAATAGAATTTTTTTCTAAAAAGGGAAATCTTAGATACTATGTTTTTTTTTCTATCAACAAAATTAAATCATTAAATATAAAATAATGTAGACATGTTTTGTGGTCCAAACTTCACCCAAGAAATCAGCGAAAACATCTTCAAACTGAGAGTAAATGCAATCAAATTGGTGAATCGATTTAAACATGCAAACTGACAGGAAAAAATGTAATGTCGTACGAAAAAAAACCAAAGTGGTTAATTGTTCTTCAATAGTCTTGCTTTAGCCCCTACTCTCGCGTAAAGGTGTCACTAATAATGTGTGGTTAAAGGGAATGACGCTTATGTGTCATGTAAACAAATGGTCTCTATTGACATCCAATAACAATCAATAGGGCGTTATGTTAAAAACGGCGTTACTTGTGAATACAGAATTGATTTTTACTAATGAATTGTGTTTCAGGGTTTGGCAAACAACTTAAAGTAATAGACATCGTTCAAATCTCAATTTAACAGTACTACGGCAAGATATATATATAAAGAGAGAGAGAGATGGATAGATAGATAGATAGCTATAGATAGATTTATATGTAGAGAGGAATAGTTAGATTTATATAGAGAGAGAAATAGATAGATGTAGATAGATTTATATAGAGAGAGAAATAGATAGATGTAGATAGATTTATATATATAGATAGATAGTTATAGATAGAATTATACATAGAGAGAAATAGATTTAGATAGATTTATATAGATAGATAGATTTATGTATATAAATAGATAGATTTAGACAGATAAATAGATACATAAATAGATAGGTTTAGATGCATAGAAAGATACTACGGATTTAGATATAGATAGATAGGTTTAGATATAAATATATAGATTGATAGACTTAGATATAAATATATAGATTGATAGATTTAGATATAAATATATAGATTGGTAGATTTAGATAGATAAAAAGATAGGTGATAGATTTAGATATAAATATATAGAGTGATAAATTTAGATATAAGTATATAGACTGATAGATTTAGATAGAGAGAGAGATAGATAGAGATATTTAGATAGAGAGATAGATAGATTTAGATAGATAGAGAGATAGATGATAGATTTAGAGAGATAGAGAGATAGGTATAGAGATTTAGATAGAGAGATAAATGATAGATTTAGATATAAATATATATATATATTGATAGATTTAGATATAAGTATATAGACCGATAGATTTAGATAGATAGAGGGATAGATATATATATTTAGATAGATAGAGAGATAGATAGATATAGATATAGATATATATACAGATAGATAGATTTATATATATATAAAGACAGATAGATTTATATATATATATAAACAGATAGATTTAGATAGATAGATAGATAAATAAATTTAGATATAAATATATAGATAGATAGATTTATATATATAAATAGGTAGATTTAGATAGATAGATAGATAAATACATTTAGGTATAAATATATAGATAGATAGATTTAGATATAAATATATTAGATAGATAGATAGATTTAGATGCATTGAAAATAGATAAATTTAAATATAAATATATAGATAGATAGATTTAGATATAAATATATGGATAGATAGATTTAGATATAAGTATATAAATAGATAGATTTAGAGATATATATAGATAGATAGACAGATAGAGATTTCAATACATAGATATGGGATCCGGTTGCCTAGAAATGTTGATGACCATATTTAATATAAAGCAATTAGTATCACAAAACCCGAGGACAAGACACTAATTAATTTTTTAATAAACATAAAAGGTCTGAGTGGACATCGTCGTCGCCCAACACACTCGTCGCAGTCAATCGTCTCTCTCGTGACTAAATTACGTAATCTATCTATTGAATGTTCTGTTAGTGTGGAGCATTACCAAATGTTGAGCTTCGGAGACACTTTCTTTTCTATGTTAATATAGCTATAGATAAGTCTCCCTCTTTTGAATAAAATCTCACGCAGAACATGAAGGAAATGAATTTGCTGATAACCGTCGAGCGAAAAATTCGGCCAAAAGATCTTAAGGAATATTCTTTCCTCTATCACTATTTTTTGTGAAATCGTATTTAAACTTGCAGACGCTAGTAGCAAATTTACTCGTAATCTGAAAATACTGGTCTCATTTTATATCTTTTTAATTATCTCTGTTTCTACACATTGCTTATTTGGTTCGCCTCAGATTGACTTTTATCCGGACATGGCATTTATCCTACATATCTATTATGATTTCCTTTTATATCAAAATCTTCATTCGCTGGTTTCCTCGTTCATGCTGAGTACTATATATTTGATTGCCTCTGATCTCTAATTTCTATTTTAGAAAACTTCGTCATGAAATATACGAGGAGCATCCAGAAAGTCAGTTTCCCGATGTTTTCCCCTTTAAAGTAAACGTAATTAGCAGTATCAATTGCACGTGCATAACAGATATATGACGTATTAATCATATGCCAGCTGGACAAGTCCCAGCTACTATTAATGAACACAGCGGATTTTGGGCCGGCTTGAGCCTTGAACTGACAACCCTCCGGTTGTGAGATCGGTCTTTTGCTGTCTAAGATACCATGGCCTATACGTTGTTTAGGCTTGGGAAAATTTCTAGTCAAAGGAGGTATGGGTACATCCCAACCACATACGAGGCGCATCCAGAAAGTAAGTTTCCCGATGTTTTCCCCTTTAAAGTAAACGTAATTAGCCGTGTCAATTGCGCGTGCATAACAGATCTATGACGTATTAATCATATGCCAGCTGGACAAGTCCCAATTCGTGCCAGTAGCTGGGTAGTAGTGGTTTGAAATCGAAACTCGTAATTCCTTCTCCAGCCGCCTGCAGTGTTCGGTCGGTGATCTTGAATGCACAAAGTATTGCGCCAATTGAAATTCATCGTCATCTCTGTCAGGTCTATGAGCCGAAACTGACACCCGAACACAAAATTCAACGCTTAGGAGCAGC
>CM063500.1:45333404-45348404 GCA_032207245.1 Pardosa pseudoannulata
ATACATATATATACATATATATATATATATACATATATATATATATACATATATATATATACATATATATATATACATATATATATATATACATATACATATACATATATATATACATATACATATATATATATATATATATATATATATATATATATATATATATATATATATATATATATATATATATATATATATATATACCTGACATGGTCGAAAGGGCAAGGCATGGAAGACACGTTTCATTTCGTAGATAAAATCTTCTTTATTGTAATCATTCTGTCCATGACTATGCCATTTAGATATGCTGTCTTCAAATTTTAGAGCGACTACCAGCGTATATATATATATATAATGCATTATTGTAATATATGAAATAGAGCCAAAATAGAGTCGTCGAACGAAGTTTAGATTTTAAAAAAGCGTTCTCCACACTCTTTGGACCTTCAAAAAGTTTTATTGATCTAAAACCTTCTCGGGATTGAGCAGAATCACCATAAAAAGGTCTATAAATATAGATCCATTTATTTGGGAATGGCTCACTAACATACATATACATACATACAAAATATATACACTCAAGAGCCAAAACATCATGACTACCCCTATATTTTGCAATCAATTCGCCTGGATGACGTGGAAGGCACGTGATCCGGTGGAAGTGGTATTTAACTGCTGCTGGAGAATCTGAAGAATCATTCTTTCACTTACTTTGGTGTGCGATGGGAAAGGCTGTGGATCAAAGCAATTTTGATAGAGGGCAGATTGTAATGGTTCGAAGAACACATTTGGGATGTCATGGGACGGCAGCTCAGAGTTCAAAGACCACCCATTCGCAATATCTCGGATTTGCGTAACCGTTGCTTAAACATCTGGTACAATCTGTCTCCGGCCATCTACCAAAGACTTGTGGCATCCATGCCAAGGCGGGTTGAAGCTGTGTTGCGCGCCAAAGGTGGGCCAACTCGTTATTGACAGGTGGTCATAATGTTTTGGCTCTTGAGTGTATATATAAATATAGATAACTCCTAAGTACTTAAAATTGTTCTAGTAGAGACAATTTCCGGAGTGACATAATAAGTGTTTTTATTGAAAATATTATTGCTAATTTTGCCTTTTTAAATTTCCATACTAATGTTTTACAGCACTAGCGCTTACGCTGGGCCCGGGAACATCGCGACTGCTCCATGGATTAATGGGAGAGAGTTGTTAGATGAATCACGGTTTGTCATTCATCACGCGGATGGCCGTGTCAGGATACGCCGTCTTCCAGTCGAACATTTGCACCCCAATGTACAGTAGGTCATACAAATGCCGGTGGTACCGGTATTATGCTTTGGGGGATGTTCTCTTGGGCGTCTCTGGGACCTGCCGTTGTCGTAGAGCAGACCATGAATTCTACAGAATATCTGAACATCATTGCGGACCAGTACTCTTACATGGTCTCTCTTTTCCAGCTGGAAATGTAATGTTCCAACAGAACAACGCCCCGTGTCACAAGGCTAAAATTGTGTTGGAGTGGTTCCAGGAACATGATGCTGAATTCCAGTTAATATCTTGGCCGCCTAACCCACTAGATCTCAATCCGACAGAACACATTTGGGATGTCAGGAAACGGCAACTCATAGTTCAAAGACCACTAATTCGTAATATCTCGTATTTGCGTAACCGTTGCTTAAACATTTGGTACAATCTGTCTCCGGCTATCTCCCAAGGACTTGTGGTATCCATGCCAAGGTGGGTTGAAGCTGTGTTGTGCGCCAAAGGTGGGCCAACTCGTTATTGACAGGTAGTCATAATGTTTTGGCTCTTCAATGTATATATACATATAGATAACTCCTAAGTACTTAAAATTGTCCTAGTAGAGACAATTTCCTGAGTGATATAATAAGTGTTTTTGATTGAAAATATTATTGCTATTTTTGCCTTTTAAAATTTCCATACTAATGTTTTAAAAGGTTCCAAATATAAAAGTCACCCATTATTGAAAATTTCAATTGCAGAAAGCTTTCAAATAGTTTGATTTTATAGAGACAGAAAATAAAACAATAAAATAAAGCGGTTAAATGTATAGTGTATTCATTATACTTTTATTTTACCCTTGTTCCCCTAAAACAAAAGAAAAAATTTTATCATCATAATGTTTAATGCATCAAATGTATTTTCAAGTTACTGCTGTACTAAAAAAATTTACTTTTGACGTTCACCAAATGCAGCAGTCATTTAACGAATATTAAGTTACGAGATACACGTTCTCTGCTTTTCAACAAAAAAACTGTAAGAACTTAAAGTTTATCAAATACAGTAAAGTGGATTTTGTTGCATCCAACTATAAAGAAAAAATCCAACTTAGTTGAGAGATATAAAAAAAACAGTCGATCAAATAAAGAAAAAGACACTGGATACAGTCAGAGGTCTCAAATTAGATTCCATTAAAATAAAACGAAATTTCTTGATACAGGAAAACACTTTCTACAAAAAGCGAACGTCAAAAATCGCTAAATAAAAGAATAAGGACTTTATAAAAGTTGTACCGAAAAAATTGTTTCAAATGTAAAGAAAAAGTTCAAAAACAATAAAACGAAATTTTATACCCCAGGAAAAGGAATTAATTTCATATAATTGCTCTTTGATCTCATCTTTAGAACTTATTTAGAGTTCGGTACTGTAATAAAGCTTAAGGAGATATCATATCTACTTAAAAACTTAATCATTATACAGGCTTTTAATAAATCGATACATTTATATATAAAGAGAAATAAATAGATTTAAATAGATTTAGATATATAAAGAGATAGAGAGATTTAGTTGTACAGAAATATGCTATAGATTTAGATGTATAGAAAAATAGTATAGATTTAGGTGTATAGAAAGATACTATAGATTTAGATGCATAGAAAGATACTATAGATTTAGGCATAAATATATAGATAGATAGATTTAAATATAAATATATAGATTGATAGATTTAGATAGGTAGATAGATAGATAGATAGACAAATTTAGATGCATAGAAGAATAGATAAATTTAGATATAAGTATATAGATAGATAGATTTAGATATAAATATATGGATAGATAGATAGATAGATAGATAGACAAATTTAGATGCATAGAAGAATAGATAAATTTAGATATAAGTATATAGATAGATAGATTTAGATATAAATATATGGATAGATAGATTTAGATATAAATATATGGATAGATAGTTTTAGATATAAATATATGGATAGATAGATTTAGATATAAATATATAGATAGATAGTTTCAGATATAAATATATGTATAGATAAAGTTATATATAAATATATAGATTAAGAGATTTAGATAGATAGGTAAATAGATTTAGATAATATAGAGATAGATATATTTAGATATATATATATATATATATATATATATATATATAGATAGATAGATAGATTTAGATATATAGATAAATAGATTTAGATAATATAGAGATAGATATATTTAGATATGTATATATATATATATATATATATATATATATATATATATGTGTTGTGTGTGTGTGTGTGTGTGTGTGTGTAGATGTATAGAGATAGATATATTTAGATATATATATATAGATAGATATATATATATATAGATAGATAGACATATATATATATATATATATATAAAGATTTATATATATATATAGATAGATAGATAGATAGACATATATAGATAGATAGTTATATAGATATAAAGATTTATATAGATAAATAGATTATATTTAATAGATATGGATAGACAAATTTAGATATATATATATATATATATATATATATATATATATATATATATGGATAGATGTATTTAGATATAAATATATGGATAAATAGATTTAAATATATAGAGAGAGATAGACAGATAGAGATTTAAATACATAGATGTGGGTTCCGGTAGCCAAGAAATGTTGATGGCCATATTTAACATAAAACAATTATTATCACAAAACCCGCGGCATGACACTAATTAATTTTTTGATAAACATAAAAGGTCTGAGTGGACATCGTCGTCGCCCAACACACTCGGGAAAAGGAATTAATTTCATATAATTGCTCTTTAATCTCATCTTTAGAACTTACATAAAGTTCGGAACTGTAATAAAGCTTAAGGAGATATCACATCTACTTAAAAATTTATTCATTATACATGCTTTCAATAAATCGATACATTTATATATAAAGAGAAATAGATAGATTTAGATAGATTTATGCAGATAGATAGACAGATTTAGATATATAAATAGATAGATAGATTTAGTTGTATAGAAATATGCTATAGATTTAGATGTATAGAAAGATACTATAGATTTAGATGTATAGAAAGATACTATAGATTTAGGTATAAATATATAGATTGATAGATTCAGATAGATAGATAAATAGATTTAGATAATATGGAGATAGATATATTTAGATATATAGAGAGAGAGAGATTTATATATATATATAAATAGATAGATAGATAAATTTAGATGCATAGAAAAATAGATAAATTTCGATATGAATATATAGATAGATAGAGTTAGATATAAATATATAAATAGATAGACGGAGTTAGATAGATAGATAGATAGACAAATTTAGATATGAATATATAGATAGATAGATTTAGATATAAATATATAAATAGATAGGTAGAGTTAGATAGATATATAGATAGACAAATTTAGATGCATAGAAAAATAGATAAATTTAGATATAATTATATAAATAGATAGATAGATAGAGTTAGATGCATAAAAATAGATGAATTTAGATTAAAATATATAGATAGATAATTTTGGATATAAATATATGGAGAGATGTATTTAGATATAAATATATTGATATATAGATTTATATATATATATATATATATATATATATATATATATATAGAGAGAGAGAGAGAGAGACAGATAGAGATTTAAATATATAGATGTGGGATCCGGTAGCCAAGAAATGTTGATGGCCATATTTAACATAAAACAATTATTATCACAAAACCCGCGGCATGACACTAATTAATTTTTTGATAAACATAAAAGGTCTGAGTAAACATCATCGTCGCCCAACACACTCGGGAAAAGGAATTAATTTCATATATTGCTCTTTAATCTCATCTTTAGAACTTATTTAGAGTACGAAACTGTAATAAAGCTTAAGGAGATATCATATCTACTTAAAAATTTATTCATTATACATGCTTTTAATACATCGATACATTTATATATAAAGAGAAATAGATAGATTTAGATAGATTTATGCAGATAGATAGATAGATTTAGATATATAAATATATAGATTTAGTTGTATAGAAATATGCTATAGATTTAAATGTATAGAAAGTTACTATAGATTTAGATGTATAGAAAATTACTATAGATTTAGATGTATAGAAAGATACTATAGATTTAGGTATAAATATATAGATAGATAGATTTAGATATAAATATATAGATAGATAGATTTAGATATAAATATATAGATTGATATATTTAGGTAGATAGATAAATAGATTTAGATAATATAGATATAGATATATTTAGATATATATTTATTTATTTATTTATTTATTTATATAAATAGATAGATTTAGATACATAGATAGATAGATAGATTTAGATATAAACATATAGATTAATAGATTTAGATAGATAGATAGATAGATTTAGATAATATAGATATAGATATATTTAGACAGATATATTAGATATATATATATATATATATATATAGAGAGAGAGAGAGAGAGATAAATAGATAGATTAATAGATAGATTAATAAATAAACATATAGATTAATAGATTTAGATAGACAAATTTAGATGCATAGAAAAATAGATAAATTTAGATATAAATATATAAATAGATAGATAGATAGAGTTATATGCATAAAAATAGATAAATTTAGGTATAAATATATGGATATATTTAGATATAAATATATGGATAGATAGATTTAGATATATGTATATAAATAGACAGATAGAGATTTAAATATATAGATGTGGGGTCCGGTAGCCAAGAAATGTTGATGGCCATATTTAACATAATTATTATCACAAAACCCGCGTACATGACACTAATTAATTTTTTGATAAACATAAAAGGTCTGAGTGGACATCGTTGTCGTCACTCGGGAAAAGGAATTAAATTCATATAGTTTCTCTTTAATCTCATTTTTAGAACTCATTTAGAGTTCGAAACTGTAATAAAGCTTAAAGGGATATCATATCTACTTAAAAATTTATTCATTATACCTGCTTTTAACAAATCGATTCATTTTACCCTTTTGTTTAAATTTTTCTTGCTATATAGAAACGATAATTTTAAAAAATGTATTCAAAATTTTCAATCCATTTGGTATGGTTCAAAAAACACATGCACGGTAATAAATTTTTAAAATCTCTTACCTCATCTTTTTGATAAAGTAACTTTTGAAAGATATTCTCAACTTCTAAAATCCATTTGATCGTGAATATTCCTCTGTAAGCGCTAGTATTTCATTGCAATAAGTGCATAATAAATACTAAAAGCTTTTAACGGAAAAACTAACTTATAAAAACATAAAACTACTTAACATGGGCTTATTTGAAAGGCACAGAAAATAAAGTACTTAAACTGAGGGTTTCTCCGAAGCTTTGCGATCAGCTTTTTACCACACGAAATACAATTATACCCAGACCTATTACATAAAGCCCATTCCGAACGATTATAAATATCCATAGAAGCATCAGGGTTGGAACCAGTGGACTACAGTACCAAACACCAGCACCCTTCTAATCCAGCCATCGTCCAATCTCACAAAAACACTAAAAACTATG
The DNA here is from genome assembly GCA_032207245.1 of Pardosa pseudoannulata. Taxonomy (NCBI): domain Eukaryota; kingdom Metazoa; phylum Arthropoda; class Arachnida; order Araneae; family Lycosidae; genus Pardosa; species Pardosa pseudoannulata. The sequence continues at coordinate 45,340,227 of CM063500.1, forward strand.
TACTGCAACAGCCAGTTGAAGTCATAAGGTATACTATAGTAGATATGTTTGCTATTGCAGTTACTTTGGTTCACTAGTACATTTTACACTAACGTAACCAAACTGTCGTCGTTTTACAATAATGAAACCGGTAGCAAAAGGAAGTGCCCTACTAAATAAATTACCGTCCAATCTCACAACAAGGACAACCAAACTAAGGACTCCTACAGCCAGTTGAGGTCAAAAGGTATACTGTCACAATTATGTTTGTTACTGCAGCTGCTTCTTTTCGCTAAATGTGGCTGGTTTACACTGATGTGGCTATTAACAATAGGCAGTGCGCTTCAAAATCAGTCATCGTCCACACCCACAACAAGGACTACCAAACTAAGAACTCCTACAGCCAGTTGAGGTTAAAAGGTATACTGTCACAATTATATTTGTTACTGCAGCTACTTGTTTTCACTAATATATTTTACACTAATGTAGTCAAAATGTGCCAGTTTACATTGAAAGTGGCCGGTAGCAAAAGGCAAATAGCTACTAATTCAGACATAATCCAATTCCCCAACAAGAACTATTAAACTAAGCATTTCTACAGCCAGTAGAGGTTATAAGGCATACTGTTACAGTTATGTTTGCTACTTCAGTTATTTCAGCTCACTATTATATTTTACACTAAAGAAGTAAAAGTGCCTGCCTTTAAAAAAATGAGTTAGAGGTAAGTGATTATCAGCAGTATAATAACTAACCCATAAAAAAATAAAACTACTTAAGAACATTGGCTTATTTGTAAGGCACAGAAAATAAAGTAGCTACACTAAGGGTTTGTTCTAAGCGTTTCAATCAATTTTTTACCACACAAAATACAATTACACACAGACAGATTACATAAAGCCCATCCCGAACGAATACAAATATCAATATCAGCAGCAGGGTTCGAACCAGTGGACTACAGTTCCAAACGCCATGACCCTACTAATCCAGCCATCGTCCAGTCTCACAAAAAGCACTTCTAAACTAAGTACTCCAACAGCCAGTTGAGGTCACATTATATACTATAGCAGTTATGTTTGCTATTGCAGTTACTTTGGTCCACTATTACATTTTACACTAATCAAAATGTAGTAGTTTTATAATAATGTAGCAAAAGGAAGCGATCTGCTATTTCAATTATCTTCCAATCTCCCAACAAGGACTACCAAACTAAGGACTCCTACAGCCGTACTATAGCAGTTATGTTTGTTATTGCAGTTACTTTGGTTCACTATTACATTTTACACTAATGTAACCAAAATGTAGTCGTTTTATAATAATGTAGTAAAAGGAAGTGCCCTACTAATTCAATTATCTTCCAATCTCCCAACAATGACTACCAAACTAAGGACTCCTACAGCCATACTATAGCAGTTATGTTTGTTATTGCAGTTACTTTGGTTCACTATTACATTTTACACTAATGTAACCAAAATGTAGTCGTTTTATAATAATGTAGTAAAAGGAAGTGCCCTACTAATTCAATTATCTTCCAATCTCCCAACAAGGACTACCAAACTCAGGACTTCGACAGCCATTTGACGTCATAATGCATACTGTTAGAGATAGGACCGTAGCCAGAAATTGTTTTCGGGGGGGATTATTTGTGAATGATACTTCAGTAAAACAAAATTAAGGTATAAAAGTATGGATGAGATATCACAATTATCCGTTTTTAACTCAATTATAAAGATTTGATGACAAACGAGAAAAGACCTAAACGAGAAAAGACAAAGACTAACGAGAACTAAAGAGAAACTAAAGAAATACAGAGCAAAATACAGAGAAAATGTTAAATTTTCGGCCAGCGTCTCGAAAAAATTTTTATAGCCGAAGCGTTTTTATCTTTTTGGAACATGTTTTTATACATCTAATCAGATGGCAGCTACACAGACGTGGCACATTTTCTTTTGACGAAATGGTCTTCTAGAATTTCAGGAGAGAACCGGTCCTCCAAATCCCTCGCTTTGCCTATGGCCTTGGTTAGAGTTATGTTTGCTGGTACAATTACTTCTTTTCGTTATTACATTTTACACAAATGTAGCCAAAATGTGGGAAGTTTACACTAACGTAGCCGGTACCAAAATGCAGTGTGCTTCGAAATCAGTCATTGTCCAATCCCACAACAAGGACCGCCAAACTAAGAACTCCTACAATGAAACTCCTCTGTGCAAAGAGTGGGGGAAGATTAAAAATTTGTGAATGAGTATTTAGACTCTTCTTCATACGAATACCCCCGGTTTGGTTTGGTTTGGTTTGGTGTGCTACGGTCTACTTTTTGCAACACGAGGGCTAATGAAACCGGGACCTACAGCTTAAAGCCGATTCCGAACGGTTACGAGCAACCATACTACAGTGGGATTCGAACCCACGAACTCCAGTACCGAAGGCCAGCACCCTAACCAATCGGCCATCTTTCGGCACGAATACCCCGGGAGAAATGTTTTAATAAATACATTGCACATTTTTTTCTCTATGAAAAATTTTATTAAGTTCTAAATTCCTTTTACTTTAAAATATTACATTCACAAGCTTTTGCTGGTTTGCTACAATATAAGGAGAAAATTTCGTCGTTTACCCTATCGGAGAACAAGAACTTAGACCCTTACTCTGGACGTTGCGGTTCGTTTCAAACCTTCGTTGTGACGTCATTTTGACATCAGCTTGCGGAAATTATGTGAGCAAATGCTCAAGCTGACTTCAAAGTGACGTCACAACGAACGTTCGACCCGACTCGCAAAGTCCAGAGTAAGCCCCACTAGACCTTAGAAATCACGGTTGATCAGCAGACCTAACCAATCGGAGGACAGCTTACAAATAAGGAACGGGCCAACCACAGGAAAGATTAAAATGACATCAAAGTCAAGACTAGTTTCCCCACAGTTTGACGGTCTTGTGATTAAATTGTATTAAGTTTCACGTGCTCGACTTTGAAGAAGTAAGATACTTGAAGAAGTTCAAGTTTGCTTCATAAAACTTATTCTGTAGAAAGCAAGAATTTCTCAATTTTTGTACTACCTCATTTAAAAATCTATAAAATTTGTTTCTAATATTTAAAATGCTTTTAATTTAAGTAAATTAAAAAAGGGTCGACGTAAGTCAAATTCAAATGTTATTCAGACTGACAAAACCCCCAAAAATTCTTTCATCAGATAATAAATATTAACTAGATTGTATTATATTTCATTACTCAATTTGCCAAAAAAAAAAGTCCTTACACAAATCACAATCAATAAAAATGTTAATGAAAGGTCAAATATGTCAAAATAAAAATATAAAAAAAAACGAGCCCTTACAATCTATTTCATAAGCTAGAAAAATTTAAAAAAAAGACAAAAAGACAAAAAGGGCTACTTTCGTAAGGGCTCATTTTAATCCAATAATTATATTCCTTATAAGAAGTTTTGAATCGCCAAATACTTAGAAAAATTAAGTCAAACTGTAAGCCATTCAAGGTTTACTAGGATGTCTTCCAAACCGAAACGAATCTGATTGGTTAGGTCCGCTGATCAACCGTGATTTCTAAGGCCTAGTGTAAGCCCCTTAAATCAACTTATCGTAGACCACCGAGAGGGAGATTTTACTTCAACTGTGATCGGTTAGCTCTTTTCGAATTACGTGATGCCGTTGAGAATCTTAATAGAATTAATCACCAGTTAGCTATAATCGACCACATGGAAACTGGAACTAAAAAAACACTACATATTATCGTTATGTTACAAACAATTTTTTAAACTAATAGACATGTATTACTTACATCAATAAAGCGATAAAATATCTGCCTTCTAATCAACAATAAAAGACGTAACCACCGATTATCCTGAGTGGATTGGATACAATTTATGACTATTGTCTCTCATCCTTGAGAATTTTTTCTCTTATGGCCTTGAGTTGAGGCAAAACTTTCTCAGCAACACCTTGTTAAAATGGTTATCGCGTGAACAGAACTACTTTCGTTCTTGGGGGCACCAGTACTCCATCCTTCAGCCACCACACTAATATCACTTTCTCACGAGATATTTTAATCTGATCAAATTAAATCGATTCCATGACGTGAGCTTTATACATCCATTTTCTGAAAACGATTTAGAGGCATAGAAGCTCTAATCGATTAAGGTTCGGCTGATTAAAATACTACCGTCAGAGCAAATTATGGTCTTAAAATGTTCTTTTTATTTCCTTATCCGACACGATATAAAGATCGCGTAGGATATTACCAGTAGTGGCGAAAAACAAGAGATTTCTAACGTTAGTGGAGTAGGAAACAATAAAATATGCTGTTGACTTGATAAGTAGCTCAATCTTTTAACACTTTTTTAACGGAATAATTTATATTTCACACGAATATTCTTTCTATGTAGTATTCAAGTTTAGAAAGCTACGGTTAACATTTTTGTAAAGCAAAAACTCATTACACCAGTATTAACGGCTTAAAGCAGTTGTAAAAAACCCAATAACCCGCGGTCAGACACTGACCCATGATTATTTTTTAACACGTTGAGAACGACGTCAGTTCTTGTGGATTGACAGTGAACTTTCCATTTAGGCAATATCTGCTCCTGGATACTAACAGTGGACTAAACTGGGTACTAAAAGTTCACTGTGTATCTAAGGGACTGACGCTGTTCAAACGATAAGTCTACTGTCAGTCTCCAGGGATTAACACCGCCTAAACAAAAGTCCATTGTCAATCTCCTTGGTCTCACTGTCTATCTGCAGGGATTGAAGCTGTTTAAAAGATAACTCTACTGTCAGTCCCCAGGAACTGACACCGTCTAAATAAAAGGTCCACAGTCAGTCCCCTTTGTACAGAAGTTGCGTTTGACGGGAAAAATAAACCACACTTTGATTTCCAAAGAAATTATTTTTTAGAAACGTAAACAAATGAACGGTTTATCGAAAACACTCCTCCTTCTTCCCAAGTGATGCCACTGACTTCATAATCCATGAGCAAAAATTGAAAAAAAATTACCAAAATTTGATCCACTTCTCAAGATGATTCGCCATCACCAGTTTGGAAACTAAGAACAGCCCTGTTATAATTCCAACCCACAGGCGTCCCACCCTTCTTCTTATGTGTACTCGGGAACAGTTTCGTGTAAAATTTACTTAGTTTGACGACAGAAGACTTAGTTTTTATTAGATAAATTTTACTCACAAAAAGAAAATCCCTAAGAACTTATCATACGTCAACATGTAAATGTTGAAAAAGGAACAGTTATAGACAATAGTTTAGGATTCCTGTTTTCGTTGAAGAATACGAGAATTTCTCGTGCGATAGCGAAAACTTTTTCAACCGATTATCAGCCTCATCCTAAATCAATCTGAAATCAAATAAATCGGTTACACTTTATTATATTATTTTATCAAATATTATTTTTATTATAAAGCATTAAGCATTTATAGCATAATTTCCCATGAGACTTCACTCCTGGGTGACGTAGTATTTTTGCACTTTGGTAACTGATTCGGGAGAAAGCTTACGCGGTGTGCCTAAATAATTTTTAATAAACAAAATTAAAAATTTAATGCCTGAAACACTTCTGCCGAATATATATGAATAAATATATCTAACTCATTATGTTTTGGTTTGTTTTGTGGATCACTACTGTCTAGTTTTTGAAACATGAGAACTAATGAAACCAGGACCTACTGCTTAAAGTCGTGTACTACCTGTAACCAGCCACCCACCCGACGTTGGGTGTAGGGTGTTGAATTGCTGGTTCGGTGTGACCGTCCGGCAACAATGCGTTACGCAGGAGCCAAGTCAGCATTCCGCCCATAAAATTTAAAATAACCCCAAAAAAGATGTAGAAAATCTAGACTAATAAGTACAACTAATGCAGTTTACGAAAGTGCGGGGGATACTCCGCAGGTGTCCTGCCTAGGTTAAAAGTCCGGTTGACCTGGTGTACTATATGAAACTTTCTGACATGAGAGCAGGTGTTGGTGAGGGAAGCAATATCTGCACAGGGCAGTTATGATGGCCATTCGTGAAGGGGTGTTTTGACCCTTGCGGTGTGTTTTTAGGTTAAAATCATGGCCGCACGATGGCGCCTTGGTTAGCGGTGAGCCAGTCAACCAGGCTCCTGACCTTCCTTATCAGTACCGGGTTTTTGATTAGGCTGTCAGTCCAGAGTTCCTTGGATCTGTCAGAGGGTTTGTTAAGATGCAAGTCGTGTGTCAGAGGGCAGTGGTGCAGATAGTGATTGGAGTCACCGACTGCACCACAGACACAATCTCCCGATGAGCTATCCGAGACCTGGAACCTATGAAGATCGATTTCGAACGTCTAAAAACACCCATGCCACAATGGGAATCGAACCCACGCACTCTGGTACTGAAGATCAGCATCCTAACCATTCGGCCACCGTTCCTAACGTATTATGGATTGTACTGTGTAAAAAACATTAAACTGAAACAGCCTTTCGTCATTAGTAATAGACTCTCCTTTGAAACATCGTAGAATGTCATTTATCATAAAGGTAAAACTTCGTGGTAAAACATTTATTTGGTATTCACATAAACACAGTATTATAAAGGGAAGCTTTAAAATAGATAAAGCTATTATTTACAAATTCAGTCCACGTATCTGTCGTAAAATTAAATTTATATGCTCAAATCGACTGTCTGTTTAAACACCGCATGATGCCATTTATCATAAAAGAAAAACTTCGTGAAAACATATTTATTTGGTATCACATGTAAATACTATAAAATGAAACTTAATAATAGATAAAAAATTTTCTCACGATTTCAGTTGATGTTTTAAAAGTAAATTCATGAGCGAGGTTTCAAAAATCCTAAAATGTCGATCTAAATAGAAATACTATGTATAAATAATAGCATATACTATAATAGAATAAACATGGGAAAATTATAAATGATAGCAAATACTCAAAACTGTGTTACAGTGTTTATAGGATTACCCTTAAACTTAACTGAAAAGGAAAACCCAATGCCAAGAAAAAAAAATTCTACAAACTGACCCTAAAATGGTACACAAAGCATTAATAGATTAAACAGAAAGAACGTACTCGTAATTAACAAAAAACGTTTGCTGTGCTGACTAATTTACCTTTATTCCATTAAAAATACTCTCCTAAATTGATTTTACAAAAGCTATTTTTAATCAATAAAGGTTCGTTAAATTCGAAACAGCTAGAAATTTAGAAACTACTTTTAACACACGAAATTCAAATTATATACCATGAATAAATAAACCCAAATAACTCTTCCACTAGCAAGCTTTCAATCCCCAAACAATACCACTCGTTAGCGAGGGAAATTAAAACTTTTATCCTCGTTTCCAGCTTTCGTTCGGGACATTTCATTTCGTTTCAAATCTAATAAAACCAGGGAACAAACGTTACATCATTGTCTAGTCTCAACAAAGAATTCCTTGGCCCACCTGTTCCTATTCACTTATATTTAGGGCGTATTATTCGGTGCTTGAAGGGATAAATTTCCTTTCAGTGCCCATTCAGGGGTAGCTGGGTGCGAGAATATTCATATCGTGAAAGATCTCGCCGAAATAGCAAGGGAAAAAAGTAGAATTTTCCAGGAGTGCTATGCCTCAGCTGTTATCGCTCCCAGCGAAGCTTTTCAGCTCTCTCTCTCTCTTCCCCTTCTATGCTGCAGCCACAGCTTTCCATCATTCTCGTGGTTTAATCGCTGTTTATTAAGAGAAATCTAAAAGTTTAAACCTGTTTCCTTTTCAAATTTCGAGTACAGCATTCTAAAAGCTGTTACACTATTAAGCTTTTAAGCTCTTAACGTAACCATGGTGATAGTAAAAGGGGATATAGTATTCATTCATAAGAGAGAAAGCCCCGTTTTGGCAGTTATTCAACGGAATTGTCATTATTTCAAATTCTAGTTAAGAGTTAGAAATATCTTTTGTATAAGGTTCCTTTTCACTTAAGTTAATAAAATTATTCCTGTTAATAATATGGTGCCCACAAATGCTGCTAAAATTATTTAAAATAACTGTCTGCTAAAGTTATTGCAGATATGGTGAAAGGATATGACTCAACTATAATTATGAGGATTTCTTAATAATCCCATTAAAAGAAATTCGCACATAGTGCTGCCCTCTAGTGTTAACAATATGTTCCATAGTCTAGGTTTATTCATTGCGAGAGTTACTCTTAAATAAAGGAT
>CM063500.1:45353404-45363404 GCA_032207245.1 Pardosa pseudoannulata
AAATTAATTAAACTTATTCCGAGATTTATGTAACTCTGATATTTAGCATATGCAGAAATAGTGTTAATTTATAATACTAGCCGAATAAAGGCAAAGTGCATAGGACGCTGCTTTTTGGAACTAGAGTTTACGTGTTTGAATCACAGTGTTGGCTGGAATGTTCGCAGCAGTTCGAATTCAGCTTTAAGCAGTAGGTTCCGGTTCAATTAGCCCTCGAGTAGCAAAATAGTAGACTATCACTTCAATCCAATCAACTATTCGAACTTCTATCTTTGCAGTACCTACAACTAAACAGTAATTGTATTTACAACTAAGTAGTAACTCATCGCTAAGTACAACTTGAGGGAAATTCACTGCTAGATAAGTGGATATTAGTAACTATAAAAATATTATTAGATTCTAATACTCATACTAATTTCTAACTGATAAATAATTCAGCTTGACTTGAGTCATTTGAACTACTTTTATAATAATAAAATATATAAGTTGATATATCATTAAAACTTCACTTTTTCATTTTCCACAAAATTGGTATGTAAACTATTTTTTTTTCGATCCGTTATTCATACAAAATATAAATATATAAACATTTAAAGCTTGAACCAATGATATAAATGTAATTACGGAATGTAATTTTAAACAGTACTTTTTAATAACAATATTACTTTTAAATATTTTGTAAAGCAGATAATTATACAGAAAGCTCTGTTCCGATCCATAATGTATACAAAATATAATTATTGAAGTAGTTTTGAATGTATATTTAAGGAGGTTTTAAAGCTTAAAGTAATGTAATTACGAAGTGTATTTTTCATTGTCACATTTTTATAATAATATTGTTTTCTAATACTTTGTAAAGTGGATAATTGTACAGAAAAGCTCTGTTTGGATCCATTATTCATACAAAATATTAATATAAAATCAGATTTGAGCATATATTAAGAAATATTTTAAAGCTTGAGAAAACGTTATAATTGAAATTACAAAGTGTACTTTAAAATAGCACATTTTTATAATAATATTCTTTTCTAATACTTTGTAATGCAAATATTTAAATAAAAATCTCTGTTCCGATTCATTATTCATACAAAACATTAATATGAAAGCAGATTTGAGTATATAATAAAGGATATTTTAAAGCTTGAGAAAACATTATAATTAAAATTACAAAGTGTACTTTTAAATAGCTAATTTTTATAATAATATTCTTTTCAAATTCTTTGTAATGCAGATATTTATATAAAAAGCTCTGTTCCGATCCATTATTCACACAAAATATTGATATAAAATCAAATTTGGAAGTATATTAATGAAGATTTTAAAGCTTAAGATAAAGTTATAATTGAAATTACAAGTGTTTAATAATTAAAAGTATTCTTTTAAATAGCACATTTTTTATTAATTAATATTCTTTCCTAATACTTTGTATTACAGATATTTAAATGACAATCTCTGTTCTGATTCATTATTCATACAAACCATTAATATGAAAGCAGATTTAAATATATATTACGGGAGATTTATACACTAGAGAAAACTGTAGTTGTAATTAAGAAGTGTATTTTTAAATAGCCATTTGTATAATAATATTCTTTACAAATACTTTGTAATAAAGATATTTATATAAAAAGCTCTGTTTTGATCCCCTATTCATACAAAATATAAATATAAAATCATAATTGAGCATATATTTAGGAAGATTTTAAAGCTTAAGAAAAGGTTATAATTGAAATTACAAAGTGTACTTTTAAATAGCACATTCTTAATTAATATTCTTTTCTAATACTTTGTAATGCAGATATTTAAATGAAAAGCTCTGTTTCGATTCATTATTCATACAAAACATTAATATGAAAGCAGATTTAAGCTTATATTAGGAGAGATTTTAAAACTTGAGAAAACTGTAGTTGTACTTAAGAAGTGTATTTTTATACAGCCCATTTGTAAAATAATATTCTTTTAAAATACTTTGTAATGAAGATATTTATATACAAAGTTCTGTTTTGATGCATTATTCATACAAAATACTAATATAAAATCAGATTTGAACATATATTAAAGGAGATTTTAAAGCTTAAGAAAAGCTTATAATTCTAATTATATAGTTTACTTTTAAATAGCCCATTTTTTATAATAATATTGTTTTAAAATATTTTGTAATGCAGATATTCATACAAAACATTAATATTAAAGCAGATTTAAGCATATATTAGAGAAGATTTTAAAGCTTGAGAAACTGTAGTTGTAATTAAGAAGTGTATTTTTAAATAGCACATTTTTATAATAATAATCTTTTCAAATACTTTGTAAAGCAGATATTTATATAAAATGCTCTGTTCCGATCCATTATTCATACAAAATATTAATATAAAATCAGATTTGGGCATATATTAAGGAAGATTTTAAAGCTTAAAAAAAGCTTATTGAAATTACAAAGTGTACTTTTAAATAGCACATTTTTAATTAATATTCTTTTCAAATACTTTGTAATGCAGACATATATATAAAAAGTCTGTTTTTATCCATTATTCATACAAAATATTAATATAAAATCAGATATGAGCATATGATAAGGAAGATTTTAAAGCTTAAGAAAAGCTTATAACTGAAATTACAAAGTGTACTTTTAAATAGCACATTTTTAATTAATATTCTTTTCAAATACTTTATAATGCAGACATTTATATAAAAGTCTCTCTTTCGATCCATTATTCATACAAAATATTAATATAAAATCAGATTTGAGCATATATTAAATAAGATTTTAAAGCTTAAGAGAAGGTTATAATTGAAATTACAAAGTGTACTTTTAAACAACACATTTTTTATATAATATTCTTTTCAAATACTTTGTAAAGAAGATATTTAAATAAAAAGCTCTGTTTCAATCCATTATTCATACAAAATATTAATATAAAATCAGATATGAGCATATATTAAGAAAGATTTTAAAGCTTAAGAAAAGCTTATAATTGAAATTGCAAAATGTACTTTTAAAAAGCACATTTTTTAATTAATATTCTTTTCAAAAATTTTGAAATGCAGACATTTATATAAAAAGCTCTGTTTCGATCCATTATTCATGCAAAATATTAATATAAAATCAAATTTGAGCATATATTAACGAAATTTTTAAAGCTTAAGGAAAGCTTATAATTGAAATTACAAAGTGTACTTTTAAGCAGAACATTTTTAACTAATATCCTTTTCAAATACTTTGTAATGCCAACATATATATAAAAAGCTTTCTGTTGATCCATAATTCATACAAAATATTAATATAAAATCAGATTTGAGTATATAGTAAGGAAGATTTTAAAGATTAAGAAAAGGTTATAACTGAAATTACAAAATGTACTTTTAAATTCATGTTGCATATTTTTTAAATAATATTCTTTTCAAATACTTTGTAATTCGGACATTTATATAAAAAACTCTTTTGGTCAATTATTCATACAAAATATTAATATAAAATCAGATATGAGCATATATTAAGAAAGATTTTAAAGCTTGAGAAAAGCTTATAATTGAAATTGCAAAGTGTACTTTTAAAAAGCACATTTTTTAATTAATATTCCTTTCAAAAATTTTGAAATGCAGACATTTATATAAAAATCTCTGTTTCGATCCATTATTCATGCAAAATATAAATATAAAATCATAATTGATCATATATTTAGGAAGATTTTAAAGCTTAAAAAAAGCTTATAATTGAAATTACAAAGTGTACTTTTAAACAGAACATTTTTAACTAATACCTTTTCAAATACTTTGTAATGCCAACATATATATAAAAAGCTTTCTGTTGATCCATAATTCATACAAAATATTAATATAAAATCAGATTTGAGTATATAGTAAGGAAGATTTTAAAGCTTAAGAAAAGGTTATAACTGAAATTACAAAATGTACTTTTAAATTCATGTTGCATATTTTTTAAATAATATTCTTTTCAAATACTTTGTAATTCAGACATTTATATAAAAAACTCTTTTGATCAATTATTCATACAAAATATTAATATAAAATCAAATTTGAGCATATAGAAAGATTTTAAAGCTTGAGAAAAACGTTATAATTGAAATTGCAAAGTGTACTTTTAAAAAGCACATTTTTTAATTAATATTCCTTTCAAAAATTTTGAAATGCAGGCATTTATGTAAAAAGCTCTGTTTCGATCCATTATTCATACAAAATATTAATATAAAATCAGATATGAGCATATATTAAGAAAGATTTTAAAGCTTGAGAAAAACTTATAATTGAAATTACAAAGTGTACTTTTAAACAGAACATATTTAACTAATATCCTTTTCAAATACTTTGTAATGCCAACATATATATAAAAAGCTTTCTGTTGATCCATAATTCATACAAAATATTAATATAAAATCAGATTTGAGTATATAGTAAGGAAGATTTTAAAGATTAAGAAAGGTTATAACTGAAATTACAAAATGTACTTTTAAATTCATGTTGCATATTTTTTAAATAATATTCTTTTCAAATACTTTGTAATTCAGACATTTATATAAAAAACTCTTTTGATCAATTATTCATACAAAATATTAATATAAAATCAAATTTGAGCATATAGAGAGGTTTTAAAGCTTGAGAAAAACGTTATAATTCAAATTACAAAGTGTACTTTTAAACAGAATATTTTTAATTAATATTCTTTTCAAATACTTTGTAAGTTATTTCTTGCGCCTGACCCAGCCGAAGCCATGCGGAAAAGATGACTAAAAGCCGAGATAACAATCGAACCCAGTACTTTAACCCAGCAACATACCTAACCAAAATTTAGAATGACGACCGAAGCCAGACCATCAAGCTGGATCTACTGAAACATCCCTTTACGGAGGAGCCATCAGCTCTTTATTACAATCAATTTAATACATACAAAGTTTAAGTAACAATTTAACAAACATAGATAATAAATTATACATCAATGGAAATATTAAAGAAAATCTCCATAATGGCAAGAAGTCCGACCCTGGACTTCCGAGAAATACATGAATATTTGATAGGAACATTATTAAAGTTTCTTGGAAACCATTGTTTCCTAATATTTTCAACTTTCTTACATACATAAATTAAATGTTTGAGAGAGCCATCTTGGTCTCCACACCAACAGTTTGGACACTTTCCAAATAATCTTGCTTGGTGTGCTGGAATGGCACCATGACCTGTATAAATTTGGTTGATAAAGAAATTATCTTCAAGTCTGCTGATGTTCACGGACGGAAAGAAGTCATAAAGATGCCAACCTTTGTCTTCATTTGTCCATTTTTCTTGCCACCTATGAACCGCCTCGTCTAATAATAGAATCTGCTTAGTAGAGTATCCAACCACAAAGTCCACATTTTCCTTACAAGTAGCTGCTTTAGCCAAGCCATCAACAAATTCATTATATTCTGCTCCAACATGTGCTTGCACCCAACTCAAATTAATAACAGACTACTACTCCTCAATCTACTCTTCAATTTCATAATCAACGAATGGCTACTTTTCGCTGTGATCGCATATAATGCTGAAAGTGAATCCGTTCTAATATATACCTCTTTAAGATCATTCGCCAGAATAAAGTCAATGGCTTTGCAGATAGCTAGAACTTCACACTTATAAACGGTGCCTCTATCACTTACTCTATATTGTGCCTTATGAACTATATACAATTATCAATTACTACAATCAAGACAAAGTCCAACTTATCCATTATTTTTTATCCATCTGTGTAGATCATTATACTTTTATTACTATGGTCAGATCTTGACCAATCGATGTCATAATCATCCCAAGGAGGAAAAACAGAGTCAACCTCCCAATCCACATCATCATAATGTATAATTTCCTTCTCGATCACAATACTCTTCTTTTTATATTTTAATCTGTAATATTTTTGTTGCTTCTCGCAAACTATATTAATGGGAATTATACCTGCTAAGACTTGCAACGCTACAGTAGAAACACTGCTATAAGCTTTAGTAATCTTGAGCAACGTTATACGCTGTAATGAGTTAAGCATGTTATATATCCTTCTGGTATCTCTGTACCATATTTCGCAATTATAAATTATTTGTTTTTCTATGATGTTATTATAAATGTTCTTTAGTAAAGTAGAGTTTACACCTCAACGGACTCTACTGATACTATTTATCTTAACCATAATGTTAATAATTTTTTCTTTAAGTAGCTTTAAATGGACAGTCCAATTTATTATCTATGTGAACGCCAAGGTATTTGATCACCTTCTTATATTTAATCTTAATATTCCCAATTTTAATGTTGGGAAAAGATCTAATAGTTTTTCCCATTTTTATAATGGTATATAAACACTTGTTTTCACTGAAACAATCCACAATCCAGTACCCAATTATAAATCTTATCCAAGTATGGTTTGGAAATTTCACCAAAGTATCGCGGGGCATTGGCCTTAACTAATAAACAAATATCATCCGCAAATGCTTGGATGACATGATTATCACTACTACTTAGAATTTCGTTGATAATAATGAACCATAGCTTAGGTCCCAAACTGGACCCTTTGCTCAAATACTTTGTAATCCAGACATTTATATAAAATGCTCTGTTTTCATCCTATATTCATACAAAATATTAATATAAAATCAGATTTAAGCGTATATTAAGGAAGATTTTAAAGCTTAAGAAAAGTTTATAATTGTAATTACATAGTGTACTTTGTAATAACACATTTGTATAATAATAGTTTTTTCAAATACTTTGTAATACAGATATTTATATAAAAAGATCTGTTCTGATCCGTTATTCACACAAACTATAAATATAGAAGTAGTCTTTAATATTAAAGCATATTTTAAATCTTTAGTCAACGTCAAAAATGTAATTACGAAGTGTAATTTTAAATAGCACATTTTTATAATAATATTATTTTCAAATCCTTTGTAAAGCTGATAATTAAATAGAAAGCTTATTTATATATGCAAACGCAATTTAGCGATGTAAAATACATTTCTCTTTCGTTACACAGTATATTTTTCAATAAATTACGCTACGAAAATGCACAAATAGAATTTTTAAACAGATAAATGTGTCAGAAAAAGTATTAAATAGTAATTCAATTTAACAAATTCTTCGAAAACAGCAGAAATAATCAAACGTTAAATTAAGCTTAAGAGCATGCAGTTTGCACCTCAAATATCAAATCATTGATCGCATTATGATTTTTTTATGCAATATTTGCATTGCTTGCGATATTCAATTTGGAATTTTAAGCCTCTGTGCAAATACGTAAAAGTTCGGAATAAGTGTCTTTGTTATTAGGATTAATTTCTTTGGAATAATTGAATTGTGTCGAGAAATATTAAGCAGACCACTCCATATCATCCGATTATTTTGCCATTAAGTTTTCCAAGAGCTTTTAGTTGGAGTGAGTTTTTTATTAAGTACTGGACGAAATTCAATTATTATTCGAAGTAAAATGGCAACAAGTGAAATTGTATTCATTGCTAAGAATCACTTGATAATCAGCTCTCAAAGAGCTTGACTGTATTTAAAATAACTAATCCCGTTCAAGCCACGATTTAATAGATTTTTAATAAAAACCTGATGCAAACACCGCAATGTCTTTGAAAGCTTATTAAAATTTTGCACATTTTTTACAGCATTTCTTTTTTTTTTATTTTTTTTTTTTTTTTTTTTTTTTTTTTTTTTTTTTTTTTTTTTTTTAGAGTGTTATCATATTAGTTCAAATGACGGTGGTTCAGCAATTTTTAAAAACAAACTTTAATGGACTAAGGACACAGCGTCATTGTTAGGCCTTCAAGACAGATTATAACACAAACTGCAATTATTTCTACCTCGCCGCGGGCATCAGCGCCCTCTGGCCTTGGAAGCAATTATTCTACAGCCGTCATTATTATGTAACAAAAAAGTGAATTTATGGCACTAAATTCTTATCTATGGCGACTTTTAAACTTATTAGGATGCGAAGTTGCTTGTGACATAGCTCGGGGTTGACTAAGAACAGGGTGCATCCGCCAACTTGACGATAAAGCTCTGAGCATGCTAGCCTAACATTTTCTCCTGGTCTCGCCGTGTCCAAACAATCTGTATTGCTACACTCAAAAGCCAAAACATTATGACCACCCCTACATTTTGCAATGAACTCGCCTGGATGACGTGGAAGGCACGTGATCAGTTGGAAGCGGTATTTAACTGCTGCTGGAGAGTCTGAAGAATCCTTCTTTTACTTATTTCTGTGTGTCATGGAAAAGGCTGCGGATCTAAGCGATTTTGATAGAGGCTCGAAGGCTCCGAACAAGTATTTCCGGAACTGCACGACTCGTGGGTTGTTCGCTATCTACAGTTGTTAGTATTTATGCAAAGTGGATGAATGATGGTGAAACCAGCGGTAGACGACGTGGTGTTGGACGTTCACACGCTATTAAAGAAAAAGGTCGTCGAAGACTGTCTCGCATGGTCTCGTATCTGTTGCTTGAACATCTGGTACTATCTGTCTCTGGCCATCTACCAAGGACTTGTGGCATCCGTGCCAAGGCGGATTGAAGCTGTGTTGGTCGCCAAAGGTGGGCCAACTCGTTATTGACAGGTGGTCATAATGTTTTAGCTCTTCAGTGTATATTTCAGGGCCGTAACTGCACCTGTGGCATTTGCCACAGGTGCATCAGTCTTAGGAGCTCTTTACCGTGAGGAAAATAGGGTTCAAAAGAGAACGATTCGCTCCAAGTAAAAATAAGGAAAAATTGAAAAAAAAATTATTATAAAATCTAATGTATTTAAAAATTATTTTTTATAAATTTTCTTATTTTTTAAAATGCTTCTGGAGGCATTACCACAGTTTGTCTAAGAATTTTCTCTTGCTTCAAGGTTGTCATGACAAGGCTGCCACAGATTTGCAGCAAAATAGTGTTGCAAAGGAGTGGTCGCTTTATGTTCCATCTAACTTGCTGAAGTTTTGCTGCAAATTTGTTATGAAAAGGTATTATCCAGAAAAAATCAAACTTGCTGCAAGTATGCATGCTATCTGGAAAAGTTCACAACTCAGTACATCTCAGTCCTCAATTAGCAGTCCCGAAAAATCTCATTCGGAACAAAAAGCTTAGAATAATCCAGTAGGTTCTACTGTAATTCAATGCAAACTGCAAGCTAAATACTACTACACAGCGAAGACTAACTCACTACAGCGTACCACGGCAAAGCAACACGTTTTTAGACTCTAAAGTCAGCTAACAGAATTCCCAGAGGCAAAGAAACTGAGCAGTATTCTTAGACCCATAGATATTTCAAGATATTTCCAAGTTTTGAAGTTTTTAGACGTATCTGAACACACCGAATATGTCGCCAAAATAATCGTCAAGTCTCCAAATATGTCGCCAGTTCACCAAATATACCTTAAGTCGCTAAATTTGACTCAAAATGTAGTTGCTAGAAGCCTTGCCAGCAAGTCAAAATTGGCATATTTATACAGTGAACCAAAAAAAAAGTTGGACAGCAAGGAGAATCCATTTTGTATCGCAATATTTTAAAAGCGAGTTGTACTTTTAAAATGACACATTTTTTTTAAATGGTAATTTCTTCCTTGATTGAGATGACTGGATTGTATTTCAGTAAAACACTGCATTTAATTTTATAATAATTTAAAGATGAAATTTGAGATTTCTACAGCAAAAAAAAATGGACATTTTTTTGCACTATACATTGCTTTATGCAAATTTTGTGCAAATTTTTAAGACACTGCATTTTTAAGCATTTTTAGCACAAATTCAAGTCAAAGCTTTGAGATTCAACTGTTTAAATTAATTTTTCTTGTTTTAAATTTTGGGAAATGAAGACAAATCAAAGTTCTATAGATATGAAAAACTTAATTGTGAAGCTATGGAAAGAAAAGAAAAGCATAAGAGGCATTGCAGAAATTGGGAAAAAGCCTCATTCAACAGTGCATTACGTAATTAATAACTCTAAAAGGTACGGATTTTTCAACAGACCAAATGGAAAT
>CM063500.1:45368404-45530904 GCA_032207245.1 Pardosa pseudoannulata
TATAGCATTGTTTGTTTCTAGTTTAATTGTGCAATTTCACATTTTAAAATTTTTTTTAATTTAAAGTATAGAGAAAGTATTGTAATCTTTAAAAAATTCTAATGAACATCGACGTTTAAAGACGCTTTTACTCCTTCGGAACGCAATGCAATACAATTGCTTGTGATATCGCCTTACGGTTTTACAGTCACAAGTTAACATATGCGTGTTGAAATAGCAGCGTTAAGTTGAAGAGAATGTAAATTTCTAGCGTGATAGCAAAGATTTTTCATCCGATTACAGATTAACGTATTAACTGATTTGGCCTTACCACTAATCAACCTGAACTAAAATAAATCGGCTGAAAAATTCACTGTAACACAAGAAACCTGCATTGAATTAAGAATCATAAACTGACCTTAGATATTGGCGAGTATTAAGGTCTTTACCTCTTATTTTTTACCATTTTTATCTTTCCAACGCAAGTTCAGTCAGCAAAGGCGTTGAGGTTCGAGTCTCGAGATGAACAAAGATCCGCTGAGTTCATTAATGGTTGGATAGAGCACGTAAAATAGGTTCGGGGTCACAACGAACTTCAATGTTCCTCCAAGTACCACTGGAGATGGTAGACCAAGTCTGAGGGACATCTGCTTGGTCAACCCGCTTCTAAATTGTGAGGACCTACAGGGCAATGTTGCTCGAATCCAGATCACTCCTTAAGCTATAAGTGCTCTTAGGGTGGTGCTAAATGACTTACAACTTCGCATCTGTGTTTGACATAATGATAAGTCTGTATTGCCAGCTGTATTCTAAAAAATCTCTCCAATACAATGTCATTTGCACATACGAGAACTATTATTGAACACCTCTTATTTTGAATACCGATGCACTCATTGTTCACTCGATCTGGCGAATATCGCCCTTCTTTAACATCCGCGAATTATACGAAGCTCTTTAATTGTGCTGTAGTTCATATTTATTATTTATGATTAATAAGGCGATTTCACGCAGTAGGGCAAATTCTCAAATTATGACAATTTTGGCTTTAGTTTTAAACGGAAGGGCAGTTTATTGTTTGTCTATTGGCTGATGTAAACATGAAAAGGAATGGGAAAGGCATTATAGTAGTTCGTGACGTTGCGACAAATTGCCTTATTGTTCATATTTATTCACTTCAATAACTGTAGCGTGAAAACGATTTTAATTTACAAGAAATTCCTGTAGACAGCAGCAGACAAACTATGTTTAAAACTCTTTATAACACTAAAAAAAATCAGAAAATTCAAGAATATATGTAGTTTAAACTACAAATAGCCTCAAATGTATTCAACTACTTAAATGACGAATTTTAGCCTTTATGCCATGCTAAATAAGCGACCAAACATTCCCAACCAAAACGACCTCTAGATACGATAATTGTTCGGTATCTACTGACTGACTAATAATAACCGATCATTAGCTCGTATGGTTTAGCAACGACTTTATGAAATGTACCAAAGTCAGTAACAAGCAGGCCATCTGCTTTAAGCTAAATTGTGAGGAACCTACTGCAATGTTGCTCAATTCTCTTATTAATTCTTTTGGGTGGTTTTACTTGTTTGTGTGTTTTAATGATAAGTTGTATTGCAGCTGTTCTAATAAAACATATGATATTGAATACGAGAATACTTTTTTTGAATACCGATGCACTGTTCACTCGATCTGGCGAATATTCTTTAAAATTTTGACTCTTTATAGTTGTATTGTTTATTTTGATTATTTTTTTTTCAAATTATAAATCTAAATATTGTGTTGTAGGGAGTTTTTTTGTTTTGTTTTATTGGCTTGTGTTTTTGGGGCTTTTTGTGCGTTGAATTGCGATTTTATATTTATTTGTTTTGTTTTTATTCTTTATAACTGTAGCGTGAAAACGATATTTAATTTACAAGAAATTCCTGTAGACAGCAGCAAGTTTTTTTAAAATTTGTTTTCATTTAATGGTAGTTTTGTTTATGTTTGTTTTTTTAGCCTATGCCATATATACCAAACAACTTACCAAAAACGACCTCTTTTTTATACTTCTTTGTTTTTATTTTTTCATAGATATGTACCGATCTCTTAATTAAAATGAAGTTTTAAGTGGTAATAACAAAATAAAACAGAAGGAAATTTCAAAATAACAAGAAAGGATACCCCAAAATTGGATCTTGCTATGCTAGGCACTATGTATAATATATATATATATATATATATATATATATATATATATATATATATATAGATAGATAGATATATATATAATTATAGATAGATAGATAGATAGATAGATAGATAGATGATAGATAGATAGACAGATAGATAGATATAGATATAGATATAGATATATATACATTTATATATATATATATATATAAACTGGTTCAAAAGCCTTCTCGATGTTTCCCTGGCGTATAAAAATTTTGCATGAAATGTGGGGTAACTGGTATGGAAACTATGGATTAGCCTGAAAATAATCTGAAATTAATTCTTTCCCAAATGCCCATTCCTTAACAGTAAGTTGTTTAAGTCATTAATGATCACTGTGGATCTTTGGCCGGCTGGAGCTTTTAAACCACAACTTTTCGGTTATGAGCTCGACACCTTTCTCGATTGAGCTTTCGTTGGAGAGGTAAAAATGGTAAGAGATAAACGACTATCACAAGTCCACATGTAAGCGTTAGTTTATGATTCCGAATACTGTCAAATAATGTGCAGGTTTCTTGTGTTAAAGTAAAATTTTTCAACTGACATCAGTGAACATACTCGGATCTTTGGGAGGCTCAAACCTTTAATTCGCAACCCTCCGGTTTATTAAATCGCTGTCTTTGCTGACTGAACTACCGCAGCTTCTCATCTTTAATATGTAAATTAGATACATTATTTCACTAATTAATCCGTCAATGTAGTTAAATTGTCAATGAATTAAAATTGCAACTTGTACATTGTTCCCAAAATAACTAAACAAGTAATGAGAAGGAAATAGCTTTTTCTGATTTAATGTTTTTTTTTTTTCGTAAAATGTCTAATGTACAAAAAAAGACAAAGTTCAATTCTGTCATCATAGCTCTTATTTAGATTTCTTTATAACTAGATTCACCTTATGCGTAATGAAACACCAAATCTATAGACCAGTAACAAGATAAAAAGTCGAGGATGACATGCTTTGCCACTTTATGTAGCCTCCAAACTATGGCCAATTGTTCACCACTTCCTGATGATGACCTTGGACGATGGTTTACGGGTTGCATCGACACACTTGGCCACTAAATGAGCCAAACGCGTAGATTTATCCATAAGGTCTACTACGCACTTTAGTTGCGCATCTGGCTGCCTTTGATCTTTGGAGAAAAACCCCTTCCGAAGCCATCCTCAGCCATTTTATCGTCTGCCACCGTCGACCTCGATAAGTCATACCTCCTCCAGACGGCGGAAATGGCTTGCAGTGGACCATACGTACTTCTGTCCATCCTTTAAACCATGAAATTTCATTAGTTCAATTCCTGAAATTCTATTGGACGAATCTGTGAAATTTGATTGGTTATCCCGGTTCTGGGCAAATCTTTCAGATTCACAAAAGCACTCAGTTCATTTCTCGTCGATGCAGAGTACGGATGTTCCTGGCTACGAAAATATTATGTGTTTTTCTATCCCAAAACTTTCTATTCTCTAGATTTTTGTGTCATGAACACACGAATCCACCCTACTATATATTTCTTTCAACTTTTAGCTGTTTATTTTTCCTCTTGTTGTCATTTTATGCTTACTGTTAAAGATCTCTGGATTAGAGACACTGGCGCATAGAATCCAATTGAAACAAAATCTTAGTCTTAAAGGTTTTACTTCTAATCATTATAATTTGATTCTATAAAGACCCCTCCATACTATAGTCCACTGCAAACCATTACCACCGTCTGGAGGGGTTATGGTTTATCGAGGTCGACGGTGACAAACGATAAAATGGCTTTGGCGGAGGATGGCTTCGGAAGTGGTTTTCTCCTGAAGCCTCCACACTATGGCCAATTGTTCACCACTTCTTGATGGTGACCTTGGACGATGATTTACGGGTTGCATCCCCACAGTGGGTTACTAACTGAATCGAGCTCGTAGATTCACCCATAGGGTCTACCGCGCACTTTAGTTGCGCATCTGGCTGACTTTGATCTTTGGAGAAAAACCGCTTTCGAAGCCATCCCCTACCAAGGGCATTTTATCGTCTGCCACCATCAACCACGATAAGACATACCTCCCTCCAGAAGGTGATAATGGCTTGGAGTGGACCATAGTGTGGATTTTTTGGTTTTGGAGCGCTACGGTCTACTTTTTGCAACACGAGGGCTAATGAGACCGGTACCTACTGCTTAAAGCCGATTCCAAACGGCTACGAACATCCATGCCATAGTGGAATTCGAACCCACGAACTCCGGTTCCAAAGACTAGCACCCTAACCATTCGGCCATCGTTCGGCGACCATAGTGGGGAGGAGCCTTCCAAAGATCAAAAGAAGCCAGATGCGCAATTAAAGTGCGCAGTAGACCTTATGGACGAATCTAAGCGCTCGGCTCATTTAGTGGCCCAGTGTGTGGATGCAACCCGTAAACCAACATCCAAGGTCACCATCAGGAAGTGGTGAACAATTGGCCATAGTGTTGAGGCTACATAAGGAAATACACACACTTTTAAAAAAACTAACAAAACAAATGGAACATCCCAAATGAATCGAAATTTTAAATAAAAATTTTATAATTTACAAAGCTAATTCCTTATTATCTAAAGTAAGTTACACACAGTTATTCATTACTAAAAATTTAACATTACCAAGCGAGAGTGTGAAACGATTGCTTACAAGTGAATGACATATAACCATAAAAAAAAATTATCAAAATGTAAAGATTTCATTAAAAGAATAAGTAAGTAATCAATAAAAAGGATACATGTTTCATACGAAACATAACAAGTTTAGAATTATGTTCCAGCACACACTAAAAAAACTGTAATGCAAGCAAAAAGCTTATTTATTGAGAAATACCCTTTACAACAATTAGCAAACCCAGAATTAAATTAGTAATTCTCGATCTTTACAAATGAAAAAATAGGTGAATTATATTAAGAGTGTTAACTAATTAATTAATAAAATAGAAATAACAGTTTATTTACATCCAAAATGTGTTAGAACATATATTTTAGAGAATATGAGAAAATGGAAAATCGAACAGGCGATTTTCTTAATCGAAATACACGTTATAAAAAACCCATAATTAATCGTTCTTTCTCAATCATTACAAATTAAATAAATACCTTAATTACAATAAAAAATAGAAGTGTGAGACTTGAATTAAAAAGATTAATTAATCAGTCAATTAAAAGAGCTGATAGTAAAGAATTCCATTAGAGCGATTAATAAATCAATCAATTAAATGAACATAGAAGGGTTTTTTTCATCCGAAACTTGGATTAAATTTAAAACCCGTTTTAAAGCAAAGTAGATAAAACGGCAAATGACTAGACACTTTTTTATTACGAAACCTACATTGCATAAAACAAAAAATAAATAAATAAAAGAAAATCAAGTAACTTATTCTCTCATTCTAAAGGAAAATAAATATTATATATCATATATATTTCTCTTTTTATTGTAATGTATATTGTTTCCAATGCAACTAGCAATACAGACATATATGGTTATGACAAACAATGCTGCTAAGATGTCACGCATTTAGCACCACCCGTAGGGCACGTGTAGCTTAAAGGATGCTATGGACGCGAGTAACATTGAGGATTTTCGTAATTTAGAAGTAAGGACCAAACAGAATCCTTCCACACACTCCTTGGCTTGGTCGGCCGATTTCAGAGGAAACGTTGGAACATTTCGATCACTAACCTATTTAACGCGTCGCAATCACCTTTAATGAACACCACGGATCTTTGGACAGATAGAGCCTCGAACTCATAACCTTTCGATTATGAGATCGACGTATTTGCAGACTAAATTATAGTGGTATTGAAGTATATATCTCAATAAAGAAAACTGATATTAAAAAATTGTATTGAAACTATTAATTAATCAGTCAAATAAAACCATGTTAGCAGTTTCTTTTCATCTAAAATATGAAAATTTTGAAGCTATATTCCAAGAAGTTAAAAAAGGAAAAAATAAGCAGACGCTTTGTTACTGCAAAATACACATTTTATCAAAAAACAAACCCAAAATTCAATAATTTATTCTCGGTCATTACAAAAATAAATATATACGTTTATTATGATAAAAAAAGATAATTTTTAAAAATTAAATTAAACGGAATAATTTAATCAATAAAAATAGCTAAATGTCAAATCACGAAAAGATTTATTTTCTTTCAAAAAGTGCAAATTGAAAACTCATATTCCAGCAAAGTTGAGGAAGCCGAAACAGACAGACGATTGTTTACTGGAATATACACATTACAAAAATAAATACATAATTTTTTTCTTAGTCATTACGAAAATGAATCGATACTTTTATTACAATGAAATAAACTGATGTAGGATGGCTCAAACAAGATTAATTAATTAAATGAATTAATCGATCACTTTATTAATTAAATCCCGTTTGTAGTTTCATTTCACCCAAAATATGCAAAAAGGAGAACCTATATTCTAGCAAAATTGAGAGAAAGAAATACGAGCAAATGAATTTTTAATTCAAAATATATGTTATATCAAAAGAAAAATCCAGAATTAAACTACTCATTCTCAATAGTTAAAAAGTAAAATAAATAAATGTATTACAATAAAAAAAAGATGATATTAAACAACAGCATAAATACGGTTAGTAAATTAATCGATAAAATTGTGATAGCACTTTCATTTCATCCAATATTTATCAAACTTGGAACCCATTTTCCAACAAATTTGAGAAACCGGAAGACGAGTACATATTGCGTTAAATTAAAATAAAATAATTTATTCTCAAAGATTACATTACAACTTATTATACAGTTTTAATTAAGGAAAAAAGATAATGGGAGAAAATTATATCAACATCATTAATTAATTGATAAAATTGACATAACAGTTTCTATTTATTTAAAAGATGCCAAATTTAGACAATATAAACGCCACAATTTCAACAAAATTAGAGAATAGAAAGAAAAACCGAGCAGACGAATTTTAATGCAAAATCTACGTTATGAAAATAAAATAAATAAATAAATCCAAACTTAAAGATCATTCCTTTCATATGGAAATATTTAAGTAAACAATAATTTAAAAAATAATTTATTGTATTAATAATAGTCGATTAAAAATCACATTTAATCGACTAAAAATAACTGCATACATTTGCATTATCTGTGCTGAGACAGAGTGTAAAGAAAAATAGCCAAAATGTTTTTCTACAATCATGAAATAGCTAAATTTGAAATTATATTTCGCTTTAAAAAAATTGTCTGGATATCGTCTTTCAGTCCAAACATAAGAAAGGAATGTATTTTTTTTTTCCTGCAATAGAAAAGGGATAAAGAAATATCGAAACAGAAACCAAAACTTCAAAGAGATTCTTCCGGAATTGACTTAAAGATTTTCGTCATACTACGGGGAGGAAAATTTTTTTCGGACGAAAGTGTTATTCACGATTAAAGTTCGTTTAAAGGAAGAATATATATTTTTAATAAAATGTTGCGTTTCTGACATGAGGTAAATAAATTTTATAAAATTCAATTTAGATAGAGAGAAAAGGGAAAGAAACTCAAAGGTGATAAATAATATTTATCACAGCATAAGAAGACATTTAAAATTCGTTCTTTTTCACCTTTTATGTCCTATATATCTGTGTTATTGAGAGTATATCTTTTATGCCGCACTTAGTGACAAATAAATAAGTCTCAATCTTGAGTAAAATTAAAAGTTTATTTTTACTTTTTTACACTAAAATCAATATGATTTCAAAATTAATGCGATATTTTAGAATATAAATATTACAATATAATAGAAAACTTTTTTACATTTTGTACCATAGAAATATAAAAAAGAACTTGAATAATGACAAACACGCATGCACTTCATTCAAGGACCAATTCATATATATATTACACGCAAACGTACATAAATATATATATACATTAAAAATTTACAGTTACTTTATATATATATATATATATATATATATATATATATATATATATATATATATATATATATATATATATATTATATATATACGCATATACATATATATATATATATATATATATATATATATATATATATATATATATATATATATATATATATATATATATATATATATATATATATATATATATATATATAATTATAAATTATTGGTCTAAGAATTATCATTTATGCAAAATATAATTAAATTATCATTTACTTCTTTTTATTTTTTTTAGTTAATACTACTTTAAAATTATATATCTTACAAATAATCAGTGAAAACTTCAATCTTTACTAACTATCTGCAAGTTTGTTTCATTAATTATTCATTTAAATTGAATGAATATTCTTATTTCATTAATTAAATAATTTTTGCTTATCAGTAGAAACAGCGCGAGACCATTTTGAATTTTTATTTATTGCCAACTTAAGTTGGAATATAAATATTTTTAAGAAAATGTTTATAAAAAAAATAATAAGAATAAAAATTTAAAAAAACTTGATTTCCATCAAAGATTAAAAATTAACTTTTATAAGTTTTTATAAAAAATTAATAGTTCTAAATTTTATATTAAAAATAATTAGAGAAATTTTCGATATTCTACGTAAATAGCTCAATAATTTTTTTTTTAATTTAGTTATTCAGTATTTAGATATTCAGTTATTCAAAATAACTGAAATACTGTTGTAAAAAATTAAATAATTTATTTTTTTAATTTTTTTTTACGGAATTTTACTTGAACTATAAACATTAACTTATAGTTTTCGATCTTAAAAAAGTAATCGTAAACATGAAAATAAGAATAAATATATACTTTTCTCTGTCGAGAAGTTTTGGATTTGAATTTTTGAAAAAAGCATTAGTTCTATTCTTCTCATTTGCAGCATTTTCGATTAAATTAAGTTTTCTGAATAAAAAAAAATTAGTAAGCTTAAAAGTCGTGTAAAATCTGCAGCTAAAGTATTTGTCGACACTTTTTAGTTTAAAAAGTTTAAAGATGCTCTATGCTTTTCACGTTTTTATTTCAGTGTTCCGATGCTTAACGTTGAATAAAAATGCTTGGAGTTAGAACGGCATCATTTGCATCATGCTCCATGATGTTCAATAAGAAATTTTTTTTATTCCAAAAAGAGTTTTGGAATTGTACAGTGTTTAATTTTATTTTTTCTGCTGTAAATAGAATTGGAATTTTTCTAATGGGCTAAATAGAAATGAAAAAAAAAATCGAGTTTTATTTTTCTTATGAATATGGATTGCTGGTAATTTTATATAATTAAATTTAGTTATTTTTAAACTACCAGCAGCAATCGATTTAGAGAAAGGAGTTAGTTTCTCACCTTCAGTCGCACCCACGCCAAATCCGCATGGTAACTTTCTCAGTCACAGTATAAACGGTTCAATATTTCTGAGGAAAATAGTTAAAACGAAGCTCATTTTTTAATCACCGTCAGGAAAATAGTTCTAAATTTTTAACATCCTTTAACGATGGACTGTTGGTGCAGCAGCACAAAAAAATAAAAAATAAATTAAAATCCACATTGGACACTAAGAGAGTCCCAAATCTTTCGATTCTGTTACCCCACTCTCACATATATTCACTATTACCTCCGATCACCTCCGCCTTCCGAAATGCAACTGCTACCTGAGCCAGTGTTCGTTTTGTAGTTCACTGTTACCAATAGAGGGCAGTGTCATCGGGGGTGTTTTCTGCTATTAAATATCTTGTGTTTACATCTGGAGTAGATGTGAAAGTTTCCTCTGGTATCTGTGATGGTTGTCTCGTTAAAGTTTTATTTTTCGTAGTTTTCATTTTCCTTTATGCGTTTGTTGTGGAAATGCATTATTTTGCAGTCCCGATTGTGTGATGTTCAGAATCATTACTACTTATAATCCCTCAAGGTAGACTTAATTTTCAAATACATCTCAAAAGTTTTCGTTAAGCCTATTGAAAATAAGATATTTTCCTCGTTATATTATGATGCATGCTTAAGCATATGATAGTTTTAAATTCGTGTCTTAAATTATTGATATTTTTATCTGTCTGCTACTTCACTTAAACTCGTATCTTATCATATATGAATCTTTACTATCATATCTGTATGAGATAAAAGCTTTACTATAATGCGTTTTTAAAAGTTGGTAAAATCGTGTTCCAATAATAGAGATAGTACACCAATAAATCCATAATAAATTGTCATTAACTTTATTGAATGTTTGCTAGTTTCTTGTAAATTTTCAGTATAATGTGTGTAGAAGTATACTGATGCAAAGCTGTTAAAACTGTTGCCCTATGCAGAAAAATTTTATGATCCATTGATAAGACATTTTATGTTACCTTTTTCTTTCAGATGGCTTCCAAAATTTTCTGGTTGTTCCTGGTTATGCTCTTAAGTATTTCAACATTTGGATTGTGGATGTGTTGTATCTTTGTCATATCTACTTTGTCTTCCTTCATTGGGTATGATTATTTCAAAATGCTGCCTTATTTGTATGCTTTTGTTTCCTGTATTATTTTTCGTAGTGTTTTTATTTAAAATATACATTTATATTCTTTTATGCATTTATATTAGTTTCATCCACTGTAGAATAATGAAAATAATTAATAATAAATTCTATGAATTTATATCTGGCATTATTTGTGCAGTTATTGAATGTTTTCTTTTATTTATTCCTTAAGACAGGGTTGGAATCAGGGTTGGCATGATTTAAATCATGATTCAAATCAGTTGATTTTTTTTTTAATCATTGATTTAAATCATTTTTTTTTTCATTTCTTTTAAAATCTATATTCCAAAGACGAGAATTGAGAATCAGTCATCACAGTAATACCAATAAGTAAATAAGTGTAAATAGATAGCATGTGCTTTCCAAAAATTTAGGGGTTGTTATCAGAAAGTATGATGTAGTGGTAGTACAATAATTGATTATGACTGGTGGAATTTATTTTATGTAATGGGTGGTAAACAGAGTATTACAGAACTTGAAATCCAGATTGTCTACCAAATAACAACAGCCGTGGCTTCATCTGCTGGAATGGAAAGACAGTTTTTTTCTTTTTGTATTGTTCATTCTAGCCTTCATAACCAATTAGGAGTGGAAAAAGTATCAAGGCTAGTGTTTTTATTGAAACAATTAAATCCATCATTCGGTGCTAAAAAAAATATTGAAATAATTGTGATTTTTTTGTTTCTTTAAATAAATAGTTTGCATTAAATGAATATTTAATATGTTCTTTAAATTTACATCTTATTTAGTTTGAAATATCCAATTACAAAATAATGGAATGTATTTAGATTAAAATTTATATATTTAATTTTAGGTAATCAGTGTGTAGAATATACTAGATAGCTAAGATGTTACATCTTATCACAAACTATTATGTGTATTGCAGAAAACATAAAAACAATTAAAATTAGTATTTAGAAAAAAAAATCAAAGAAATCCGATTTAAATCAAAGAAATCTGATTTTTTTTATTTTTTTTTTTTAAAATCATGATTTTTTTCCAACCCTGGTTGGCATAATTTAAATCTTGATTTAAATCAGATGATTCTTTTTTTTTAAATCATTGATTTAAATCACTTTTTTTAAAACCTATATTCCAAAGACAGGAGAATTGGGAATCAGTCAACACAGAAATACCAATAAGTAAATAAGTGTAAATAGATAGCATGTGTTTTCCAAGAATTTAGGGGTTGTTATCAGAAAGTATGTAGTAGGGTACAATGACTAGTTATGACATGACTAGTGAAATTCATTTTAAGTAATGAAGGTAAAGAGTATTACAGAACTTGAAATCCAGTTTATCTACCAAATAACAACAGCCATGGCTTCATCTGCTAGAATAGAAAAACAGTTTTCTTCTTTTGGTATTGTTCATTCTTGCCTTCGTAACAAATTAGAAGTGGATAAAGCATAGAAACTAGTGTTTTTATTAAAACAGTTAAATCCATAATTCGGTGCTAAAAAAAATATTGAAATAATTGTGATTTTTTTGTTTCTTTAAATAAATAGTTTGCATTAAATGAATATTTAATATGTTCTTTAAATTTACATCTTATTTAGTTTGCACTATCCAAGTATAAAATAGAATGTATTTAGATTAAAATTTATAGATTTAATTTAGGTAATCAGTGTGTAGAATATACTAGATAAGATGTTACTTATAACAAACCATTCCATGTATATTGCAAAAAATATAAAAACACAACAATGATTAAAATTAGAATTCAGAAAAAAAAATCAAATAAATCTGATTTTTTTTTTAATCATGATTTTTTCCAACTTTACCTTAAGAATTATTGAGTTGTCCATATCAGCTGAATAATTATAACTATTAACTGAAATTATAGTATAGCATAAAAATTCAATTTATATTTTGAAAATTTATTACAATATGCATTTAACTTAGCCTAATAATAGTTCAGTATTATATTATGTATTAACTTAACCCAATAATACTTAAGTATTATGGTAGTATATTTTAAGACAGTTATTTTAATTAATTTTTAACTAGGTTGAAAAAATTGGTAAATAATTTTATGCAGTATACAGCAAGAAAATATGGAGAGAAAACAGAGATCAATGTTTTTAGATGGGTAAAAATGCTTAGAAATAAAATCTGTAAGACCACATAACAACAGTTTAGTAAAATGACCTTTCATCAGGATTTTGTCATAATTTTTTAAAGTTTAGTTCAACCATCTCGAAATTTTATCGTTTATATTTTAAACATAATATTAAAGAGTTATCAGGATCTAGACATTATTTTATTCATTTGGTTTTAAATGTTTATATATTTAAAACATGTTTATACACCTCAGAAGTTTATTCTTTAATGTCCTTACATATGAACAAAAGTCATTAATTGCAACATCTTAAATATGTATATTTGCATAGTTATTAAATAACATATTCTATTTATTTGAAAATATATATTAAGTTTTAAATTTAAAAGCAGTTAAAAATATTTGTTACTAGGAATATACTGAATACTGATTTTCTAAATATGATTTGCTGATATACTTTAATTCAATTGCTCTAAATTAATATGATAGAATGTATCCTTTTTTTTTTTAGACTATTTATACAGGTTCATATATACATACTAGCATATAGCCTGTCATATGACGAGATCAGTAAAATTAAAATTTATTAGAATTGTAAAGTACCCTTTGAGGCTGATAAAAAATGGTTTGTTTTTTGGCTGAGAATTCTCTGGTACACGCCCAATAATTTGTTTCTCTTCATACTTCTCTAAAGTCTTGCAATTCTCTGAATACAGTTTAGAATCACATTAAATTTATTTAGAAAGATAATTCAAAGTGTTCTTAGCTATGTTGAAATTACCGTTAAGTTCTTCCCATTTTATTCCACAGTAATTAATGGAAGTAAAGGAATGAAACTATCATTTCCACTACACCCTGGAGGTAGATAGAATTTGTTGTTAATACCGGTGATAATTTCATTGCAACAAAAAATAATCGATAATTCAATTTAAAACTATCACATATGTACCTAATCTATTATTTAAGCCAAATATAAAAGAAAATTATATACGTAATATCTAACATCAGTGATAAAAAGTATGAAAATAATGCAGACAATATTTAAATAGTTTAAAATAAGAAATAATTAAATGAGATGGTTAAAGGAATGACTTTATAATGCTAGAAAAAAAGTTATTTTTATCTATTTATTATGCAACAAATTGATAAATTTAATCGCATGCTCTTTACCAGGGAAAATAGAGCTTGAAACAATAGCATTAAATGCTAGAATAGGGGGGAAGGGGTGGATTTCGAACGTTGCTAACTCTAACTCATCAAGAATCCAATATAGATATCTCTATACATTCCAGGTCCAACCACTTCATAAATTCAAGGACAGACGGACAGATAACTTAGGCTATTATTATATAGGTGATATATTTACAAAATATGCTTTTATTTACAGATTGGCTGTTATGATGTACTCTGGACAAGATCTTAAGTTGTTAATTACTCTTAATCCTACCTGTAAGAATTCTAATTCAAGGAACAACTCTCCTTTCATGGGAGTGCCGAAGGTAAATTTTTAAAACTTTCAGTTTTCTCCTATCTAATAATTTTTTTAACGTTATTACTTTTTTTAGCTTTAATATTATATAACAGTATTTAGTTTTGATTAATTTCTGTATTGATTCATAAATAACTACACACATATCTGAATAACAAGATCTGTTTTTTTTAATTTAGTTTTCTTTTACTAAATTTACTAGTGGCAATTATGATACATAGACGATTTGAGAAATATGACTGTATCAGTTTTTCTTATATAATAAGCAGTTTCATTAGCTCTCATGTAGCAAAAATGTTGACTGTGGCACTCTAAACCAAACAATTTTGTATAATTAATTTGTACTCTTAAATTTTCTCTTTCATTTGTGTAATTTTTTCATTAGGATTGAAGATTAACATGTTCAATGCCAACCTGAAAATCGGAATTTCGTATCATGGCCAATTATTATTTTATTTAATCTTTATTGAGCTCAAACGTTTACTATCAACAAATTCATAGTTTATATCATGGATGAGCAAACTACGGCCCTCCGGAAGATTTTATCTGGCCCACGGATACAATTTTAAGTTGACGGTCCAAATCAAATTAAAAGAAATATATATTTATACATTATATATTCATCTACTTTTCTACTTTGCTTAAATATTATATCCCAAATTTATTATCTCATGCCCAGAAGATCAGCGGTATGTTTGCTTCTTATATGTGAAAAAGTGTTTTCAACTTTGAACCTTAGGAAGAATAATTTCTGAAGTCAACTGACAGATGAGCATTTAGCATCGTGTCTTAAAATCAGTACATCTCACCTCGAACCTCAGTATAAGGAACTTGTAAAAATAAAATCGCAATTTCATTCATCTCATTATTGTATTTAAACCATTAGGTACTTGTATATTGTTTTTAAAATTTTAGAAAAATTTATCTTAATTTCTTTTGATTTTTGGCCCACGGCCGAAAAAGTTTGTCCATCCATAGTTTATATTATTGATATCACACTCTGCATAAAAGTCCCTGTCTGAATCCAGTAATAACTCTTGTACCTCTGTACTTTTTTGGTGTTTTTGCTTTTCATAATCCAGCATAGCACTGAATCATTTTCACTCATATTTGAAAACAGTACTCTAAATAAAGCCCAAACTCCATGCTAAATCAATAAATAACTAAATAAATTAATTATATCATTGTCTTGTCTGAACATGCTATAATCACTGGCTAACATAAACAATAGATAATGGCTGGTGGCCACCCCCTACTCATCGAAAGTCAAGCCCTTTTCTAGTGGCCAATATAAATCTTAAACACCTAGTCACTGGGGCTGCTATACTATTCTGTTTAGAAATTTGATAGCAATGTTCACAGGTTAAACTGTTTTATGGAACTCCCATCATCTAATATTGCATGATTGACAATGAATGTATAGAGAAATTGCATGTTTGTAAACAAATACAAGTGCTGACTACAACTCAACTTCTTGTTGGCAAAACATTGCTTGTTTTCATTGTATCTTATGAGCTTCGATATGGATCCCATATACAAGAAAATAAAATTTTATTTAAGGGAAGGGGAAAGAAACATCAGAAACTGGCCAAGTAATTCAATATAGATTTTTTTAGCACTTAATAAGTTATATGTATTAAATTAAACACTTTGCACAGTACTATTGAGTATTATAATCAGTGGTGTGTGGTCCATATGTGCAGAGTGTGCACTGCACACCCTGGGAAAATTATGAGGGACAATAATTTTCTGTACCTATGTCTATCTTTATATGGTATATAATAAATATTATTTATAATATATTCAAATATTATGTTGATTTGCTTGCTTGAACATAGGAAGTTCTGATGTGTACGCACTGCGCACTAAATTGAAAATCACGCTTTATATGTATGGGCTACTCGAGAAGAACCACATACTATGACACTGAGGCAAGTGCAGCTATTTTTCCTGCACTTGGCATTCAGAATCATCCGAAGGTACGGGTTATTAAGCGTTATATTAGAGCGTGCTGAAGCAATTTTGATTTTTTAACTGATTAACTGGCCATACGATTTTGCAAACAGTTAATGTTTAAATTTATATATCGTAAGATTTTGTTTTCATGGAAATATAAAAGAAGTATTTCATCAATATAAAGTGAAATGTTTTAGTGTGGTAAATTAATTTTGGTGATGTATTCTATTTATTGAAATAATTAGCTGAAAAACATTGTTTTGTTTTAAAGAAACGAATTTTAACAGAACAGTCCAAATTTTACCATTCATTGTGTCTTACAGACAGTATATAAGTTATATTAAGTAACACCATATCCCTGGTGTTTTTAAAAATTATCAAGATGTTTTCGCAGAATATGTGATTTCCAAATGTTAAAAATTTGTGCTTGGCACTTATGTCCTAAATAGGACCTTGAGCCGTAAAACTCCAACCAACCAACCAAATGCTAAAAACAATTAAAAAATATAATTTAATCCACTGACCGAATAAGAAACAGTTCCCTCTATTCTAATTCTATTTTGCCAGCTTGTAGCAAAATCCTCTGCACGTGGATAGACTTTCGGTTTGTCGGCACCGCAGCGGCAAGCGCCATGTGGTGCTGCATTTGCTGAACATATTGTGGAAGTCCGAAGCGTTGCTTTTTCGACGCCGATATAACACCATACAACAAAAGACATGATTTTTACTTCAGTGCTAGTAGAATTCTCATAAGTTTAGCTGTTTTTATAGTTATAACTTGACTACTCTTAGGTAAATATTTTATTTATTGTAATTTTTAAATTTATATTCATAATAAATCACTCGTTTCCGAATGGAGAACTCGGATGTCTCAATAATTAAAGATTTATTGGAAAATCCATGTTCTCTGCACACCCTGCATGAAAACCTACCACACGCCACTGATTATAATCAATGTATAACTACTTTGATTATGTTAACAGGCACAATAAGCTATTACATAAATAAGAATCTAATAAAAATGTACAAAACCTGAGATAACTTTTTTTCCTGGATTTTGTGGTCACTGTAGTATTGTATTTAGTAATAGATTATAGTCATTTTATTTAAGCTTTATGTCATGTAAATAGTTTTATAATTAATGTGTGGTTTCTAAATTTTAAAGGTATTTCTGGAAATGAATAATTTGCCTAAAGTAAAAAAAACTGATCCACGTTTAACAGGTTCTAATGAAATTGATGCTCGTTTAAAAGAAGTAAGTTGAATTTTTTTAGATAAATTTTAAAACTTTCCTAATTGAATATCTCTAATTCTTTATTTTTCTTATATAGATTTTAAGCTTTATCTCAAGGGATTTCATATCCTCATGGTATAAAGAGTTATCAACTAATGAAGATTTTACTAATGGCTTTAATGAAATGTGTAAAAACCTGATTAACAATTTTTCTGAAAGGTAACTACTTATTAACATATTAACAAAACTTTTATTGATCTTAAAATCTTTTTGTTCATTTTAAATACATAGAATGAGCATAAGTTCTCCATGGTTATAATATAGATGATATTACTTATATTATAGATAATGTTCCTTTAAAATAGGTAGTAAGTGCATTTATCTCTTAATAAGTAATGAACTGCTACAGAAAATTTCTCAGCAAATTACAAGTAGTTCACAATTTTGACTGATCTCTGGTCTCACACGGCATCCTAACTTAAGGGAGTTGCTGGATGAACCCCCGCATCCCTTTCTTTTCTCTTTTCTCCGTTTTACAGGCTTATTTTGGTCAATTTAACTTGTTTTTTATGAATTGTTTTAGTACTTTTTCCATTTTTAATTTTAAAATTTATTTATTGTGCTTTATGCTTTTAGCTTTTACCTTCTAATGTTTCAGCATTTTACCTTTTACGTACCTTTCCTGTGTACTTGAATTTTTATACAGTAGGCATTTCTATATTTTTTTTAATGTTACGGTTTTACCTTTGCTGGTTTTAGCCTGTTCTGTTTCCGGATTAGGACACTTTTATCTGTTATGTCTTGTTGCATTTACAAAAAAACACCTTGTGCTTGGCGCTTATGTCCTAAATAGGACCTTGCGCCTTAAAACTTTAGCTAACCAACCAACCTGATCTCTGGTCTAGTCTGTAATGGACCTCCTAACCTTGGTCCAACTCCCTTAAAGTCCAAAGGTTTGAACTTATCTTTTGTTTCAAACATAAAATCTAAGTTGCCGATATAATACTTTTTTTTTTAACTTTGTCGCACCGTAAACATGTTTGGCATGACACATTAGGTTCTAGAACAATGTTGAAGTTCTAGAATAGACAAGACCCTTTTACTTAACAAAAACTCAACATTTGTTCAAATAAAAATAACAAAAGAATTGTTGAGGTATAACTGCCTCCAAAGCACATCTTTACTATTCAAACTGCCTCAGTCAGTCTTAAAAAATAATAATAATAATAATCTCACTTGTTACAGTGCTGAATCTGCTTTGAATCACTGTTCTTTTCTTCACAAGGAAAACACTGTCTGCAGGGTCGCATCTTGCCCCTTCCTCCTTTTGATTGCCTCAGTTGAGTTATGCATTATCCTGACTACCATGGGAAATCAATCTTATTGATTTTTCCCAAAAGTTGATACAGCACATCATGTAACAATCTTCATTGTCAGTGACACTTAAAAGTCTGAATGTCAATAAGGATCATTAACAGGAAGTTGACTTTTCCGTCCACCCCTAGGTTGATGGATAAGCAACCTATTGCTTGGTTGGAGTACTCACTTGCCTCTAATACCCTTTTGTTGGCATGTATCATTACCATGGACAAAATTCCATGGTTACGGTTTTGGGAGATCTAAGACAAAACAATGTTTAGACATTCAAAGACAGGTTGTCATTTACCACAATTGTCTTGGTAGAACCCTCTGTTAAACAGCTTTTTGAATTTTAGACGTACTCAGCTCAGAAGAGAGGATTTTATGTAGTTCACTTTTACTCTTTAGCAAGATCTGCCATCTAATTCTCATCTGTGATAACATTAGAATAAACCCATTGGATACACACTGTACTTACCTGGGCCACTGCATCTACTTTGATAGCAGTGTCCTGCTTTTCAGAACATGAGACAAGTTTTTGGGGAGTTGAATAAAAATTCTTCTTTTAATCCATGCATCTGTTGGACAATACTGTATGTATGTTTTACATTCTTTTCAACAACAGCTGGCTGTGTGCTTACATCTTATTAAAAGCATCTTTACAGCCATTGTAAAATTTAACATTCCATTTGAAGATACTGGATACAATAGTCTCATCATAAACAATTTTGGTCATTTTATAAATATCTTTCAACAGCTTTCCTTGCTTCAAGCAAATTTCAATGTTCACTCTTTATTCCATGTAAGATTCATAACAGTACAAATTGCTTCCAATAACCATTGTTTTCTTTACATAATCACATGTCCTGCACAAGGGAAAGATCATACCTTTAATTAACACGTTGAACATTTTTCAGTGTTTAACATTAGCAGAATGTCGGCATAAGTTATAAAGCTTTATAGTTAAATACCTTGTATTTGTGCTGCTTTTGGAGAACTTTTCTTTTGGTTTCTACCTTATATTTGCCAAATGGGTAAGGCCGAACAATGGCTGATTGGTTAGGGTGCTGGCCTTCGGTACCGGAGTTCGTGGGTTCGAATTCCACTGTGGCATGGATGTTCATAGCCGTTCGGAATCGGCTTTAAGCTGTAGGTCCTGGTCTTATTAGCCCTCATGTTGCAAAAAAGTGTAGACCATAGCGCTCCAAACCAAACCAAACCAAATGGTTAAGGCATTGCTCTTCTACATGCTGTCAATGTAGCTTGCTGGCTTGAGTCCTACTTAAGGCAGGTATACTCATAACCTTTCAGAATTGACTTTAACCAGTTAATCCTGGTCTTACTCTCCCTTATGTAGTAAAACAGTAGACCATAGTCTCCAAACTAATCATTAATCTACCACATAATCTCTCTTATTTTTTAATTTTTATTTAAAAGAAAATAATTAACATGCAATCTTCCTTTTAACTGCAGAAATTAAAGACATGTATGCTGCAACAAAAACTAGTATCAACAGTTCTTATGCATTTTAGCTCAGCTCTGTTTCTATATATCTGAACTGTTTGGGGGTATAGCAATTTCTTTTGTACTATTCAATTTCCAGACTTCCTTATAACCCGTTTTATCTTTTTTTTTTCTTTTTTTAACAGCTCTAAAGAAGTTAACTGGATATCCTTTATTACCCAAAGAGTAGTTGAAGATTTTACTACACATCTTAGATTATATAGGCATGCAGAAATAAAATACAGGAAAAACCTAAAAGAAAGTAATTACCCATTTTTTGTAGCTTTAATTTATATATTATTAATTTTTTTATAGAAATTAATATTTATAATGTCTTGCAAATGTTTCAGAGCTTGAAACTTATCCAGACATTGAATCAGCTTTCTTTGACCTAGAATCTAGTTTAGAAAAAAACATTTGTAGAGAAAATGTTTGTACTTCAAATAAAAATGAACAAGGTAAATACTTTTTTTAATTTCATAATTATTGCTTCAAAGTATGACTTTACCTATTATAGCATTTTTACTCCATATATTTTGTTCATTTTCACAAATGAGTTGCCAGTATTGCATTAATCAATAAATGTATCCCTGAAACTATTTTTAACTAGAAATATCAGCAGTGTTGACTGACATATAAGAGTATTAAAATCTTGTCTGTTCGAGAGTCTGTACCTTGTTAATATAACTGATACTGTCTAGATATTGTTAAATATGAGGCAATTACCTGTTCTCATCAATTTTTACTGAGTGTAATTTGATAATCTCGTGTGATTACTAACAGTGTATTGTACAGTGTAACCAGGACTTATTTCAGTTCCTTTAAATTTATTTTCTCTAGTTAAACTGTGGCGTCACTGTTTTGTTATTCTTCCTTGGAACCTTTGTTTTGGCAACAATTATTCACATTTTTTCAACCGAGGAAGTGTATAACCTGGGATATATTTGCCGGTGGGGGAGTTGTTAGGTTGCAACATACCCATCAGAATGCCTTCAAACGTAAACTATGTGAACTTGTGTTTTTCAATTTGATGGTCTTGTTATTATTATTTTTTTTAAAATAAAAAGCAAGTTGTCTTTTTAATCCCCCCATTAAGTCTGTTTTCCTTTCTCTGCTATAAGCTATTAATTCTGCTGAACTTTGTTATGAGCCTTGTGATTGCAACAGATATAAAATTTAAAACTGAGATAAATATTGCATATTTCTTAATGTAAGCCAAGGGTATGGTTGGTTTTCCTTCAAAAATATACCCAAAGTTCAAAACCTGTATATAAGCTGAAGTGAAAAAGAGGATTTCTAGGACATTCAAATATGTAGCCAAAAATACCACCAGGCAGGTAAAGCAGGGGAAATATTTTCCAGTCAACTTGCTTTAAATTAGAAATCATTTACCTTAGCTAATTTTATTTTAAGAAAATGTACTATACATATTTTTAATTTTTTCTTCTTTTTTTCTTTTAGAGTATTTGCAGAGTGTGTGTGATATAATTTTATATCTTTTGCTTCCACCAGATGATTTTAGAAACAAAATATTAAAACATTTTTTAAGAGTAAGTATTAATTCTTTGACCAATTATATATACATTAGACAAGTTCCTCTGGAGAATTTTAATTTAAATAATTTATTAATATTGGTAGTGAAATATAAATCAATTCAATGATAAAATGTTAATTTTGCTTTAAAAAGTATTTGTGCATGACAAGCTTGGTCAACTGAAAAGATTTAATAGACTGTATTTTATTCCAGCATGCTGAATTATATTGTCTGTATAAAAGTAGCTACTGCCAACTTACTAAATGATTAAAATGTCTTGCAAACTATTATACTAAGTTGGCTTATTATACTAACTGTTGTACTAATTTGCTTTAAAAGGTATATGTGCATAACAAGCTTGGTCAACTGAAAAGATTTGGTATGTTGTGCTTTAAATGCATTTTATTCCAGCATTCTGAATTATATATATTGTCTGTATAAAAGTAGCTACTGCCAACATACTAAATTTTTCTCCAATTTTTTTTTCGAGCCGAGCGATGGCCGAAAGGTTAGGATGCTGGCCTTCGGAGCCGGAGTTCGTGGGTTCGAATCCCACTGTGGCATGGATGTTCATAGCCATTCAGAATCGGCTTTAAGCAGTAGGTCCCGGTCTCATTAGCCCTCGTGTTGTAAAAAGTAGACCGTAGTGCTCCAAACCAAACCAATTTTTTTCGTGGTCCAATAGATCAGTTCATTAGAGCACCAAGCTAGTAACATGAAGATTGGGGATTCACTTCCTTTCATTATTCTAATTAATTTTTTATTCCTATTTTTATATTCTGTACATATAGTTATAAAAAAGATTAATTTTAATTTCTAAAAATAACAAAGCAAAAAAAAATTTTAGCTTTTTATATTTTTGAACATTTTATCTCTGAAGCTTAATAACATAACCATTGACTTAACATATTTTAATAAATATGTATATTTTATTTATATATTGTGCCAGTATTTTAGTCTGTTTTTTCATGCTCTAGTATATACATATATGCATATATTGTGCTCATCTGCTCATGAGAAGAGACAAATGGAGTCATGTCATTTAAAATTTTTTTTATTCATCTTCAAACTTCCTACAATACCTTCTAATAAAAATGGCTGTCTATTCTGATGTTAACTCCTTTAAAAAAGGTATTCTTCGATTGTAGATACACCAGCTGTAGTCCACAAGAATTCTTTTATCTCAATTTGACACATTAAACCCTTTTAAAATTTAGTTCACCCCAGATCACTCAGACTCATAAATGAGTGCATTATATTTACTGCTAATTTGACCCTAAACAGGCTTGCAATTCCGTCACTTTTCTCACCTTTAGTCACTTTTTTTACAATTGATCACATTTAGTCGCTTTTAGTTACTTTTTTCATGGTGTATCACAGCAAAAGTCTGTTGTTGAAAAAAAAAATCTGAATTAATAACAAAATATTTTAATAAAAGACCAAAAATGTGATGCTCTAATCTTATTTTTGTTATTAATATGTAATTAGTCATATGGTTTCCAGAATTTAGTGATTTTAAAAAGTCGTAAAGAAGTTCCTGAAATCTACATTTAATACATTAAAGTAATTTATGTCAAAGCACACATTTCTCTTTTTCTTTTTCTTCATAATTTTTGTTTAGATACTCTAATCTAGATATGTACATATTTCAAAACATCATTAATATATGCAGAAAATTGTGATTATAACATTAAAGTATTGTATGTATTCAAATCTAATTTATAGATTTTCTTGAATAAAAAACAATGTTGAAAAATTGTGTTAAACACAATTTTTAACCTTTTTTTGTATTTGACGCTAAAATCATGCCTTACATGAATCATTTGATTTAGAGTTAAAATAAATAGAAAAATCTTAATAGCATCTGTAATCAAGAGGAGAAAAAAAATCGCTTTTTTTTTTCAATGTTTAGTCACTTTTTAGTCACTTATTCTGTATTATTTGTCACTTTTCTCACCTTTTTGAAAGTACCTCAGCAGTTGCAAGCCTGCTTAAATAATAATTTCATGTTGTGAAACCTGGTATACATATATTTCTACCAATAATATAGCTCTTTTTTATAATTATTGGCATGTATGTATTTAACAATCTAATACATTTTAATTTTTTTTACAGGAAGTGTTAATCTGTTCAGTGTTTCAGCCTCTTATTTCTCAGTTTTCTGATCCAGATGTCATTAATCAAAATTTAATTTGGCTGGTAAGATCACATTTTATTTTATATCAAACATTTATTATCGTTCACTCAGAAGTCTATTAATAGCTGAAGATTTCTAAATTTTACATTTCTAGTGCAAGGATCATCCAGTCACAAGTAAATCCTTATTAGGTGTGTTAAGGCGCACAGATAACAAAGATGAATTGGTTGCTTTCCGGCAGATAGCTAAACATGAAATAAAAGTTCAGAATTCTAAAGATACTGGAGATAAAGATGGTAAGATTTTCTAAAATTCCCCAAGCAAAAGTTAAACATTTTACTTAACTCTTTCTCTGTAATTAATATAGACAATGGCCAAGCAAATGTGATAGTGAAATTTAGGAACCAAATTGATACAGTAATATGAAATGAAATATTCAAACTTGGAATAAAAAAAAATAATAAATTCTACTTAGTAATAAATGAAATACTGCAAATAAGGTGTGTAAACAAGCAGCCCAATTAGCTCTTTTATCAAAATCCCAGATTTATTGGTTGTTTAAAATGGCCTTATAAAAGGCCATTTTCTCCTAGCAATGATATATTGTGATCAAGGAAACAAATTCATTTAGATCAGTAGCTCCAACAGACTCCGAAGTGTTCCTGTTACCCCTAAAGGGGTATGTGGTACTTAAAAATTAAGTTAAGAGTACAACACATAATAGAAAAATATTTTTTATAATAGTCACTGAGCGGTTGCGATGTTTCTATTTCCAGTAGTCAGTCACACCCTAGTCATTTTGGGTATGATTTAGCATGGGTCCCGTGCAATGAAGCAGACATGGAGATGAAATAACTAAAGCCGTAGATGTGTAAAACTTAGCAAAGGTTAATTTATTTAAAAGAGAAACATATAAAAAAAATTAAATTATTTGTAGATGCAACTTTTCATCCAAAGAGGGGATCCCTCTTGATCACCTAATTCACTGAGAGTTCAGCTGGGAGTACCTCCCACTTCTTTTTTTTCCAAACAGGAAATATCGGTTTTAGGAGAGATCAACCCCCCCTTTTTTTTTTACCCTTGTCCTTGGGGTAGCTGGAACACCCTTGGCACCTGGCCGACTTCGTCACACAAAGCATAATTCCTTTTCTCTGTCGGTGTGCTGATAAACGACATGCTTGACACCTCTAACAGTTTGTGCATCATGAAGACCATTACAGGCACAATGCTGTCATTTTTCAATTGTTCAGCATCTTACTATGAACAAAAGTCCACTTTAACAAACACTCATCTTGACCACTGACAGAGACGGATACAACTCGTACAATTTTTATTATTAAAACACTATGTAATAAATTCAACAAATATTAATTTAGCACTAGGTTTACGAGACATGTCATTTTGATGCATTTCGAGATTTATAAAGAAAATTACAAAACCTTTTTGTATTTTTATTACTTGTACTGACTTTTATCCATTGAATGAGGTATATATATATTTTGAAGTATATTTTCTTTGAAAGTGTTGAAATATTGAAATTTTTCTATGCAGTATACCTATCTCTACAGATATGTGTCGATTTGATGTGATCGTAATATAGACAAAATTTTTAGTAAATTAGTTCTCATGTAGACTGTTCTATTTTATTTATGTCAAAAGTTCTCAAATAAATTCCAAAGTTCATAACACCACATTTTATTTTAATGAACACAAACACTACGCAAAATGTTAAAAACTAAATCTACATTTCATCAATAATCGAAATCCTCTAAATCAAAAGGTGGAATGTTTCGATGCATTCTTAATTCATCGCATCCTTGCACACACATCAAAGGTTTTCTTTAAAAAAAAAAAAAAACTTTCACCGTTGCAAATGGCAAGCCTAAACTTTGCGGTCGTGACACAGACATTACAACAGTAATAAATAGGAGTGTACCGACAATACTTTGATCTGCTATCTGATATTGTTATCTTAAATGAAACAAGCAATAAGCAACAGTTGAAAGAATGAAACACAGAATGTCAATTGAAGTCAAAGTGTGAAAAGATTTTGAAGGTTTTAGTTGTATGGTTCAAGTATTGAAAAATAAAATACAAGAATGTTTTTTGGATTAGTAATATTATTGTGAACATCAATATTATCTCATTCTAATTCTTTACTTATAGTGTATAATTACATTGCTTTGAGTATTGTTATATTATTCATTCATGCATCAAATTGGCATGTGTTCGTAGAAATAGGTACATAAGAAATGTCTGTAAACCTAGTGTTAAATATTAAAATGA
This sequence comes from Pardosa pseudoannulata, assembly GCA_032207245.1. Classification (NCBI taxonomy): domain Eukaryota; kingdom Metazoa; phylum Arthropoda; class Arachnida; order Araneae; family Lycosidae; genus Pardosa; species Pardosa pseudoannulata. Next base: position 45,394,619 of record CM063500.1, read on the forward strand.
TTCATTTACATTTTATTTTTACATTGCTATTAAAAACATCAAAGTTATAAATGTAACTCTTATTATATAGATGTATAGAGTTATTTCCCTTGGTGTTTATAAAGTCTCTTTTTAACAAATAAACTATTAATGCATTTTATACTTTAGTTTATATCATGTTACCACAAATTACACATTAGTTTCAGTAATATTGAAATTATTCAGCAAGTATAAATATGGTTTTATACATTTTGGAGAGATAATTTCATATTTTTTATTGCCTTTCAAAAATCTTTGTGTAATGAGTTATTTTTTCATTCTTAGAGAGAAAAAAATACATAAAAAGTATCTCTTTTGTGCAAAACATTGCAAACCAGAGATATGACAGACTGTGTGGACTTCCAAAGCATGGAGATTCTGATTCAGCTGAATTTTACTTGGTATGTTCATGGTTTACTGGATAGTTCTAATAATGAAATTTGTCATTTGAAGTATCAATTTATAAGCTTAATAATTAATAAATTATATAAATTTACCAAAACGGTACATAAAAAAATTTATTGCCCAATTTAACTGTTTGTATTATTTATAATTCGAAAATGTTATTTTTACAATCAAAACAAAATAGGCATTTTAAAATGGGAAGTAAAAAAAAAAAGACAAATAACTATCAAAATTTTCCGTTAAAATATTTTCTTTATTAACTGCAATGTTATGTTGGTATCAAATTATTTTTTAGTGCAGAAACTCATTGTTATAATGTACTTACAACACTAACACCATTTTCATTTACAAAGGAGAAACACAGTAAAAATATAATACCTTATATTTGGACTAAAACATTTATTCTGTACACTTTTTACAAATTGCTACATTACTTAATTTTCATATAACATAACCAGCAATTATTTGGATTTTATATTCACCAATACACAATAATTATTACAATTCTCTTTTGTTATACATTATTCCTTAATCAAAATATTGAATTACTAACTGAGGCCAAAATAACTGCCATGAATATGTTAAATCTGTTTACCTCCAGACGTTACAAGGGAGCAGGCTGAGGCTTTCATCAGGTTGTATAACGGTGCTGGACTTTGGGTGTAAAGGGCGTTAGTACTGGCATAGCAACCATTATTTTGCAGTACATCTATGCTGGTATGTGGGTTCAGAACTCGAATGCTGGTCCGGGCTCTCTGGATGCCCAGCAACTCTTCAATTCCAACATTGACTCCTCTTTCTTCACTCTCTTTCCCAACTCATCACCTTGGTTTTAAAGTCCCTTTTCTTTCTTTGCCAATCGCTTGTTGATGAAATTTTCCCACATCTGCACCCTCTTCGGACATGCAGGTGGGCTCATTAAAATAGCTCCTTTTGTGTAAGCTGACATTATTTTTTAGCCCATGTCTCCATAACTCATGGTTATATCTCTGTGAGAACTTGACCGTTACACTTGTGCCATTCCGGGATCTATAACTCCTCCCCAGGAGTCCCTAAAACTCGGAGTCAACAGCTGCACCTAAATTCTTATTGGAAATTTCTTCCACAGCTGTGCATGCACATGCTGACTGTTGTGGGAAAGTACCTCGGTACACCCATATTAATAAATTTAAATGTGTTAAGTCATTAAAATTCCTGTTCTTGTATGCTGTCAGCAATATGCCTATTGAGTACTTAAAAATTAAACTTTCAATAATTTAATTGGGATAGAATTACTATTCTATAATTTTGCATGTAACATACTTTAGATTTCTTAAGCATAATTAAAAGATTTAATATTAAGTAATATATATTATCTAGTTATTCCATTTTTATTGGATGACTCATTACTGTAAGACAGTATAGTTGCTATTGACAATAATGCCTGAGAAGTCTATTACATATAACACATTCTATTGAAATTTTGTTATTGAAAATGAATTATAGTTAAATATAATGTATGTAATAATGAAAAAAAATAAGGATGAAAAAGGCTGTATTACGTAAAAGTTCTGATAACAACTAATAAAAATGAATGTAAACATCAACATGCTGTTGAATATTCAGACAGCTTCAACTCCACAAATACACTTCAATGAAGCCCCTTAAGTATAGTTAATTATATTATCAAAGATGAGTGGGAGACCCAGTATCTAAATAGTGAATAGTGATCCAAGAAAAATAAAGTGTCACATCATCATTTTTAGTATGATGCAATATTTTTTCACTGTAGTAAGCCCTGAAAAAATAATTATAGCAACTTAGAAAAAATAAAATAATGTGCCAAAATGTTCTTCCAGTATGTTCTGGAGCAGGGTTGGCATGATTTAAATCGGTTATTTTTTTTGAAAAAATCATTGATTAAATCATTTTTTTTTCACTTCTTTTAAAACCTATATTCCAAAGACAGGAGAATTGGGAATCAGTCAGCACAATAATACCAATAAGTAAATTAGTATAAATAGGTAGCATATGCTTTCCAATAATTTAGGGGTTGTTAAAATAAAGTATGTAGTAGGGGTAGTACAAGGATTGATTATGACTGGTGGTATTCATTTTATGTAATGGGAGATAAAGAGAGTATTACAGAACTTGAAATCCAGTTTGTCTACCAAATAACTACAGCTGTGGCTTCATCTGCTGGAATGGAAAGACAGTTTTCTTCTTTTGGTATTGTTCATTCTAGTCTTCATAACCAAATATAAGTGGATAAAGCATCAAAGCTAGTGTTTTTATTGAAACAATTAAATCCATAATTCGTTGCTTAAAAAATATTGAAATAATTGTGATTTGTTTTTTAAATAAATAGTTTGCATTACAAGAATATATAATATGTTCTTTAAATTTACATTTTATTTAGTTTGCACTATCCAATTACAAAATAATGGAATGTATTTAGATTAAAATTTATATATTTAATTTTAGGTAATCAGTGTGTAGAATATACTAGATAGATGTTACCTCTTATAACAAACTATTCTATGTATATTGTAAAAAACAACAATGAAAATTAGTATTCAGAATAAAATCAAAGAAATCTGATTTAAATTTTAAAAATCTGAGATAAATCTGCTATTTTTGATTTTTTAATAAAAAAATCGTGATTTTTTTCCAACCCTGTTCTAGAGTCACAAAGCCAATCTCTCACTGAAATCGGGAAAACTTTATGAAGTGGATCTTTAAATGAGACATGTCCCCCAAACCTCATATTTTAGTATTATATTGTTATTTTATATAAATATTTATTTCTGAATATTATAGTCTTACTAATTTTTATATTTCTTCAACATAGAATATTGATGCTACAGATTCATCGCCTATCGTTAAAGAAAGAAAACTTGTTTCCCTTCCATTTAATGTGATACTTAATGATAACATTGCTTTACATTACTTCACACGTGAGTATTTGAAATTTGTATGTAAGTTTGATGAGTAAATGAGATTATAAATTCTCTTTAAGTTAACCTTTTCATAGTGTATTATAAAAATCTTTAATTAAAGTTTTATAGTATACTATAAGAAAATAATTTTTATTTATTTTTTTTTTCAGAATATTTGGCAAATATGGATAAGGACAATTATGTATTTTTTTATCATAATGTAGAAGTAAGTATTACTTTTTTTTCTTGCTTAATTTCAGTTAATTATTCAGTAATCATTCTGTAATTTTTGACTTAATTCTCCAGATTCAGTTTAGGAGATTTATCTTAAAATTAAAATATGACATGACAAGATGCTTAATGGCTGTAGGTTTTAATAACCAAGAAAATATTTGTGTTGAAAATTCTGAACATTTCTTTTATTCTAAATTCATTACTGCATCTAGTGTTGTAAATTTTGTTTTATAGCACCAGATTATGAGCAAAATGCTTGCTTTCAAATAATAAAATTTTTATAAAAGCCATATAAAAAGTAGTGCTGCATTTCAGTATCATTGCTTGTGGGTTCGATTCCCACTGCAAGCATGGATGTCTGTAACCATTTGAAATTGGCTTTAAGAAGTTGGTTCCTGTTTCATTAGCCCTTGTATCGCAAATCAGTAGACTATAACACCCCAAACCAAACTGTATAAAATTAATCAAATTTCTTAAATTTCATATGGCATTTAAATTGACGTTCACCTTGTTCAAATGTGAATTCTCTCTGTATGCTAATCATATTTTAAATAATTAGTGATTAAAAAATATTTTTCTTTCCTGTTTAGTACTTTTGTTAATCATATTTTTTTATTAGGGATTTCGAACCACTGTTGAAATGTTTCATTCTGCAAATTTACCTCATGATGGAGACGTAACAACAGAAAAACTTAGAGCTTTAGCTCTGCAATTATTTGATTCATATCTTGGCTCAAATGTAAGTGATTTTATGTATACTGATATCTTATTTTTAATTTTGTGATTTCATTATAAATTTATGATAAAAATAAATAAGTGTGATTGGCATTTTTTATGATAAAAATAAATAAGTGGGAATATTTTATATGGATTTAATTAATTTCAGCTTTTAATGTAATTTCTAATTTTTGATTGATTAAATGAAATATTTCCATTGCAGTAAATTGTTCTTTCCTTCAAACTATACAGTGTTGTAATTTCTCTTTTTTTTTGTTCTCATATCTACCGAGATCTGTACATGTGCACTAAAAATGTGATCCATTTTGTATTAATCTATGTTTACTTAATATTTACTAAATTCTGTTTTCTTGTTTAATTCATATAAGTCTTCATGCCTTCATGTACATTTAAATAGATGAACATTTTTATTAGTGTAAAGAATTACTTTCTGTAGGTTATAATATTAAATTCATTTCTAGGCTACTTCCAAAATTAATTTGGATGAAACTCTACTTAGAAAACTTCTATCTCGTATAAAAACTGAAAATATTACTGTACATTGTTTTGATGAAGTTCAAGAAAAGGTAATCAAATCTCTTTATTGCTATATGTGTGTTTGTATATGAATATGTATTTGTGTATGTATATACAGTAGATTCCGCTTAATACGATCAGTTTGGGACACCCTGATTTTGATAACAATAGCCGATTGATGACAATAAACGATATGCAAAATTAGATAAATTTACCTCCCCCTTTAATACCCATGTACTAAATTTCAAAATAAAATGAAAAAACTCATTTATGTACTTATATTATCCTTCAAAACATACGAATTGTATACATAATTTAAAAAATCAATTGTTGACTGTCTACAAATTTTTCTATGAGGTTTATTGATAATTTGTTCATAATCATAGTGTTTTTTAAAGTCATCACAGTGCTGCTGTACTCCCCATTTCGACACTTTCAATGCAATTCAGAGGCTGGGAAATCTTGAATATGCTTCTTCTCTGTTCCGATAAGAAGTATTGCCTTCTGCTTATTTGACAACCACTGACCACCAGCAGGGTGTGCATATTTCTGAAAAATTCCAGGAATGTGTAATTTCCCACTCCTTTGATCATTCCCCATTTCCCTTGGTAGAAGAGGGAGAATTCTCAAGCATTCAAACGGCCACAGGAAGTAAAAAAAAAAAAAATGGGTTCCTTCTAAATACATTGTGAATATTCCTTTGCCATTTAAAATGAGGTTCAGAAACAGATAACATTAACCAATGTAACGATTACATAAAGTGATAATTTTAACATACAAATGAATAGAAGAAATCAGGACTAAGTGATTTTGATAACAATAAGTGATTGATAACATTAACCGCAATCAAATTGTGTGTGTGTGTATTATATATATATATATAAAATCTAAAGTAATATAAGATCTAATATATATACATTATAGCCTTGATCTATGTATCTGTCATGAACACATCTAAATATACCACCTAAAATTTAAGAGTCAACCATCACTTTTTCCTTATGTGCAAGGAAAGTGATCTCAAAATTAACCATTGACACTATTTTAAAGTTGAATTAAGTTATAAGTTTGGGTCATTATGTAGTATTTTGATATTTTGGTAATTATATTTGTTACTATAACAATTGGACTATATAATCCAGAATCATAACATGTAATACATATTGCCAATACTGGAAAAATGACATCACTGATAAAATCATGGTTTCTGATGAAATAATATTTTAAATTGTAAAATTTAAATCAAATTAAAGTGATCTTTTAAAACAATCCTAAGAATAGATCTAAGATATTTTAAAACAGTGTGTATAATAATGAAAGTTTTTAGCAAGTTTATTTTGTTTTTTGTTATAAATTAGTCTTAAAGGATTAATTTCTGGGTTGTTAGTTTGACCTTAGACAGATATATATTTTACCTAGGCAGACAATAATAAAACTTACTATTTTAAAATCCATTTTATATATACATATATATATAATCTAATAATTATAAAACTGCTGGACAAGGAGAGAGCTAAACCAGCTAGCAGTAATAAGCATGCAGTCAGCCGACATTGATGAAAACAGCACTAATCTAATTAAAATTTTATTTCAGAGCTGCTAAAACAGACATCTTTACTAGTCAATGACAGACAAGAAAAAACACAAAAATCACTCTGCTCGAACAGAGGTGCACACTAGAGCAAAGCCAGAAAAATTTTTCATTTCTTTCTGTCTTCATTTCTGTTTTTCTCAGAATTTTCAAACATTTAGAGGCTGGGAAAAAGATTTCAAGGAATTAGAATGGGAGAAAGGGGGTTTTTAAGGAAATATTAAAGTTAAATAATTTTGATAAAGTAGGTGATGAAAATCACAATTTATTTATTTTTTAATCAATTTGACAGGTGTATGATGTATTAGAGAATGAATTCTACTTAACTGGTTTTAAAGATACAAAACAGTATGTCAAGCTGCTTGCTGAATTAGATTTACTCAGTGATATGTCTCCAAGTGGAGATTTGGGTATGTAAAGTATTGAAAATCTTATCCTCTTATTTTGTGTGTGTTAAGTATTATGTTTTTGGATAGTAGTCTTCATGATTTTGAAAAATATATTTTGATTATAAAATATCAACAAAATTTTGAATGTTTGTCTATCTTTTAATATGCAGTAGAGTTGTAGTTATTCAAGTTAATGTAGACTAAGCTCACTTTGATTAAAGTCTAAACCTTGATTTAATAGGATCTACATAAATTATCACTACTTAAAGATTGGTAATTTAAAATTCTCAAGACATTAGATTCACTGTACTTTATTTATATCAAAAGAGAGCTAATCTACACCACTGGTCAAGTTTGACCTTTAGGATAAGAAACTGTCATTGTCAATCAAGTATAAATCGAAAGTAAAAAAAAAAAAATTAAATAATACTTTTCAGGTTAGAATGAAAATAAAGATTTCTTATGGGGAAGGGGGAAGGTGACATGTCTAAAGCAATACTCAATTAAGTGGAACTTGGATAATCACAGCTGTACTGTATTTGCATATGTTTAACTGTACAAATTTATGTACAGTTAAACATATGTAAATGTATATGGAAGTAGGGGCACAAGTTTTTAAATATTTTTCTTTTGCATTTATTTGTTTGAATTAAGATTATTACATCCTTTATTCTCTTACACTTATATTTCTTGAAATAATGTGAAGGTGTAAAATGTGTTAAACCTTTTTAATATCTCAGCATTATTTTACTCCTGCATTGTGATTTCTGCCACTTGTGTATTTATAAATGTATATTATTAAGTATAATTCCTCTACAGAAGAATGTTAACTAAAACATTGTCATTTCAGATAGTTTATCCTCATCAAAATCTGAAGAAGAGGAAAAGGTAAATTATTATTTGTGATCCTTTGAAAAATATTAAGAATTGTTTATGATGTTTCACTGCATAGGAGTAATTAATAATCCAAATCAAACAGCTGTTTAAAGCAAAAAGTAATGAAAAGTGATAAAGTTCATAATACACTGTATATTTCTGAATAAGCCCATCATATAAGACAAGAGTACAATTTTTCTTCAAAAATTTACCCCAAATTCAAAACCTGTATATAAGCTAGAATGAAAAAAAGATCTATCATTCAAATATGTCTCCAAGCAGTATTTTCCAATCAAATTGTTGTAAGTAGACTTTAGACCAATTATTTTCAAACTTTTTTTTTACTAAAATATTCAATTTAAGTACCACAGAGATAGAGGATGAAATGCACCTCAAAAAGGATACTTAGATATCTATTAGCAGGTTTCAATAGTGGCCAGGAAAAGCAACCCAGTTTGAGAATCATGGTACTAAACCATGTAGCCAGTAATATTTTTACTTAGATATGTTATAACAGTGAACTATCCCAACATTTTGATACTAGCAGAGTTGAAGCAGTTAAATAAAAAGTCAGTAAGAAAATTTTATTTATTTCAAACTAAAGAATAATTTCTAACATAAATAAAAATAAGGGTTAACCTCTTAACGTGCACATTCGAGTTAACTCGAGTGCACTAAACTGGCCAAACTGTGCACACTCGAGATAATTTGAGCAGAATTGTACTTTATATTGCTATAATTTTTCTCACTCGAATACAATCAAGAATTGAAAATAACAATGTGAAAGCTAAAAAAAACAATCGTTTTATTGATATTTATCATTTACATGGGATTGTAAGCTATAACATCTACTTATTCAAGTATAATGTTTGTTTTTTTCTTTTTTTCTAAATTCAATGTTCTAAATTGTGTTTTTTACATTAAAAAAATTGATTTTTTTTTGCCAGCCTTTCTCAAAAAAACTGTATTAAGGGGTTAAACTCAATTTACCACTCAGAGCACAGCTTCACACAGGGATACCTATCACAAAAAAATACTTTGAATAGATGCCCAATATAAGCATGTATTAGCTAAAAGAATGATTGCATCCTAAACAAAAAGCAACACATCTCATTTTATACATGCTAATGGAGGAATGTCTTCAGCAGGAGTAAAGTGAGACCACTTGCAGTGCTCTGCCTGTTATGTCAAATATATGACACATCAATCATGAATAATTTTTAAAAAAAATCCTTTTAAGTATTGCCCACAAGACAATAATGAAAATAGTTTCAATTCTGGTAGCCCTTTCTAAAAGTAAAATTAAGGTAAATAATTAATAATTAAAAGTAAAATTCATAAATTAAGTAATATAAACGTAAAAAATTTTTAAAATGCTAATTTTGGAAATTTATCAATAGCTTCCAGCTTACGTACAAGTGCATTTTTTAAAAGATTATTGACCCACTACAGTTGTAGTATTGCTATTTTTTGGTATGATTCTAACACAAGTAAGAATCAATGCAAATTTGTTTGAATTGTGTTTTTTCTCATTTTAGAATTTATACAAATTTCACTTATTTTTGCCATTACATATGTATTGTTTTTGTTATTTTCTGCCTGAAAAAAGTTTTTATTTTGGAGATTTAGTGACCTTTTTTTTTTTTGTTGCTTGTAGCAAAAAAGGCAAAGTCATATACTGCATCTGTTCCATGGATCTGTATACAAACTGATCCTCCAGTTGTCTATAAAAATCCCCCCAAAATTCTCTGCTTATACACAGAAATGTATGATATATGTGCACTTATATATGTTAGTATATGGACATTTTTATCAAAACATTTTTACACATTAACTGTAACTTTTATGCATTTTTGTTGAAGCATAATGAAGAGTCGCAGATTGCAAAACACCTTTTGTTAAAGATACTAAAATATTAATAATAATGATAATGATGATAATACAAAATTATGAGGTACATTGGGCTTTTATAGTTTTATAAAGATCCTGAGCCCACCAATAAAATTACAGGCTCTAGACAAAACTAATCAAAAACAACAAATGAAAACACAAAAGGATCAACTGAAGAAAACCTCATACATTCGAGAAAGCTATTACTTAAATAATAATAAACAGCCAAGTATGAGTGCGATTACATATTTCAACAATTTTAATCAACTGAGCCACATTAATCTATATTTCAATATTTTCTGATTAGTTATTTAGTAGTTTCTTGTACATATAGACTTCTAAAGATTTTAAAACTGTTTCACAATAAATGGCACTAAGACTTGTAGATTAAAGTAACACTTTTCTCTCGTTCTTTAATAGTTGAACTTCATATAAATATGCAATGGAAGGTTATTTCATTTTGTTATGTTTTATTCAAATCAATGTATAACTAGTTAAGAGCATGTCATGTTTATAATATTGAAAATGTTTGATTAAAATATGACATGTTTATATTGAAAATTAACTTTTTGATATCATTACATTGCTTGAGGAACTCATAATTAAATATATTTGTAAATATATAGAAAAGAATTACATCATCAAACTATTAAGTTTTTAAAATTAAAAAAAAAAATTTCATATGTCCTCAATAATGGAAAAATTGTTCTAGTTTAACTGTGATACTGTGGTTCCGACTGATGAAGAGATGTTGACAGAGCTGCTCAATTCTGAAATAACTGTTGATGACTTTGACTTCCCAGACATGTCTTCCGGTCCACTACATGAAGATAATAAAGAAATTGGATTAATATTTGCAGAAGTACACAGCACTGGTAAATATGTGAGCACATTTAGTATATTATGATTAGTAAATCTGTTTAATTCTGCATGTTACAGCTCTCATCTCTTCTGTACTCAATGTTTTTTGGTACAAAGGAACATTCACTTATTCCTAATTAATTTCCTGAAATACACTAGTATCACCTGCTCTGTGCATATGCTCTATCCCAGCTGGCTCAGAAATGTTGGATATCTGTTGAAACAGAAAAATGAAATGATGATATTTAGTTAGCAAAATTCCTTGTTGGCCAAATGATGTATTAAAATGTTGGTCTTCCTTTTGCCTAATGTGGAAATATTCATGTTTATGTCCCTTACATAAATATTGGTATACCATTAGCTTAGAAACACAAAAGTAATCTTCCTATAGCTATGTACATGTGCAGAACCAGCAGCAAATAAGAAAGTTGTGTGTCAACTGGCATCCTCAGTGCTAACACTGTTTACCACAAAATTACAGCAATATTTTAAGGTTAATGTTCAGGTGTGGACAAAGGTAGTGATATTGAAACTGGAGAATTACAGCAACATGGTTCAAGTCAACTAAAAATTAGTTGAGGTCATTAATGGTGACTGGGGCAGGTAAAATAGGTTCATTGGTATTATGGTAATATTGGTATACCATTAGCTTAAAAACAGAAAAGTAATCTTCCTATAGCTATGTACATGGGCAGAACCAGCAGCAAACAAGAAGTTGTATCTCAACTGGCATCCTCAGTGCTAACACTGTTTACCACGAAATTGCACCAATATTTCAAGATTAATGTTCAGGTGTTGACAAAGGTAGTGATATCGTAACCATAGGGATACAGCAACATGACTCAAGTCAGCTAAAAATTAGTTGAAGTCATTAATGGTGACTATTAATGGGGCAATAAAATAGGTTCATGATTGCAAAGTCCTCCAAGCTCCCAAACAATACCTCTGGAGGTGGCATGTCAAGTCTGAAGGCTTCTGCTTGGTCTCTGCTTCTAAATTACTAGGATTCACTCTTAGAAGTCCAACCTTTGAAGCATTGACAATCATCTTTTCATGAGAAGTCATATGACTTCTAAATAAACATGACACTAATCAGTGTTTGGGTGAAAATGCAATGGAGTAATTTGTTGTGTTCACATTAAACTGTACAACTGCATCACACTTTTCACCGAGTTTGGAGGGGGAAATGCAGTTTCTAACTCAAGTAACTATATAGTTTTTATGCATGCTTATGATTTACTGTAGAACTAACTATATCACATCCTTCTAAGTTACTTCCCTAAGAAATTCCATTTTTTCTTCTAACTCAAAGGAAAGTGTGATGAAGTTGTATGGTTTATTGTGAACTAGAATTTATGGCCATTTCCAAGTTTACAGGGCCCCTGAAACCCAGTTCAGTGGGAACCCCAAGCGAGAGAGATATCGCCAAATTCTAGAACCCTATTTTCTGGCAAACCTTGCTCTTCTTTTCTGACTCTTCCACCACCTCCTAAAAAGGTAGGCAACTCCTTAGCCCAACTTGGGGGCTTTGGCCTACCCATCTTCATTTTCGAGACCAAAGACTCTATGGTACAAAGTACATGCCCTAGTAAAATGGTCAACCTTTTGCATAACCCCTAGTGTTAAGCATGGTATCTTGAGGATTGAACTTCAAACCTTTGCCTTGGGAGCACAAGATTCTACCCCAACACCAAAAGACTTCTATATCAATTACTAAAAATGTTAAATAAGTATATTGCTGTATTGTGTTTATATGTAATTTACCTAAACAAAAAGAAACTTTATATGTTACTTGTACAGATGTATACTGAAGTAACTAGCGTTAAATATATTTTGATTATGTGTGATATAGATGGTAGATAAAATGAAACAGTTGAAATGAAAATATTTTATTTATTGATATGACATTGGCTTACCATGAGCATTACAAAAAGATCAATTCATCATAGGTGTGAAGAAGTCTTTTGCTCACAGTAATAATGGTATCCTATATAATTTCATCTATAAAATATCTTCCAATTTTGCTAGTGATGTTAGTGATCAGGAATTTCCTGACTAGTAAGTCAGATATTCCCTATTAAAGTTCAATAATTATAAGGTCTCGAATCTGGGGACACTAAAGTAGCTATTTAACTTCATCCTCAAACCCATTGAACCAATTTGTTCTGCACTTTACTGTATTGAATCTTATACACTTGAAACAAAAGACGACAGTCTAAAGAAATTATCTACACCAATGGATAAACATGATCTTAAGGTATCCAACTACATTCGGAAAATTTTTTTCTTTAAACGTAGAAACTAGTTCATGTTTTTACATTTTCAGATTTATTTTCCATATTATCATAGAAATTGCACTTTAAAAATGTATACCTGGTGTAGTTTTTATAAAATTTCTTATAAATGAAGAAAATTTAGTAAAAAAATTGGGGAGGGGTTTCAAAAGGTCTAATCTTTTAATAAGTTAAATTATTTTAATATTTTTTGATACAACATATTTCTTATACTTGGACTAGTGAATCACCTAAAAGCTTTGCTCTATTTACATTTGGTAAAAAATTTTGGTCTTTCAGAATCATACACATTGAATTTTTAATGAATTTTCATTACCTTTATAGCTAACTATGAGTGCAACACCATTAAAAATTATCCAAATTCAAAGCTTTTTAGGTCAGTCACTATCAAAATCTTTCATAATAATTTTCAACAAAATATTTTAAGAACTTTTTGAGAAATCACATTTCAAGTTTTAACATTTTATTAAAAATACCGTTCTTAGAAAAACTCATTTGAAGTTTATCAAATCAATTTCAAATATTAAAAAATTAAAATACATGTTTAAAATTCCCCATACTTACATGTCACACCTTCACATTTTTCAACTTTGGCATATTTTTTCTTTCTTTGGGCTCTATTTTTCTTTCTGGCCCTTTTTACATCAGGAGAAGAATACCTTTTTGTTTCAATAATATGTTAATTGTCTATGCTTTTAAAATCATTCAATGTATAATGCCCAGATTTTATCCCAAGAGCCTCAAACATTGAAAAAACCCACCTAAACCTTCATTAAAATTCATTGTAGCTATACATGCCCCTAATTTAAATGTACCTAATTAAATGAAATTTTCTTTTGGCACTATTTACCACAAGTATCCATTAAGACTTGTTGGCATTTTGTGTTTTACAATGCAGACACTTTTTTAAAAGCTCTTAATCACAGAGTTGCATATATGTTGGCTTTATAACATTTACATTTTCTGAAAGTAATCTTGTATTCTTTTCTAAATAAGTTTTACCAGTGGCTTTCACTATCTGATAAGCACACTAGCTGGATGAACCAATGGGGCACTGACTGTGGAATAGAAGAAAAAAGAATATGATTTTTTGGCAAAAAAAATGAAGTTTTCAACATAGTTGGATACCTTAAAGAAAATCAAATAGGTTTGATACATTTTTTGATTAGTCAAGAAATGGTATCTAAAACCATTAAAAATCCTTCTCCATGCTTTCAGTTGGAACTAAGCAATTAAGTTGAAATGTTTCTGAGGGACATTATCAGACATAAACTTTTAATGTGGTGAGAAACAAAGGTACAGACAGTTTCTCAAACCAAATTACATCTTTCTTGTCACTAGGTTTGCACACAGTTTCTCTTTTCTCATCCATCATTTTTAACTGCTAAATGCTTTACCAATAATTATGCTTTTTAGCAAATTGCTAAAATCTGACATTTTAAAATGCATAGTGTCTTATGTACCAGTTATAGTATGTAGTTGACTTCTGACTCTACTTGTATATATATAGCAAAAATCTATGCCTATATCTCATTAAAATTTGTTATAAAACCTTTCATGCTTCATTTTTAGTAAGTTTATTTTTTCATTATTTTGTTTAACTTTTTTTTTTTATTTTAAAAATAAATTGTATTATTTTATATATTTTTCAGTATCCTATGTTGGGTTACTTCAATTTTCCTTCCAAAAAGCCTTTTAATAACTTAACTCGCCAGTTGATGGAGAAGCGTCGCCACATGCTAAATGAATTTATGCAGTTTCTTCTTTCTCCAGACATTTTGGCAGCTTGTGATGGTTTGAATTTCATGGTGTACAATTTTTTACAGCCTAATGTGTGTGAAAAGGGGAAGAAGTCATTTATCCGCTCAGTATGTGTTTCTTACTAGATTGTATAGTTTTTTTTCTTTTATGTGTGTTAAAATATAATCTAATAATGCAATAATAAAGTCATTGATACTCTTCAATGCAAATTTGTTTAGAAATAAGCAAATACAGTTATGGGTGAGAATGTTTGTTGATTATTTATTATCAATAAAGTTATATCCTAATTCACTTCATTCTATAACCAAACCAAGTAGGGGAAATTCTTCTACATAACAGTAGATCATAAAACTGTCAGAGTAAACTGTTCTAAAAGTTACTCTAGACTAGTGCTTCTCAGTGTGAGCCATATGCCCCACCAGTAGAGCAAATGTTTTTTCAGGCAGGCACTTGATTTTTCAAAGAACAATTAAATTTTTAACTCTTTCAAGTTAGGTGGTGTGATATATGTACAAATTGAGTATGGTCAGATAATTCACGGACGTACATAATATAAACTACTTATAAAAATGGTTGCATTTAATTGCTCAGCATTACTTTTTTTATATGTGCTATGGTATACCTCTTATAATAGTGATGTCAATGTACCGTAATTTCGCACGTATAGTCCACATCATTATATAGTCCGCAGGTGCGATTTTTTTTTTATTTAAAAAATTTCATAAATCCTCAGATAGTCCATGCCACTAGATAATCCACAGACTATACGTGCAAAAATATGTATTTTAGTATGACAATACCAAATGATTTTAAGAATATAAACCTAAGTACAGTAGAGTGCCGGAAAATCTGGATTAGACTCAATTAATTCGACCTTTAAAATTTGAAATTATTTCTTCTGTCATAGCCTCGGAGACGAATTTAATGGAAGAAACAGAGCGGCCTACATTTCTTTGTTCCAGAACCTTCTTCTTCTAATACAAGCCATTGTATGTTTCAATTAGATCGCTTTCTTCTCATATTTTTAATGTTTCCTTTTGCTTGCACCAATTTCCTACTGCTTTCTCGTCGACCTTCTGAATTACTTTCAGCTTGAAATCAGCAGTAAAACTGCGGGGATGTTTTGAAGACAGAATAAGTGACCAATATTACCGCAAATTAAAACTCTGAAAACAAAACACTCTGTTACGAGTGATCCTCGTGGTGAAATGACCTTCGACCCTCAACCTTCGATCTTGAATCCATCCACCTTGGTGTTGTCAATTAGAACTGTAAATAGTGACTATCAATATTTTCCCGTACTTCAGGACACAATTTAAGATTGCACTAATTGCTACTACTGATTCGTTCTGTTTTATGGGTTATATATATTTTTTTTTCCATGGTTTATTACCAATATGATACGATCTTTTCTTGGCATCTCTGGAGTCATGCTTTTGTTTACATTTGATCATCAGCCATTCAAGCTAAGTGCTGTTTTCCCCCTTCTTCCAATTTTGATGATTTGAGGAATGAACAACCTGTAGATAGTCCGCAGCTGAAGAAATTTGCATTTTTAACACAGATAGTCTGCAGACTATACGTACAAAATTATGGTATATGAATTTGAATAGCTGTGTAGTTACAAAATGTTTATTCAAAAACTTTTGTAAATGCACAAAGAATTCTTTGTCTGCAACTGCTCTTCTGTCTGTAAATAAGCTTGTTAAAAGAAAAAGAAACCTATTCTTCCAATCCTGATAGTGATGCTGAATAATTTCCTGTGATTGTGAGTCCACTAGCTCATATTTCTATCCCCACCACTTTAGACCTTGGGGTTTAGATTTAGAGTGGGGTGGAGAGCACCAGCATTGCGACCCAAGGCCTATTGTACTTACCCCCCCCCCAACATTTACTGGAACAAAAGAGTCCCAGCAATAAGTTAAGAATATTAACAATTGAATCTCGAAGAGACCAATAGCTGACCCAAATCTAATCAGCAACTTAACTGGAAAGTTAGCTAACTCCCATGGCTCAATGAAATGATAACCAAGAAATTCAAAATGCTTAGCAGACTAGTAATCACGATCACACAAGGTGTGCAAGGAACTTTCTTCCACCACATGACACCCTCTACATACTGGGCTATCCATGATGTCAATAATGCTAAGGTGCCTCTTTAGGCAACAGTGACCTGTCAATCGTCCAATGGCCACTCTTAGCTCATTCCTACTGAGCTTAAGTACCTCCTTAGCCCTCAGCCAGGGATATCCCTGGTTAAGCTCCTAAGCTTGCCTTTGATTACCAGAATTAAGCCAAGCCTTGTAAGTCTCTTCCATTAGGAGATCCTTAACAGTCTTCCTAACCTCATTGTGAGGAAGACCAAGTACTGGTTCCGGGATCTTGGGAGTTATAAACCCTACAGGGATGAGCCATCAACAAGTTTTTTCTGTTCTTCAGGATGCTTACTATTACCGCTGTGAACTTGTCACTCTTTTAATGTGACACCTCATGTATATCCTGTACATACTCTGTGTGTATCTAAAATAATGTATTTTAAACTATTGCATAACTAGTAATATAAGGAATTAAGTAATACAGTGAAACTTCTCCGAGCAGCCACCCCTGTATAGCGGCCACCCTTCTAAATGGCCAATTTCTCATGGCACAGATTTTTCTATTCATAGACCTAATGGTAAAATAACCTGCATCAGCTGCCACCTGACCCCCTCTAAATGGCCACCAAGTGAGATTGCCCCTTTCATTTTTCGAAAAATTCTACTCACTACATGCTTTAATTTTGAGCGAAAACACTCAAGGTCAGGTTTATAGTTGGATATAAGATAAAGGATTAACTTGAGAAGTCCATTCCTGCTGTCCACCCCCTTTCTAAGAAAGATTAAATGTGTTAACTCTTTTGTATTCTCCCCACACCGTTCAAACAGGAAATTTCTATTGCACCATCCATAGAAACTGAGGGAGGAACTGGACATTCAAGCATTGAAGGTATCCTAGTTCCTTTGTTTGGAATTCCTATTGGTAAAGTTAAGGAAGAATTGCACCTCTGTCAGCAAAAATGTCTTTCATGCCAGTTTCATTTCATTAGTTGGTCAGTGATCTGAGTTGCAACGATGTCGAAATGTGTTTTTCTAAATCTCGAGCAGAGCATTAAGTTCTGCATGAATAGGAGAATGGCAAATAGGCAAGAAAGTTAGCTGAATTATTTAACTGCGGAAGAATGGAAATAAAAAAAAGTCATTAAAAAAAAGAATTCGATTTTGAAGGAGTACAAAGACTACACAACAAACAGAAACAAATTGTAGCCTTTTTTAAAAAAATGTAAAGAAGCATGAAATAAAGTACCATTTTCACTTTAGATTAGTTTTAATTTTCATTTACTTAAGGAATATATGTCAGACTTGTTTATATTACGCATTATAGTAATTATCTTGCAATACTAAATAAAATCCTTCAGAAAGGCCAACCCTTCTAAGCGGCCAAATATTCTCGGTATGGAGGGGTGGCCGCTCAGAGAGGTTTCACTGAACTTTAATAAAATGTAAAAGTATTTACAAGAAAGATTTTGTCAATAGAATGTAATAATCATCTCGCAAAAAAAAAAATAAATTTAATTCTGTTAACCCTTTGAAATCAAGATTTGACCCTTTTAATTAAAACAAAAGATATTTGGGACAAAAGCAATAGATCCAGAATCATGTCAATTAATCAAACTTGTGCTAGTCAAATATAATGAGTCTAATTCATGCTGTCAATGTTGAGCCAAATATTGTCTTTACACAAGTATCAGAGTTACTATTTTTTTTAAATGTCAGTTATCTTAATAATTTCCTTGGTGCAGATGAAAATTTCAGTGTGCTTAATTAGTAATAACTAGTTGAAAAAAAATTATCTTTCTCAAATTTCCTGTTAAGTTTTTCAACTATCAAATATTTACAGCTTATTATTTTCATTGCATGTTAAATAGATTTTTTTTCTTAGGTAGGAACTTTTGTTAATCCTATTAAATCATCTGTGAAGTCAGTCAGCAACATGGTGAAGTTAGTTCCTGATACCTTGTTTGAACTTAAAGATGGGTTGGTCAAAGCATTTTCAAAAAGTAGTGAATTTGATCGTACTCAGAGTATTAGTGAAGCCAAACCTTTGCCATCTTCCAATAGTCCTTATGTGAGTATATTCTAAACATTGTTTATAAATTAAACTTGAATTTTTGTGTGGATCCATATATAGTTGTTGCATAATTCTTAAATGTAGTTAATTTGCAATAATTTGATTCATTGTATTTGCTTTTTGTCTATGTTTAACTTAAATTAGATAAAGTCTGATGTTCCAAAAACTCATTATCATATGAAAAAATGTGCTCTAGTAATGCCAAGATAAAAAGACTAAGTAGAATATAAAATTAAATTTATTAACATGAAAAATCATAATTTAAACGAAGTTTAGTAAAATAATAAACAACGAAGTTTAGTAAAATAATAAACTTCACTAATAGTTTCATATTCATAAATATGTATAGGGTTGATATTTGTCACATGCAATTAGAAAGCAGATATGATGAAACACATCACTGTTACCAATTAATGGGCATTTTTAGTGGTTATGAGGTAGCCAAAGACTCTCAAAAGCATTTATACTAGAACAGGGATGGACAAACTTTTTTGGCCACATGCTAAAAATCGAAAGAAAATAAGTTCGGTGGTCCAAGATAAATTTTCTAAAATTTTAAAAACAATATACATGTACCTAACGGTTTAAATATGTTAATGAGATGAAGGAAATTGCACTTTCATTTTTAAAAGTTCCTTATACTGAGGTTCGAAGTGAGATGTACTGATTTTAAGGAACGATGCTAAATGTTCATCTGTCAGTCTACTTCTGAACTTATTCTTCCTAAGGTTCAAAGTTGAAAACACTTGTTCACATATAAGAAGCAAATATACCGCTGATCTTCTGGGCATAAGATAATAAATTTGGGATATAATATTTAAGCAAAGTAGAAAAGGAGATGGATATATAATGTATAAATATACATTTCTTTTAATTTGTCTCGGACCGGCAACTTAAAATTCTATCCGCGGGCCGTATAAAACCTTCCAGTGGGTATGTGTTCCGGGACTAGTGTATATGTAACTACCTTTATAACTAGTGTTATATGTCATTAAGAGTTGTTTCCTTTCCATAAAATCTGTACCTTAATGTAATATAATTATTGATTTTAATATTTTTTAATGCATTCGTAAAAGTAGTTTTACCAACAAATTTATTTTATTTAAATTGATTCCTTTTTCCTCTTTGTAACTGCATAACTGATATTTTTATGTTTTAATTTTATTTTATTATAGACTGATGACATTCCATTTCGTATAATTTTATTATTGATGGATGAAGTTTTTAATTTAAGAAATAAAGATTTATGGTTCCGTCGTCGAATCATGGCATTACTCAGACAGATCATCAAAACTATGCAAGGTGGATCAATCAATAGGTAAAATTATCTTATACATTGACAGAATTATTGTTTAAGAATTATTTAAGTCTTTCTCATAAATATTAGGTTGTAAAATTTTAAAATATATCAAAGTAAATAGTTAACTAATTTTTGTATTGCATGAAAAGGAAATATTTATCTTTTTCATAGCCACTACATAAAGAATATGATCATATTTTAGGTTTTGTAGTTATGATTTTGCTTGTAATTTTATAACTACTGTATATTTTCGAGTATAAGCTGATCCATATATAAGCCAAGAGTACGATTTTCCTTCAAAAATTTACTCAAACTTCAAAACCTGTATGTAAGCTAAAGTGATGAAAGCAATTTCTAGAACATTCAGATGTGTTGACAAGCAGGTAAAGCAAGGGAAATATTTTCCAATCAGTTGCTCGAACCTCAAGGTAAATACAGGTACATATCTTAGCACATTTTAAATTTTAATTAACCTCATGCATCTTAGTTAATTTCACAATTTATGCTAACTTATCTAGATTACTTCCGTGAAGCACATTTTAATAATCACAGCGTTAGACAATGTGAACAATGGTATTTTTACTTAGATGCTAACAAGTTTCAGTTCTGGCAACCCTATATAAAGATAATTTATTCTTAAATTTAAGCGGTATAAGCTTAGGGGGAAAAAAGATGCTGTGTTTGGCAATTTATTGATTGCTTCTGGATTACGTAGAATTGTTTTTATTAGAAGATTGGCCAATCTGCTACTGTAATAGTGCTGTTGTTTTGAAGCAATTAGAATACAGATAAAAGTAATTTAAAATTTATTTTTCAATTTTTATGTTTTCTCATTTCAAAAATTTTACAAGCTTTATTTACTTTTCATTATTATGCATTTTCTTTTTTGTTCTTTATTTTTTACCTGTTGTTAATTTTTGCTGATTTGGCAACTTCTTGCCACCAACAGCAAAAAAACCTTGCCAAAAAGCACATGTATTACATTTGTTCCATGGACCTTATATAAGCCAACCCCCTTAGATCTGTAATAAGTCCAAAAATTCTCGTCTTATACACAGAAATAACAGTTCCAAAGACATTCAGCTATTCTTTTGCCAGATAATGGCTCAGCAGGTAGTATTTCAGGCTAGCCTTTTCAGGATTGTTGTCTATAGGCTTAAATTCCGTGCTTGGTGTGAGTGTTTATAGCCATTCAGGATCAGCTTTAAGCTGTAATCTCTAGCATAATTAATCAACAAAATAAGAACCCCAGTTAGCAAAAGCAGTGATCTTGTAACTGAGGATTGTGAGATTAAGGTTTGAGCTGGCCAAAAATTCATTGAGTTCATTAATGATGGCTGATCCATGTAAAATATGTTCATGGTCACAATATCCTCCAAGTTCCCAAATGATACCTCTGGAGATAAAAAGCCAAACATGAGGGTCTTCTGCTTGGCCTCTGCTTCCAAATTACAAGGATCCACATGAGCGAAGTCGCTCTTTCACCCTAGCAATGCTCATCAAATAAAAGATTCACCACTTTGCTGTAATTTGAGTATCCTCTGGCTCATGTGCTTGGCTCATCCAAATAGCATCAGTAACAACAACAAAATATAACAAAAAATTGACTTCCATGCTCCAAATCAATGAAAAATTATCTATTTAAAGTGCATAGAGATGCAAATAAATTACAATCATAATTTTGATTTGATTCCATTGTATAAGATTTCCTATGTTGCTGCCTGCAGGCTTTTTTCCATTGGTAAAGGGTGGGAGAACAGAAACTTTAATTTGATTTTGATTTCCTAATAAGTTTCAAATTTAAAGATTTTCTTTTGTTTATTAAAGTGTTAGGATTTAGCATGCAGGGTTATAATTTAGAATGCTAGGTTTGAACACTGGCAGGCACCCAAAATATCTTCTTGTATTCTAAGGGAACATCTGGAATAAATTTGTGGGTATGGTGATCATCCTAGAAGGTTGAGACATAAGAGAGAGTTACAGAATCACAAACGTCCCCCCCCCCCTCTAAGAGGAATCAAGATATAGAGAAATTTTTAGCATTGCATTACAAACACCTTGTACCTTAAGATAGTAGACTAGTCTACTACAAATACAGCAGAACCTCACTTATCTGAGCTTTGATTAACCGAGCCAATTTTTTTTTCTGAATATATGTATATATAATAGGCATAGTGTTATTAATTATGGAGATCAATAGTCACATAAAAGTTTTATATCTTTTGAAGTATAGCTTTAAGGAAAAAATTATTTAAAGAAGTAAAGTAACATAATTTTATTTCATATAAAAAAGTAATTAGTGTTTCAAGCTAGATACATATATATTTTAACTATATACATGCATTAGCAACGGATCTTAAATATTTTGGGCCTAAAAAAGTGATGTTATACCGATTCTGTTGCTCAAAAATTAGTGAAGTGAGGCAGCCACTGACAGAAATTTTGGACTTAAGTAACGAAAGGTAACAGACTTTTTAAAGTAATATTGTACATTTAAGAAATTAATGTATATTAAAATTTAATGATATATTTTCTTGAGATATGTGTAATTTTTAAGGTTCATCTTTTATAATTTAACTTATTAAGCATAGTTTAAAAAAAAAATGTATGTGCACAGTTTTTGTTAACCAAAATTTTTTATATCTGAGGTACTAATAGTCCCAATTAACTCGTATAAACAAAGTTCCACTGTACTCAAAATATATTATCATGAATTGTTTAAAAAAATTGGTTTAAAAATACATAATTACTGCATAAATTTTAATTAGCAATATTATCAAAATAAGTATTAAAATTGTTAGAAAACTGTAAGAACTATTGTCAACAAAAGGAATGTTTGTGGATATGTTAACTATTAAAATATTAATATACTAATATGGATTTTTTTCTTTAAGTTTTAAAAATAAAACACTTGTATTTAGAAATAGATAATGGCTTTTATGATTAGCATCTATGATGTATAGATACTTTTATCGGTTGAAAAAAATATGATTAGCATCATATTCCATAGATATCAAAAAGATTTTATATTTCATAATTCTTTTATACCAATTTATATCAAAAATAATACAAACTTATTTTTTATTTTTGAAAAAACTTAAATATTTTTAAAAAGTTAATTACATATACAAGTGTAGAGGTGGTAAAATATGAAATTTTACTTACATCAACTTATGTATCTGCTTAATAGTGTTAAGCAGTAGGTATAATTAGTCCTTGTGTTGCAAATAGGAATCTATAATATTCACAAAAACAAGCATTATGCTTCTAAAGATTTTTTTTTTCTTTAACTGAAATGTATTTTTACTTTTAGGAAAATAAAGGATTATGTCCAAGGGTTGACAAGTGCTTCTCAAATTGCTGAATGGTTGAAAGTACTGAGGTATGATATTTAAATGTTTTCTTTCAAAGAGTTTTTTTTTCTTACATCAGGCAGTTGCTGTTATTAGCCGTAAACCTTCTAACAACATAATAAAAATTGTCTTGATCATTGTCAAACTCAGAATTCAAAGCAGCATGCTGTCAAGATCACTTATTAAATTACAATCTAGATTAAAAAAAAATTTAAATTGAACAACTTTCATAATTTAATCTCACAGAATATAGGACAGTAGTTAATCTTAATTATAAGGTTAGTTTTAATTATATTGTAATTAATTAGAAAATAAGTTTTATGGACTAAATTAAAACTAAAATTGGTTCAAACATTAAAAAAAGTGTTTCTATAAAAGTTTTAAGGTTTTTGTATTAAAGATTTCAAAGAAACTAAAAATTATATGAGAAAAAATATTGACTTACATTAAAATATATTAAATTTTTAAAGAAGTAGATTATAAAATTAATAAAATTGTTTATCATTGTATCATTTATAGTTATGCCATTATAACAAATGAGGCTTAACTAATGTTTAAGAACAAATAAGCTGGACATCAGGTAGGATGCTACCTATTAGTTCAATTTATATTTTCAAATCCCACTGTTAGTATTGCAGAGTTACCAACAATTCCGGATTCTGCGGAATTATTCCGCATTCTAGCTAATGATTACGGAATTACGGACGTTGCTGCAAAAATTACGGAAAAATAGAAAATTTTGTTATTAAAAGAAATTTAATAAGGAACAGTTAGCTTCTAGAAAAAAAATGTACAATGTTGGCCCTAAACCAAAATACTGAGATTTCTTAATAAAATTATATTGGGAAAATTCACTTTGCTTTTTAAATAATTTCTGCTGTACGGTTATTTTGTGTATATGAACTATGTTTGTCTACAAATTTCCCTTTTTGTGGTAAGTCTGCATTTTTTTCTATCAAAAAGTGTGTCCAGTTTTTAATTTCTATTTTTATGAAAATGCTTTTAAATTTTGATATTTTTGTAAAAATTTGTTTACTAAAACACTTTTGAACATAGATTTTTGTTAAGGGTCCATTTTTTACATATTGATTTTTTCTGAAGAGTCCAAAAGTGGACTCGGTTTTTTCTTTGAACAGTATTACTAAGTTTCGTTAATGTTAAAAAGGAAAATCATTTGCTAAGTTTTGAATTCTTAATTTTGAAAATTATATATTTTTCATCTGGTGCACTGTAAATTGCTTAAAATTTTTATTTATATTTTTCGTGTTTTTTTTATATATTTTTTTTTATCAAATGGTGAAAAGTACTGGAGAGAGGGGGGGGGGGGGAGGTTCATCAATGCTGATTCCTGATTCCATTGGTTGGAGGTTGGCAACCCTGGTATTGATATCCATAGCTATTTAAAATCTGTGTTTAAGCAGATGGTTTTTATCTAACAAGCCTTCATGCAGTAAAAATTTTGTTGTAACACATTAAATCTTAATACAGAATTATGACAATAAAAAGATAAAGCTGCCCTGTTGGCATGATGGTTTGTGTATTTGCCTGCCACATTGGAGGAATTTAAATATTGCATAAGGCTTGGTAGCTGAAAATGAACTGTCTTTTTCCTGGAATGAAATGGAATCCAGTCTTAAAATATTGCACTCTGTTGTCCATTTTTAAAACCATCTTCATTTCATAATAAATATAATTTTCTGTATTTGTTTCATCAGTTGTTAAATATGTTTCTCATTCAAACTTCAGACTAGGATTAAGTTTGAAGTCTGCCCCAGCAGGGTTGGAATGATTTAAATCAGTTGATTTTTTTTTGAAAAAATCATTGATTTAAATAATTTTTTCACTTCTTTTAAAACCTATATTCTAAAGACAGGAGAATGTGGAATCAGTCAGCACAGTAATACCAATAAGTAAATAAGTGTAAATAGATAGCATGTGCTTTCCAAGAATTTAGGGGTTGTTATCAGATAGTATGTAGTAGGGGTAGTACAATGATTATGACTGGTGGAATTCATTTTATGTAATTGGGAGGTAAAGAGAGTATTACAGAACTTGAAATCCAGTTTGTCTACCAAATAACAACAACCGTGGCTTCATCTGCTGGAATGGAAAGACAGTTTTCTTCTTTTGGTATTGTTCATTCTAGCTTTCATAACCAATTAGAAGAGCATCAAAGCTAGTGTTTTTATTGAAACAGTTAAAACCATAATCCGGTGCTTAAAAAAATATTGAAATAATTGGGAATTTTTTAAAAATAAATAGTTTGCATTAAAAGAGTATTTAATTTGTTCTTTAAATTTACATCTTATTTAGTTTGCACTACCTAATTACAAAACAATGGAATGTATTTAGATTAAAATTTATATATTTAATTTTAGGTAATCAGTGTGTAGAATATACTAGATAAGATGTTACTTCTTATAACAAACTATTCTATGTATATTGCCAAAAACATAAAAACAACAATTAAAATTAGTATTCAGAAAAAAATCAAAGAAATACAGTTTAAATAAAAAAAAACTGATTTATATCAAATAAATTATTTTGATTTTAAAAAAATCATTTTTTTTCTAACCCTGTGCCCTAGAGACATTAGGCACAACAACAACAAAAGATAAACATATAAGTCAACTACTAATCTTTATATAAAGAACAAAATTATGAAATATACCACTTCTAGATTATGTGCAAGACATAATACTGATTTTTATTTTTTAATATTCTTAAGTATGAATTTTATATTTTTTATCTTAAATTTAAAATTTATATTTATATATATTGTTTTGGCATAGATCAATAGTGGATAGCTTTAACACCTTATTTCTAAGATTTGTGTTTGTAATTTTTTTTTTTTTCAGTAAAAGCATTTGGCCTGATGGTGTATTAGCAGAGTCTGCACCAGAAAGAGATAATAATACAAAAATGAGAACTCGTGTTGTAGCTAAAATGCTTTTATTCTGTGCCATTCCAGGTGAGTCATCAAAGATTTATCCTCAATAACTCAAAGCTTATTTCTAATATTGATCACTATCAATAGCTTTCAGATTGCAGTAATTTCATTAGTGATAATATTTCAGTTCAAAAACATTGATATTGTACATACTGTTGCATGTGATATTTCATTCATAAAAAAATTATATTAAAAGTGCCCTTTTCATGCTAATATATCTTCCTAATTTAAATGATTATTATAGATGGATGGAAGGCTTTATAACATATTTCATACTTTATAACATATATAACATATATCATTATCTATAACATATACTTTATAACTTTGAATTTTTATAAAATATGAAAAAGTATTTGAAGGAAGTTTTAACTTTTTTTTTTCACATTTTTAATAGCTCTGAATAACATTTATCTTTCCAATATCAATTTTTCTTTCCCTAATTTAATACAATGTTTTGCAGGCTTGTATTCTGTTCTTAATATGTTACCTGTTTTTGACAAAATATTATGTAGTATGGTATTTTGGGCATCTTGTTTTGATGTAATGTTATATATACCACTTTTCCTAAATATTTACTTTCAGCCTTTTAAATACCATCTTAATTTAAACACAAAAGATAGAAAAACAACTAGCATTATATCAAGTAAGAAATTAAATAGGGCTTAGGTGCATTTGTGATGACTTCTTGTACAAATGATATGACTAATATGTATATATCATCCATGATCCACCCTCTTAAAAATTTTGCATCTCAAAGCAGAATTCGTGAAAGTTATATGTGAAAAACTTATTACATTGAATATATAAAATGTAATATTTGGGGAGTATTATTATTATTTATGAAGTTAGTTTTAGATGTTTAATTGTTCCATTGTTACTTTTAGAATAATAATAAAAAACTGTAATATTAAGGTATCCGTCTACATTGAAAACGTCATTTTTTGCGTCATTTTTTTATTTCTAAATATTAAAATTTCAACTTTTAGGCTTCTAAATCTGCTTTTTTTTTGTCTCTACGGCATTTTAAAGAAAAGTTACAGCTGTTTAAACATCAGTGACAGCTATCAAAACAAAACGGAAGTAGTGACTTCGGAACCGGAAGTTGTGAATTTAAAGCCTTTAAAAGAGCATTTTTTGGACAAAACTTTTTAAATTTTTATGAAGATTAGTTTAAACATTTTTCTAGTATTTTTAATAATTAGCAACTTGGCAATTAGAAAATTTTGAAGCAAGAAAGTGTGGGGAATTTTAAACATGTATTTTAAATTTTTAATAGTTAAAGTTGCTTTCATAAACTTCAAATGCATTTTTCTCAGAACGGTATTTTTAATAAAATGTTGAAACTTAAAATGTGATTTCTCAAAAAGTTCTTAAAATATTTTGTTGAAAATTATTATGAATGCTTTTGATAGTATTTACTAGTGAATGACCTAAAAACTTTAAATTTGGATAATATTTAATGATGTTACACTCAGTTAGATATAAAGGTAATGAAAATTCGTTAAAAATTCAATGTGTATGATTTTGAAGGACCAAAATTTTTTACCAAATGTAAATTAAGCAAATATTTTAGGTGATTCCCTAGTCCAGTGTATGAGAACTGTGTTGCATCAAAAAATATTGAAATAATTTATTAAAAAATGAAACCTTTTAACCTTTTTAAACTAAAGTTTCTTCATTTATTAGAAATTTTATAAAAACTTCTCCAGTACTAAATTTTTTAAGCGCAATTCTCTATGATAATAGAAAAGTAAATCTAAAATTGTAAAAACATGAACTAGTTTCTAAGTTTAAAGAAAAAAGTTCTCCAAACGTAGACTGATACCTTAATGTTTCTTTCTCATTTTAATGATTATCTGTAATAAATAAACTGAATTTTTGTTTAAATTGCTTTCATTTCGGTTTTTGCTAATTAATTTATCAAAAAGTCTTAATATATCTATGTACTTTTACAGATGAACTAAAGCACATTATTGGCTATGAAACATCATTTAAAGGCGCTATGCTTGTTTTTAACATGTTTCAGCACCCATCACTCAATCGTCGCCTACTTCTAGTGTTATTTGAGAATTTATTAATTGCTTTATTTCCAAAAAATAAAATGGGAGAACTCTTCCAAAAACTGCATTCTGCTTCTCCTAGAATTAGCTATATTAATATTAACACTAACTCTGAAGATAAAACCCAAGAGCAGCTAATTGACAACAAAGAAGCTCAAAGTACAATCGAAGTCAGCCCTGAAGTAGTGCAGGTGAAAAAGGAACCCACGAGGGAAAAGCCACCCACAAAAGCAGCCAAGGAATCAAAAAGCAAATTAAACTTACAGTGCCTTTCTCAGCAAAGCGTTCACAGTCCAAAGCCAAGTAAGAAAAGGAAGAAATCTATCGAAACTGCTGTCTTTTATACAGATTATGGTGTTGAAGAAGATACAGTCATTCTACCACTAGGCAGATGACAACCAACTGCAAGATGAAACATTTACTGAGAGAGGTCCAGTTTTTAGCTGATTAATCTGCTTTCAATTTTTTTAATTTTAATTTTGTAAGTATGTTATTTCATAATATGCTTAAAAAGTATTTTAATGTTCCATCAGAATTGGGTAAGATTGAACCCCAATTACATTACATAGTAGTGTTTTAAACGAATCATTCCTGTGCTCAGAAAAATCATAGCTACCTATGTGCATAGCCATGTATATAAACAAAATTACATGATCGTGACAAGTATTCTAATGTAACTTATAAGCAGCATATATGCTAAAATTACTGTAAATTCTTTTCTAAATTATAAGATTAGGCATTCTTCTCAGAATTAATCATTAAGCTTCTACTTACAATAGGATTCCTGAAATGATATTGGGACTAGTAATAAATTACAACTTGTATAAATCATAATATAAACCTACTTATGTATTTTATTGCATAAATTTACATTTTGGGGAGAGTTTGAACTACTTAATATTAATATGGTGTTACAAAAAGCATGCTAAAACTATGTTCCTAGAAATGGTTACTTTTCTACTTACCTCAGACATGATACCTTCATTATATAACATACAAGTAACAACAGTAAACCATAATCATTGATTTGTATAACAATAAACCTTAATTAAATAGGGGTAATATTTTAAATTGACTGCCAAAATCATAAATATTAAAGATTTGAGTTTAATTATTTTATTACTACTGTTCATGAACATTACAATTAAAAATTAAGTTATTAAGATCAATATTAATATTTATAATTCATATGATTTCAGCAAATTTATAATTATCTTTACATTGGACTTAAAGAACACCATGTCACACATTTCAAATTTTAACTAAGAACATATTTTTTTTTACAAATTCTTTTGAGTTGGGCACTTTTTATTAAATGCTTTATAAACGCCCTTGAGGTAATAGGGAAGAAGTGTCTATAAACATATGAATATAGAAGAAATAAGAAATGTTATATCTAAATGGAGGGAGGATCTTTGCATTAAAACCATGTTCGGTCATGAATATTTTTTTTCCAGTTCACTAAATCTCTCAATTTTAAGAAATGGAGGTAATGTTGTTTTCACATAATAGAGGAAAATATACATAAATATGCAAAAATCTCAATTTAAAAAAATAAAATTTTTTTTTTAATGCACATAGTGATTTTTACTTTTGGTGTACAGATATGTGTTTAAAAGTTACATATTAAAATTCTAAATTAAAGTTTCTAGAATCAGTTGATTATTTTAATCAACCATAGACATTGATGTTTCCAAATTTATTTAATGATCTAAATATAAAAAAAACTATAGAAAGATTAAATTCACATTATTTTGTATGATTTTTCATTTAATGTATGTCAGGCTATTGCATTGCAAGCTATGCATTTTGATATGTGAAATTAATTTTAAAAATATTTTTCAGTTACACTATACTGTTTTTGATTTTTTATCTTAATTATTCATGCTTACTTGTGATTTTAATTATTTTTTCTAGTCATGTATGATTAAATTCTTATATTTTATTTATATTATCAATTTATATTATATTATATTAATCAAAGTATTATGATGACTTATTTTGTAGAGAAAATCAAAGCTATTTACTCAAATAATTGAAATTTTATTGTTATTATTTATATCACATGTTATAAGTTTTTTACAGTACTTTAGTTTATAAATGGATCCACTTGCTTTCTGAAGAATTTTCTGGAATTCCCCACTTCAAGTGCTCTCTAAAAGAAAAAATCAATACTTTTATTGATATCTGCAAATTTATTAAGCAGAACAGTTCATGGGGGAAATTTTGAAAGTAATTAACAAAAGATTCAAAAGTTTTTTTAAAACAATAATACGAAAACAGGCTTCAATATATAAATACTTCTTATTTTAAAGTTGATCACAGCTAATCTTTAAAGTTAACTTTCCATTACACTTGAAATCAATTTTAAGAAAAAAATTAAAAATTATAAGGCATGCAATCATGTGTAGACATATATATTTTTATAAACATAAAAATATATATGCATTATATTATGTAATTTTTATAAATACTTATTTTAAACATTAACTTTTTATCCATTCCATTTCAAATTAATTGTAAAGGGGGAGAATTTTAAAATTATGCTGTACACAATCATTTACAGACATATATTTTTCTATTTTACCAATGAATAAAATTAAATACTATATTAAGCTCAAAAATCTAAGGACTTAAAAAATAAAAAATCATTGTGTAAGTAAAGTCTTAAGTTATTACTTTTTATTTTTCATTTAATAAATTTTATTTTATTGAATTATAAAAAATGTTTAATTTTTAAAATATTTAGTCTGTAAACTTCATATTAAAATTACTATCATTTTTAATACAAAATCAAATTTTTGAAAAAGGAAAGAAATTTTTATTTCTGTGATAATGTCTAGTAATCATGTGATTAACTATATTTATATGTGAATATTTGAATCGGTTTTATCTTGTATAATTCCAATGTAAGTGTTTACTTTTCAATGTTCCCAAACTAGAGCAAAATATTTGACTAATCGTTATCCCAAAAAAATATTATATATATATATATATATATATATATATATATATACACACACACACACACATATATAACATGGTCCAGTGTTAAGGCGATTGGAAAACAGTCTTTCTTGATAATAAGTTTATTAAATCATAGTTTTATTTAAAAGCAAAACTTGCACCGTTTTCATTTGTTCGTGTCGGAGCTAAGCGTGGAAAGATGTTGACAGCTCCATGTCCATGTGCTAACTCATATTGTTCACTTAATCATCAAAATCTTCAAATATCTTTCCGCTTGACTGGATTACTCCAAAAGGTTATTCAAGCGTGGGTCTTTTTTCATTTATTTTATTATTATAAAAGAGTTCCCTTTTTAAAATTGATTATAACTAACGTAATTTCCAGGTACCTCTTTTTTAGACCTGACATATGTATATATACATACATATATTTGCATGTGGGTACATTTGATCCACTGCAAAGTTAGAAGGTTATCCATGCTGGAGTTGTATGCAGTTAGGCAGTGAAAGAAAAGATCAAAATCTGGAAATAAAGATGTTTAGTTTATTGAGACAATCCCTCTTTGACGCCCTCCCACCAATATGTTCTACTCAGCTATATAGTGGTGTGAGTGAACAAGCAAGCCAGTCAATGAGAACATCAATATTAATCGTGACACAGTAGAATGGAAATTAAATTATGTAAAGAGGTTCTATATAAGGGCAATTGAGCTAAGCAGAAATTAATCCTGGTGTTCTCAAAATCGTTAAAGGTTACCACAATCAGAAGAGAAACAAAGGTCATTTTTCAATTGTTGAAATTTTAAGGATAGAATCACCAGAAATTTATCTTAGAGGATAATTATAAGTTCATCAGTTTGAAATATTACATAATATGAATATGGGAGCATTGGTAAGTAAACAGTTAATATTTTGCCCATAAATAGCAATTGGTTGAAACTTGCAATGTTTCACTGAATAAATGATATGTGTAATGAATGAATTAAAGTATTACAGTGTGACTTGTCTTAGGTGACATTAGTGCTAAACTGAAGTCGAATCTTTTGAACAGGTATGTGAGTTATAGTGGTATAATTCTTATTAAAAAAATATTTTAAATAATCAGTAATTATATTGTGATAACATGACTTTGAATGCTAAACTTAAATATTATGAGTGCTTAGCAGTGGATAAGGTCATCTAACATAAACATGCTAAATATTGGATATGGTTAGAGTGAATTTTAAAAATTTAATTATTTTAATTAAATTTATTTAATAGTAGAAATACATAATCATTTGAACAGAAATGTGTATTATTATAATAATAATATTTCTGCTAGCAGATATTGTATATAAGATATGAAAAATTATAATTATATCAAAAACACATTTCGTGAAAAAATTATACTAGAGGGGGGGCATGCATAAGGGCAGTGAGAGTCACAATCTAGTGTTTCATATATAAAGTATACATATATGAGGAAATATAATTAAGATGCAAAAGATGCAAGATAATTATTTCAATAATAAAAATAAAATTTAAATATATTGCATTAATGAAGAGTACAATACATAACAAAAATGTTTCGTCAAATCGGTGTGGAAACTTAAAGCCAGAAGAGGGAGCTACAGTTGGCAATTAATAGGTAATTCCCTTTGTCGTTTCTTGGAACACATCATTAACATTTTGTTGTGGCTAATGCCTCTTTTTAATTCCATGTAAAATTATATTTTTGGTTACAATATATTTATGTTCAACTTACACACTTGGCTGTTTATTTGGTCTTAGCGTTTGATTTGTGGTTATATTAGAAGTTATCTTTTTTTACCTGAAAGTTGTGTTCAAAGTTAATCTATTTTTAACCTAGGATTATTTTAAAATCTGTTCGTAGCAATTCTATGATATATTTGGTCAGCTGTGGGCAATATTGGAGCTACGTGAACTTATATAGAAACAAAATTTATTTATAATCAATATAACATAATATTGAGGCAATATTACATAATATGAATATGGGAGCATTGGTAAGTAAACAGTTAATATTTTGCCCATAAATAGCAATTGGTTGAAACTTGCAATGTTTCACTGAATAAATGATATGTGTAATGAATGAATTAAAGTATTACAGTGTGACTTGTCTTAGGTGACATTAGTGCTAAACTGAAGTCGAATCTTTTGAACAGGTATGTGAGTTATAGTGGTATAATTCTTATTAAAAAAATATTTTAAATAATCAGTAATTATATTGTGATAACATGACTTTGAATGCTAAACTTAAATATTATGAGTGCTTAGCAGTGGATAAGGTCATCTAACATAAACATGCTAAATATTGGATATGGTTAGAGTGAATTTTAAAAATTTAATTATTTTAATTAAATTTATTTAATAGTAGAAATACATAATCATTTGAACAGAAATGTGTATTATTATAATAATAATATTTCTGCTAGCAGATATTGTATATAAGATATGAAAAATTATAATTATATCAAAAACACATTTCGTGAAAAAATTATACTAGAGGGGGGGGGGCATGCATAAGGGCAGTGAGAGTCACAATCTAGTGTTTCATATATAAAGTATACATATATGAGGAAATATAATTAAGATGCAAAAGATGCAAGATAATTATTTCAATAATAAAAATAAAATTTAAATATATTGCATTAATGAAGAGTACAATACATAACAAAAATGTTTCGTCAAATCGGTGTGGAAACTTAAAGCCAGAAGAGGGAGCTACAGTTGGCAATTAATAGGTAATTCCCTTTGTCGTTTCTTGGAACACATCATTAACATTTTGTTGTGGCTAATGCCTCTTTTTAATTCCATGTAAAATTATATTTTTGGTTACAATATATTTATGTTCAACTTACACACTTGGCTGTTTATTTGGTCTTAGCGTTTGATTTGTGGTTAAATTAGAAGTTATCATTTTACTGAAAGTTGTGTTCAAAGTTAATCTTTTTTTAACATAAATTTATTTTAATAGCTGTACGTAGCAATTCTATGATATATTTGATCAGGTATGGGCAACATTGGTGCTACATGAACTTATATAGAGACAAAATTTATTTATAATCAAAATAGCCTAATATTGAAGCATTAGAAAAAGGAACACAAAACTACATTTTATCAGTATGTTTGATTATTAACTACTCAGTTAAATGAACAAGATACAATGTAAGTTAGTAAATAATAATTTTAAAATAATGTACTTAAACATTTTCAAAAGTATTATTTTAGTTTATTTATTCTTTAAATTTATTTAATTATTATTTAAGTTTATTTATTATGTAATTATTATTTAAATTTATTTTTTATTATGTTTATTACATATTTAAGTTATTTTAGAAAAATTCGTTTAAATAATAATTTAATAATAAAATGTATTATGTTCAGGGGAAGCCCCACTTAGTGAATTATAGCATTTTCTTTCCATTGTTATAGTGTGGTAATGTGACTATATGTAAATAACTTCCTTTTAAACTATAAGT
The DNA here is from genome assembly GCA_032207245.1 of Pardosa pseudoannulata. Taxonomy (NCBI): domain Eukaryota; kingdom Metazoa; phylum Arthropoda; class Arachnida; order Araneae; family Lycosidae; genus Pardosa; species Pardosa pseudoannulata. The sequence goes on from CM063500.1 coordinate 45,429,391, forward strand.
GTTTAAACCCTTTAGCAGACAGTTGTTTCGTAGGAAAACCACCTATTAACATCTTTCTTTTAAACTTTACTTTTTGGAGTACTTTACTTTAACTTTCTATGATTATTTATGTTTCAAGTCTCATACATCTGTGATGTATGGAGCCAATGATGTAGAATCAAGAGATTCTGCAATTAAAAAAAATTTTTTTGGAGACATGGATGGTTTTTTTTTTTTTTTATGTTTTTGACATTTTAAATTTACAACAGATATCTCTACATTTAATTTATATTTTCTTTTGAAATATATGTATTTAAACTTTCTGTACCTGAGAAGTCGGTAATTCCATTTATTTTACTTATGACCCCCAATTAAAAGTATTTATACAAACAACACTTATAATTTGTTAAGGTCTACGTTCAGAGAACTTTTTTCTTTAAACGTAGAAACTAGTTCATGTTTTTACATTTTTAGATTTATTTTTTATATTATCATAGATAATTGCACTTAAAAAATTATTCCAGGAGAAGTTTTTATAAAATTTCTAATAAAGGAAGAAAATTCAGTAAAAATCTGATTTTTTTCAAAAGGTCTAATTTTTTAATAAATTAAATTATTTCAATATTTTTTGACGCAACACATTTCTTATACACTAGACTAGTGAATCACCTAAAATCTTTGCTTAATTTACATTTGGTAAAAAATTTTGGTTCTTCAAAATCATACACATTGAATTTTTTAACGAATTTTCATTACCTTCATATTAAGCTTTGAGTGTAACATCATTAAAATTTATCCAAAAGCTTTTAGGTCATTCACTGGTAAATACTATCAAAAGCATTCATAATAATTTTCAACAAAATATTTTAAGAACTTTTTGAGAAGTCACATTTCAAGTTTCAACATTTTATTAAAAATACCGTTCTGAGAAAAACACATTTGAAGTTTATGAAAGCAACTTTAACTATTAAAAAATTAAAATACATGTTTAAAATTCCCCACACTTTCTTGCTTTAAAACTTTCTAATTGCCAAGTAGCTAATTATTAAAAATACTAGAAAAATGTTTAAACTAATCTTAATGAAAATTTAAAAAGTTTTGTCCAAAAAATGCTCTTTAAAAGGCTTTAAATTCACAACTTCCGGTTCCGAAGTCGCTACTTCCATTTTATTTTGATAGCTGTCACTGATGTTTAAGAAGCTGTAACTTTTCTTTAAAATGCCGTAAAGACAAAACAAAAACAAATTTAGAAGCCTAAAAGTTGAAATTTTACAATAGAGAAATTTTTTTTTTTTTTAATGTAATTTTGGGCAAAAAATGACTTTTTCAATGTAGATAGATACCTTAAGTTATTTATTTATTATACCATTTAAAGGATTCTTATTTATTGTTCTTCCAGCATAGTTAAACTTTTTTAAAAGCCTAATGTTCAAGCTGTACAAGGGGAGGGATTAGTCAGTTAAACCCTCCTAAAGAATGTAAAGAAAACTTATCATATATTTTACATTTACAAGGTTCATAGATAACATTTATAAACTAATTACACTAAATTCCAATGATTTTATTTTGGTGACCTTTAAAGGGTTTAAAATAAGAATGCATATAAACTCATTCCAACTAAATCTGATTGTTTTCTTCCTATTTTCAGTATTAAACACTTAATAATGAATTTCTTGTTAATAAATCACTGTGCATATGTGTTAAATATAGGGCTTCTTTTCAAATCTGATATATTTTTATATAAAAATGTATTTTTTCTGAATGTATACTTACACGTTCTTCCTTAAAACATGTCATTCCAAACTATGCAATTTGTCATAAATTTTCCCATGACTAATTAATAACTAGTCACCTTAGACAAGTTTCACTATATTTATATTATGTTGTTGTAATTTTTTTTAATCATTTTATTTATATGTATTCTGATTGTTGTTCATATATTTTAAAAGCATTCCTATATATTAATTTCACTTTTTGTTTCGGATGTTTGCTATTTTTTTTAATTTGATAATTTTTATTCAATTTTAAAATCATAAATTATATATACAGGATCTGATCTATCAGAATGGAGCTAGGACTTCATATAATACAGACCTGTCTTTTCAGGTGACTAGGATTGCTAAGGTATCTGAGATATATCAAATCTGAGATATATCAAATTACAGCAGAATTTGTGCTCTGCGAAAAAATTCAGGATTCAGGAGATATATCACCAACCATAATTGATGTAAAATTTACAACAAAAAATTAGTGTAGTATAAATTACACTCTAAGTACTTTCCATTTTAAATAGCTATTTTACTAATATATTAATTTTTACATCACCTATTTCACTGTAATAACCTTTTGTTGATCAGACTCTGTATATATTATGTAATTATGTGAAACATATTAGTAAATTGTTGAACTCTATACATTATAAATAGAAATTATTGTATAAACATGTTAAATGTAGCAAATATGTACAATAATTTTTTACTTTTAATAAACTATTTTTACTGTTTAAAATCTGTTTACTTTTTATGGGATTTTTCGTATTTATTGCTTAGTATTCTTTTGTAAAACAGTAAAAAGTCAAATTATCTTATTAACAACAACAAAAAAAAATCTGTGATAAAACCATTTACTATCTAATAGGCTATTTAAATGTTACTTGAAAGAAAATTCAGACTTGTAATACAATGGAACTTAATTGATAGCCACTTAGCAATGGCAAACAAGCGCTACTTTGGATTAAAAAGCAGATTTCTTAAACAAAAAAAAAAAAAAAAAAAACTAACATTTACAAAACACTCCTATGGTATGTGATCCTATGTAATAGTGAGTCATCATCATTATCGTTTTTTTTTTTTTTTTTTTTTTTTTTTTTTTTCATGCCCAGAAGCATATAAGGCTTTCAATTTAGCTCTTCATTCCCCACTATCTCCTGCAGCTTTCTTTGCCTCAGCCCAGCTTGACCATCTTGCTTATCTCTCTTTTTCCAACATTTCTCATCATGTTAGTTGAGGACAACCATGTCATCAACTTCCCTCAGGTGTCCAGTTTAGGGCAACACTGGGTATTTCTTCAATTTAGCTCGTCATCCCCCACTGTCTCCTGCAGCTCTCTTTGCCTCAGCCCAGCTTGACCATCTTGCCTATCTCTTTCTTTCTCCATCATTCCTCATCATGTTACTTGAAGATGACTACATCATCAATTGCCCTCAGATGCCCAGTTTAGGGCAACACTGGGTATTTCTTCAATTTAGCTTCTCATCCCCCACTGTCTCCTGCAGCTCTCTTTGCCTCAGTCCAGCTTGACCATCTTGCCTGTATCTCTCTTTCTCCATCATTCATCATCATCATCATGTTAGTTGAAGATGACTACATCATCAACTGCCCCCGGTTGCCCAGTTTAGGGCAACACTGGGTATTTCTTCAGAGTTCATTCATAGGACATGGCCAGTAAATTAGAAATATTTAATTTGATTTCTTGATATGTGTTTTTTAAGTTAGTTCTCCATAGCAACTCTTCATTTATTATATAATGATAACCTAAAAACTTTCACTTTAACTTTCAAATTTTTCACTTAATTTAAAGGATATTTAGTTTTCTTGTTTGGGCTACAGTTAACTTCCAGGTTTCAGATCTATGTACACTCATGTCCATAAATTAAGGATAATTCAGAATCACACAGAAATTGAGCTCTAAAATAAAAAATTTCACCTGTAGAATTATCACACACATCTTGAAGAAGAATATGCAAATTGCAGGAAACCACCAGATGGCGCGGATAGTAAGTCACAATGACGAGAGTGTATGAAAGGGGTATATAAGGAATGGTAGCAAAGAAGTAAAATTGTTCACAAGCGCATTGCCTTTCAGTGTAATAACCGCATAGTTATGGCACAAAGGAAGCATTTGGATAATTTTTTACCTGGTAGAATTATCGGACGACTGGAATGTAGACGTACCCATCTGGAAGTATCCGAGGAACTTGGAATCGACCAGGTGTCATCTCCAGGCTTTGGCAACGATTCAAACATGATGGTAATGTGAGTAGATGTTACAGCACAGGTCGCCCCCGAGTTACTACGCCGAATGATGACCGGTATTTGGCAGTTACTGCCAAAAGAAACAGACGGAGCACAGCATCAGACCTGTCTCGTCAGCTCTCTTCAGCTACCGATACGACAGTTTCAAGGCAGACCGTGTACAGACGCTTAGGGAACATTGGTCTATATGCTCGTAGGCCTGTCAGATGTGTTCCCCTTACCGCAACTCACTGTCGCCTGCGATTATGCTGGGCTAGAGAGCATGCATTGTGGACACCGCAACAGTGGTCTTGTGTGATGTTTTCCGACGAGTCCAGGTTCAGTTTACATTCTGATTCTCGCCGGACTTTCATATGGAGAGCGCCAGGTACCCGTTACCACCAAGAGAACACCATTGAACGACACCGTTACGGTGGTGCAGGATGGCTCGTTTGGGGAGGAATTATTCTTGGTTCCAGAACTGACCTGTATGTTCAGAGTGTAATGATGACAGGCCACATCTATCGGGATATCATTCTGGAACAACATGTACGTTTGTTTCGGGGCGCCATGGGTCCTGAATTTCTGTATATGGATGACAACATCCGACCTCACCGTGCAAACATTGTAGACGAATGCCTTCAATCAGAGGATATCACCCGTATGGATTGGCCAGCATACTCACCGGACTTGAATCCAATAGAGCATGTGTGGGACATGCTTGGCCGACGAATTGCAGCCCGTCAACCCCCTCCCAACTGTCTATCGGAACTTCGGAGGGCATTGCTTGATGAGTGGTGTAATTTTCCCCAAGATCAGATTGATAATCTGATACTCAGCATGCGTAGGCGTTGTAACGCTTGTATTGCATCGTCCGGGAGACATACTCCGTATTAACCATCATACTAACCATGTTATACTGTTTTCTGTAAATAAGTTCTTTTTTGAAATTTGCTCCAGGGAGTAAAAATTGCAATTTTTATTAATTATGTCAAACATATAGCATCTTTTTTGCTCTTTACCTTTTGTTTAATAAATAGACTTTACAAATAAGACAAATTTGTTTTGCTTTTGTCTCTTTCATTGCCTGAACTTCATTATCCTTAATTTATGGACACGAGTGTAAAATTACTGATTTAACTTACGATTTAAAAAGGTTTAATTTAACTCTAAATTCTATATTACATGATATGGTACTGAGTGCTGGTCTCTTAATAAATTAGAAGAGAACAAATTGAGGCTTTTTGAAAGATACTCAAAAAAATATCTGGAGCATTTTATAAAAACAGCAAGTGGTGTATTTTATATAATCACACGTTATGAAGAAAATATAAACAACCAGACATAGTAAATGTCTATTAAAGCCAATTGCATTCAAATGCTAAGACACCTTTATTGATCTGGAGACCAAAACCTTGCAAAAAGCATAACATTCTCTAAACTATAACTATAGTGTAGTCCACCATCTAGGTGGAGGAATGCAGTTGAGTTGAGAGGGACTTGAAGAGAATCAGTGTGGCAAACTGGAGAGCCATAGTACCAAGCAGGTCAAGGTAGCAAAAACTTATTGGTACAGTATTGACCAATTAAAGGCTGTATTACCCAAAAAGAAAAATACAACAGAATTACAGTGTATTACAAAATTATAAGACCACTCAAAATTTTCATACTGCCACTAAAAGGCAATGAATGTGAATTTCAAGACACGTATGACATTTACTTTTAGTTCACTCGGCTAAGAAAACAAAAATTGACCAATATTTTTTTGTATGTGTGTGTGCCTAACAATTTTTCAGCATCACCTCAGTAATCACGGTGTAATACATCAAAAATTTAACCTAAACGCATCTCAATTATTTTCCACAATTTCAATTCCATTTCATTATAAAATAAGAACCTCAATTCAAGAACGCAATCTCTTCTGTTTTGCTTTCAGTAAAATCTTAACTTTCATTTTTTACTCCTTTTATTTCCAATCTCGCGGTATTCCATTGCGCGATTCGGACCCTGACCTTCTAATTTTGCTATTTTGATTGACGAACTTGACTGCTAACAAACCACAAAAATGCTGAATTAAGTAATTTTCTGAGACTATGACAGTTCATCTCGCTTATGGGTGTCAAGTTTTTATCAGGCCACCCGACTTACCTGTGACAGACGTACGCAGCAAAGCTGCTCTAGTTTTACCTTCACTAAAATGAAGATTTAAAGTAATCGTTTCATCAACGTCATGATCGCTACTAAGCCTAGTCCCAGCAAACCAAATTTTGGCTGGTTTCTTTTAATTTTCAGATAATTTTGGATAGCCACCAAAACGTCAACAGCTATATAATCTCCAAATCCTCGATAATTTGTCCAGAAATTCTTGCCCAAATTAATAATGTAAACTAAATTAAATTACAGTTAGACTAGCGAAAAGGGTCAAACCTTTTTATTTGGGGAATTTTCACGTCCTCAAGTAATCTAAGCATTTTGAGAGAGAAAGTAAAAGAAAAAATTTGGTGGCTGTACCTGGATTTCGAGGACGTATAGTTACTTTACGAATAGGTCAGGGGACATTTTTTCTAAACAGTAACTTTGGTACAAACAGCGTGGTTTCACCGAATCCAAGAAAAGTTTGGGGACAGCACACAATATTTTGGGGACATAAAATAGTATACCCACACTTTAAAGCTTTGGCTACTTAACGTATACCGTACTTTAAAATGGACTTCAATAGCTTGTGCTATAGAACGATTTCACACAATGTCACGCACTACTTTAATTCCCTTCTCATTCATTTACATGTTTGCGATAACCGATAAGCAACCAATATACTGCCCTTCCGTTTCCAACAAAAAACAGAATCATCATGAGTTGAGATGTGTTCTGCTGCCTGAAACTGCCCTATTCAAATCCATTAAGTTGCATTATAGTTGAAAATAATCTCCAGGAGAAACGACTGCCACTATATTTCCGAAAACGGAACTGTGATTTTATATTGGTGAAAACTTTTTTCTTCTAACTTTTTGGCACAGATGTAATATCTGCCCCAATTCTTAAAGAGATTTAGCGTGTTTATTTTGGCGAGATTTATACAGTGAGGTCTCAAACCCGTCATTGCGTGAGAACTGTTTAATTCAGGGAAACTTCTCGGGTAATATTTTGTTAAGAACAGTCACCAATGGGAGCAGATATTACACATCTGTTCCAAATTTTAACGGGATAAAACAACTTTAATTTTTATCTCTATTATTTATGCAAAATTTAAAAAACCGTTAAATTTATATAAATGCTAATGCTTTATTTATAACATACATAATAAACAAATTATTTCTTACCATTATGCAATGAATCCGGCTCTTCTTTTATACTGAATTGTTTATTTTGTTGTCTGTTATCCTTTACTTTCTCCATGGTCTGTAACCTTTCCGATTCGAAGTGCGAGTACATACTTGCTCTAGTGGCTGGTTCATAATATAACGACAGATTTTCATGCATTCGGACGCCAATGACTGCACTATTTTCTTTTGTATTCGTGTAGAGGAGTTGACACTGAAAGAAAAATACGTATCGTATAAAAATAACTGAACTGCTAACAAAACTAAAGATGTCCAAGTAGAGTTGTGAACAGTGGAAAAGAACCGGTTTAAATCCGGGAAAAAACCGGGTTTTGGGGGAAGGGAATTTTGAAAATTTCCAAAACATGGGAATTTAAGTATTTTGTTCACTTTTATCCTAATCGCACAAGACAATTTTTACATGTTTAGCAATGTATAGAATGAAAGTATGAGTATATTTTTCTTTTGAGAAATATCCAATATTTTTACTATTGCATAAATATTAGGCAATAATCTGTAGTGTCACAAAACCCATAAATCATTATTTTTTTTCTTGGATGACATATCTCTCTCTCTCTCTCTCTCTCTCTCTCTCTCTCTCTCTATATATATATATATATATATATATATATATATATATATATATATATATATATATATATATATATATATATATATATAATGTGTAGGAATTGGACACAAACTGAAACAGTGTCATTTGATTACACCTTTAAATGATATATGCATTACAAAAAATAATAAACTTATTTTAAATTTAAAGATATTTATTTTCATATTATAAAAGGAGGGAGAAAAGTTTAGCATAAAGCAATTTACATAATAAATAATGATAAAAAATAATGTATATAACTATTATATTAGCAATTAAAATTGAAGCAACCAGTTATGTGTTTGATAAGACTAACAGGGTAATTAATTACGTAAGTACTACTATAAAATCATTTAAATGCTCATTGCTATTATTTCTTGAATATATATATATATATATATATATATATATATATATATATATTGACAAAAGTAAAAAAAAAAAACTCTTAAAAATAATATGCTTTTGTAACAATACTTTTGTATTAGAAATCCAATCATATTTCTGCTATAGATAATGATATACTTACACTACGCCTGCTGTCCGTCAGACAGAATGTGCAGATCTGCTTGGGAACCCCTTTTTCTTCTGACTTGTGTCCAAAGATGTCGCCATACCTCCGGCACACCTGTCCCCCGTAGTCGCCCAGTGCCCTGGCCCTGACTGTATTGGCGAGATGACCTATGTAGGAGGAAGCCAAGCGAAGGGTCTCAACCTTCGACAGCTTCCTGTCTCTGGGTTCCGTAGGGATACAAGTGCGCAGGGCTGAGAATGCAACATTGACGCTGGTGGTGCGACTGCGCTCCCTGGCATTAGATAAATGCCTCTGCACCACTACAGACAGGGGCTCAATGTTGATGTCCAGCGAAGGAGAAGAGGTTTCGGAACGAATCTGCTGTAATGAAAGAAATTTGATTCTCAGTTTGGGAGTTTCAGGAATGAATCTGCTGCATTAACCTTTTATATCCTGGATTAATTCACCATCAACTTTCTTACTGCATTTTTGCATCATTAGATAAGTTTTAAAGGAGAATAATAGAAAAAAGAAAATTAATTTTTACTGTATTTTAGTAGTTCATTTTGCAGGTGGTACTTTCTAGTACCAACATATGTTTTTGACTCTATGATAGAAAACAAGACATTAAATTATGAATAGAACAAATGAAATGCTTACCTGCGAAGTATAGAAGTCTCTAAAAAAAATAATACCAAATAACTGGTAATAAACCACTAGATTTACTCAATTGAACAAGATGTGTATCAACTCTACCACAAAAATTACCTTCGAATGCAGCACACTAATTATACAATCCCTACCATGCGAATAAAATGGATTCCTGATTGGTGCTGTCATTTCATTTCTGCTGTAGGAACTGCATCGTTCATATCCTTGCGAGTACCGTCAGAAAAATGACTTTATTGGGAATATATAGGTGTTTGATTGAAGCGGTACTTACACGTACCGTCAGGATAAAAAGGGTTAAAAAACAGTTCAAATCGGCTGTTCCTAGAATAAATCTGCTGGAATTATAGAAATTTGACTCAGTTCTGTTATATATGCAAACTAGAGTGTATCATCACTTCGGAAACTATGAAGTCAAGTATAGCGAATGCGGGGTTTACCTGGCTGCCGAACTGGTGGAAGCAGTATAAAGACAGGCTGGAACGAAATCTGTGTGCTGGATTTTTAGGTTCTTTTCGTCTCTCCCTTGCACGAAGTTCCGATGAAATACTTGCCGAACGCTGCCCGATTGGTTAGGGCGCTGATCGTCGGTACCGGAGTTAGTGGGTTCGAATCCCACTATGGCATGGATGTTCGGAGCCTGGATTTTCTCGAGATATATTCGCTTCTGGCAGAACAGAGTTTTTAGGAAGCTTATATTAGCAATGAGATGTTTTTTCTTTTTGGTATCCACAAATATCTCAAATCTAATCTCATAAACTGAAGAACGAAGTTATTACTTTATAAGACACTAATTCGACCAATCCTCTCATACGCTGCTGAAAGATGGACATTAACTGAAAAAAACAAAGGGACTCTAGCTGTTTCCGAAAAAAAAAAATACTCCGCAGCATATTAGGAGGTTTGAAATGCAACGACACCTGGAAAAGAAGATCAAATTCCGAAATCTATAAGATTTTTAAAGGAGCTAGGCATAATAAAATTCATTTCTATTCAACGTTTGTAATGGGCAGGACACGTGATTAGAATGAATGCCGTCCGAACCACCAAGAGGATCTTCGAGGCCAAACCATTGGGAGCTCATAAAAGGGGTAGACCAAGGATTCGGTGGATTGACTGACTCGAAGTAGACTTAAAAATCCTAAAAATCAAAAACTGTAAGAGTCTATACAAGAAAATAAACGCCTGGAACTCGATTCTGCGAAAGGCCATGGCCCACCCTGGCCTGGCACGCCATTGAAGTAGAAGTATATTAGCAATGCTCTTTGTATATAAGTGTAAATATTATGAAGTAAAGTGTATATAGCTGTAAGCGTAGAAATAAAAACTAAAAAAAACAAGATGCTTGTTTCGGCTCGCTTATTACGTCACAATATTGACAAATGGCAAAAAGGAAAAAATAGTTACCTAAAAACAAACTAAAATTAATTATATAACCAAAATAATAGTTTTATAAAGGATAATTCAGTGGGATTACTTTGGATAGTCACCTGCATCAACTAATGAACGAATGTTAGCCACCAGCTCTGCTAATGCTAGTCTTATGTGGCCTCCACACTATAGCCAATTGATCGCCACTCCAGTACTGATGACGCCGAACGATGGCTGAATGGTCAGGGTGCTGGCCTTCGGAACCGGAGTTCGTGGGTTCGAATCCCACTGTGGCATGGATGTTCGTAGCCATTCGGAATCGGCTTTAAGCAGTAGGTCCCGGTCTCATTAGCCCTCGTATTGCAAAAAGTAGACCGTAGCACTCCAAACCAAACCAAACCAGTACTGATGACGACCGTGTACGATGATTCACTGATTGCATCCACACACTGGGCCACTAAATGAGCAAGGCGTGTGAAAACGTCCATAGAGTCTACTGCGCACTTTAATTGCGCATCTGGTTACCATTGATCTTTGGAGAAAAACCGCTTCCGAAGCCATCCTCCGCCAAGGCCATTTAATCGTCTGCCATCGTCGACCTCGATAAGCAATAACCCTCCAGACGATGGTAATGGCTTACAGTGGACCATAATGTGGAGGGCCATTTTTTCTCCAAAGATCAAGAGCAGTTTGAAGCGCAACTAAAGTGCGCAGTAGACCGTATGGACGAATCTAAACGCTCGGCTCATTTAGTGGCCCAGTATGTGGATGCAACCCGGAAACCATTGTCCAAGGTCATCACCAGTAAGCAAGTAAACAATTTGCCAAAGTGTGGAGGCTACATTAAATGCAGTTATATAAATTAGTTTGTCATGATTTCAGTCTATGTACCTAGCGAAAAAGTAAAATAAAGTGCTCTGTTCAAAATATCATAAAGTGCAGATTCAAATGTAAATTAATAAATAATATAAATTACTTGAAAATTTTGTAGATTGTTTATAAGATTGCCTCTACATATTCTCAAAAGGAAAATTCGTTCTTAGAAAACAAAAAAATTCCACAAACTACTTTTTGTCTGTATCTAAAAAAAGAGCTAATGCCATCGATCACAAACTATGCAACTCAAAGATATTATCGTTTTCATATGCATTTGTAACAATGCTTTTGAAATAGTTGAAACAGTGTTGACAGTCCATTTTTAGAAAATAAAAATAAAAATCTTCTAATTGGGGGGGAATAATAATCTACTGTAAAAAAATATTGATATATTAAATACCGATTTTTAAAAAATCGAAATTAATACTGATCGATTCTTTCTTTAGTTAAAAATTTACAGTTTACAATTATGATGTATGTCTAAAACCTAATCCTTAAAAGCTAAATCTTAAATCACTAGCATATAGCCCGTCATATGACGGGTTCAGTAAAATTTTTAATTTTCTAGAATTTTAAAGTACCCTATAACGCAAGTAAAAAAAGGGTTTGTTTTTTGGCAGAGAATTATCTGGTACACGCTCAATAATTTGTTTATCTTTACTGACCGCATGTTAGTTGCCAACTTTAATGTATCTTGTCATATTACGGGATAGGATGGACAGCAGAAGTTTTAATATTGACAGTGATTATTTGGCGGTATCTATGAATGATGCCCAAAATTTGGCGAGTCGATTGCAAACCGTGTGATTATATATAAAAAAAAACAAACACACAAACGAACAAACGTCTTAATTTTCAAAGATATATAACTTAAAAGCTAGATATTTATTAGTCCATGAAATAGACTCCTAGGCTTTTATAAAAATAATTTGTTTTTAATACCCGCGATAAAATTTTCATTTCAACAAAAAATAATCGATGATTAAATTAAAAATTATCACATATGTAACTAATCTGTTATTTAGGCCAAATATAAAAGAAAATTATTGACGTCATATCTGAGTTCAGTGATAAAACGTATGAAAATAATGCAGACGATATTTAAATAATTTAAAATAAGAGATGATTAATTGAGAGGAATGACGTCATAATGCTAGAAAAAAAATGTTATTTTTACCTATTTATTATGTGATAAATTGATGACTTTAATCGCCTGCTCCTAACCGGGGAAAATAATGACATTAAATGCTTGTAAAGGGGAGAAGGTGTGGATTTAGAACGTTTTAAAGACGACAGTATTTTTCCTTGTAATAGTAAGCATATTTATACCATTTTATTTTATAATCGGATTGATAGTTTAAAAAATGATAAACTTTACTCGCTTTGAATTTTGCTAACAGTAACTCATCAAGAATCCAATAAGGCAATTTGTCGCTACGTCACGAGCTACTATAATGCCCTTCCCATTCATTTTCATGTTTACAACAGCCAATAGACAAACAATAAACTGCCCTTCCGCTTGAAACTAAAGCCAGAATTGTCATAATTTGAGAATTTGCCCTACTGCGTGAAATCGCCTTATATGGATTCAACTATCCATTCCAGGTCCAACCGCTTCATAAATTCGCGGACAGAGGGACAGATAACTTAGGCTATTATTAAATAGGGGATTAATTCAAAAGGAAACAACCATAAAAAAGCAATACGATCCATGAAATTTAAACGAAAATGTTAACCTTTGTATTGCATACGTTTTACGGGATAGAGAACGGAAAATATCAATCTTAATTTTGTGAAATTAATTTCAGATTGTTTAAATATCGCAGAGATATGACGACAGAACCAGCTGAGGACGGTACGTAAAATTGGCGATTGCTTAAGAGGGCAAAAATTAGGATCGGCTAAACCATCTGAATTTGTAAAAAGGAAAGAAGGTGCAGACAACGCTCTTAAATACTTTACTTTTTCTCAAAATTGGGCCAGATTCGATCACTGCCTTAGAAACTTTGTCAGTGATGCGGCATCACATTCATTAAATGTCGAATCAACAATTTAATATATGAATAAAACTCTAAAAATCTGGAGGGGCAAAACTACAAGTTCGAATACCTATACTTGCTTTAAAAATGTCTCAGGAAAGGACAATAACCGTAATCAGAATAAGTCTTCAGCACACTAATAAAAACAGATTAATTTCAACATTCATTAAATGTCGAATCAACAATTTAATATATGAATAAAACTCTAAAAATCTGGAGGGTCAAATCTACAAGTTCATACTTGCTTTAATATTGTTCCAGAAATGGACGATAACTGTAATTAGAATAAGTCTTAAGCACACTAATAAAAACAGAATAACTTCAACATTTATTAAAATGTCAAAAATTTAATGTATGAATAAAACCCAAAACATTTGGAGGGGCAAAACTACAAGTTGGAATATTATACATGCTTTAATAAAAATGTCCCAGGAAAGGACGATAACCTAAATTACAATAACTCTTAAGCACACTAATAAAAATAGATTAATTTCAACATTCATTACAATGTTGAATCAAAAATATATTAATATATTATTCATATATTATTATTAATATGAATAAAACCTTAAAAATCTGGATGGGGGGCAATTCCCCCCCCCAAATTACGCCCATGGTGATGCCCATGACTGTTGCTACGGGACAAGAAAACTTTTTTAAAATATCTATCTATCTATCTATCTATCTATCTATCTATCTATCTATATATATATATATATATATATATATATATATATATATATATATATATATATATATATATATATATATATATATATATTATATATATAATATATATATATATATATATATATATATTATATATATATTATATATATATATATATATATATATATATATATATATATATATATATATATATATATATATATATATATATATATACATACGTATGCATACATATATATATATATATATATATATATATATATATATATAAGGAAAAGTAAACTGGATCGGGAAACTAATGTAGGTATTTTGTAGAAAACCCCTAAGACAGCCCGAGAAAATTCTCAGGGGTTTCAAAACTTAAGTCAAGGACTAAAAAATTCTAGCGTCTTTTTGCATTCCCCTTTTTAACCCCTAACCTAAATTGACCACTGGGGCTACAGTTTACGCCCTCAGAGAAGGGGTCTAACCTATTATAACTTTCATTGCCCTAGCGGCCAGTTTAGGGAAATTTCGAAACAAAGAGGAGATGCACGCTGTCGGAGGCAGATTTTCCCACAGATTTTGACTGAGATGTTGACCCAGGTGTTAAGGGTCTTCTACATAAAACTTCATGCTGGCTGACCCTTTAGTTTTTCCTGTGCTTATGATGAAGTGGGAACCCGTCCTCCAACGTTATCTTAATAAAGGTCTTTAGCTAAAACGGTGTCATTTTTATGGGTCTTGACTGCAATCACCCATCGTGAAGTCCGTCTTATTGCATATATATATATATATATATATATATATATATATATATATATGTGTGTGTGTGTGTGTGTGTGTGTGTGTAATATTTTTATCCTAACATATTAACCAAAGTGATTATGTCTATCATAAAATAACTGTCTGGCAATTCTATCCTTTTTTAGCAATTTTGGTAAGTATTTCCCTATTAAGTTTCCCTTATTATTTTGGTAAGGTTTTTCCTATTAATTTGGCGACTTCACACTGGCAAATTTCCTGTTCCATAATACATTAAAATAGATAGCGACGTTTAAACTACGTAATCGGCGTCACCACGTGACTGGTAATTAGACTCTGATTGGTTAGTTTAGACAACTATTTAATCGCGATATATATGTTTTGCGAGAAGACGTCCGTGAGGAAAAATTGCCTTAAAAAAACTTAAGTCCATTTTGATCCCGAATGGTTAGGGTGCTGGCCTTCGGATCCGGAGTTCGTGGGTTCGAATCCCACTGTGGCATGGATGTTCTTAGCCGTTCGGAATCGGCTTTAAGCAGTAGGTCTAGGTTCTATTAGCCCTCGTGTTGCAAAAAGTAGACCGTAGATCTCCAAACCAAACCAAATCATTTTGATCCCAAATTTCTATTTGTGTTTTTCCACTCGACCACGATTCACCATGGCTGCATGAAATTCAAGATGGAATCTTTTCCCTTTGTGTTTGGACAAAAATATCATCACACACACACACACACACACATGTATATATATATATATATATATATATATAGATAGATAGATAGACAGACAGACAGACAGACAGACAGACAGACAGACAGATAGATAGATAGATAGATAGATAAGTTAAAAAAAATTTTAAGAACTAATCAGCTCAAAATCGTTTACACAGGGTTTTGTTACCGGCAGGGAACACGAATCTACAAATTTTAGAGGCCTAAAGTTTGTGAGTCTTAGTTTGAAATTTGAAAAGCCTTAATAACTTCATCTTAATCTGAACATTTGAAATTATTATTATTCAATTTCTATCTAAATGAATAAAAGAGAATTTTATTCTAGAATGAGCTAGATAAACATACATATGTGATACACACAAACCTTTTACAAAAAAATAATATATTTACTTTTTATTAAAATAACATTGCCTGCTTTCTTGTTTCTATATGAAACTAGCAAGTTTGCCCGTGCTTCGCTACGGTGAACTTAATATATTACTTTTAAACAAAGATTTATTTTTCGTGAATAACTCTCTAAATTCGTCACAGTTCAGTTCGAGTCATTGTAATTATAACATTATTCAGTTTTTATAATCGAATTTGTCTTATATTAAATTTGCTCAAACTTTTTTTATGGTAAAATATAAGCTTAACCCTAAATTGCATTACTGTATTACTACTGTACGTTGATTAGCAAAGTTAACAGATCTTGCCATATTACGTGATAGAATAGGAAGCACAGGTTTTGACAGCAACAGTGCTAATTTTGTTGGTAGTAATAAATGTTTTCCAAAATTAAGGAAATTTATGACAAACCACATAGTTTTGTATGAAACAGAAACACACATTCATATCGACAACCATATGAATATGAAGATAACTATATAAAATGATAGGTTTTATTTGGCCATGAGAGTCACTGAAATTTGTACTTTTTGTACTTACAATGAAATGTATATCAACAATATTCTAACATAAAAATAAACCAAGAATTAAATTTAAAATTAGTTCTCATATAAAAATGCTATAATTTGCGTCACATAGAAATGAAAGTGAATCACTTTATATCTCAAATTTCAGTTCAAATCGAATAGATACTAAGCAGACGATTTTAAATAATATAAAATAAGAAATGAATAAATGAAATATTTAAATGAATGACGTCATAATGATAGAAAAATATCATTTTCGCCTATTTATTATGTGATGAATTGAACATTTTAATCTCCTGCTTTTAACCGTGGAAAACTGCGTTTAAAACAATTACTTGGGATGACGTCACATTGCTAGAAATATTGCTTCTTTCCCTTAGATATGATGCGATAAATTAAAAACTTAATCGTTTGCGTTTAACCGGGGAAAATAATGCTTGGAATAATGACATGAAATGCTCGAAAAAGGGGGAAGGAATGAATTTCGAACGTTGAAAATTTACAAAAACCTTCCCAGGGATATACCTAAACATTTCCCAAATTTTCACGGCGATTGGATGCATAGTTTTTGAGTCTATTGAGTACAGACAGACAGACAGACAGACACACACAAATTCATTTTTATATATATAGATTATGGAGCAAATTCTACAAAAGTGTACATCGTCTTGATTTCTCAGTTATCGTCAATCCAAAAGTAATCCAAACAAAAATTTAATACACTCCAGCTTTTACGGAAGCGAGGAGGTGAGTAGGTTCTAATAAAAATTTATGAGTAACCAACGCGTGGTCTAATTAAACGATAATTAATCTGGAACCGTGACTATGACCAGTAGGTATGGTAATCAACAATACACAGCAATCAATGCAACATGAAGCTCAAAAATTAAATATAAAAAGAATAAAAATTACAGGGACTATAAAAATTGCAATCTGGTACAAAAACACAAAATAGCATAAACGACAGCATTAACAAAAAAATTTTTGCATTTTACAAAATTTTTAAATTTTTATTTAGCATTTTTTGAATATTTTATAACATAAAACAAAACAGAACATTGCGAAAAGGACAAAATTTGCGAGAGCAAAGTAACGGAATGAAACGAGACCCAAAAAAATGGAAAAAATTAAAATTAAAAATAATAAGCCAAAAGCACAGAAAACGATACTTCACTAAGAACAACATGAAAATACAAAAAATTAGACGAAAATACATAAAAGCTGATTTAATATAGAATAAGAATAAATTATATCTGTAAGATGTTAGTTATTCACAGTTTTACGGAAAAAAAAACTTAGAAATAGTTTTAATTTAATTTGGGTATAGACCAAAACGTTTAACCAATTTATTGTACTAGTTTTGTTTAACGTTTTAAAAGTAAAAATTGTAGGTAATAAATAATAAGCACTAGTTTACATCTATATTCAGGTTACCATGGTTACCAGCGGTGCTAAAAAAGTGCTAGAGACAGCCTTGGTGGTGGATTAAAGCTTATTCTTATTCTTTTAATCTGTTAGCAAATTTTAAAAATTTTTTAAGTCATGCTATTTTTTGTTTGCAAGAACTATTCAAGTTTCATAGGTTTGTCTGTATCAACAATTTATCTCTTCTAGTGATAATTTTTTATAGTGAGAGAAGAGGACGATATTTTAAATATTTGTCCTGTTAGAGGGAGAGCGAACTTGATCACAAATATTACAGTCTTTACTAGAATGTACGAATAATCTAGTATACAGGAGAAAATGTTAGTTCAATGCATTTTACAGTCATTCGCAATTATTTTAATGTTAACGTATTAACAGTGTCGTGCCGTGTTATGATGCAGAGTGGCGGCGGCATCATGCGGCAATATACTGTGGCGACGTAAGCTATGAAATCAAAATAGTTTAGTGGTGGCATTTTGAAGGTTTGAATTATACTGAGAAAATCTACTGCACGGTCTTGCATAATATATATTTCACTAAACATTGTTTTTCAAGATAGTAATAAAGTAACATTCCATTGAACCTTTTTAAAGAAAGTGTAGATATATTACTTTCAATTTGTACACTTTATTTTCTTTTTGATTGATAGTTTGGATATTTATGAAACCAATTTGATCAACAAATTTTTTAAAAAAGAGTTATTTTTTATGTTTTTTCATGTCTACAAATACAGTCAATGTTAAAATGTTATTCTACTAATTTTAGTTTATTTTTAATCATAATAATTAAAACTTTAATTTAAAATTTAATTTTTCTAGGTTTGAAGAAGCATTTCTGTTTCTTCTTCCTTCGTCTAACCAGTCATGTTCTCAAAATAGTTTTCTATCTGGATTTATAATACTTGTTCAAAAACGTTTATTTTCGGTGTATATATTTTCAAAATTTTCTCGTACAATCAAATATACTAGAATAGAAATGTCTCAAGTGAGTAAATGTGTTGTTAATATGTATTCCAACACAGTTGAGAGGTACATGGATCTTAAGTTTTGTTTTCTATTCGAGAATTTACAAAAATCGTTTGCAAAAATTCTTACAAATTTACGTTTATACAAAACAAACAACAGCTGAGGGAAAGATAAAATGGTGTAAAAGAATATACAAAAACATAAAAATGAATACATATAAAATTGAGAAATATATCTGGATCATAAATGTAAAAATATAATTGCTATACATACGTATAAGAGATTGTTGTATTGGCAGTATATTTGCATATAATTGTAAGTATCTACATTATTT
Organism: Pardosa pseudoannulata; assembly: GCA_032207245.1. Taxonomy (NCBI): domain Eukaryota; kingdom Metazoa; phylum Arthropoda; class Arachnida; order Araneae; family Lycosidae; genus Pardosa; species Pardosa pseudoannulata. The sequence continues at coordinate 45,448,585 of CM063500.1, forward strand.
TTCTAATATAACTGTGGCTTACTAAAAAATAAATAAATAAATAAAAGTCTGAGCATAAATTAATCATGCTTACCCAATGCATTAGAATCCTTAGAAATTAATGAAATATCTGTTTTGACATTGTTCCTTTGTGTACAAAAATCTTTTAAAGCATTTATTTAATTATTGAATTTACTTCACTAGTTCGTCGTTTAGATGCTGTATTTCAGACGATAATTTGAAAGCATATTAACCAATGTATAAAAAGATTGTAAAATACACGTCAAACAATAATCATAATTGTTTGTCACAAATAATAGAATTAAATAATAGTGAAAAATACATTTACCTTAAAATCGGTTTCCCCGACAGACATGAGTAATCCGAAAATAACAGAGTAATTCCGTAAGTATGTTTAATTCTACTTTAAATGATTTTTCGTACTATAATTCTTTGTTCTAACCCAACAAAAGCCACTGTCCACTTTGATGTTATTTCCGTTCTAGCCTAGACATGAAGAGTAAAATAAAATCTTTCGAAGTGGGAAGCAGTCAAAAGGAAGAACATAAATAAGGGAAATGATGGGGGAGTTAACGGTGACTGGAACACCAGGGGTGGGTTACAAGTGAGACTACCGTTTGTCGATTGGTGCAAAGATGGTTGGTTTCAGTTATTTCTTAAAAAGAAAACGAAGGGGGCAGCCATAAAGTGAATATTCTCGAATTTGAATCAATGCAGAGCCAAGCAGAAAACCACGTTACTGAGATTAATTAAACATTCAGTTGAAATACTAATAATCTTAACTTACAAAAAAGGAGAAGCTGGATTGGCGATAAAATTATGCTTTAATAAAAAATTTTTAACGTTTCTACTTCTACAAAAAAGTAAAGGTGTCTCTTATTGGACTTTCGTTTCAAATACAAGTTTTATATATTTGTAGATTTAATAAGGTAAGATAACATAGAACAAAAATTAATTTTTACTTACTTAAGATACTAACAATGAATTAAGAATTACAATTTATGAAAAGGTCAAGCTCAAAGGTCAGTCTAACTTTTCAGACAGGGTCCTGTTTTTGCGAAATTGTGATAAATCTACTCATAATTTTGTGAAATTGAGTGTTAAATCCTATTCTTCCAGAAAGGATTGTGTACATTTCTGAAAATAGGTCCTGTTTTGGTGAAAATATACAAATTTACGAATCTAAAATTAGTATTTAGTTCCAATTTAGAGAGATTCTTTAAAAAAAAAGATATGTATATTTATATAGATACATAGATACTTATAATAAGCATTACATTTATTCAACGAGTTAAGATTAAAGAAAAAAATATTAAATAAATGACACTTGAAACATTTAAATTGAAAAAAGAGATGAATAATTTCTGAAAATATTGCACCTGAGACATTGCTTTGCAAAAGTTTAATTTTTAAAACAATACAGATTTGATGAAATTCGTTTTTCATAGAAAGAATCTTATGAAAGGTTAATTTGTAAGATAAGATATTTTGTGAAGGGCACATTTTTACGGTAAAATATTTTGTTGAGTACGTTAAAGGACCCAAATCCGCTTACACAGACCCTTGAAGATTTATCTACATTTAGGAAAAGATGCACAAGCCAACTAATTTATTTCGAGAGGTACAAAAATGAATAGAAATAAGAAATATTTATCACAGAAATTAAATGTATGGATTTTATACTTAAAATCTCGAAATCCCCTATATAATAAAAGCCTAAGTTATCTGTCCATCTGTCCTCGAATTTATGAAGCGGTTGGACCTGGAATGGATAGAGGCATCCATATTGGATTCTTGATGAGTTAAGGTTAGCAAAATTCAAAGCGAGTAAAGTTTATCTTCTCCTAAACTATCAATCCGATTCTAAAATAAATTGGTATAAATATGCTTTATGTCATTGTAAAAATTAATAAATCTTTAAAACGTTCGAAATCCACCCCCTCCCCCGTTTTCTAGCTTTTAATGCCATTATTTCTCTTGTCATTAATGTCTATTTTCCCTGGTTAAGAGTAGGCGATTAAATTTAACAATTTATCACATAATACATAAAAATAACATTTTTTCTAGCATTATGACGTCATTCCTTTAACCATCTCATTTAATCTTTTCTTATTTTAAATTATTTAAATATCGTCTGCATTATTTTCATACGTTTTATCACTAAACTCTATAGATATTAAGTAAATATTTTTTTTTTATGTTTGGCTCAAATAATAGATTAGGTATATATGTGATAATAAGGCGATTTCAAGCAGCAGGGCACGTCTCAACTTATGATAATTCTGGCTTTAGTTTCAAACGGAAGGGCAGTTTACTGTATGTCTGTTGGCTGTTGTAAACTTGAAAATGAATGGGAAGGGCATTACAGTAGCTCTTGACGTTGCGGGAAATTGCTCTATTTTAAATTTATTTATCGATTATTTTTTGTTGCAAGATAATTCTCAGCCAAAAAACAAACCATTTTTTTTTTTTTGCCTGTTGCATAGTGGGCTTTACAGTTCTGAAAAAATTAAATAATTTACTGATCTCATCATATGACGGGCTATAAGCTGGTCTTATAATAATGAAGTCAGACTACGTTTTATATAACCGCATTTTAATGCATGTAATCTCATGTAAGTGCTTCATGTTTAAGGTAAGATTTTGATATTCAAAATACTTCTAACGGTCGACTTGTCATTTCGGTGCCATCCAGTATCTTAAAATTTAACCAGATAAAATGAAGAGTAGCACAAACTTTTATCTATGCCTACCAAAACTGCCATAAAACCCATTTGCAATTCTAATTTCGTTTTCACTCACTTTTAAAGAAATTAGATTATATCTAAATGAACGCTTACGATAAATTAAATTGTCTAATTATATTGTACCATTGTTCGTGTTCGTTAACTGACGTCATTTTGGAAGGCTGAAACAGGAAGCTCACGTCTTAAAAGTTTATCTACTAAGGAATTTTGTCAGTTTTGACGACACATACTGAAACAAAATTTACATTTTCGCATGAAAATGAAAATTTGTTGAAAATGTAAAGGATGAAATATAAATGAAGTACTAGTTGTGCAACCGTGATCCTCTACGGGGATTCTGTACTTATTAAGTCGAAGCATTAATATTTTTTTAACAGCATAACATGACTTCAGGGATTGTTGAATTTAGAAAACTTCTATTTTGGTGCTTCAGTATATTGTAATAAGAAGTTACATTCAGTACAACACAAGATGAAGCAAACGTAAAATAAAAAATTCAAATTAATTAGAATTTAATGATTAACAGCCTTTAAAAAATTACAATAGAAATATAAAATCTGTAAAAAAATAGGACTACATAATGATAAAAGGCACTCTCAATTTATATTATTTAGAACCTTTAAAAAATTACAATAAAAATAAAAATTTATTAAAAATGAAAGAAAAAAAATTAGGATTACATAATGATAAAAGTCACTCTTAATTTATATTATTTAGAACCTTTAAAAAATTACAATAGAAATGAAAATCTATTAAAATTGAAAGAAAAAATTCAGATTACATAATGATAAAAGGCACTCTTAAATTATATTATTTAGAACCTTTTAAAAATTACAATGGAAATAAAAATCTATTAAAAATGAAAGAAAAAAATTAAGATTACATAAGGATAAAAGGCACTCTTAATTTATATTATTTAGAACCTTTTAAAAATTACAATGGAAATAAGAATTTATTAAAAATGAAAGAAAAAAATTAAGATTACATAATGATAAAAGGCCCTCTTAAATTATATTATTTAGAACCTTTAAAAAATTACAACAGAAATAAAAATCTATTAAAATTGAAAGAAAAATAGTTAGGATTACCTAATGATAAAAGGCACTCTTAATTTATATTATTTAGAACTTTTAAAAATTACAATAGAAATGAAAATCTATTAAAATTGAAAGAAAAATAGTTAGGATTACATAATGATAAAAGGCACGCTTAATTTATACTATTTAGAACTTTTAAAAATTACATAGAAATAAGAATCTTTTAAAAATGAAAGAAAAAAATTTAGGATTACATAATGATAAAAGGAACTTTTAATTTATATTATTTAGAACCTTTAAAAAATTACAATAGAAAAATCAATTAAAAATGAAAATTTTAATAGATTTTATTTCTAATAAAAAATCTATTAAAAACGAACAAACCTTTAAAAAATACCTTAAACATCTGAAAATACCTTGAACCTTTAAAAAATTACAATTGAAAAATCTATTAAAATGAAATTTTTAACAGATTTTATTTAATAAATTTTATTTCTTATAGAAAAATCTGTTAAAAATGAAAGAATAAAATTAGGATTACATAATGATAAAAGGCACTCTTAATTTCTGTTATTTAGAACCTTTAAAAAATTACAATAGAAAAATCTATTAAAAATGAACAAACCTTTAAAAAATACCTTAAACCTTTGAAAATACTTTGAACCTTTAAAAAATTACAATTGAAAAATCAATTAAAAACGAAATTTTTAATAGATTTTATATAACAGATTTTATTTCTAATAGAAAAAATCTATTAAAAATGAAAGAAAAAAATTAGGATTACACAATGATAAAAGACAAACTTAATTTATATTATTTAGAAATTTAGTTCGGAGCGATATGGTCTAGTTTTTTGATACAAGAGGACTAGTGAGACAGAGATTTACTATTTAAGGCAGATCCCAAACGGCTACGAAGATCCGTACCTGCAGCGGGATTCGAAAACACGAACTACGATACCGAAAAGCAAGGCCCTACACATTTGGTCACCTTTCGGGTAGTGAATAGAGGGAAGCATGAAACCTATAAAACTTCATGAAAAGCATGTGACGTTGTTTTAAGCTTATTTACGGGGAGCCTTATCCGTTGGACTTATCCCTAATCATAACACAAATAGGTAGAAATCCTCATACTTCTCTAGTGCTCATTAAAATAAGTAGACGTATTACGGTAAAAAAGGCCTAAAATATGTAATGGGAAAAACGAGAGGTAACACGGCAGCCTTATAATATTCGTAATAGGAGGGGGGCTCAATTAATAATAATATTAGAGTTTACATAAATGTTATTGTAATGAGAAGTATTTAAGGTTTGGTTTGGTTTGGAGCGCTACGGTCTACTGTTTTGCACACGAGGACTAATGAGACCGGGACCTACTGCTTAAAGCCGATTTCGAACGGCTACGAACATCCATGCCATAGTGGGATTCGAACCCACGAACTCGAGGTATTTAAGGAGTTTAGAGAATAAGAGTAAAATATTTACAGTACGGCCATTCCATAGAAACGGGTGTGACACATTAAATAACTTTTTATCACTTTTCCTATAAAGAATATTATATTTCAAATATATATTTTTTGTGAAGCAATTATAACACCTAAGGAAGAATTTTTGCAAAAAATAAAGAATTTTCGTTTCTTTACGTGTTTAAAAAAATATAAATATCCTGTTACGGATGTAACAGTTGTAACTGTCACACCCTTAATAGCATATTTATAATTTTTTAAACACGTACAGAAGAAATGGAAGTTCTTTATTTGTGGCAAAATTCTTCCTTAGGTGTTATAATTGCTTCACAAAAAATATATATTTGAAATATATTTTTTTATAGAAAATGTGATAAAAAGGAGTTCAATGTGTCACACCCTTTTCTATGGAATGGCCGAGTACATGATGCAACAACAATTTGAATTAAAAATAATAAATACACTTAGCACGATGCAAAAAGTAAACTTAAGAAATAAATATTTACAGAGAACACGATGAGATTATGCTAGAAATTTAAAAAATATATTAAACTATTAAGTAAAAAATTTAAAAAAAAACACTATTTCTAAAAAAAATTTAAGCGAATAAATATATCTATACATATGTAAAAGAAGGAACCACCCGATAAAAACGTGCAAAGTTTGTTGTATCCAATACAGTATTAACGAGTTACTTATGTTAATTAAAATGGATATTTTTAAAAGGATTTAAAGTCCTTAGATTGGTTTGGTTTGGTTTGGTTTGAAGCGCTACAGTCTACTTTTTTGCAACACGAGAGCTAATGAGATCGGAACCTACTGTTTAACGCCGATTCAGAAAGGCTAGAAATATCCACGCCATAGTGGGATTCGAACCCATAAACTCCGGTACTGAAGATCAGCGTCCTAACCATTAGGCCATCGGCTCTCAGTTCTTCTAGGATAGACCTTGAAAAAGATGATTTAGACTATCTAACCCTTTTTATGTAAAGATAGATATTAACCGCTGCTCAGAGTAAAACCTTGAGAGCTCTCAAAAATGGCAACAACTGAGTTCAGAGTATGAACATTTACTCAACATCAGTAATCTTACGGCACATTACTGAGTGAAATCAAATTCAAATCAGGTGCGAAGATTCGAATCTGCTAATTTAAAATATAGTCGAAGGCTAATTTATTATTAGTAGTAGTTTATTATATAATATCATTACTATTAAGTATATTATTATAACCTATCCTATTTGAAATCTTTGCTAAAAGAAACAGACAATTATAAAATAATAAGATTGACTTAAATGCAGAAGAATAACCGCTAAATCTGCCAAACTGAAGTTTCATGAAAATTTTTGAGCTCCTATGTTTTGTGTCTTGACTGTGGTAAACTTTTGTTAATAATTCGTAATATTCTTATAGAACTCTTTAAAACTTTTATTTTGATGTAAAGCTTTTTGATATAAATAATATTATATTTAGAACATTAATTTTAAATGCATAAATTATGTTTTATATTAAGAATAATTAATATAAAACATAATTTATGCATTTAAAATTAATGTTCTAAATATAATTATATTAATATTCTTTCGAGAATGATATCATATAAAAGAACTTTTTAAGCTAGTTAAAAATATTCTATGTCCTTTATCTCAAGCAGTTCTGAATTTCACTGTTTTTTAATATTTAAAACTTTCATTATGAAAATTTATTCCAGAAGGATCTCAAACATTACAGTGTTTACATTTGTATTTTATAAAATTTTTATCACGACTTTTCATTGGAAAGAAATCGAATCAACTCTTTTGTTTGTCGCCAAGTGGCCAAATGTTAATTTTTTTTGTTTCGTTTCATGCCTTTAATAAATATAAGAATATAGAGATAATAAGCTCAATTCTTTACAATAACTTGAATTTGGATAGCAAACTGGTAGAAAAAACCTACATAAATATATTTATTTTGTTATTATTATTTTTTTTTGTCACAATGACAAATAAACGTTTTTTATTCCAAAGGATTTGTTTTCCTTCAAAAAAGAATCATCTTAATACTTATGGAGACCCCTGCTATAACTCGACTATTCTTAAAGAAGTATCCGAAGGGATCACATCATATATAAAACCATGCTCAGAAGGGATTCAAACGGTACAGTTAAATAAAACAACTAGGCCTTGACACAGGAATTTATTTAAGATTGTATCACAGACATCTAAACACAAGGCCTGCTCCCTGATTTTCCGAAAACCGGTCACGTGATCTCTAAAAGGCGGTATTCTATTAAATTCTGTTGATGCTTGTTGATTGCTTGCGTATTACTTCTTTCGAAAAAAAAAACAAAGAAAGAAATTTATGGAAATAAAATAATGCTTGCTTTTATATGTAAGGTAAGTAGCAATTTTGCTACTGTTTCTTCTATTATTTTATGAGCTGTTTTCTAATTAAGCATATCATACGAATGATGGTAATTCTTAAGTTCGACACTTTAGAATGGTTCAAATGTTTTGTTATTAGTGTGTGCTTTGTATCATATTGTATATTATAACTGTCGTTTTGAAAATAAGTTTCATTGTATTGTTAGATATCATTAAGGAGTTTATATAATACAAAATTTAATATCCGTAAGTTAAATGTAATCTAAGTTATGTTAAAGCTTCGTTTTTGCTGTGTATTGCAACTTGGCTATTGTTGATAATTCACAAGTTACAATTTCTGTTTTATCCTAAAGAACAACTATTTATTATTACCACAATAAAAGATTAATGTATCCTTACTTCATTGATTTTTAATGTGTTTTAAGGGGCTTTATTAATAAAAGTTGATGTACAACTTCTTTCCCATACTACAATAGCAACTGGGAAATTTCTATGTAGAATCAATGTTATCTGCACTTTAAATTGTTTCTGATTTATCAACTTCATATTTTTTACGTCCTGAGCTCTTTTTTTCAGATTTTAATATTAACTTTCTACAATTTAAAATTTTGAATGTCGAAGCGTAAAGAAGACATATATGTAATAAAAATTAAACTACCAAAAGAAAATTTATAAATGTAAGAAAAAAAATTAATCTATAGTAATGGACAGAAGCAATGTTTTTACACATTTTTATTATAAAAATATAACCTTTATTCAATGCTGTACTATTTTATAACTGGTAATTTCTCATATAACCTGTAGAAAAGTAATTAAATAAACATGCTTAAAGTTTTTGAATAGCTATGTCTAACAGCCAAAAGTAGAAAAATCCCATCTAAATAAAATTTGCAAACTGTTAAAATTATATAAATAAATTTTAATTAATAGATGCTTTAGGTAGAGACACTTAAAAAACTGTATTTACACTTAGTTACATTTATGTATTCAGATATTTACAAATGTTTTATTAAAATATAACAGTAATTTTATAGCAAATGATAATCAACTCAGTCACTTAACCATATCTTAAAAATGTAATAGATTATATAAATAGGTCTTCTAAATTATGTTTGCATGATTGTTTACTTCACTTCAAAAATATAATTTTAACTACTTATAAAATATTTCTGAATAACTACTCTAAAAAAGTGACTGAAAAATATACTGAAGAAGTTAAGGAAAAATCCAATAAGAGAAAAATAAAAAAAAATTCTTAAATATTTCTTGTAACAACATTTTCACTTTTTTTCTGTATACTATTGAATTATGTCTCATTGTTTATCTAGTACAAATCAGTGTCAGATGTTATAAGTAAATAAAACTGTAAAAATTTTTTCTCAGCATATTTTTGCATGAGTTTGTGAAATTTGTCAGTGATAAATTGTTCTATGATTTTATACTAAGGCAGTGTTTTTTTAACATTGCCTTTAATATAATTCTTAAGGATTTTATTTATTTTAATTTTAATGTGATCCGTAAAGGATCATATTTTATGAATAAAGGTTAAGACATTTTATTTCCATGGGACCATTTAATAAAAGGTAAGTAAAAAGAAAAAAAAGATGCCAGTTGTGTAATTTTTTGCAAATGTAATTTCTTTGCTTAAAATTTTATCTATGTATCGTATCTGTTCTCGTGTAGTGTATGAAGTGATTTTGGTAACTAAAATTTAAATATAAATTGACACACAAATAAAATCTATAGCAAAATAATTTTCTACTAATCAATATTCAAGTTAGTGAAATAATTGAATATTCTTAGTTTATTTTTTGAAAAAAATATTTTGCTGAGAAGTAAAAGGCATAACACAATTTACTTGAGGATTATAGGAGGGAAACCGCCTTCGGCCGCCGCCATGTTTTTAAGTGAGCAGGCCTTCTATATAGATGGCTGTGATTGTATAATGAATGACGTAGAGACCTGGATATCAAACTGAACTAATGTTACAGAAGTTTTAAATACCGAAAGTACGTACAAGTTACATAAACGAAACATCAGCATCGATGCAACCGAGCCATCTGCTACTGTCTCACTGACTCTTAGATAAGCAGACAACATATACATACAAAACAGATATTTGCATGTTTAAAAAGATGCTGTGTTGCCACAAATAAAAATACGATAATTATAAAACTTTACTCATAACAAATATCCATACAGATCAATGAATTCATGTTACAATAATATGCGAAAATACATTACAATATTTGTAATACATACAAGACACTATTTACAACGACTGAACATTATGTCAACGGCCTTAATCAGATGTAGCCTCCACACTATGGCCAGTTGTTCACCACTTCCTGATGGTGACCTCGAACGATGGTTCACGGGTCGTATCTACACGCTGGACCACTGAATGAGATGAGCGCATTGATTCGTCCATAGTGTCTACTGCGCACTTAAGTTGCGCATCTGGCTGCCTTTGATCTTTGGAGAAAAACCGCCTCCGAAGCCATCGTCCACCAAGGCTATTTTATCGTCTGCCGCCATCGGCCACGGTAAGCCAAAGCCCCTCCAGACGGTGGTGATGGCTTGCAGTGGACCATAGTGTGGAGGCGCCTAGAAATAATGCGTATGACGTCAGTCTTCGGCTGTGGGCGAATCAAAACGAGGCAAAGACTTTAGTTGTTATTGCGTAATCACCACATACTAAAGAGTTATGTACAAATACATTCAAGAGCAACTTGATATTCTATGCGAAAGAATTGTATAAATGTTAATTCTGGGATCGAAAATCCATACAGGCGCTGTGGGAATTTTAATTTAATCTAATTACGCTTGTGATAACTGTACGCGTGGTGGAGTGGAGAATTTTTTAAATAATTTTTTTCTTTACTTTTCCATCAAAACGGTGCAATTTATATTTAAAAACATTTTACAATTTTTTGATTTACAGCATTAAAACAGGACAACGTCTGTCGGGTCATCTAATATATGTATATATATATATATATATATATATATATATATATATATATATATATATGTGTGTGTGTGTGTGTGTGTGTAATCCAGGTATTATACAACTGCTGGACACATTTGAAATTATAACCCCTATTATTTTTACTTGCCTGGCCTACTGGGCATGGAGAAGTCTAATCTGCTAGCAGTGAAGCCACATTGCAGAGAACAGCACACAAGTCCAAGTCTACTTGAAATTTTATTTAAGGGCTGCTAGAAAAGGACATCTTTACTTATAGTCAGCGGCAGATAAGAGAAAGACACGAAAGACACTTTGTTCGAACAGAGATGTACTCAAGAGCGAAGACAGATAGAATTTTCCCAAGGGACAAGAATCTTAGTCAGCGAATTTAACTGTTAGATCAGTAGAAAAGCCCAGCCATTTAACGGCGACAGCTGGAAAACGTGTTAAATTGACAGAAGATTTACATCTATTGGACAGAAAGCTTTGGGTAATGTATTGAAAGAATTTTAAGTCGAGGACACTCCTTTGATTAAAACATTTTGAGGCTGGGGAAATAGATTTTAAAGAATTATAATGGGAGAGTGAAGGTTTTTAAGGGTATATTAAAGTAAAATAATTTTGATATATTACATATATATAGTATATATATACATATATATAGTATATATATATACTATAAAAATTTCTTTATTTTAATCCCTTTGTCCATAGCTATGCCATTTAGATATCCTTTGCTAACACAATTTGCCATGACAAGCGTGGAGGATGTTATCAGCCCGAGTTCCCCGCTCAGAACTGACTCTTTTGGCGTTGCTACCTAAGCAAAATTCCTATGTCTACTTCCGCGTCGGCTTCTTCATTATGTATAGTTCCCCTCGAGGGTGAATCTATCTCCTATTAGGTTATCGTGAACGAGTTCTAACTATTTTTAATTATAACTCGCTTAATTCTTAACCCCCCCCTCCATTTTTAAACCTGACATATAAAGTATATATATATATATATATATATATATATATATATATATATATATATATATATATATATATATATATATATATATATATATATATATAGCTATTAACATATATTTCAGAATTTTCTTTTTTCCCCTTTTGTGACACTTCCTAGTATTGAATGAAGCAATGGATTTTGCATAAAAATCTTTCCCTCTATTACTATATTAGAAAATGCAAAAGTTTTTGTAAAAGAACAAAATGAAACAAATACAATTAAAAGACGATTCTGTATAATGTGGCAGAGGAGCTATTTAAATTTCCCTCCAATTTTACTTTGCTTTGTCTCTTACAAGTAGCAATGTTTTATCCTTAGCATTCTACCAATCAGAATTTATCGTCTGTTTCTTTGCAAATTACCGAAACAGCGTTAAAGGTGCCATTTTTTTAAAAAATCTTCCACTGCGGATAATTTTTATACAGGAATTAAAAATGTATGAAAAATAATTTTTTTTTTTTTTTTTTATTACGAGATGAAGTTTTACTTATTTGCAGATATTAAGGTATATGAAATTTATTTTTATGAAAAAGTTTTGGTGCCTCTTAGGTTGAAAACCGCTGGTCTAAAGTTTAAACAACCTTAATATTGTTTTCTTTTAGAAAGATACAAGAAGATTCAGCAAAATGGTTGAAAGTTAAATTTGCTTTCTAAATTTGAATACTTATAAATCTCAATAATTAGCACTTTTTAATTGTTAATCATAGAGAAATATAAACATTTTTTTTAACAAATTCAATTTAAATTTTTCGTTACTACTTTTAATAAAAAGTTACAAGCACTTCTAATCGCAGATTTGAAACTTCATTTTTATTTATGTTTTTACCTTTTCAAAATTATTTTAGAATCAAAAGTAGAATTTTTTTTTTTTTTTTTTTTTTTTTTTTTTTTTTTTTTTTTTTTTTTTTAAGGTTAACGTAGGATATTCAATATATTTCCCCTACAAACGAAATTTACATTAAAGCTTCTGTTTTGCCATATACACTTTTTTATATGATGTATAAACTGCAGTGAACCTAAACAAACGGCATTTCAGTTTTAGGATGGTCCCTCACAGAGGGCGGCCGAAGAATTTACCGCTCATCCCTCGCCTCATCACCCCCGTGGATCTCTTGTCACTTGATCTGTTGACAAGAGGTTAACGGGGTGGTTCACGTGCTCCAGATTAGCTGCTGGCCTGTAACACCACAGCTTAACTTTTCCAAGTTTGAACATAACAGTTTAAGCATAAGGAATGCATCTTATAAATTTTCACAGCAAATACTTTTTTTAAGAATAAGTTCTAGGATTTAATGTAACTATGAACTGATGGAAATATAATAATAGTTTATTATTTCTCTCTAAACTGTTTGATGTTTTTTTTAATAGCGGTAAAGATTTTCTTGCATTTTTCCCCATAATCGTTACCCTAATTAAGTTAGTCCCCCCCCCCATGACGGAAACTGGCATTCCGAAATATGCATTCGTTTGATCATCGTTAGATCAGATTTGATCAACATATTTTACCGTTTGATCAATTAATAAAAAAAGATATTAAAAAACTGTAGGGGGAGCTAACTTTTTAAAATTATCGATTTTTTTTTAAATTATCGTATAAACATGATTTTTAAAAAATTGGGAATATGTTCTAGAAATTTTTCATACACAAACATAAGAACCATTAAAAAAGGAAGATAAAGGGTTATTAAAAGTGCTTTTATTCAGATTTGAATTTTCTAATTAAATATTGTCGAATTGAGATATTGAGTACTGGAAACTTAAAATAAAGAAAAAATTTTAAATGCAGTACAAATAGTTCGCTAATTAAAAAATATAAAAAGTGAGAAAAATATCATAATTTGGTTGCAAAAATTGCAGTAATGCAATTATATTATTTTTCTAATTTTTAACATAATTAAGAATTTATGAATATTATTTTATTAAATGTATTAAATGTTTTAAGAAAGCTAAACTGGAAAAAAATTGGATGGCTGTATAAACTTTTACGAATTATTAAACTTAGGTCTTTATATATACAACAAGTTCACATAAGTCAAATACTTTTTGTGGATGGACATTTGTTACCTTCTTCTGAACATCATCGTACAGCTCCAAAATTACATTGTTCCTCCGACAATAGGAAACAAAATGCCCATAACTGAAGTACATGATGACACTAGTAAGTCTATATTTTACATTGTTGACAATAACAGGTTTGCAACTGCTGAGGTACTTTCAAAAAGGTGAGAAAAGTGACAAGTAATACAGAATAAGTGACTAAACATTGAAAGAAAGCGATTTTTTTTCTCCCCTTGATTACAGATGCTATTATTAATATTTTTCTATTTATTTTAACCCTAAATCAAATGATTCATGCAAGACATGATTTTAGCGTCGAATACAAAAAAGGTTAAAAATTTTGTTTAATACAACTCAACATTGCTTTTTATTCAAGAAAATCTATAAATTAGATTTGAATACATACAATACTTTAATTTTATAATCACAATTTTCTGCTTATATTAATGATGTTTTGAAATATGTACATAGCTAGATTAGAGTATCTAAACAAAAATTGTGATGAAAAAGAAAAAGAGAAATGTGTGCTTTGACTTAAATTAGTACATTTCAGTACAAATGTAGATTTCAAAAACTTCTTTAGGAATTTTTAAAATCACTAAATTCTGAAAACCATATGACTAATTACATTTTAATAAAAAAAATAAGATTAGAGCATCACATTTTTGGTCTTTTATTAAAATATTTTGTTATTAATTCAGATTTTCTTTTTCAACAACAGACTTTTGCTGTGATACAACATGAAAAAAGTGACTGTTTACTTAAAAAAGTGACTAAAAGTGATCCATAGTAAAAAAAGTGACTAAAGGTGAGAAAAGTGACAGAATTACAAGCCTGCTATAACATCACCAGGAAAATATTGCAAACAGTATGAAATCGATTCTGGTCCTTTAGCTTTGCAAGACGTAAAAACAAAAGCTGAAAAAAATAAAGAAGTGATACGTTTGAAAAGCTTCAAGCAAAATTAATTGCCCAAAAAGAGAACTAAACTTTTGTTGGGGGACCAACTATCCGAGAACTTTCATTTTTTTTTTTAGTCAACTATCATGGGTGTGGCGTGTATATCACAGAGCGGTTTATCCACCAGGAATATTCGGTACTCAGCAGTACATATTCAGCATAAATATTTTTCACAAACTTTAGCATAATGATGAATATAATACTTCATTAGATAGGGAAGATGCTTTAAAGAAGTCTAAGAACAAAAAAAGGCGGAAGGTTTGAAATTCTCTCAGAAAATATCAAATTTAGGTTACTTAGACAGCAATACAACAATAAGTAAACATGTTTTCCTAATATTAACATAATAATATAATATTACATCTAGTTATCTAGCTTTTATATATTACGCTATAACAGTAATGTAATTATATTATTTTTCCAATTTTAACATAATTAAGAATTTATGAATATTATATTATTTTATTAAATGTTTTAAAGAAAGCTCAACTGAAACAAAATTTGGAGTTTGTATAAACTTTTAGGAATTATCAAATTTAGGTCTTTATATAGTACACTTACACAGCAATACAACAATAAGTAAACATGTTTTCCTAATATTAACATAATAATATAATATTACATTAGATTTGTAAGATGCAAAAACGAAAGCTGCAAAAAAAAAGTTGGATGTTTGAAAAGCTTTTAGAAAACATCAAATCTAGCTTTTATATATTACGCTATAACAGTAATGTAATTATATTATTTTTCCAATTTTAACATAATTAAGAATTTATGAATATTATATTATTTTATTAAATGTTTTAAAGAAAGCTCAACTGAAACAAAATTTGGAGTTTGTATAAACTTTTAGGAATTATCAAATTTAGGTCTTTATATAGTACACTTACACAGCAATACAACAATATGTAAACATGTTTTCCTGATATTAACATTATTAATAATATGATATTACATTAGATTTGCAAGATGCAAAAACGAAAACTGAAAAAAAAAATGAAGTGAGACGTTTGTAAAGCTTTTAGAAAATATCAAATCTAGGTTTTTATTTATTACGCTATGACAGTAATGTAATTATATTATTTTCCCAATTTTAACATAATTAAAAATTTATGAATATTATATTATTTTAATAAATGTATTAAATGCTTTAAAGAAAGCTAAACTGGAAAAAAAATTGGGAGTTTGTATAAACTTTTAGGAATTATCAAATTTAGGTCTTTATAGGTACATACAAGTTCACATATGCCAAATATTGCTTGTGGGTGTACAATTGTTACCTTCTTTTGAAGATCATCGTACAGTTCCCAAATTCCATTGATCCTCCGACAATATGATACAAAATGCCCATTACTGAAGTACATGATGACACTAGTAAGTCTATATTTTACATTGTTGACAATAACATCACCTGGAAAATCTTACAGTATGAAATTGATTCTATTCCTATTTATAAATCATTCAGTGGAATTATTTCTTGAGTGAGCCGATATTTGCAAGGAGAAACACGTGGTTTACTGATAATGACTTTTTAATAGCATTTGAAAAATGATTCAAACTTTTTTTTTTGTAATATTTTAAAACTGATGGGCCAAAATACCAGATTTCTTTGTCTGTTGTTATGACATGACATGAAGTATTTTGGCACGTAAAAACTTTTTTTCCACTTGGCTCACTAAAAATAAGTTTTTCAATTACGTTGCCAATAGTGTCTTCAGCGTTAATTAAGTGCATGTTGGAGAAGAATAAATTTTCAGGAGAGTATGACTGTAAAAGAATTTTAATTCGTTGAATGTAAAGATCTTTTTTTATGACATTACTAACATAATTTTCGACGAACTGGAAGAAAGTGTTTTTAGAATTTTTTACATAACAAAAATATTTTTCACTGTCAATGCAATTTATTGCTACACAGCGTAGCACGGAATCGACGGGGCAGGTATTCATTATTCTATAAACATGTCCATTAAAAGCGACTGGGTCCAGAAGATTTCCATTTTGAATTATTTCTGTCTTTTCACTTTTTATGTAGAGATTTTTTAAGGATAATTTACTATCTGGATATGATGATAAATATGTAGGTTGTGGGGACATTACATTTTAATGTTTTATATAAAAAATATTTCTTATGAGATTCCAATTTTTCCTTTTTAATATATATATATATATATATATATATATATATATATATATATATATATATATATATATATATATATATATCATCTTGAAAACCAGACAATTTGTTTTTGCATTCTTTTGATTTGAGATTCGGATTTGTTTTTCTTCCCTTCTATCACATATGTGATTTGATCTCTGATTTTTAGATAGTCATGACTCTTCTTCATATAGTTTTCCAACATAAAGCTTTTTAGAAGAGAATTCAGAGTGAAGCTTTTTAAATTGCGCAGTCACAGTATTAGCAGTACCACTTAGAGCTTTTACAAGGCTAGCAACGAACTTATCAAGCCTCAATGGCTTATTATAGTGCTGCAAAATTTAATTTTTTTAAATGCCGAAGTCTGCTTCAGCAACAGATGAAGAAGCCGTCTTATTAAAAACTTTTAGTAATAGTCCAGTCCAAAGAGGATAATACTGAAGAAATCCATATAATTTTCTTGAAAATTCTGGACAAAAACAAGGATTGGGCTCATTTCCAGTAATTCAGCTTGCTAAATCTGAATCATTTTTTATGTTTTCCAACCATTTCTCAGACATGGATATATATTCTATATTCCCTTCCTCGACTTCTACATCTCTTCCATTAACGTCTGAGAAAATCAAAGATTCTGTGTCTCCAAGTTCTATTGTCCAAGAAAAATCTTAGCTTTTTAGCAGTTTCTTCTGATGTGCTTTCTATTTTCCCACAAGTCTCACTTTTCGAGATTGTAAATGTACTAAGGATTAATGCCCTTAACTCATTGACGTCTGAGCATTTAATCATTAGAGCGACACAGCGAATAAAAAATTTGCTTACTAAACGTCCTTTAGTAGGGAAACATTACCAGCGACACACTAATTTTACTACATGCAGAGTATCTGCGAAAATAAAATTTTTCAAATCCATGACTTTCATGACTTTCCCTGATTTAGCAGATTATTTTCCATGACTTTAAAAAGCTTTCGTTAAAGTATATATGAATAAAACTTCAGATGTACATACAAATAAAATATATGCTTTTAGAGAAATTACAAGAATTTTATCATAAAAAAACTATAAACTTACTTTATAAGTGTTAATAAACGTATATACATAAAAATAAATTGTTGTAACCACATAATCATATAGCAATTTTTCAATCAAAATGTTTCCAATTTTAATTCAGGGTACTTTGATATTATCTAGGGGACCATGAATAATAGCCAAATATAACCCTGTAATGTTTATATACAATATCCCTAGAGATAAACTTATATTTTGTGCAAAAATCTTAACTAATTTTTATTAAAAAATAATTATTATATTAATAAAATTTTAATCTACAATTTAAGAAAAACCAGAATAATATACATTTACCCACCCATTAAGCTTTCTTGTTTTGAGTTTCCTTGGTGAACGAATTTTACTTGGCAATATGGTCAATAGGATAATACATAAATACCAAACTCCGTAACTTCAGCCAAATGACAAGTAAAAATAGAATTAAACAATTCAATGCATTTTTTTAATCGGTAGTTTAGCGGATCCATGACTTTCCATGACTTTTACTCATTTTACTTGAAAAATCAAGACTTTCCATGACAAAATGAATCCATTGTCTAAATCCATGATTTTCCATGACTTTCCAGGTGCGCGGAAACCATGTACATGAGCAACATCAACTCGTATGTAACAAGCCGGCCTTTGGACTTTCTCTGCATTTAGAATTGCAATTGTTGCAATTAAATAATTCTTTATACTGTGTTCACTGAATGATCTGCATGCAGATGATATTAATGCTGAGGAAAAGTCAGTTATCAATTCCTTAGGAATTTTATCAACATCTTTTAGTCATTTTGATAACATAACACTATAGATGCGGTATAGTGGGTTTTACTTAGCATTTGTGCTACACTGACTTGTCACATGTGTGTATTGCAATTTCGTATAAAAATATATAGGCAGATAATCGGTGCTCATCCGAAATTTTTTTCACCAAACATCCCGTAGCATCAGTTTGTATTTTATTATAGGTTTGTGTTGAATACTTTTATAAATAACACTTTGCTCTTTTGTCCAATAATGAATAAAAAATTCATCATGAAATACGTTATGTATTACTCCACTATATTTTGAATATTTCATACCCATTAAAGTAATGGCATTTTTGATTTTAAATATGTCAAATTCTTTTTGTTTAGCCTCCTGTCGAATGTTTCTTAGGACAGAAACTGATGGAAAATTGGGTGGTTCTTGCTCTCCAAATTTCATTACTTTTGTCGCCTTCTCTCTTCTCCAATTGGAAGAGGCTGTTCTTTTTAATTGTTCTCCAATTTCAAGCTTACGCTGTCCTTTAACTGAAGTTTTGTGAGAATGCGGACTATGTTTCGTATCAAAGGCTTTAATATCAAGTTCTAGTGGATCTGTATAAGTTAAAGACTTTGACGCTGTTATTGGGAATTTGCAATCTACACAGTACCCTTCAGCAAATATAAAATTTCCATCCTCATTCTCACGTACTTTATTTCTTTTAGAGGCAAAAGCACAAGGAAGTTTATACTGGTGATAAAAGTTTTCAAACACAATAGATGTCCAGGCATTTTTTTTTAAGAACTTCCCTTTTTATCAGGCGATTGCCTTCATTATAATACACACTCGTAGGCTCAAATAACAAATACTTTTCATGTGATATTTGTACCTTGAATATCTTTTGACTGCAGTTAATATCATTGGTAGACTCACTATTTTTTGTAATAGATACGTCTACTGAATTGAAGAGCTGTTCTTCTAGTGGATCAGCAGGAAAGCCAGATTCTTTTTTTAAGTCCAATAAATAATTGTATCTATTCTGATACATATAATCGTGCAGCTGTTTGGATTTAAAAACCATTTTCTTACATATTTCATTTTTGTTCATTCTGTAAGGTACGCTTAACTGTAAAGAAGCAGCCTTCCACACTTCATTGGAGCTTGTTTTTAGTATACCTTCTCTAGTTAATATATTTTTCAAGCCTTAAGGCTTCAAAAACAAAGGATTTGTCAATTTTAGGCTTTCTGGGTATTTTCTTTTACCTCGAGTTCAAATCTTTGCTAGCAAGAAATGAGACTACATAAAGCTATGATAAGGAAAGTGATAGCAAACAGTGACTAATCTTTCACAAATGCGACCACAATATCTATCCAATGGTCAGGGGTCTGTTTTTTCTTTTTTGTTTAATGGGAAATACCTCTAGTCCCCTGAAATTTATGACCAGGCCATTTGATTCCTTCGGATGTGGGTGAATTCTCTTGCTGTATCCGGTAATGAACTTGGCTGTATCAAGGGAAGGTGACGGAAAATACGGGATTGTTTGACCATCCAATCTCTTTCATCCCATACCCCCCCCCTTCCCTTTTCGCTAACTTACGACTTAGGGTTGGTGTCAAATTGCATACTCCTCTTTTGTAACTAAGAAAAGCTGTGAGCAAACTGAGCTTGACTAACCACCCCCTCTCAGAAAGAGTGAAGATGGGGGTAACTTGACACTTGCTGAGTTCTTTTAAAACCACCTGCATCGAATAGACCCGCCACAATTTTTATGACTGGACATTATTCTCCTTCCTCCCACCCCCAAAGTTTGGGATGACCTCCAAAGCAGCTTTTATCCTGTAAAAAAAAAATATAGAGTCAACACTTATGGACCCAAAATAATCTGAGTACACATAAAAAATAGTTATAGTTCTTTCATTGCATCGTAGATAATGCTGTAATGTATAGTTCATTTTGATGAACAGCATTACGTATAAAACTTAAATACTTTTTACTACTTTTATCTTGAAGAAAAATATTAATTATTATTTTAAGTAAATCAGGTAAGCAAGTAGTATTCCATATAATAATATCTGAGACACTATTTCGGCACCAAGTAGAAAAAATAGGGGTTGACTGAAGAATCAGGTTCCCCGGGCAACTTGGAGATAATGGTTTGAGTTAGGTCGCCTAACATTTTCTCCTGATCTCACTGTGTACAATTTTTATATTATAATTTATATACTAGCATATAGCCCGTCATATGAGGGAATCAGTAAAATTTTTAATTTTCCAAAATTGTAAAGTAAGCTATGAGGCAGGTAAAAAAATGGTTTGTTTTTTGGCTGAGAATTATCTTGCAACAAAAAATAATGGATGATTCAATTTAAAATTATCACATATGTACCTAATCTATTATTTAAGCCAAATATAAAAGAAAATTATTTACGTAATATCTAAGTTCAGTGATAAAACGTATGAAAATAAGGCATAATTTAAATAATTTAAAATAAGAAATGACTCAATGAGATGGTTAAAGGAGTGAGTCATAATGCTAGATAAATGTTATTTTTATCTATTTAATATGGGATAAATTGAATGTCCTGCTCTTAACCGGGGAAAATAGGAGTTGAAATCATGGCATTAAAAGCTCGAAAAGAGGGGAAGGGGTGGATTTCGAACGTTTTAAAGAAGGCCGTATTTTTCGCTGCGATACTGCCATATTTATACCAATTTATTTTAGAATCGGATCTAAAGTTTAGGAGAAGATAAACATTACTCTCTTTGAATTTTGCTAACTATGGATGCCTCTATCCATTCCAGGTCTAACCGCTTCATAAAATCGAGGACAGACGGACAGATAACTTAGGCTATTATTATATAGGAGATTATTTGCATCCAACTCTCCTTGTGTCACTCTTTTCTTATATATTAAAAGTGCGAAATTCTTAAAAAATTTAGATATAACAAACCATTAATGGTTCACTATGGCTGATTTTTTAATAATTTGGAGCTGTTGCGTTTGTAAACTGTTAAGGGATTAATTGCCCATAAATATAAATGTACGGTTTTCAAGTCGCTTTCTTTAATTAAGTAAAAATATATAATTCTGTTGCGATGGCGCACTGTGCATTAATTAAAGTCGCCAGAAAAAGCAAGAAATACAATGTTTGGATGAATTACCTTTGTGTTTTAGTAAATACCGCCAATATTTTCGCCAAATTCGCCAAGGGGAACCCAATTCTTCAGTAGTCCCAAAATTATTTCAATCCCAAGTAATCTTCTATATGGGAGAGCTTTATTACAGTAATTTAAAAATTATATACATTTTTTACATTAGTAGTAATAAATAGTTTTCCAAGTTTTGTTTAGCTTCTGTGGTGCTTTTACCACGGCCAATAACATTTTTGAAAAACAAGACAACCTTTTCACACTAGCATCGCTCACAAAGCCAAACTCAACATACAAAAGGTTAGGTTAGGTTTGGGGTGCTACGGTCTACTTTTTGCAACACGAGGGCTAATGAGACCGGGACCTACAGCTTAAAGCCGATTCCGAACGGCTACGAACACTGTGGGATTCGAACCTACGAACTCCGATACCGAAGGACAGCACCCTAATCAATCGGCCATCAACATAAAAAAAAAAAAAAAAAAAAAAAAAAAAAAAAAGACAAAACAGAAAAAACAACAAAAAGAAAGTTGGCGCTTCGCGTCCAAAGTTTACGGTTACAGTGAAAAAAAAAGTTGCTGGAAATATTTCCAACATAACGTACTTTAAGAAAGTAATATTCCATTATATATGTTAGATGTTTTAAAGACAACTTTAAATGAAAAAAAAAAATAAATAGGAGGTTTGAAAGGTTTTTACAAAATATAATATTTTAGCTCTTTATAGTATACCGCAAATTTGAGTAGATAGACGCGGCCTATACGCGTTTTAAAATTGAAATTTAATGTCTGCGTCGTATCTGAAGGAATATTATCCTGTCTGTCACTAGACCAAAAATTATTATTTTAACTTTACGTTTTGCATGTTCTCTGTTACATAATTTGTCCCGGTTTTCTTTTCATCTGTGCCGTTTATGCCGTATAACCCGAGATTAATGCCGTACACTGTATCAGCGAGTGATATTCCTATGAAAATGCGCCAAGGAAAATTTGTGCGGTGGTGTGCACAGATCACAGTATATTGATAGGCTGAGACCTATGTTGAAAATTCCAAAATGCTAGGAATTCTTCCCAGGAGCGTGGATTTGAACTAAGGACTTCGGTACCAAAAAGGGCAGGCCTACCAATTCGGACATCTACCGACACCAAGCAGGGTTCGAGAAAATACTTCAGAATAAAAGATCTCGTCGGATTGGCATCATAGTCTAGACCAGGGATAGATAAACTTTTTCGGCCGCGGGTCAAAAATCGAAAGAAAATAAGTTTGGCGGGGCAAGATAAATTTTTCTAAAATTACAAAAATAAATTTTTCTAAAATAAAAGCACCTAACAGTTTAAATACGTTAATGAGATGAATGAAATTGCAATTTCATTTTTAAAAGTTCCTTATACTGAGGTTCGAAGTGAGATGTACTGATTTTAAGGAACGATGCTAAATGCTCATCTGTCAGTCTACTTCTGAAATTATTCTTTCTAAGGTTCAAAGTTGGAAACACTTGTTCACATATAAGAAGCAAATATACCGCTGATCTTCTGGGCGTGAGATAATAAATTTGGGATATAATATTTAAGCAAAGTAGAAAAGGAGATGGATATATAATGTATAAATATATATTTCTTTCAATTTGCCTCGGACCGGCAACTGAAAATTCTATCCGCTGGCCGTAGTTGGTCCATCTCTGGTCTAGACTGTTTTGGAGTCCAATTTAAAAATTGGGAAATACAGCAAAGAGAAAAGGGATTAACAGTGTTAACAGTAAGAATCCACCTTTAGTAAAAGTAATTGTTAAACAAATGAGAATTAAACTTTGTTGGAGGTTTATGGTTTGGTTTGCAGCGCTACGGTCTACTGTTTTTGCACACGAGGGATAATGAGACCGGGACCTACTACTTAAAGCCGATTCCGAACGGCTACGAACATCCATGCCATAGTGGGATTTGAACCCACGAACTCCGGTACCGACGATCAGCGCCCTAACCAATCGGCCAGCGTTCGGCCTTTGTTGGAGGACCAATGATCCTATGATCTTCTATTTTGTTTTAGTCAACAATCACGCACATGAGATATAAGAGATTACAGTACACAGATAGCAGCACTTATTAAACATAAAGAATTTTTACTAATTATAGCATAGCATAGCATTATACATCAGCTTTCTTGCTCTCTCCATCTAGTTATTTCTCCATTCTTCTAAAACTGTATATTAGAGATACAATAACATTTTGTAGCAGTTTTTTGCAGATTCCCTTCCCTTTTTTATATAATCATCAATGCTGTAGTAATTATTAACAGTTTCTCAATAAATGAATCGGGAAGTTAAAAGTAAGTTTTCTGTTATCATATAGACTGTTATTGTTGCGTCACGCTCAAACTCCATGAGAGGTAAGTTTCTCTGTTAGGGAATGGCAGTAGTTGTGAGAACCAAAAATGGTTGTTTTTTGAATAACGTATGAGAAGAAAATGTATTTTTGTTTTGCGTTTGTGTAATACCGTTTTTTCTTAAAATATATGTGTTATTGTCATCATTTGCCGTTGTCATCTCTTAATAAGACTGCCCGCATCTATTTTTTCACAGTAAATACTAATAGAAACTACAGTTATCTTTCATTTTTATTGCAACCGCGTTGAATAGAATACCTCTCAAATATTTTCTCAAATTCTGTATATCAATTTTATTTTCGAATGACAACAAAATTGCCCCCAAATTTCGACATGAGTGAAGAGGCAAACTGTGTTGTTTGGGTATACCTGTGGACACACCTCTAGTGATGAACAAATTCCAAAATTTGTTGATAAAATCTGATCTAACGAAGCTTTTTCAAATGACAAATAAATTGAACAGAAATTTTGACCTATGAGGGAGGAGGTGAGGGTACTTTATAGTTTTAGGACAACGTTGGGGGTGATTTGGGGTCACTTCTAGGGTTGATCAGATACTAAAATGATTGATCAAATTTGATCTAACGACGCGCTATCACAAGTCTTACCGTTCATATCTATATAATCATTTTAGAAAATATACAAAGTTGCCCCTCCCTACGTATTTTCTTAAATATATTTTTTGAATAACTGATCAAGCGACGAAATATGTTGATCAAGTGTGATTTATTAATGATCAAACAAATGACATACAGTAGAATCTCGATTAACCGAAACTCTCCGTTAACCGAAGTCTGTTTCTTCTTCACTTTTTCCCCCTTTCTACTATCATCAAAAATTTTCTCTAAAGCACAATTCTCGGTATGAGTGTACTCTTCCCCGCTTTCAAACATCCCTGTTCAAAACAAAAACACACCCCATTTCGAAATTTGGAAGGTCATAATGCCGAGTCCCAGAACAATCGAATGTTATTGCACCAATGACGGTACTCAGGGTCGTAGCCAGAAATTATATTTGGAGAGAGACATTGTTTTTTGTGAATGATACTTCAATAAAACTACAGGTTTTCTTATGTATGTATACTTCTAATAAGTAATTAATACAATATTATTTTAAAATATCAAAATAATTAAAAAACATGATATAGTGAACACAATTATAGCCTTAATAAGTAATGTAGTAGCTACACAATGAATTTAACAGTTTAACATTCGAAAGATATAAACTATACATGGTATTAAATTCTAACTTTTAAAACAGATGCATATAAAAAAATTTTTTTTTGAAAGAAAATGAAAATGTTCAGAATTTTACCTATTGTATATCATAAAATATGCTCTTTTTGAAATTTTCGCCAAAATATTTTCACAATTTCTTCCGATTGTACAACATTATTGTGATGAGTTGCTAAAAGTGTTAGTTAATCTTCTCTTATTTGTTGAATACAATTTGCACCTACTTTTAACTCAGCGTCACTGTTCTAAGCACACTGTTGTCTATGAACAGCAAGGCAGATGACACACCTACACACATGGTCCATTTTCTTTCCACGAAACGGTCTTTAAGAATTTCGGAGGGGGACTGGTCCCCTAAATCCCCCCCTTGCCTACAGCCTTGACGATACTACATATTAAACTTCATAATTTTTGATGAAATCTCAATTATCCGAAGTAGGTTCGGTCCAAATGACTTCGGATAATCGAGGTTCTACTGTACTGCGAAATGTCAGTTACCGTTAAGGGGTGGGGGAGGGATTTAACAAAAAATGCTACTGGTCTCTGATAAATGGCAATACTTAGCTCTACTCATTGTTGAACTTACAATTCATTGTTGAATACAATGAGGAATTTGCACATGTGGGGGATTCGAACAACTTAGTGTTTTTCTGATAATTTCAGACTCGTAGATTCCAAAAATGTTCTCAAAAATGTAAAAAACTGGGTCCATCCTTTAAAAAATTAATTTTAAAGTTAAGCGAAAATCACGTGACATCAAAACGCTCCGTGATTGGTTGTGATGTCATCGTTCATGAAGACCAATATTTTTGTATTGCTTTTAAGCGCGCACTATTTTCCGATTTTGTTTTTGCAAGTTCCTGAAATTTTCTAGCTATCAAAATTTATTTTTATTTAAACCTGAAGGTTTATTTTATCGATCTAGATAGCTTAGTTACCTCAATTTGTCATAAATGTCTCTTCTACCTGGATTTACCAAAGGACAATCAGACAACCTCCCGAAAATT
Source organism: Pardosa pseudoannulata (assembly GCA_032207245.1). Lineage (NCBI taxonomy): Eukaryota > Metazoa > Arthropoda > Arachnida > Araneae > Lycosidae > Pardosa > Pardosa pseudoannulata. The sequence continues at coordinate 45,474,927 of CM063500.1, forward strand.
GACAGCATGTCAATGTTTTCTTTCTTGGCAAAAAACCCGGATTTTATGGGAGCAGAAATACGAGGAATTAAAATTCAAAGGTATGTAAAATCCTTTATATTTTTTTTCCAATTTTACTTAACATGTATTAATACTTTATTCATGCTAAACATAGCTCTTTTGTTTGTAAACACAAACAAGTCAAATAAATATACATATATCATATACACACGCATTTGTAGTAGCATCGTTTTTTTATAAATAGAGACGGATGTAATATTAAAATAAAAATTAGAGGAGGTATTTATTGTGAGACCGGTCTCATTAGCCTTCGTGCTGCAAAAAGTAGACCGTAGCACTCCAAAACCAAACCAAAACCAAACCAATTCTTAGATATTTTAAATATGATGAAAAGAAATTTAAAATCTTTAAACGGCTTTACTTAATTATTTATACATTTTTAAATAGCAATACAATTTTATTGCCTTTAATATTAATGTCAAATTAAAAAATGTATAAAATTTCTCAAATTAAATTTAATTTTTAAAGTAATATCATTATTAAGTATTTTAAAAATATCATACTTTTTTTCAAATTAGTCACCAATTTAATCGAAAAATATCACTGTGATTTGATACACAAGAAAGTATGCATCTCTGAAGAAAATATTTATAATACCTTGAAAATACATAACCTTCCCCTCCCCAGAGTTATTTATTAGATAATTATATGCTTTAGATATTTATATGTTTTTCGATATTTATATGCTTTATAAAATATTTATTGTACTTGAACTCTGTGATAATACTCGAAAATTAGCAGTTTTAAAAGTTAAATAGCAGTGGTTAATCAACAATCCTTTTAAAGGTATAGATGTATTTTTATATACTTTAATTGTTCTAAATTTGTAATATTTAAACAAATGCAAGCATTTATTTACCGAAAAATGGTCTTCACAAACCCATAGAGATGATTTATATGATAATTTGAGGTTTAATTTCTCATCCCTTTTCATCGCAGTTGTCCAGATTTTACGTGTATGTGGGTCTTTTGGGACGCTGAAAAATATCCTTTCATTGCAATTAGTTGTATTTTTACAGAGTGGCACAATACAATATTTAGAGTATGATTTTTTAATGCCAGACATAACAAAAAAATTTCTATTATATGCAATACTTTACACAAAAACAAATTTAAAAGTCGCCTTTTAACATGTAAACAGCATAAGCGCTCGGTGTCGACATGAACGATGACGTCACAAACTAGGCGGAGAAAAAGTATCGTTTTTGAGAGACGTTAAAGAGTCCGCTATAAAACCCATTAGAAATCACTCATTAGGCCCCCAAATGAAAGAAAAATAGCTACTATCCTGCTTACTTTTTTGTCTTCTATCGTTTAAAATCAAAATTAGAAAACGTGAAAATTCCTCATTCTAATAATTGTTGATATAATATTGTCTAAATTTTTATATTAACAAAAACATACTTTAACAACTGTATAACTGGCTACTTTGTAAGATATTTGAAGATTTTATGTCACATCGAAATAAAATAAGCTTAAATATAGACTATTAAATACATAATTTGATAGGAATACAAGAAAATCATGGGGCGGCCATATCAGATATTGTTTTCAACATTTAGTTTAGTTTATTTCAAATTATGAAACAGATTAGCAGAAGATAAAGTATTTAAACTAGAAAACACAATGCAGCAAACAATTATTGGGGGCAAATTATTTAATACTGCTGTAAAATATCTATTAAAATATAAACATTTTTCTTTTTTCCATAACAACATATTCTGATGTGTTTCACGAGTTTATTAATATGAATATTTAGCTTGCAAATATTTTTAAACAGTTTTTATTTGAGTCATTTAATATTTCTCCAATGTCATTCAAAGAAAAGTCAAATTTGTCAAATTGAAAATCAGTGGAATTTTTGAAAAAAAAAAAAATAAATAAATAAAATTGACTTTTCAAATAATTTTAGGAATAAGAAAGGATTACTTTTCTTTGGAACTTTTTTTTTTTTCCCAGAAACATTCAGAAAATGCTGTCACAGCTGTCTAGAGATCTAACAAAACAACAATGTAGTAAGGAACTATAAAGAAAACATGAAACATGCAGATGTTCATTTGCTCAACTCGAATTTTTTACACTCCGATAACACATAGCACAACTAATCACCCTTCTGGCTAGTTCGAAGGCTAGTCGAATTACAGGATCATTTCGACAAGGGCGAAAGGGGGTTCGAGAAAAGAAGGTCTGGAAATTTATTACCCTGCAGTGAATAGGGGTCAGCGGTTAACAGTATTTCAGCATGACAACAAAGAAACTTTGAAGCCTCAACTTCACCCCCATACATGGAACACAGAAATAGAATGAAATGGGCAGTAGCCAATTTATCCTCCACAAAGATAAGAAGAAAAACAGGGATAGTTATATTACAAAATGTTCTTTAATAATAAGATGATACAATATTTTTTAACTTCTAATTGGTAAAATTAAGATTGCTGTAACACATTGAAGAAAATCAAGAATCCTCTTAAAGTAAAAAAATTTTAAAATCCAGCAGAAAGAAGTCGGAAAAATTCCTGTGGTTTAATAGCAATTCATGTTTAAAAAAAAAGCTGTCCAGTAAATTTTAGAATCCTTTAACTCTAATTCTAAATAAAATAGAATTAAAATGAACAAATATTTAAGAGGTACTGATTCCTTTTCTATTAATATAAAAATTTAATATGGGGAGAACTTTATGGTTTTAAGATACCTTTAGGTGCAGTTTTGGGTCACTTCCTGTGTTGTTCAAACGCCAAAAACAGTTGATCAAATCTGATCTAACGATGTTTTCGAATGACGCTAAAATTATCCGAAATTCCGACAAGGGGAGGGGGGGGGAACTTTAAGGTTTTGGGGAACTTCAGGTAATGATCAAACGGCAAAAATGGTTGATCAAATCTAATCTAACGATGCTCTTTCGAATAACATTGAAATTGTCTCGAAATTCCGACATGGGGGGAGCTAACTGATAACTTTATGGTTTTGTGGCACCTTTGGAGCACTTCCGGTGTTGATCAAACGCCAAAAAGAATTGATCAATGTCACATAACGATGCTCTTTCGAATGACGTAGCGTTCATGTTTATACGAAATTTTTTCAAAAATCCATAAAATTAGAACCCCCTACAGTTTTTTTAAATATTTTTTTTTTATTAATTGATCAAACGGTCAAACATGTTGATCAAACCTGATTTAACGATGATCAAACGAATGGCACATTTCGGAATGTCAGCTTCCATCATTGGGAAGGGGGGGGGACCATAAGTAATTCTACGTAAAAAAAAAAATTTTCTGAAAAAAAAAATATATATAAGCTATTAATTAAAAAATAAAAGCTATATTAAGGTTAATTTCTGGATGTCAAAGCTAGAGCTAAATGATATCTAAACTTTAATATTGTAATTTATTGTTTAATAAATATCAGTATATTAATATGTTCTTATATATATCATCTTATTATAGAGTTGCCAATATAAGTGTGTTCTGTATAAAATAATACAAACACACATATATCAATCCGTGTGTTGGTTATCTAGAAAACAAAAATTCAATTTCTTAATCTGAATACATAAATTTATATTTTAACGTATTGCTTAAAAGAAGAAAATCACATAATATATTATTACTTGTCTTCGGTAGAAAAATGAGTTGAAGACGCGGCAGAAAAGAAAAAAGGGTGAGAACAGATAAAATTTTAAAAGATATAACTTTTTTTCCAAATTCATTTTTATATTTTTTATCTGAAGCGGAAGATGGTTTTAAGAAACTTTCTTTTTAATTTTCAGAAAATTCTTTTCAAATATTTAGAAAAAAAAAATTTCTTATAATTTTCGGAAAATTCGGATCAGAATCACCCCTGGGGGTAACTTTATTCTGGTAAAATCGTTTGATTTTTATGGTAGAAAATTTACGCTCCGTAACTGCAGGTGGTATTGCTTTATCTTAACGTTTATACCAGAAAAAAAATTGAAGTTCTTTATGTCTTTGACATCTAGGAGATAATTGTAATAATCTCGATATCGCATAAATGTCTATTATTTAAAAAAATCTTTTTTATGTTTGTAAACTTTTTAAAAGTAATATTAAAACTGACAAAAATTGCATGGGTAATCACTGCACAAGAACTTATTTTATTTGATTTTGTGTACTGTTATTCAGTTTTAAAATCCTTAGAAAAATGATGTTAACTTAAACATATATCGATTTTTTAGGAATTTATTAACAACTGCTTGTTACTTACAGCCTTCTTTTATCTCCCTGAAAATCAATGTAATTAATTTGTTTTGACATAATAGCAATTTATTCATCGAAAGATACAAGTATATATATATGTAATATATCAAAATTATTTAACTTTAATATTTCTTCAAAAGCCTCCTCTCTCCAATTTTAATTCACTTAAATATCTTTACCAGCCTCTAAATGGTTTAATAAACGGAGTATTTTCCACTTAACATTCCTTTCTGTCCTAAAACTGTAAACTTTCTGTCTATGCAGCAGTTTCCCAGGTGTTGGCGGAACACGTTTTCGCGTTTTGCTGATATTGCAGTTTATTCGCTTATTAAGCTGTTTTCGTTGTGTGAAAATTCTTGTTGTCAGCGCTCTTGGGTGTACTTGTGTCAGAGCAGAGTGAACTCTGTGGCTTTTGATTGTATATTGTCCAGGATAGATGTGTGGTGTTGCCGCTCTGAAATAAAGTTTTAAAACTAGACTTTTGAGTTCTCTTAAATGTGAAGCCCGACTGCATTCTCATTACTCATAGCTGTTGAGCTTTCTCCTTGTGAAGGAGTGTTATAAAAGATGGATTACACACACATATATATATATATATATATATATATATATATATATATATATATATATATATATATATATATATAAAGAGAGAGAGAGATCAAATGTTTATATATTATTAAGCATTGATTGAAATTCAACCACGGTGAAAGTGCAATATATGTTTAGGTTATTATTACTTAACCTCCTTGCCCTCATATCATAAACATTTCTTTGTAATTTTGGAAGGAAAAGATTCGTTTATTTTTCTCTCCAAATGTTGGAATTAGACGAAGTGGGGATTAAACCAGTAACTATATGACTGATTTTACTACTTTGAAGCAGCAAAGCAAAAAGTAAAATAAAAGGTGGCTGTTGTACATGGTTGGCTGACATGTTGAGCGCAATGTGCGTTTAATGGGATTCACAGTGGACTTGCCTTTAAGTGGCGTTAGTGTCCGAGGACTGACAGTGTACTTTTAGCTTTGGCTGCGTCGATCACAGGAAACTGACAGTAAACCTTCTGTTTGATGCCTACTCTGTCCACAAGGACTTGCGTCATCTGAACGAATCACCGAATGGTTAGGGAGCAGCTCTTCAGTACCGGAGTTCCTACTGCTCTTACGGATATTCACAACCTTTCTGAATCCGCTTTAACCCCTTGAGGACCATCACGAAATGCTACACGAGTCAATCGTCGCCGTTTAATCTAGCAATTAAATATAGCATTTAAAAATTAAAATAAAACGTTCAGATATCCTATTACGCATACGCGTCGCTAGTCTCTCAATATCAACCGTAGATAATCGCGTGGAGGCGACGCTGGACTGATAAGAGTGAAATCACTGCGTCGCGTATATGAGACGTTGGTCGCGAAGGGATTAAGCATAGATCCCATTCAGGAAAAAAAGTATACCGTAACGCTTTAAACCAAATCAAACCACCTTAACGGAAAGTCACTATCAGTCCCCAGAGAATGACCTCGCGCACAACGTGTAAAAGTATTTTTGTCTGAAACGGTACTGTCTACTTTTGTGCAACACAAAAACTCATAAGAGCAGGTCATATTTTAATAAAATATTTGGTTTCAGTAACGGAAAGTCACTATCAGTCCCCAGAGAATGACCTCGCGCACAACGTGTAAAGTATTTTTGTCTGAAACGGTACTGTCTACTTTTGTGCAACACAAAAACTCATAAGAGCAGGTCATATTTTAATAAAATATTTGGTTTCAGTAACGGAAAGTCACTATCAGTCCCCAGAGAATGACCTCGCGCACAACGTGTAAAAGTATTTTTGTCTGAAACGGTACTGTCTATTTTTGTGCAACACAAAAACTCATAAGAGCAGGTCATATTTTAAAAAAAATATTTGGTTTCAGTAACGGAAAGTCACTATCAGTCCCCAGAGAATGACCTCGCGCACAACGTGTAAAAGTATTTTTGTCTGAAACGGTACTGTCTACTTTTGTGCAACACAAAAACTCATAAGAGCAGGTCATATTTTAATAAAATATTTGGTTTCAGTAACGGAAAGTCACTATCAGTCCCCAGAGAATGACCTCGCGCACAACGTGTAAAAGTATTTTTGTCTGAAACGGTACTGTCTATTTTGTGTGCAACACAAAAACTCATAAGAGCAGGTCATATTTTAATAAAATATTTGGTTTCAGTAACGGAAAGTCACTATCAGTCCCCAGAGAATGACCTCGCGCACAACGTGTAAAAGTATTTTTGTCTGAAACGGTACTGTCTACTTTTGTGCAACACAAAAACTCATAAGAGCAGGTCATATTTTAATAAAATATTTGGTTTATAACTAAACATTTCTTTACCTCCTACCACAATGTATTTATTTTGAAGCTTCTTTTTAGTGTTGATACATAGCTTTATTTAGCTATCAGAAAATTGCAAAAATTTTAATAAACTTTATTAAAAAATGTTTTTTTAGGTTATCACGAACACCGAAGAGCCTATACACTATGATCACTTTAGAGTTCAGACATTTGCTTTTTATTAAAAAAAAAAACAAAAAAAAAAAAAAAAAACTTGACAATTTATGAATTTAGGCTATGTAATAAACAAACACACTTTCCAGTGTGTGTCTTGTGCAGTTAGAGGATTACCCACGTATGAAAAAGTAACATATATCTAATTATGGCAATGGTTTGTAGCGCTACTGTTTACTTTTTAGCAACACGAGAGCTAATGAGACAGGGACCTACTGCTTAAAGCTGATTCCGAACAGCTACTAACAACCATGCCACAATAGGGTTCGAACCCACGAACTCCGGTGACGAAGGATCAGTAATCTAATCATTCTGCGATTAGTGTCAATGATTGTGTTATTTTTTTGAAACATAATTCATGTACTTAAATATGTAAGGATTTTTTTTTAAAATTGCAAATTTTTCCCCACAGAACTGTTAAAATTGATAACAATTTTTTAAAAATTTAACTTAGACTATAAGGTTTCTCTTGGAAAACTATATTTTTTATGCAAATTTCCTAAGGTATTGATATAAATATTCTCTAACATTAGATAATTGCATCTTTTAATTACAGTCTTTGAAATTTACCATGCCTCATCAAGTGTTACCATAAATATTCAGTTTTCAACCGCTAGAGGTCTTTATTATATTTTTTAGTTTATTTTCTTTAGGCAATATGTTTTGCCCAAAGCAGATGAACTTTGGCTTAAATATCTTTTAAATTCAAAATCTTTATAAATGACTTTACTTACAAGTGTCTGAAGACATTATTAGTTTTGATACATTAAAACTTTGAGCGTGGTTTGGAGTAACACAGGCTACTGTTTTGCTAACCAAAAGGTTAATGAGGCCGGGACCTTCTGCTTAGAGCTGATTCCAAATGGTAACAAACATCCATGTCAGCAGTGAGATTCAAACACATGGTACGGAAGAGCAACATCCTATGCATCCAGCCAGTCAAGTTTAGGATCAAGGCCTTGACTTTCTATGAATTTATTTGCTTTCAAAGTATTAAGATGAGGTTTCACAGTCATTTTTAATTTGTTAGATTTTTTTCCTTTCAAATTTGATATATTATAAATACATCTTTCTTTTACTACAATCTCAGTTATTTCTATAACATTTTATAATTCATTAGTATGAATATTTTTCGCAAGAAATATTGTAGGAATCATTTTTGAAATAAATCTTTTAGTCTACATTCCAATCAAAATAAAATAGCAGCAGACAATTATTTTGAAGTTATCAAATATCTATCTCAAAATGCAAAGAAAAATATAAAATTATTTCCATAAAAAGCAAATGTGCAACTGTATTTACAGTTTTAATGAGTATTGTCGATTTTGTTACTGAGTTAAACCAGGATAAATTACACATTTCTTCAAAAGTTGTATTGTTATTTATAATTGCAACACGAATGTCCAGAATTTCCACTGCCATCCATTTATGCGATTATTGCATTCAAATTTAAATAATGATCCACACTGCTGAAAAACTGCAAGCTTTTCAGATAATTTGTAGAGGTCTCAGTTCCTTTTTTTCATTATAACTCTTTGAGTGACCATTTATTTCTATGTAAGTAAAGTCCAGACTAAAAATATATTTCCATAGAAAGATATATTCTCTAAGACTACACCTTGAGATTTATTGGAGAACTACAACTTTTACAAAATATCAAACTTTAAACTCAGATTTGTTAATCTTGTTAAGTTAAGGCTAATGTAGTTAGAAAGACTGTTAAGGCCTCGTAATGGTTGAGACTTATAGGACTTGGCTTAATTGTAGTAATCAAAGGCAGGCTAAGGAGCTTAACCAGGGATATCCTTGGATGAGGGCTAAGGAGCTACTTAAGCTCAAGAGGAATGAGATAAGGGAATGAGCCATTAGTTTGTTGACTGGCCACTGTTGCCTCAAGAGGCACCTTAACATTATTGGCATTGCAGACAGCCTGGTATGTAAGGGGTACCATATGGTGGAGGAAAGTTCCTCACACATTTTGTGTGAATGCAACTACTACTGTGCCAAGAGATTTAAACTTCTTGGTTATCACTTCATTGAGCCGTAGGAGCTGACTAACTTCCCAGTTAAATTCTGCTTATATTTATCTCAGCTATTGGTCTCTCTGAGACTTAATTGTTAATATTTCTTAACTTATTGCTGGGACTCTTTTGTTTCAGTAAATGGGTGGGGGGTTCAGTACAATAGGCCTTGGGTAGCAGTGCTGGTGCTCTTATGAGCCGCTCCACACTAAATCTAAATTTAGGTCTAATATGTATGAGGCATGTTTTTAAGAACAGTTTTCTAATTCAGCAGCTGCAGAAATGTGGATGTTGCTCTGTGCACCCACATACTTGCATCTGTTGGTTTGACACTTTGCAATGAGCTGTCTATCCATATTTTGATGGGTGTAAAGTTTTAGTGTTGCCATGCTAGAGAATCCCTTTTAATTTCAATCATCCCCAGGAGGAAGTTTTGCTCCTGATTCTATACCCCTCTTCTATCTTCCAACCTCCCAGCAAGAGAACATAAAGACCCACAGATTTAATCTGAATGTTCTCTGGGTACCAAACGGCAGTAACCTACTTGCCAATCAGCTACACATATTAACACATTGTATGTGGGACACGTACTAGTACGCTTTCTGACAATTGATACTTGAGTATGGGACATGCACTAGTACATTTTCTCACGATTGATACTTGAGTGCGAGTCACGTACTAGTACAGTTTAGTGTAACAACATGGTTTGTTTGTGGGTACAAAAATAACTGTATATATAGAAAAATGAAGCTGAATGTTCTTGTCTACTACATAGATTCTGGAAAAATTTAGACAAATAAAAACTAGTTTTTACATCAGTCACATTGACTGATGTAAAATTAAATAATTTTCAATTTATTGAGATTTAACTGAATAAATTTACGTGCAAAACACTCGCTCCCGGTACAATTCCGATGTGAAATGTACCTGCACACAATGTGTTAAGTGTGGATCCACTAGAAGTTAACAAGTGCAGTTAATATAGCTTACTTCCCCTCGTGCAATAGCATAATTTCTCTTTTCTACTAGCCATGTGCCAGATGATTACTGAATGTCTTTTAGTATCAGTATTTATGACATTGAATCTTACTACAGACATAGATGTCCAAACATTCAGAAATGATTTTATGTGCATATAAACAAAATAAGACTTCTTTGTGTTTGCTGTTATGTAAACAAGTAATGACAAATATGATGACAGGTCTGTAATGCTCAACTTTTATTTTCAAAAGGATTTAAACAGTGAAAAGAAATATACTGGTGTTATCAGCTGTTTTCTTTAATGTATAGATTTTAGTAGAATTTACTTTAATATGACTGAACAACCAACATAAAATCTTTGTTCAATACTGTTTTCTGTACAAACTGCTAAGGTTTCATAATTATACTGCACTGAGCAGTCATAACTTTAGTAGGTAAAGAGGTTTAATGGAGTACCTAGCCATGCTAAAAACTGCATTCGTCTAACCTACAAATTGTAGACAGATTAAACACAATTTAAAACACTTTTAAAACAATATAATACCAAATATAAAAATTAGCTGTGAAAAAGTAAATTTACGGTCCTGATTTAGGGACTTTAACGCGAGTGGACATATGAGAATATAAATTGATGATGACAAATTCAGTCAGTTCAATGACAGGGCATTCAGGAGAAAACCATTTAAAAATTCCCCTATAATTAATTTTTTTCCCCTGAATCACAATTTTTTAAAATTATTTTACAAACAAATTCTTTGATATAAATTTATATTTTACAAAAGTTAATAAATTTTACTATAAACACATCAAAATCCCAATGAATTTAAAACTTAGAAATATTCTTTTCTGTCTTTGGTCTGTTCAGAATAATCTGCATAAGGAACTGTAGATTAATAAATTTCATTAAAATTATAAAAAAAACTACAACATCTTACAGTTGTGCTTTTTAATATTTAAATAATGCAGTCTAAAATATTAATTAAAAACTGTACATTATTATTTTAAAGATTTAATTTGCCACATAACATTAATTTCCTTATAAGTTTCTTTGATTATTGACAGCTTTCGATCCAATGAGGAATTTTCACGTTTTCTAATTTTGATTTTAAACGATAGAAGACAAAAAAGTAAGCAGGACAGTAGCTATTTTTCTTTCATTTGGGGGCCTAATGAGTGATTTCTGATGGGTTTTATAGCGGACTCTTTAACGTCTCTCAAAAACGATACTTTTTCTCCGCCGAGTTTGTGACGTCATCGTTCATGTCGACACCGACCGCCTATGCTGTTTACATGTTAAAAGGCGACTTTTAAATTTGTTTCTGTGTAAAGTATCGCATATAATAGAAATTTTTTTACTATGTCTGGCATTAAAAAATCATAGTATAAATATTGTATTGTGCCACTCTGTCAAAATACAGCAAGTAATTGCAATGAGAAGATATTTTTCAGCGTTTCCAAAGATCCACATACACGTAAAATCTGGACAACTGCGATGAAAAGGGATGAGAAATTAAACCCCAAATTATCATATAAATCATCTCTATGGGTTTGGGAAGACCATTTTTAGGTAAATAAATGCTTGCTTTTGTTTAAATATTACTAGTTTAGAAAAAGTAAAGTATATAAAAATACATATATACCTTTAAAAGAACTGTTGATTAACCAGTGCTATTTAACTTTTAAAACTGCTCATTTTCGAGTATTATCACAGAGTTCAACTACAATAAATGTTTGATAAAGCATATAAATATCGTAAAACATATAAATATCTAAAGCATATAATTATCTAATAAATAACTCGGGGGAGGGGAAAGTTTTGTATTTTTAAGATATTATAAATATTTTCTTCAAAGATGCATACTTTCTTAATTGAATCAATTCACAGTGATATTTTTCGATTAAATTGGTGACTAATTTGAAAAAAGTATATAATATTTTTAAAATACTTATAATGATATTACTTTAAAAATTAAATTTAATTTCAGAAACTTTATACATTTTTTAATTTAACATTAACATTAAAGACAATAAAATTGTATTGCTATTTAAAAAAGCATAAATAATTAAGTAAAGCCTTTTAAAGATTTTAAATTTCTTTTCATCAAATTTAAAATTCTTAAGAATTAGTTTGGTTTTGGAGCGCTACGATCTACTTTTTGCAACACGAAGGCTAAAGGCTTTCAAACCAGAGGCTTCTGTCAGTAAGCACAAAAATGACAACGAGCGAAAAATAAAAGCATAAAAAAGCAAAGAAATAGAAGGGTGGATTCGTGAGTTCATAGCACAATAACTTGAGAGTTGAAAGTTTAGGGATAGAAAAACATAAAATATCTTTGCGGCCATGACATCCGTACAAAATAAACAAAAAATAATAAATTAAAATGTCAAAATCGAAAAAATTGAAAATTTTGAAAAAGCAAAAAATAAATGTTTTAAAAATAATTAAATTGCATTAAAAATCCGAAAAAGGACTAAAGAATAATAAATAAACATAAAAAACAATTTAAATTAAGTTCTGAATTTTTGTATCGTCGGGAATAGAACCGAGCACCCTATATACTATGTAGATGATACTATGTAGAAGGCGTACTTAACCACCATGCAACACGCCCACATTGTTCACCAATGCAAAATAAAGTATTTGTTAGAGTAAGAAAACGATGCGTAGATTTAAATATTAGGCTCCACCCTCAACAGGAGAGCAGAAAACCAAAACAGTACGGAGGATGTGAGAGCAATACACATGGAATAATAAAAATAATTTAACGTACGAAAAGTGATGTATGGCCAATTTTAAACATTTTAAAACTTTTTTCTTACATTTTTATATATTTTTAATAATTTTTTTGGTAGATTTATTTCATTTTTTATTTTAACAGTACACATTATTAAGGATCTTTGGCACGAAGGCTAAAGGTCCCGGTCTCACAATAAATACCTTCTCTAATTTTTATTTTAATATATTACATCTATCTCTATTTATAAAAAGCGATGCTACTACAAATGTGTGTATATGATATATGTATATTTATTTGACTTGTCTATATCTGCAATCAGAAAAGCTGTGATTAGCATAAATAAAATATTAATACATGTTAAGTAAAATTGGGTAAATATATAAATAATTTTACATACCGTTGGGTTTTAATTCCCCGTATTTCTGCTCCCATAAAATCCGGGTTTTTCTTTTCCCAAGAACGAAAACATTGACATGCTGTTAATTTTCGGGAGGTTGTCTGACTGTCCTTTGGTAAATCCAGGTAGAAGAGACATTTATGACAAATTGAGATAACTAAGCTATCTAGATCGATAAAATAAACCTTCAGGTTTAAATAAAAATAAATTTTGATAGCTAGAAAATTTCAGGAACTTGCAAAAACAAAATCGGAAAATAGTGCGCGCTTAAAAGCAATACAACATCACAACCAATCACGGAGCTTTTTGATGTCACGTGATTTTCGCTTAACTTTAAAATTAATTTTTTAAATGATGGACCCAGTTTTTTACATTTTTGAGAACATTTTTGAAATCTACGAGTCTGAAGTTATCAGAAAAACACTAAGTTGTTCGAATCCCCCACATGTGCAAATTTCTCATTCTATTTTCAATTGCTTCATCTCCTGTACATTTCTCCATATTCTTATTTAACAGCGAATAAGCGTTTTTTAAAAAATGTACGGGAAGTTTTCAACTAAAGTTTTTTCATTCAAAAAAATTTTTTTAATTTTTTTTTAATTAACAATTTTTTTGTTTTTTTTTCTGAGCTGCCACATTCTCTGATAATTTCCAACTGCTGGACACCCCATGTAAGGAATTTGGAACACACAACCTGTGTTTCGCAGATGTACCCCCTTGACTATATCTGTAAAATCGACCCCATTGACCGGCTCCTTAAGGTTCCGTCTACGTTCGGAGAACTTTTTTCTTTAAACATAGAAACTAGTTCATGTTTTTACATTTTTAGATTTATTTTTTATATTATCATAGATAATTGCACTTAAAAAAATTAATACTGGTGAAGTCTTTATAAAATTTCTAATAAATGAAGCAAATTTAGTAAAAAAGATTTTTTCAAAAGGTCTAATTTTTTTAATAAATTAAATTATTTCAATATTTTTTGATGCAACATATTTCTTAAACACTGGACTAGTGAATCACCTAAAATATTTGCTTAATTTACATTTGGTAAAAAATTTTGGTCCTTCAAAATCATACACATTAAATTTTTAATGAATTTTCATTACCGTTATATCTAACTAAGAGTGTAACATCATTAAAAATTATCCAAATTTAAAGCTTTTATGTCATTCACTAGTAAATACTATCAAAAGCATTCGTAACAATTTTCAACAAAATATAAACTTTTTTAGAAATCACATTTCAAATTTCAACATTTTATTAAAAATACCGTTCTGAGAATAATGCATTTGAAGTTTATGAAAGCAACTTTAACTATTAAAAAATTAAAATACATGTTTAAAATTCCCACACCTTCATGCTTCAAAACTTTCTAATTGCCAAGTTGCTAATTATTAAAAACGCTAGAAAAATGTTTAAACTAATCTCCATGAAAATTAAAAAAAGTTTTGTCCAAAAAATGCTCTTTAAAAGGCTTTAAATTCACAACTTTCGGTTACAAAGTCGCTACTTTCGTTTTGTTTTGACAGCTGTCACTGATGTTTAAACAGCTGTAACTTTTCTTTAAAATGCCATGACAAAACAAAAGCAGATTTATAAGTCTAAAAGTTGAAATTTTACAATATAAAAATAAAAAAAATTATGATTTTTTGGCAAAAAATGACGTTTTCAAATTAGACGGGTACCTTAAAGAAAAGCGGAGCCAGACGGCTAAAGGGGGCTGATAAGGTTTTTCGGATGTGGCACTTGTTTCCTTTTTTTGCAAGCTGGTAGTGTATCTGATAGGGAGGACTTTTTTTCGGAGGGGATCAAGCTTCAAGAAGCTGACTCCCAAGGAAAGGAGAGAAGATCTGTAAGAGAGGAGTTGGATTCAGGGAGTTAACATAGAGCCTACGACAGGGAGACATCTCTCTGTGCTGATGTGAGAAAACACTACGCTTGGTTATCTAAATCTGGCTAAGACAGGCTCCAAGTCTCAAATATAATATTTTCATTTACGTTAATTTTCATCAATGTTGTAAATAAATGTTTGTTGTCCTTAAAGTTTTGGAGAAATTTAATGCATCCTCATAGACGACAGAACACACCTGTCCCAGTAAAGTAGGTGGGCAGGTTCCACGTTAGTATAGCGCTCTAGAACAGGGTGGTGTTACACCCTGAATGAGCAAAAATTAGAAGAAAGAGAAAAAAAAGCATCTAATTTTTAGTAAGTATAGTAATGCCATCTATCAGTCAACAGCTACATTAAACTCACTGATTATACAGGTACCACACTGCAAGCAGTAGTGAAAGAGACGAGTCTTCAAAAGACAAATATAGTGACAACCTTATGATACAACAATTTGCATCTAAATTTTAAAAAATACATTAAATAAAAGATTTATAAAAACGGAATTTTGAAAAAAAAAAAAAAAAAAAAGAAAAAGAAATACATACTGCAATAGGTCTAGATACTTGATTTAACACAAAAAAATCACCCGTAGTACTTCAGATTAAACCTATCAACAATTAGAAGAAATTTTATGATTATGCATATTTTTATATAGAATATTCTATTTGAATAATAGCTATAAAATTGTAAAAAATCACTTTAGAAAAAAAGATCTGTACTGTCAAAATGTACATAAAATTCAAACAAAATCACAGGATATAAAATTTATTAATTACATGTCAAGTTTTGATAGAAGGAAGAAATATACATAAAACACAGGATATGATACAATCTATGAACATTATAATTTGCTTTTTTTGAAAGACTTAGGACACAGTTAATCCACTTTTCTCCTCTTTGCATCTGGCATCTCACCATTAATAGATTCACAGGATATCTTACAGGAATTGCTACTCCATGTTTCCTGGGTTAAATAAAATCACATCTGTCAGGTATGTTTAAAATGATTAGGTCTTAACACTAAATTTACTGGCAATTTAAATATACTCTAAATTGTAAATATAATACCAATCATTTTGACTAGTTCAGTTATTTAAATTATAAAGAAGTAAAATTTACCAAATAGAATGAATGATTAATATTTTTGTGTAAGTAGTTTTTTTTAATTATGAAAACCCCAATTTAACAAAATTACTAAAATACTTGACTTTTGTATATATTAAGTTTTGCAATTGTGAAGAAATTCAACATCAGTTACTTAAATATTGATAAAAATGAAATCACTGAATTTTAACAATTCTGTCAATAAATTAGTAAAAAAATATTGTTAATATTTATTGAAATTATCATAAATTAAACTAGTTACTTTAAAAATAATGATTACTTTTCATTTATTTGCTTTTACAACATGCATAGATTTTCTTAATTACAAAGTTTCTTACAGATTTAATAAATCATGTATAAAATGCATAAAATATATTTTTTTTATTCATCTTCCTCCATAAACTCTCATTTTTTTTGTTATTTACAAACAATTATTTATCAAATCAGTTTTTTAAGTACTTTCAGTTTTTTAAATACACAACAAACTTATTTATACAGTGTTTTTAATTTGATAAAAAAAAAATTTTAGCAACAAAAAAGTATATCACTTTACCACTAAAATATTTAGATGACTTTTTAATAAATTAGAATTCACTGGTCATCATATTCAACTCTCATTGGCTGTTTAAATCCTGTTAATCTTATGATTTATCAAAACCTACTCCTTTCTGATTGAGACTCCATTTTGAACACGTCTCGATTTGGTTTGGAGCACTATGGTCTAATGTTTTGCTATATGAGGGCTAATGAGACTAAGTTCGTTGGTTGGTTGAAGTTTTACAGCACAAGGTCCTTTTTAGGACATAAGTACCAAGCACTAGGTTGCCTAAAACCACGTTTTTTTTTTCGTAAACACAACAAGACATACCAGATTAAAGTTCCCTAAATCAGAAACAGAACCCGCTAAAAACAGCAAAGGTAAAACCGTAACATTTTAAAAAAATTATAGAAATATCTACTGTATATAAACTCAAGTACAAAAGGTAGGTAGGTAAAAGGTTAACCGATGAAACATTAGAAGGTAAGAGCTAAAAGCATAAAGTACTATAAATTTGATAATTGAAAATGGAAAAAGTACACGAACAAGTCATAAGAATGAGTTAAATTGACCAAAAAAAGCCCGTAAAATGGAGAAAAGAGAGAAGAAAGGGATGCGGGGGTTTATCCAGTAAATCCCTTATATTAGGGTGCCGTGTGCTAATGACACTGGGACCTACTGCTTAAAGCTAATTCTGCAGAGGTATGAGCATCCATGCCATCAGTGGGATTTGATCCCGTGAACTTAGGTACTGAAGAGCAGTGCTCTACCATTCTGCCACATTAAATACTGCGTATTTCTATCTCTAATCCCTCTCCTAAGTTATTTTGTGTAATGAAACCTTTTTACGCTTCCTTTCACATCTTTTAGTTAATTTCTCTCATTTGCTGCTATTACATGTTCACTAAAAAAAAATTCTTAACATTGATAGCCTAGAGCCATAGAATTAATTCCCTTGACTGATATTATGAAGAATTTTTAAAAAATAACAAGTACCAGTACTAATGGAAAAGTTAGGACTCTTTAGAATTTCAAAGAAAAAAAAAAACAAGCTGAAATGCTTTTTATTTCTTAGTGTATTATCTTTCTAAGAGATGACTGAACTAAATTAGTAGTGGTAAATACTCTTAACTGCAGCTATAATATTGCTGTGTGAAAAAATTCTTAAATTCAATAAATGATTTTTAAAAAACCCCGGGATTTGAATCATAATTTGTAACAAAGTAATATAAATCAACTAACTCTGGCTAAATTTCAAATTAAAAACATACAGGAAGGAAATGACACATATAATGATTGATTATAAAACTATTAGTTTACGATAGTCAATCTAAAAAAGCAACAATCCTGGTTTTTTTTTTTTAATTCTTTTTCTAAATCCTTGTATTTATAAACAAAATTGGTAGAGACAATGACTGTGATGGTTGTGCAAGGCAGTTCAGTCCAAAACTATTACATAGGTTTTCATATAATTTTAGAATTAGTTATATGAAACAAATTAATCCATCTTAATACATCATTATAATACTACCACTGACTAACAGATTAATAATTAAATTGTGTTATTATGTAATACAATGAGATCTAACCTAAAGTTCTAGTTAACAATTGAATCAAAATTAGTAAAAATATAAAATAATATAATAAAAAGGAAAAACTACTTTGGGTATGTTTTGCTGAAAAGCATATTTCAAGGTATGTTCCCTTGCATGCTTCACAAAACTGGAGTGATTCACTTGATATTCATTTGCCTAAAAATAATAATAAAAAAACTTACTAGAAGAAAAAAAATACTACTGAATCTGACAACAATATTTAATGCTTTTTCTCATTAATATTTAAATAGTAAATGGGTTAAAAAAGAAAATGATTTAAATATCTATTTTTTTTTAATTTTCTTACATAGATAAATTTTTATAAGAGGATTGAAATAAAGAGTATAAAGGAAATATAACAATTTTCATAAAATATAACCTTGACATTCATTAGAATATTGCAAACCTGCTAACCTGGGAAAGAAGGTAAGTCAAACTCTGATGCAGTGCTACTATCTGCTGGGATATTAGTTTGGCAATATACTGAATAATACCCATACATAAACTGTTAATATTGAATGAACATATAGAATTACTTCTTTATATTGAAGACAATAAAAAGATTTATTTTTTCCAATGTAGCTGGCAACACAGACATATCTGTATGCTAAACATGACTGCAAAGCTGTCACTCCTTTAGTACAATCTAGGGTGCTTGTAAGACTTAAAATGTAATGGACACAAGAAACAATGCCCCTGATGGGTCCTCATGACTTAGAAACAGAAACCATACAGAAGACAACCATCAGGCTTGATCTGCCACCTCAAGAGGTATTGTTTGAGCTTTTGGGACATTTTGACCGCAAAACTATTTTATGTACTCCATCAACCTTAATGAGCATGGCAGATCTTTAGCTGACTTCAGCCTCAAACTCACAACCCTCCAGTTATGTGATAAACACCTTTGCCAACTGAACTACTGTGGCTCAGACACTAAAATTTAGATGTTTACATTAAATTAATATATACCTTATAAAATTTAACTTTCAAATAATATTTTGGGGCATAGAAATATGAATTTGCAATTTTTCCTTGCAATAACTGCTTTAATGTATTATTCTGCTACTAAGAACTTGATTGATGATAAAACTTATGTCCTTTACCAGTAGTACAAGCAAAACAGTATTTGCAATTCATGGTAATACTCCTCACTGTTTAAAAAGATTTGAGTTCTAAATCCAATTAACATGCAGAAACCAATATTTCTTCCAGTTCAAAAGGTCATAATGAAATTGAATATGATTCAACCAGGTTAAAAAATGCACAAGAGCATAAGAAAATACAGTATACTAGGATTGTTTATTAATATATCATCAAATATTCATATTCAAGGACTGTAATAATGAGTAAAAAATAGCAGGTCTTGGATCCTCCAAATTCTCATATAAGAATAAATAAAAATTCTTGAAATATACATTTGTATAATCTGCTTGACAGTTTATAAATAAGGGGAAGGGCTAGAATCTTGGAAGCTAATTAAAGAGCAACCTCTTTCTTTGTTCCAGTCAATCAATTTGCAGGCTTGCCTGACTGCAGCAATTGAGATTTATCAAAGAGTGTTGACCACTTTCAACAGCATAGTTTCACTCAAAATATTCCAAAATCATAAATTTCCATAAAATGGAAACAGATTCTCTGGTCTTATCCCTTTCCAGGATATGATAAAGCAAAAGTGTGTGTCTAAGCAATAGCAAAATTTTTGCGATCCACCCACCACTATATCAGGGTTCTCACTCCTTTTTCAGAACAAAAATTAAGGACTTTTTGAGGACTTTCTAAGGACCAAAGTAACTTTTTATAAGGACCTACTTGAAATACATGGCATAACGACATAAACCCTGTTTTCTAAGGAACATATTTTAATTGGGAACAAGACAAGGCATTTTCTACAAATGCCCTATAATATTTCAGAATTATGTTTTTAAAAATACCTAAAAATTAACATAAAATAAACCTATTTGACAAAAACATTTTGAAAAATGTACATCAGTTTTTTGATTGATCAAATTAAAAATAAATTGTTAATAAAATATATTATAAACAGTACTTTCTGAGTGCTTAAAAATGACTGATATATATATATATATATATATATAATATATATACATTTCTCTCTGTGTGTATATATATATATATATATATATATATATATATATATATACTAGCTGATTATACCTGACGTTGCCTGGGAAAGAAGAAAGTTTTAGACTTTTCTATTACATTCAATGCAAAGAAAATTAAACTTCCATAAATAACTGAAATATCTACAAAACCCCCATCCTGCATGCTTCGTTTCATTAAACTCTGCATGACTGTTAGCTATTAGGAAAGGGCACCTGATTTTATAAACCTTTTCAGTATGTGAAAGATTATTTGTCAAAAAAGTTTTCTAGCTTGTGACCATAAAAAGTACTAATAAACTAAAAGTATTTTCATAATATTTTAAGGATATCAAGGAAAGGAATTTTGAATTACTACAGAAATACACTGAAAACATATATGCATTTGAGGATTTTCTTTATTATTAATACTGCATTTTGGCTAGAAAATGTAAAAGAATGTTATGAACATTAACAAATATTTTATATATTCTTTGACCAGTACTTATCACCTGTACTGGCATTCTTAGAACCGGTTTGGGGCAAGTTAAACTCCAACTTACAAAACCAAAAAGTTTGGAGAGTACAGCGAAAACTGATAGGAAATCACATGACAACGTATAAATTGATCAAGTTCCAATTTAAAAATTAAGGAGTTTTTAAGGACCTTTGACAAAAATTAAGTAGTTTTAAGGGCCCTTAAAAATGAAAGCTAAAATTAAGGAGTTCTTAAGGACTTTTAAGGACCGTGGGAACCCTGTATATATTTTATCAATTTTCCAATCACCCTCAACAGTTTTTTTTTTCTTTTAAATTTTACAAAGTATGATTCATTAATTTTCAAAATCTAATCTTCAACAGAGCAATTTGTTTCTATAAATTTAAAACCTCTCGATATACAAGTCTTTAATACAGGTATCCCGAAGTGGTATTATTCATTTCATTATTACTTTCAATGCATAATATTTTCCTTTAAGAGTGTTTGCAAATAAATTACAAACAAAATCTTTATTTAGCTTTGTATAACTTACTTTACTTTTTAAAATAATCTTACATGAATTATTTTAAAATTAAAATTTTTTTCAAAAGGAATATTTAGGAATGAAAAATAATGAAAATGTTTTATCAATTAAAATACAAACCAAAAATTTAAAACAAAATGCAAATAAAAACTTACAATATCAATCATTAATGGGTCACTAAAATTCGGTTCTGCCATCAATAGTTGAATTGCAATCAGAATACTGCCTATATTCAAAGATGGTTTCCATGAGCCCTGTAAAATAATATTATTTAACACAACATTTTACATATTTTTCGAAAAGAGGCAAATTAAAAGAAATTATCTGCATCAGAAAGATAATTGGATTAAAACTGTGATGTCGTACAAAACATACATACGTAACACTATAATTCAAAAATTCCCCAGCTACAAATTTTAAAATTAATATTATGCAACCAAAATAATGAAATGATTCATCACATGAAAATTTCATTATTTGAAAACTTTTTTTACAAACTATATTTGATGATATTTCCTGTTAAGTATAACCAAGAGCAATATTTTAAATTATCATAATAATTGAGTGTAAGAAATAAGTTACAGTCTTCACACTAAACAAATTTGCATTAATCAGGATGAAGATGTATTTGACACATTTAAACCAAGTTAATTCAAACCAAATTCTCTTTTCCCCCTATTTTCTTAGTTGCTTTTCGAGCTTTTATCAATTACACAAAAGAAGGTCTTTGAAAGCAACAGTGTAAAAACTAAATAAATTATGATAATTATTTGGAATTTATTATCTGACATCTATTATATTTCATAACACATTTACACCTTTGCCAACTTTAATCCTCAAAGAAGCATGGAATTTTCTGCTACTATGATTTTTGTTACTCATGTCACAGATCACAGTACTTCCTTTCACTTCCATAGTTAAAAGTGTCACATCCATTGTGCACAACTCATGACTGACTGAAGGAAGATGATTCTGAGCAATTAACTCATGTATGAACTTAAATTAAGTTGTTTAAACTGAAATGAAATAAGTTTGAGCATATTTGAATGACCGTAACATTAAATAAATTTTTACAGTGATATTCATATTGATATGGATTAGTTTAGTATGAAAGGATCTTAATATGGTGTTATGACATATCTACAACTGAAAATGATAGCTGATCCTTTCGCTTCAGCAAAAGAGTTTGGTTTTTATTGGGCTTTTTGGGAAGGCTACCAGAGTTTATTCCTCAATAAACTAAGTATTTTTAATTAAATTTATACAGAAAGATAATTCAATTGTAAGTTTGCCTTTATTACTATGACATACACCAAAAAGGTTACATTAATGAAATTCATAAATTATTAACTAGTATTTCTGTTTTTCATGGTGGTACATGTAGTACTCTTAAGAAAGAAAAAATATATATATAGTTAATAACTTATAATTGAGTATTTAAATTATAGTTTTGCTGCAAAGTCCTAGCAGTATCTTTTGTGAGAGTGCAGCTATGTTTTACATAAGGTTTGCGAAACTGATCTGCTTGCCGCACTTACACATTTTGGGTTGCATGCCCAAGTATTTTTTTCGCAACTCCAGGAGGCATGTGGTGTGGCCAGTGGAAACGACTGCACTTAAACTTCACCAAGTTTGGAGAGTTGGGATTGGTGGCCAGGAGGCGATTCATGACCATGCCTGGAGTCCCGGTTAATCTGGAAAGGATGCATCATGCACAGGACAATGAAACGACATGCATCAGCACAGGACAATGGAACAACGAGTTGAAAGAGTTTTTGGTAAAAAAAGTAGGGCTGCTGGAGTAGTTTAGAAGGAAGGAAAAGAATAGCATGCTCATAGACTTTTGGCAATTTTTCTCTCAGCTGTAGCATGGAGTGCTTCTTTTACTTTTTATTTTTTTATATTTTTTTTGCATATTTCCTTACCTTTTCTTCTTACTACTATAGTTGTATTTTGTAATATAGATCAGTGGCATTTTGTTATAATTATTATTAAAGATGATATAAAGGAAACTTGGTTATTATTTTAACATAAACAAATGGATTTGAAGTAAGGACAGCAATGTACTACACCACAGCAGTTTTTTAAAATTTATTTATTTATTTATTTTTTTACTTAGGATAGATAACATAATTTTGGAAGTGCCAATACCAAGTCTTTATCCGAGACTTTCACATTGCGTTCAGAATGACTAAAAACATTACCAATTTTAGAGAATGATTTTAATGCACAAGTAATAAAATTAAACTTTTTAAATCATTGGCTTACAGTACTTGACTATATATATATTTAAGTTCCTTTATTTTGCACAGACAACAACCACTAAAGCACTGATATATTAACTACATTTAGTCAGTAAACAAGAAAGTTGCTTAACAATAAAAACAACAAAATTTGAAGAATAAATAGAGGTTAAAATTACAACAGCAACTATAATTTTTTCTGTCATGTACTATAATTTTGTCATCTGCTTCAATAGTTCTAAAGTAAAAATTATTTAAGAATATTGTAATATAAATTTCAAACTAGGAAATTTTATGTTACAAATACATGGATGGAAAATAATTCATTAAAGAATTTACAAACCTGTGGTGGGCTTTTTAAGATATCTAAGCATATTCTCCCACAATCATCAATATTTGGATGATACACAGGAGTAGAAAATCGGACATTGGGAGGAACAAAAGGGTACCTAAGTAGTTGAAAGAGAAAATTTCAAATCATGGATATATATACATGCACATTAAAATAAAATATATCAAGAATTTACATTTTAACCATCAAACTAGATGAGCCCATATTGTATATTCTAAGATGAGTTTACAATTGTCATACAGTTGTACCCATATTTTTGTTCTCGTTGTTAATGTGACTTGGACAAGCCAAACACATGAGCTAAAGGCTAATTGAATAAGACCAATGGCTGCACCTTGCGTTCTGAAGAGCAGCGGTATGATAGAAGAATGACTTTCTGCTAAAAACATTTTGATAAATTGATTTTCTCTTTTTCTGGTTTTCTTTCTAGGCAATCATCAAAAAGTTTGCCTTTATGTGAAGATAACTACAAACTTATGCCAGCAACAAAATATTTTAGGAACTCCTTATAAGATATTGCTCTAAATAACTAAAGTTAATTGCTTTTGAAATCAAGTTGCAAATGAAACTGTAATATAAAAAGTAACATTTTTGGTCCAAACTTAATAATTTTAAGTTAAATGGTTAAGAACACTACTACTACTACTACTAATAATAATAATAAAGAGAGAGGGGGGGAGAACGTGTATGCTGAAATGTCTTTTAAAAGGAAATAAAAGTTTTAACATAAAAACTAAAAGTCAAAAATAATTATGAAAAATCCAAAATCATTGTGCGAATATCCTGTAAAGGATAGGGACATTTTATTTTGATATGTTTCCAGTATTCTGTGATACATTATATATATTTATACAATATTTTTAAATTAAAAATGAAAATACATTCAAAGTTATCTTTATTTAAGACATAATTGCTTTTAAAGCAAACCAAAATAAAAATCACATACTGAAATTTAAATTCAAATGTTGTACAAATATGTAATAATACAATAGTTATGGGTAAACTTACATCTTGTATAACTAGTATTGATATCAAAACAACTTGTCATAAAAAAAGAAAAAAACTTATAACTGAATTAAGTTTGAAATTTTCTTTTCTCTTTCTTTTTTGAATTTTTTTTCTATATATAAAATGATTAACCATATAAATTCTTAATATTTACACTTTTACCTTAACCATGACTATTAAATTTTATTTAAATAACCTCATGGGTGTATGTTCTTCCACTTATGCTCCTTTATACAGATATGCCAACATTCAGGCACTTGTGTTAGGAGCAACAGCGTGGTTTGAAATTTTAACATGCTAATTACAGATTATACTACATAAGTATATATCTTATTGGTTTCTAAATTATAATTAAATTTAAAATATTTACACAGTAGTAAATTGTAAAAGTTAATTTAAAACTTATGCATTTAAGAATGTATGAGTACCTTTTTTTTTTAGCTTTAACAACTTATTTTTCAGAACAGTGTTTCTTATAGCAACATTGACACCGATTCATATATTTCCAGTTTTCTCTAATCAGGGATTCTACAGTTGTCTACTCCAATTGGACCTAAATTCAGTTTGGTTTTTCCACACATTACTGGTAACTCTTAAACATGCAGCATTATTGTGTGGAAAGAGTAATATATTTTGCAAAACTTTGTATTCAA
Organism: Pardosa pseudoannulata; assembly: GCA_032207245.1. Taxonomy (NCBI): domain Eukaryota; kingdom Metazoa; phylum Arthropoda; class Arachnida; order Araneae; family Lycosidae; genus Pardosa; species Pardosa pseudoannulata. The sequence continues at coordinate 45,500,394 of CM063500.1, forward strand.
TTGTTGAATTGTAATCTTTCAGCTGTTCAAAAGTTTGGAGCAATCTGAGGAGTTTACGGAGTTATGCATTTTTCTCATTTCACCGAAGCAACTCCAGAGTAGTTAGCATATCTGGTTATATAGTAATACATTACAAGCAAATATTACATTAAAAAAAAAAAAACAAGAGAACTGCTTTGTACACAAAATAGAATATTTTCCTCTTTATTTAAAATATACAGACATGCCAATATTCAGGCACTTGTATACGGAGCAACAACGTGGTTTGAAATTTTTAATGTGCTAGTTACAGATTACACATAATTAAATATCTTATTGGTTTCTAAATGAAAATTCAATATAAAATATTTACACAGTAAGTATTATAAAAGGTAAATTAAAATGTATGCATTTAAAAATTTATGAGTAGCTTTTTAAGCTACAACAACTTATTTTTCAGAACAGTGTTCCTTATAGCAACATTGACCCTGATTAAAATATTTCCATTTTTCAATTTCTAGAGTTGTCTACTCAAATTGGACCTAAATTCAGTTTGTTTTTTCCACACAGTACTGGAAACTCTTTAACATGCAGCATTATTGTGTGGAAAGAGTAATATTCAGCATTATATTTAGCAAAACTTTGTATTTAATTTCTGAATTGTAATCTTTCAGCTGTTCAAAAGTTTTGTTATTTTCCAGAACAATCTAAGGAGTTTCCAGAGTTATGCATTTTTCTCACTTCACCGGAGAATCCGGAGTAGTTGGCATGTCTGTTTATATAGTAATATATTACAACCAAATATTACATAGATATTTAAAAAAGAACTGCCTTGTACACAAAATAGAATATTTTTTCTTTTATTTAAAATAGGTAGAGATACAACAGTTAAGAAACTATAGCTCTTTTTTTATCAGCCCAGTGTAAAATAGGTGTATTTTTTCCAGTTGTATGGAGAGCAGACTTTATTCAGTATCTTCTATATTATTTTAAGTTTTAGTCTTAATGGAAAATTGTTGAATAATAATGTTCTAAACATGGCAGGTATTAATATTTTCCTCAATGTATGAAATTATCAGTTCTTTTACAGATTAAGATAGGAAAACTCTAAATACTCTATTAAAGAAAAACAGCAGGCCCATAATCACCGTAATTGTTAATAACAGTAATTTAAATCCTAAGTTTGTGAAAATTTAAAGATTTTTTTTCTTCTTTTTTTGGAGAGATTGGTTGAAATTATGTTGTAACATCCCTCATACAACAAAATGAGAAGATGGGAGTAGGAGCTTATCGAGAAACTTATTTGTATTATGGTTATTAGGACAAGCTTCAACTTTTACTAAACATGATAGAAATGAGGAAATGTATAAAAACTTCAATTTAAAGAAATCAAATTTTTTTTAAATTTAAAAATACCAAATATAAAGGCTGAGTGATAGCCATATGGGTAGGGCATTGTTCTTTGGTATTGGAGTTTATGGGTTCAAAAAACCCACTGAAGGCTTGAATGTTCATAGCCATTTGGAATTGGTTTTAAGCAGTAGCAGGTAAGCAGCAGGTTTCAGCATCATGGGCCATTCAGTAAATTGTAGTGCTCAAAACTAAACTATAAAATGAATGTTTATCTTTAACAGATTTATCATAAAAAGATTTTTAAAATTGGAGAGGTATATGTATATGACCAATACTATATACCCTGTATACTTAATGAGTATTTTTTTCTAAAAAGTGTTCTATATACTTAGTTTAGTTTGGAGTACTATGGTCTACTTTTTGCAACATGAGGGCTAATGAGACTGGGACCTACAGCTTAAAGCCGATTCCGAACGGCTACAAACATCCATGCCACTGTGGGAATCAAACCCACAAACTCCAGTACCGTAGGCCAGCACCCTAACCAATCGGCCATCATTCGGCTTTTCTATATACTCGAACTGTATGTATGTTTATGAATATAGCAAATGCAATAAGGTGAATTAATATATTTCATTATTTAAAATGTTATACATTTTCTTTAAATTTATAAAATAAGAAAATATAATAAACACTATAATTAAATACATATAACACAATTCTGGTTTATTTATATGAATTAAAAGCAATGAATAACTGATTTTGATGACTTGGAATTAACCTTTCACTACACAAAAACTAATTAATGCTAAACAACTTACTGCTTATATAAACAATTCCAACACATAAATTAATACTATGAAATAAAGCCCATAGATTATGGCTCCAAACAGTAGAGCCCTGCCTTTTCAGTCATCATATTTTTGGTTTTGGTTTGGAGTGCTACGGTCTACTTTTTGCAACACGAGGCTAATGAGACCGGGACCTACTGCTTAAAGCCGATTCCAAACGGCTATGAACATCCATACCATAGTGGGATTCGAACCCACGAACTCTGGTTCCGAAGGCCAGCACCCCAACCAATCGGCCATCGTTCGGCTTCAGTCATCATATACATCACAAATTGTTTCAAGTTCCTCTTTAAATCTATTTTAAAACTTCTAGTTTAATTAAAGAGTATATTTTTAAAGTTACATCAATTATGTTTAACAAATTGTAAGCAAATATTCTCTAATATTAACAGCAAAAGTTGGATGAGTGTTACAGTTAACTATTTTGCTACATGAGGGCTAATGAGATTGGGATTCCTTGCTTAACACTAGATTTATGGATGTTGATCATGTACCTAATTTTACTGAAGTGAGCTAATTTGACTCATACAAGAAAATGGAAGTTTTTTGCAAAGAAAATAGTTCCAAATTAATTTAAATAAAATGTTTATTATCAAAAAATTCATGGAAAACTTTTACATATAAAATCTGTTTTTGAAATACATTTTCCGCAAGCATTTCTATTACATTTAGCACAATGGTTTCTACATCTGTTTCTTTTGCATGATTGTTGAACTTGACAATTCTTCCGTGCGTCAGTAGCATGAATTTCTGTCATTGGAATGAAGTATTCCCAACTTCTCTATATTTACTTTATACTATACTTTATATACTTTACACTTTATATTTACTTTATACTATATTTATTTATTTTCATATACATTCTATGAGTCAAATTGGCTCACAAGCGTGAAAATAGGTATAACCCATTTGATAATGCGAAATGAAGGGGTCTGCGGGGAAGAGGAATGAAAATTTACATATATTTTATTACTTAACTAAAAACCAACGTATGTTTTTGAAAAGTGATATTAAAGTTTTATATATATATATATATATATATATAGTGATCAAATTTTTAAATTGGCTCTATCCGTAAATCTAGTGTTAAAGCAAACTCTGAATGGCTATAAATAGCCATGCCTGTTGTAGGATTTGAATCCATTAACTCCAGTACTGAAGAGCAGCACCCCCTATTTGGCTATTGTTTGGCTCAATATTATTAGAAGACACTTTTTAAATGTCTATTTGGATAATGTGTGTAAAGCTTAATAAGCCAACATTATAGTAATAAAAATGAATAATAAAAAAATATATATTGTTAACAGTTACCATCAGTGTACTCATCAAGAACTCAAATACATAACAAATATTTACTTCTAACAGGCTTTTTAGTTTAAAATTAAAATAAAAAAATTTTCTTTCTTTGATAAAAAAAAAACAACTAATTTTTACTATTCCTCAGAAGGTAAGAAAAGCATGTATGTAAATAAAATTGTCATTGAAGAATGTTTTTCTGAAAATATATATTTTATAAATATATATATATATATATATATATATATTTGTCAAAACTGTCACAAAACAGAATTTTAACGATATATTAACCATTTAATAATAACAAATGTTTATAAGCATTTTTATGAAAATCTTTCACAGGTATCATTGTCTAGTACAGCTGAGTCGAAATTCATTTGGTAGGTATAATCAATAGAAATCATAAATAGATAACATGCTATTAAAATAATTGTCTATTTACTACATATTCTATAATAAATACCTTTCAGGCACATGTATATCCACACAGAAAAGTCCATTTTCATATGGGGTACCATCAGGACCTAGTACACCTATAAAATAAAAAAAAAAAATTAGTGGTGAATACAGTGCAAAAACTATACAAGTTTAAGCTGAAATTAATTACAGTATATTTTGGTTGTTGAATTCTACTTTCTTTAGAATTTTGGTTATAGCTTTCATCATTGAAGTCTTCCTACTGATTTCTTATTAAAAAATATAATTAAAAAACTTCCGATGAAATCCAAATGTAAAGTTAAGATTCTTTTAATTTACATTAGATGAAAAGATTCCATGTGTATTAATAATTGATCAAACACGAGTGACAATTTAATATTCCTCCCTGTAACTTAATTCAGTTTTAATAGCATTAACACAATTATTAAAGATGTATATATATATATATATATATATATAAAGGATGTAAACATTTTATGACTTGGGCCTATAAAATTATACATGTTATTGCACTTAACTTAAACTTATTTATTTTGATTATGTGGTGTCATTAGAATTATCATTTGTGAAATCCCTTAGAGGTTCAAAGTTACTTTCATTTTTAAAGGTAAAAGTGTTATCTAAATTGGCTAAGTGATGGTAAGCAGCCAAACTGCAATACTTGAGCTCTATTCAGATGGCAGCTTAGAGTTTTTGTTATTCAGGGCATAGACTGAAATCAAAAACAGAAGCATCCAACTAGATTTTACAACAGCCTTACACAAAACTTCAACTTCTACGGTTAATCATTGAGTTATGAAAAATACACACAGACATCATGACAAAACTAATCAAAATGAATAGTTCTCTTAATTCTTACTTCATTGCAAATAAATTAAATGCATTTTCAATTAAGTAAATATTTATTCTTAAAGACAATAAAAGCATACAATTTTTTACTTTAAATTACGTAATTCAACTTAAAATGGTACATAGACCAAAGCTAGGGAGTTAAACTATATGTTTATAGAAATGAAAAAATTAATATTAAAAATATATGTATATTTCTATATCATTCTTATTATTATTACCAATAAGAAACGCGTAAGTTATTCTTGCATATTATTGTTAAATAACTAAATTTACATACTTGCTTTCAATTGATAACAGTCATCAGTTTGCCAACAGGAAATTCCAGGTGGTGGTTGGCTTTGGAATCTTTCCAACTCTTTTTTTAATCTCGGTAAACACTGCATTTTTTTATGGAACTAAAAATCTAGGTAAAGAAAAGTACAACTTATAGCAGTTTTAAAAAAAATAATAATTAAATGACAGAAAATATAAATAATTCATATTAGAATTTTATTTTTAATATTTTTAACCCATTTTTGCCAAAGGTTGAAATATTACCATTAATATGTGAAATTTACATTTAAGTTGCTAGAAAAATCATGTTTAAAAAATTATTTCATTCTATAAAAAATATTTCATCTTTTTATTCAAATCCTTTGCTACATCCAAACTGAAAAAAAAAAAAAAAAAATCATAGTTGCAGGGTTGACATGATTTAAATCAGTTGATTTTTTTTTGAAAAAATCATTAATTTTAATCATTTTTTTTTCACTTCTTTTAAAACCTATATTCCAAAGACAGGAGAATTGGGAATCAGTCAGCACAGTAATACCAATAAGTAAATAAGTGTAAATAGATAGCATGTGCTTTCCAAGAATTTAGGGCTTGTTATCAGAAAGTATGTAGTAGGGGTAGTACAATGATTGATTACGACTGGTGGAATTCATTTTATGTAAAGGGAGGCAGAGTATTGCAGAACTTGAAATCCAGTTTGTCTACCAAATAACAACAGCTGTGACTTCATCTGCTGGAACGGAAAGACAGTTTTCATCTTTTGGTATTGTTCATTCTAATTCTAGCCTTCATAACCAATTAGGAGAGGATAAAGCATCAAAGCTAGTGTTTTTATTGAAACAATTAAATCCATAATTTGGTGATTAAAAAATATTGAAACAATTGTGAATTGTATTTTTTTTTAAATAAATAGTTTGCATTAAAAGAATATTTAATTTGTTCTTTAAATTTACATCTTATTTAGTTTTCAGTATCCAATTACGAAATAATGGAATGTATTTAGATTAAAATTTATATATTTAATTTTAGGTAATCAGTGTGTAGAATATACTAGATAAGATGTTACTTCTTATAACAAACTATTTTATGCATATTGCAAAAAAATAAAAAATAAATAAAAAATAAAAGCAACAATTAAAATTAGTATTCAGAAAAAAAAATAAAATCCAATTTAAATTTTAAAAAATCTGATTTAAATCAAATCAATCTGATTTTTTAAAATTTATTTTTAAAAAAAATCATGATTTTTTTTCAACCCTGCATAGTTGTATTGTTCATAATTTATATAACTCAGGTGCTGCCTCAGAGAGTGATTGTCAATAATATAAAAAGGGATAGACAAACATTTCAAATGTAATATAACATCACATTTTTCATATAAATGTGAAATTTTATCACAATTCCCTTAAACAGCAGGTTCTATAAAACTCTTACATAACTACCAGTCCAAAAATGGAATACTAGGCATAAATGGGTTAATGAGGAATACTGACTGTTTCATTAAACAAAAATGTATTTTTAGTTCATATACTTATATCACTGAAAACAAAAAACCTTCCTAAATAAAGTATTGATACAGTAATAGTACACTTGTGTATAGGCATAGCTGAACTTCATTACATCTTAATTCTGTTGATATATAAGGGAGACCAGGGTAAAATGGACCACAGGGTAAAATGGATCACCCCCTATTATTTATTATTTTTAATATTTTGATACATAAATGACAGCACTGCAGTCTTGAAAATGAATGTGTAATTGTGTGTTTAGCTGAAAATTTAGCCAATTTATTCTAGAAAGTTGATTTGTGATAGTCAGAAGTAAATATTTTCATCATAACATATCTTCTTCTCTTCATTTAAGAATTGTGATTTGGAGGATTTAACTTCTCAGAATAATGAAATAAGATAATGTATTATTATATTTAATGTAGCTAAAACAATTCAATATAAGATTTGTTCTTTTTTTTTCTTTTGGACACATTTTGCCAGAATTACACATGGGGTAAAATGGACCACCAGTACCTGGGGTAAAATGGATCATGGTCCATTTCCCAGGTTGTGTTTTAATTTCTGTATCCTATATGCTTTTCTAAGTTGATTTTATGTGTGATACTTTAAAAAACATGCAATCAGGATTGAAAGTAACAGATATATGGCCATTCAATGAAAACATCTTTGAGGATATCCAATATCTCTCATCATATGTGACTGATCAACCATCACCAGATTTTGAATTACCAAGTACAACTGATTGTCAAACAAGCACAGGTGATCAACAATCAAGTGTAAGCATAGATGATCAGCAACCAAATACATCACAATCAGTACAAAGTGGAAATCATCAGTTGAAAACAATATCCCAATTTGAATTACGCCCCTTAGCAAAAGATAGCATGCGCAAGACAACAAACAAACGAAAGAAGGGTGCTCAAAAATACACCAGTGAAAACGATGATTGAAAAGGTGTCAAAGAGAAGGAAGGGAAAAAATTAAAACAGAAAAATGCTGCTTTAGTTAAAGCTAGGAAGAATTTAGAAAAAAATGTTAGTCTTAACTATGCAGGAAAATGATAAATCTGTGCATTTTAAAGCAAATAAAGAAAATTTATGTGGAGAAAGTTCAAGTGATTTGGAAAATATGTCATATAATTTTGATAATGAATTAAAAGTTGGCAAGTATGTTTTGGTTAAATTTTTGACAAAAGACAGTGGTTCAATTTGTTGGTTTAATAACAGGAAAAAATGATGAAGATTACGTTCTTGTGAAATTTAAAAGGCAAAAACGTAATCAAAATGTGTTCATTTTCCCTGACAATATTGATGAATTGCTGGGAAATGTTCAAGATATTGTAATGAATCTCCCAGACCCTACTGCTTTCCAAGAAAATAGACTTTCAGTAACACACAAATCTTTTGGTATATAATTCATTAACTTCAATATTTGCTATTATGCTTTATATGCACAGATTGAAGCTATAGAAAATAAATATAATACATTTTGTTTTATACTATTAAATAATGTAATTTAAGTTATCTTTAGAAATTTTTTTGCGGTCTATTTTACCCCGGGGTCAGGGTAAAATGGTTCACTTTGTCACTTGCTATTAAAAAAATTATAATAAAAAAAGTATTTATAATAATTGGTTTTGACTGAGTATAATATAAAGCCTAATATATAGGTAATATGCATATATATTTTCAGATTAAAAAAATCATTAGTTTGAGAGTAAATACTCAAAATTCACAAAAGCGGACCATTTTACCCCAGTTTCCCCTATATTTATTAATTTCTAGTGTACACAAGATAGTGTCAATAGACAGTACTACAGACATGCCAACTACTCTGGATTTCCAGTGAAATGAGAAAATTTGATAACTCCAAATACTCCTCAGATTGCTCCAGAAAATAACAAAATTATTGAACAGCTAAAAGATTACAATTCAGCAATTAAATACAAAGTTTTGAAAAAAAAAAAAAAAAGCTGAATATTAATCTTCACCCAGCATGTTAAAAGTTGTCAGTACTGTGCAGAAAAACCAAACTGAATTTAGGTCAAATTTGAGTAGAGAAACTCTAGAATCCCGGATGACAGAAAAATTGAAATATTTGAATCAGGGTTAATGTTGCTGTAAGAAACACTGTTTTGAAAAATAAGTTGTTAAAGCTAAAAAAGCTACTCATAAATTTTTAAATACATAAATTTTAATTTACCTTTTACAATTTACTACTGTGTAAATATTTTAAATTTAATTTTAATTTAGAAACCAATAAGATATGTACTTATGTATAATCTGTAATTAGCATGTTAAAATTTTAAGCCACGCTGTTGCTCCTGACACAAGTGCCTGGATGTTGGCATGTCTGGTACCAGTTCATTGGAGGTAAATTTTTACTTAAAGAGCACTGTGTTTATCATACTTAACGTGACCAGACTCCCGTTTTGAACAGGACTATCCCTTTTTACAATTACGAGTCCCAGTGTCCCCAAAATGGACTGTGGGACGCAAAATTGTCAGATTTTCAGAAACCATGAGAAAAACCTCTGTATAATTGAAAAGCAATATATTGATTGTAATAAAGGTACTGAAATTTTTGACGAATTTTCATTAATTTCTAATTACATTACATCTAAAAAAATAATGGAATGGAATAATTTTAAATGTTCCTACAGAAACCGATGGGTGGAAGTATTCAAACCAGGGTTGGCTTTATTTGCCCAACCCGAAAAAACCCGGGTGAGTTTTTTTAAAAAAAACCACTTGAAAAAACCCAAGTGGGTTTTTTCAAAATTGGGTTCTCAAAATCTTTATTTAAAATTCCACATATTTAACTAATAATAAATATATTGAATTAAATCTATAATATATATTACATATTTCATCTTTGACAATGATCCTAGATTTTGTTTAATTTGAGGGGTCTAAACTGCTAGAAAAAACAAAAACTTAAAAACTTTTCAGGGAAAAATAGTTATCTGTATAACAAATACAATAAAATCTAAATTAAACAAAGTTAATAAGAATGTATGATGAAAAAAAAAAAAGAATATTGAAGTATTACATGTGATAAAATTAATTGAAAAATGGACAAGAAAAATTGGGAAAAAAATATGTATAACAACTGCAAATAAATAAACATGGGGATAATATATATAATTAATTCTGCTACTTATCATATATAACTTACAAATTAACTAAAAAAATATCTTCTAAATGCTTTAATAACACAATACTGCTAATAAATATAGAGCAATAATTTAATACATTTTATTGAAAAGAAAAAACTTCAAATGCAACTATTTCAAAGCCAACTTTTAGTATAAAATAATCGCCATTCAAAACTAGTTTTTTGATGTTAGAAAAATTTTATAATATGAAAAAAATTTATTTTAAGATTTCAAAATTTCCTTTAATTTAGACAAAAATTTCTTCTGCATAATTTAAAATTGATTTTTAAATTTTTCAATTTTAAAAAGTGATTAACATTTTAAATTTATTTTAATCATACAATTAATTATATATCCTGTCCTCTTACATAACAAAAAACCTGAATAGTTTTCAAATCCCCAAAAAAGCATCTAAAACCCATTAAAGTATAGTAAAAACCCTGATAAAACCCGAAAAAAGCCTAAAAACACAAAAAAAGCCCAAAAACCCTGAAAAAACCTCAAAAACCCACTGGGTTGGGTTTTTTCTGGAAAAAAAAAAAAAAAAAAAAAACGGGTTTTTGCCAACCCTGTTCAAACACTTTTGCACCAACAATTTTCAGCATAAAAAACTTTTTATTGTAATTGAATATATTTTAAGTTTGCCTGCTAAAAATGCTCTAGTAGAAAGAGTATTTACTATTAAGAACAAATTGTGGACATCTGATAAAACCCAGTTACACATTTCAGTTATAAAGATTATGTTGTTAATTAAGTTCAATATAAAAAAACGTGCCAAGAATTTCATTCTTACTTGAAATCGTCACCAGCTATATTAAAACAAATTTGTTCTTCTGATAAATATAAATATAACTAAACATTTTGGGTACCTATATTTTGTGATTTATAACTTTTAAACCAACTAACTTCTTCTGAACAAATAACTTTAAAAGTGTTGTTTTTTTTATTGACTACCTATGATTTGACCTAACCAATGTCCCGCTTTGAGTCAAAAAATAAATGGTCACGTTGGTCATACTGCCATATTATAGGTGTAATGAAGGGCATACAAACATTTAGGCAAAATATTATATCTCTAGCACATCAGGAAGGTAGTTAAAAATTGACTTCAAAATATCAGCTGACATACAAATTAAGTAAACACAATTAAAAATTATAAACTTAATAAAAAAGAGAAACAGATTTCAATAAAGGAAAATTCCCTATCTAGGAAAAATTAGCAACATATAATAAAAATCACCTTTAAGCAAATTTTTTTTTTAAATAAAAACAAGGTTATTAATAAATACTGTATAAATCAAATATGGTCATGCTTTTTATAATGAATTCAAGAGACTTAGAATCTGTTTACTATAGACAAACCAATTTTTTTAAAAAAGATCGAACAAAATGTATAACTTATTGATTGCTAAATGTATTAGATACTGATACAATTGAAAAATGGATAAAAATGTATTAAAGTTCTTTAATGATTTAAATCAACTAAATCTATTACAATTCAACAATAAGCAGTTGGGACTAAGTGCCTATTAAATTGACACAAGAATAAAGGAGTAAAAATAAAGTGAAATGAAATAATTATTCCTTTAACTTTTATTCTCTATTTTGAAACAGAAATAACAGTTATGTAATTCTATGAAAGTCTTATTATAGTCTTTGTCTAACACAAAATATTTCAACATTTTTTTCTTTCCTAATTTATGTGGACAAAATTTATTAATTTTGTGCATTTTGTTATGAAATTATAGAAAAAATGCTGTTTTCACAACTGCAAAATTTCTATAGAAAAAAACTGAAAAAAAAAAAAAATCCATAGCAGACTGAAAAAGTTCATTATATCCAATTTCAGAGATACTGTTGGTTTGCTATACGTAAGAAAAAATTAACACAAAAAAGAGTTAAAGAAACAGAGACCACAATTTTCATTTGTTAATGAAAGGTTTGCTATAATGGGGTTTGACTATAAACTCTTGACTTATTTTCTTACTGTTTCACAATCATTCTTACTACATAATGCACATTATATACTGTGGCCAGAGTTGGAAAAAAAATCATGATTAAAAAAAATTTTTTTTTTTTAAATTAATTTATTTGATTTAAATCAATTTTTATTTAAATCAGATTTATTTGATTTTTTTCTGAGTTTAATTTTAATTGTTGTAGTGTTTTTATATGTTTTGCAATATACATAGAATAGTTTTTATACGAAGTAACATCTTATCTATCTAGTAATACTACACACTGATTACCTAAAATTAAATATATAAATTTTAATTTAAATACATTCCATTATTTTGTAATTGGATAGTGCAAACTAAATAAGATGTACATTTAAAGAACAAATTAAACATCCATTTAATGCAAACTATTTAAAAAAAAATCACATTTCAATATTTTTTAAACAACAATTATGTATTTAACTGTTTCTATAAAAACACTAGTTTCGATGCTTTATCCACTCCTAATTTGTTACGAAGGCTACAATGAACAATACCAAAAGAAGAAAACTGTCTTCCCATTCCAGCAGATGAAGCCACGGTTGTTATCTGGTAGATAAACTGGATTTCAAGTTCTGTAATACTCTCTTTACCTCCCATTACATAAAATTAATTTCACAAGTCATAATCAGTCATTATAGCTACCCCTACTACATAGTTTCTGATGAGCAACCCCTAATTTCTTAGAAAGTACATGCTTTCTATTTACACCTATTTACTTATTGGTATTTCTGTGCTGACTAATTCCCAATTCTCCTATCTTTGGAATATAGGTTTTAAAAGTGAAAAAAAAAAAAGGATTTAAATCAATGATTTAAAAAAAAAACCAACTGATTTAAATCATACCAACCCTGACTGTGGCATGAGTGCCTCTATAACAATGAAATAGAACCTTAGTTTAATTAACGGATTAGTATTTTCTGAAATCTTCACTAAAGTGATGCAGTTATATTATTAGAGGTTTGTTTATACAAAATACTTTATTGTAAAAAAGACCCTACACAAAATTATTTTTGTAAAAACGAATTTTTCACAAATATGTATTATCTTGAAAACAAACCTCTTGCAAAGTGAATAAATCCTCTCTAGAACAAAGATCTAAGGGGTGTAAATTTACAATTGGATTTTACTACCTCTCTCTGAAAGCACTCAAGTCCCATTAGACAGCTGACACATGCATGAAGCTTCATAACTTTATGCTGAGCAAATAAAGTATCTATGACATTATTAGTTATCATAGCATTTAGTGCAGGCAAAGAATTTAGGAGTCTTTCTTTTTATTTTACAACTTAAATAATAAATAAATGTTTATTTAAAATCTGTAAATCCTTATATATATGTGCATAGTTATAAATACATTTATAAAATAAGACTGTGCCTAAAATGAGCTAATAAAGTAACTATGACATTACTGGTTAGTTATCCTGGCATTTAGTGCATGCAAAGAATTTAAGTCTTTTTCTTTTTATTTTACAACTTAAGTAATAAATAAATGTTTATTAAAAATCTGTACATGCTTATATATATGTACATAGTTATAAATACAATTATAAAGTAAGACTGTGTCTAAAATGAGCTAATAAAGTACCTATGACATTACTGGTTAGTTATCCTAGCATTTAATACAGGCAAAGAATTTAAGAGTCTTTTTTTTTTATTTTATAACTTAAGAAATAAATCAATGTTTATTTAAAATCTGTAAATGCTTATATATGTGTGCATAGTTATAAATACATTTATAAAATAAAACTGTCTAAAATAACAATTTAACTTCACATTAATTTTAGATTTATAAATTATAGCTTCAGAAAAACAAAACTTTTTTCACAAATTCTCAAAACAGGATCTGCTAGAACAACATTTAATACTGATTTCAGTTTCACAAAATTAATAATTAAAATGAGGTGATTTCTCACAATTTTACAAAAGCAGAACCCTGTCTGAAAAATTCCAGGTAGACCCCTGATTATACTAAATTATTAATCCTATTAATATTTAATTATTTACAATTAAGTACATAATTAAAAAATGGATAAACATGCCAAAAAATATAAAAATTAATAAATAGAATTAACATTACTCAATTAGGGTATCATCCCAAAATTGCAATAAAAATAAAACTATTTAAGTATACACAAGAGAGAAAAGTTCTTTTAAATCTTGATCTTTATTATGGGTCAAAAAAACAAACATATGATAATAGATACTGAAGCTATATAATTAACTATATGTTCTTCAATATAGTCTTTGGATAAATATGCGTTAATACGATCACAAAGCAATCATAAACTGGAAAGAAACCATTAATTTTATTCACTGGAAAGTGAATCAATCAATTACAAATTACTTTTAGTATATTTAACAAAAATAATAAAAATGTGAATCCTCTGCAACAAATTTTTGAATGGTAACTCAAAAATTAAAATTAGGAAGTAACCAGCGTTATTCCATGTGCACAAGTTAATAATGAAAATGCCACAAGAAAATTTTAAAATAACTTTTTATTCAAAAGTAAAAGGGCAACTTCCCCCCCCCTTGATTAACAGAATGCAACTAAAAATATCAATATTGGATTAATACGGAAACAAAAAGAATTCAAAGGTTTTATGTTACAAAAATCTACTATATTTTGAGATGGATATAAGCTTAAAAAGGGAACTACCTACTATAAATATAGAGAACAGTACTTGTGTCCCCAGTCTGAACTAACACACTGAAACTAAAACCCTAATGTTAAGAAACTTAAATAAAATATAATCGTAAATCCATATAAAGTTTACTTAACACACACTCAAACACTGAAATCAAAATTATAATAAAAATATGTCGCTTTCAGGTATCGGAATACATGCACCACCTATACAGAATTTAATATAACCTTCTGTATGTATTTTAATTTAACACTTCTCTCAAATTAAAATGTTGAAGACAAAGAAAGTTTACAACTTAAGCAATATATCAAATAAAACAGCAATTACGAACTTCGAAACGAATCTCAAATTTCCTTTCATAATCATAAATTGCACAGTTAAAGTTAACGTAGATTGCAGTTATAACGCACTGCATTGAATAAATATTGGGAACGAGCTTCCTTTTTAATAAAGTTATGAAATGGTGATTATTTAATTGATATTCCAATACAAATCGGTTATGAATTACACATAAATGTTTTTGATTCTGAAGGTAAATGTCTTACAATCCTAGCTAAGAACCTTAATAATAAATACACGAACAGGTAGGGCCATGCATTTTCTCAGTATGATACAATCTTTGAAATGCCATTCGTTGCTTATACCACCTCCCTTAGTGTGCCAGTTCTCGGAATTACAGGCCTGCACGACCCTCTGTACAAATACCTACACACACACACACACATTTATATCCTATTTTTATGCTAGAACTATAGTTCAAAGAATGGAGAGGAAAAATCCATCCACCTGTAACTAAGTTGTTTTAGTATTAATACGATTTACTCTCCACAGGTCATGGTACGTAGGCAAATGCTTTACTTCGAAAGGGAAATTAAATATTTAAAAGTTCATGATTTGGGTTGTCGACGTGGGAAGAAATATCTATAATAATATTTAAAAATGCTTTATGGCAGAAAAAATATTATATTTATCACTTGTACCATCAAATCCTACAGATAGATAACAAATTACTGATTTACAGACCTTTTTTTCTCTATAGCCTGCGTCAGGGGATCCGTGACTAATGTTCAGAACAAGAGGCTGTACAAGTTATTCAAAATAAGAAGCGTTATTCAGTTCATAAAGACGAATATATTCGGCTTTACGAATTGAGAATTTTTTATTCAGATAGCTATATAGGTATCTGACTAATGATTTTTCACAGAGGCTACCGAAATTGAACCTAATAAGGCCACAATTGTAAAAATTGACTCTGATTTAATAGTGTAGTACAGCAACTCTCGGGCCACTACAGTGCTCTACACGAGAATTCGTCCACAGAATTCAACACCAGATTTTTATATAATATTCCTATCCGCCTTCTAAGAACTATAATTTACTTAATTTTTAACGCTGTCGTTTGGACATTCTTGGATGTCTTTTGACTAGTTTTGTCTTAACGTCTGTATGTACGTATGTATCTCGCATAACTCAAAACCGTAGAATATTGAAATTTTGTGCTCATGACTGTTGAAACATCTAATTGTGCACCCCTCTTTTTGATTGTAATATGCAGTCTATGTAAAGAAAATTTTAATATGACTGATATTAACGCTTTCAAACATAATTAAAAAAACAATTAGATGTCTGATGTTTGTATATGGGAATAGAGGATAACATCTGATTGTTCTTTTCTACTTTTCTTTGCAATCCACATAGTATTCACTATATATTATGGTATTCACATAGTATTCACTATACTACATAGTGAAAAATCTCCATATAGCATACATTGATACAACTGGTCTATAACACTGCAATACAAATATATCGAAGTTCTGTAACAGTATAATGAAAATTATTAAGTATTCATATGGAGTTGTAACAATGCATTTTTAGGCAGTTGAAAGAATGCATTTAATGACCATTTTTAAATTTCAAAAATAAAAATCTGTTATAAGCAGAAAACAATTTTGAGTTTTTACTTTTTTATTACTTCTTGGTACGGAGAAATTAAAATTAACTCCTGCAAGTGACTCCGAAGACCACAAGGCTACACTATACCAAAAATTGTCGAAGGACAGTAACTCCAACAGCATATCGAGATTGGAGATTTGCAGAGCTATCACTGCCACCCGAGTATGACATGGAGCCAATCCATGGAGCAACGGGTGACACCGTCTGTATGGGTGTTAAGCTCAAGTCTCGAAGATCAACCCATAGATAACATTGGAATGATGAACGAAAGGTGCAACACCCATAGCAATCGATCAAATCTAATTTTAATTTTAATATATGTATAATAATATTTTTATAATCAAGTATTTACTTCTCTATTTATTTTTTATATTCAGGAACACACCATAATTTTTCCATATTTACCTCTTGATGTTGTGAGACTGCACAAAGAACACTTAACATTTTCAGGTCTTATAAGCACTTCATATTATATGCGAGTATGGATGGATTACCTGATTTTAAATTATAAAAATCGTTATATTAACATTAACAAAGATTAAATATATAACATTCATATGCTTTTGACTTTCTCATTTTCGAAGCTAAATTATTAACTTGTTCTGGATTTTTTTTTCTTTTCTCAGCACACCGTTTAAATGTGGTATAATAACTTGTATTAAAGAAATAGTTGAATTAGCTGATATTATTAAACTTGAATAGGTTTTAGAATAAGAAATGGGATTTTTAATTTCGAGTGAAAGACATTTTTAAACCCAAATTGTACGCTGAATCGAAAGAGGACAAACAAGGAGAAAAACTCATAAAAAGAAAGACTTTTCAGTTTTGTCCGGTAGATGGCAGCAGGAAAGTATGAAAAGCTCTGTTTTGAAACTTAAGACCAGTAGTTCCCAGAAACTTTAGCCATGGATACCACATTAATTTTAAAGGAAAAAAAGGTTAATTATGCTAACAGAGTATCATGATTTGTAGTTAAATGAAAATTTACACAGGAAAAAAAAACACACCATGTACTCGACAAAAAATCCTTTTTCAGTGTTTAGTGTAGATTGCTACAGTCTACTTTTAGCAGCACAATGATTAAAGAGACTGGCACCTACTGCTTAAATCGGATTTCGAATTGTTACGGACATCCATGTCACAAGAAGATTAGAACCCACAAACCCTGGAACCGAAGAGCATCACACTACCCATAATTCACCAATTGTTCGGGGACAGAACTCCTTACAGCAAAAAACTTGCCATGGGGATTTACAATCAAGTGAAATAATTCTATACAACTACATATTAACAAAATTATAATTTTAACTCTGATTTTTAAAAAATAGGATTGTAAAAAATAAATATGCTGTAAAATATTTTGATATTTAAAACTATAACAATTGGAATTATTACTTTGTTTTTTAAATTATTAAAACATTATTTTCTAAATACATGTGTGAGGATGATGGGTCGATATGAGTTTATTTATGTTCACTTCTATTTTACAAAGTAACATAAGTCTCCACAAGCAAAAAGTGTCCAGTCAATTTTTTTTGTTATAATTGCGCTGAATCACGTTCTACTAAAAAGAAAGACTACAAAACAATTAACAGCTTCTGCATATCGGGGATGTTGACGCAGAATAAAAAATTGATATATATTTTCGTAATCAAAATTTGTAGTCTGCTTATTCAAACAGCTCCTCATGAGTGAATAATTCAATAACATGTTCCTGTATCAGTATAGATTCATCTGAGTTTGTAGATTTACTTGTATCTAGAGATCTTGTATTAAAGGAAAATTTTAATTATTGACATTACTAAACTCAAATCAGCTCCAGCATAAGAAATAGAATTTTTAATTTCGGCGATATTTTTAAAATCAAATTGTTGTTTAAAGCTGAAGCAGATAAATGAAATAAAGGGGAGCTGAAGCATTTCAAAAAAGAAAGAATTTCCAATTTTATCCAGTAGATGGCAGCATGACAGCTTAGAAATGCTCCGTCTGATGCTTCGTATCAGTTATTCGGGAATAATCAAGTGAAGAACATCTTGAAATCTTTGCCTAAGATCATAATAAACAGCCATTAAGTATTGTCATTAACAATTAAATATTTACCCCGTTCTAAATCAACAGCCATATATTCGCTTTATTTATTAATATCTATTTTAATTTTCGTAATAGTGAAAATAGGTCAGAGACATTTTTTAATTTTGTATTAAACCTTTCACGATCTCCGAAAACACTGTCCATGCCACCCCCGAACTCTTTCTTTTTATTTACGAGATACTTCCTTAGCAGTAACTGGACCCCTGGGGGTCATAGGAACCACTGCTTTAGACAATTTGTCTATTTATGTGAAGTAGTTTTCAGTTGTTTAATTTTTAATAATTAGAATTTTTACCAATTTAAAAAATAAAAAAAAATATTTTAAATAAATTTTTAGAAATTTTATTTAAAAGAGAGATTGCCATTATTGTTTACATTTGTATTTTGTAAATGTTTTTAACCTGTGCTTTAACTGCAGAGAAATTCAATCCACTCGTATATATATATATTGTACCCAAGTGGGCAAACATTAAATATTCTTTTGTTTTATGTATTTGAACACTACATAATACAAGTAATAAATTGAATTCTTTAAAATGACTTCAAGGGTCAAGAATTTATTTTTAATATTAAAGTTTCGAAACTAAATACGCAGTATTAAAATTTGTTAATTTTGCAATAAGCTTTTTTTAAAAAATGAATAAATCTTGAAACTAACTTGTGCTGCCATCTATTATATATAACAACAACTAAAACTCATTTTTTGAAAATTTAGAGCTAAACATTTTTACAGGCTATTTCTATCAGTTTGAAAAAATCATATACAAGCCTACTGCGTGCTAGCATTCTGCTAAAGGGATTTTATGTTTATTAAGTCAAGCATTACTTTCTTTTAACCAGGGCTTCCAACCGGAACTAAACTGAAAATCGGAAAAGATCGTTATTTTGTCCGGCACGAAAACCGGAACTGAACCCCAAAAAATATCGGTTTTATTTCTGCTCGATATATCTTCAGTCATTTTGTTACTGTAATCAACTTATCAATATTTTCTAATTTAACGTCAACCATATAATTATCGTCATTAAATGTCAAGGCCGTAGGCAAGGGTGGATTTAGGGGACTGTCCCCCTCCAAAATTCTTAAAGACCGTTTCGTGGAAAGAAAATGGACCATGTGTGTGGGTGTGTTATCTGCCTAGATGTGTATAGACAACAGTATGATTTGAACAGTGACGCTGAGTTAAACAGTAGGTGCAAATTATCTGTTAAAACCCAGGCCATGGCGATATACGGTCTGGAATTTTGACATTAAACTACAAAAGAATTTCGGTTAGACACGCTTTGAGATGTCCGGGGTGATTCGAAGATCGGGCGCGAAGCGGGAAGGACAGACTGTCAGGCGTCAACGAAAGGACCAATCGAAGGTTAAGAGGGCCGCGACGCGGGAAGGAAAAGCCAATGGGAAGAGGCGAAAGGTAACTTCAGGAGGAGCGAATTTTCGGTAGAGGAAGATTGACTAAGAGGAAGAAGAGAGAATTAGCGAAGGCAACGAGAGGTTACGGTTTGTATTTTTGGAGTGCCGATCTCCAGTTTTGTGTGGGATTCAAAGAGTCCAAGTTGTACCCCTATACAACCGTATATCTGTCGGGCACTTGACCGCAGATTGTTCTTTAGGTTCGCCTTGAACCTGGGACTTTTAGGTCCGTACCCGCTCACCTGAGCCCTGTGATTTCCATTCGGAAAAATTGTAAACAGCTTTATATTTTAGTCAAGTATAAAAGTTTTTATTTTTATAAGCTGTACGTCGTATCACTACAACTTCGACACCCATACCCTACCAGAGGATCCAGTCACGTTACACTGGTTGATTGTATCAATTCACCTAGTGTACCAATTAAAAAAAGAATAAAATCTTCTTAATTTTGATAGAATTACATTTTTTGTTTATGATAGAATTATATTTTTAGTACAAATAAGAATATACATAAAATAAAATTATTCATTCTAAACTTAACCGAAAAACGAAAACCGTTATTTTGGAGGAACGAAAACCGGAACAAAAAAAATTTTTTGGTTAGATGCCCTGCTTTTAACTGCGTTTAATAACTGCAAGGGTTGAATGAAGAAATCCTCCTTGGAGCTTCAGTACACTGTAAAAGACAGCTGCATTCAATACACTTCCCCGATTCCCCTAAAAGATTGATAATGCACTTTAGTTAAAATATAATGATTAACAACCTTTAAAGAATTACACTACAAAATTTAACAATTTATGCTATTTAAGGTTTGGATGATTTCTTTTTTACATTTTTAAAATTTCAAAGTTACAGTATCTATTACTGCTTTAAATTTGTAAACTTCTTTAAAATACCTTCCTTTAAGAATTTAAAACGTTGAAGAACTCTACGTTTTCTAGGAGCTCTAAATTTTTTCTTATATTTTTAGAAGAGAATATTGGGTATGTGTCCCGTTACTTCATTTCTTATTCTCTGCCATAGAATGACGCATTATTAACTTCACAGAGAGTGTTGAAAACTTAACTTTCTGGGTCGAGTCCTCTAGTTCAGAATTTACTTAGAATAAACACAAGGCTATTGACTTAACTTGGCATAATATTAACACATTGTATGCGGGACAAGTACTAGTACGTTTTCTGACGATTGATACTTGAGCGTGGGTCACGCACTACAGTCAGTACCGGCTATATGGTCACCCGCTTATAATTGCACCCTGCTTATATGGTAAGTTTTCTAAAGTCCCGTCTAACTTAATAGGGAACATGTGTTAAAGTGTACCGCTTATACAGTCATTTTCTTTTACTTGTTACCGGTTATATGGTCAGTTTTCTAAAGTCCCGTCTAACTTAATAGGGAACATGTGTTAAAGCGCACCGCTTATACAGTCACTTTCTTTTACTTGTTACCGGTTATATGGTCAGTTTTCTAAAGTCCCGTCTAACTTAATAGGGAACATGTGTTAAAGCGCACCGCTTATACAGTCACTTTCTTTTACTTGTTACTGGTTATATGGTCACCCGCTTATATGGTCAGTTTTCTAAAGTCCCGTCTAACCTAACAGGGAACATGTGTTAAAGCGCACCGCTTATACAGTCACTTTCTTTTACTTGTTACCGGTTATATGGTCACCCGCTTATATGGTCAGTTTTCTAAAGTCCCGTCTAACCTAATAGGGAACATGTGTTAAAGCGCACCGCTTATACAGTCACTTTCTTTTACTTGTTACCGGTTATATGGTCACCCGCTTATATGGTCAGTTTTCTAAAGTCCCGTCTAACCTAACAGGGAACATGTGTTAAAGCGCACCGCTTATACAGTCACTTTCTTTTACTTGTTACTGGTTATATGGTCACCCGCTTATATGGTCAGTTTTCTAAAGTCCCGTCTAACCTAATAGGGAACATGTGTTAAAGCGCACCGCTTATACAGTCACTTTCTTTTACTTGTTACCGGTTATATGGTCAGTTTTCTAAAGTCCCGTCTAACTTAATAGGGAACCTGTGTTAAAGCGCACCGCTTATACAATCATTTTCTTTTACTTGTTACCAGTTATATGGTCACCGCTTATATGGTCTGATTTTTCAGGATCGCTGAGCTGACCATATAACCGATAAAGACTGTAGTAAGTTTTCTGACGATTGATACTTGAGCTCGGGTCACGTACTAGTACGGGTTAGTGTAACAACATGGTTTGTTTGTGGGTACAAAAATAACGGTCTATACAGGAAAACGAAGCGAATGTTCTTGTCTACTACATAGATTCTGGAAAAATTAGACAAACAAAAACTAGTTTTTACATTATTAGTTTTATGATTGCTCTTTAAATTTTTTTATAATGTAAAAATGTTTATATATAACATAATTCGAAAAAATTAAAACTATATATTACTGTTTCTATTTGATTTTTCATATTTACGATACTATTACAAATTTATCCACTAAAAAATATATTTTTTGTTTACAAAAATCTCATGGTTGTTATTTATATATTTCTATTTATATATTTGTTTATATATTTCAATATAAAATACGAAAAGTTGGTTAAAAAATTAAATATTTTTCGATCTATTGAGATTTAACTGAATAACTAAATTTAAGCACAAAACGCCCGCTCCCGGTACAATTTCGCTGCGAAATGTACCCGCATACAATGTGTTAAGAATCATTATTGACTTACGCAGCTACTAACTTATATCTCAGGGGTTTCCAACTGGATACCCATGGGCAGCCTACGATGCCAATTTTGGAGGTAGCAAAAGTTAAAAAAAAAAAATACAACTTCGTAGATTTATTCGATGAAATTCTTAACAAACAGAACATGACTCCAATTGCAAATCCGTGCTTCCTTTATCTTCTAGATAAAAGCTAATTTTATGGGTACGACCGGAATGATTTCTGTTCAATCACAGATTTTTTTTAATGACTTTTGAAGTCTCTGAATCTGCCGTAAGAAAGATTTTCAGGTACTTAAAAAATCAAGAAAGTTGTTTATTTTCTGGATATCGATAACATATTTTTTTATAGAATAAATTTTCAGATTCTAAATTATTCACCTTTTAGTTAATTTAATCGTATAATAAAAACTCATTTTACGGGCGGGGCCGGACTGATTTCTGTTCGATCACAGTTATTTTAACTGACTTCTTAATTCTCTGAATCGGACGCAAATAAGATTCTTAGGTACTTAAAAAATGAAAAAAACTAATTTATTTTCTAGACATTAATAAAATATTTTTCTAATAGAATAAATTTTCAGATTCTAAATTATTAACCAATCAGTTAATTTAATCATATAAGAAAACTCATTGACCGGAATGATTTCTGTTTTATCACAGTTTTTTAAAATAATTTTTCTCAAGTCTCTGAATCGGACGTGAGAAATATTCTCAGGTATTTAAAATATGAAAAAAAAAAACTAATTTATTTTCTGGACATCGATAAAATATTTTTTCAATAGAATAAATTTTTAAACTCTAAATTATTCACCAATCAGTTAATTTAATCGTATAATAAAAAACTCATTTATTGGGTGCGATTGGAATGAGATCTGTTTGATAAGAGTTTTTTTTAAATGATTTCTCACGTCTCTGAATCGAACGTAAAAAATATTCTTAGGTACTTAAAAGATAAAAAAAAAATTATTTTCTGGACATCGATAAAATATTTTTTCAATAGAATAAATTTTTAAACTCTAAATTATCCACCAATTAGTTAATTTAATCGTATAATAAAAGCTCATTTTATGGGCGCGACCGGAATGATTTCTGGTAGATCACAGTTTTTTTAATTACTTCTCAAGTCTCTGAATCGAATCTAAGAAATATTCTCAGGTATTTAAAATAGGAAAAAAACTAATTTATTTTCTGGACATTGATAAGATATTTTTTTAATAGAATAAATTTTCAAACTCTAAATTATCCACCAATTAGTTAATTTAATCGTATAATAAAAGCTCATTTTATGGGCGATATCAGAATGATCTCTTTTCGATCATAGTTTTTTTTAATGACTTCTCAAGTCTCTGAATCAAACGTAAGAAAGATTCTCAGGTACTTAAAAGATGAAAAAAAACTAATTTATTTTCTGAACACCGATAGAATATTTTTTTCGGTAGAATGAACAAGCAACCATTTTCATGTTTCTGTTAACGAGGAGCCTATATGCAACAAAGTAATAACAACAATAAAAGAACAATTCGATCCGAGAGATTCGAATGTTCTACTGACCAACATTGTTTTCAAACGTACAGCGAGAATAATAAATAAATGGAGAAAATATGAAATAATTGGACAGAATGTGAGAAGTCCGAATATCCCACTGCGCATGTAAACAGTGATGTACAACAGAACATGGATCAGACACGGTCCCTTGAACACGCTTCTCGAAGGATCCCTGCTTAGAAAGTTAATTAGATCTCAAGTATTTCGTTAGAAATAAAAAAAAAAGCGGAACAGAGAAATTTTTGGGGTCAACTTAGGGAAGAACCGTGTTTCATTCTAGAGCAACATTCCGAGAAATGACTTTAATAAGTATGGTATGAGGACGCTGGAAGTGTTCTAAATGTGCTAACACATTTTAGCCTGCGAAACCTCTTATAGTAAATTCTTTAATGTGAATATAAAAACAGATTTGAACTTTGTTCTTTTTCAAGGATTTTCACTTTAAGACGTGTCTGTAGCTGTCAGATTGAATTTCTCTTCCTCAGTGGCATTCCCCGAAATTAATTTTTGGGGGTGCATACAGAGGCTGTTAAAATATTCTTTGTTGCAAAATAAATAACTGCAATTGTACTATGTTTTTAAAAGTCAAAATTATCGTCTGCGACTTAAGAAGTTTGTTTTTATTCAAAATGGCGTTTTTAACGGAACAGTGGTTCGAAGGCTATATTTATGCTCTTTCCTAAGAGAAGTATTCATATTCCGTTATCCAAAAACGATGTGAGAGTCATGGTTTTGTGATATCTAAAGCGTCGATAGGTAATATCGTCAAAAAGAAAGGAAAAAATGTCAAATTGGAGCCTCAAGTGGGACAAAAATTCCAAACAAGTATCCAAGGAAAAAACGAGCATCTTCGACTATTTCAAAGGTGTGTTGTTTAATGCTAAAAGAAAATTCCCCTAATCAAAGGACAGTTGCAAAACCATTAAAAGTCCACTGTAAACAAAATGATAAACGTTGTTTTAAATCTTAAGAAAGCGAAAAAATGCAATGTACTTCTTCTTTCATTAAAGCATATCCCTGAACGAAGAACATGCTGCAGAATTCTATAGAAACATTTATCCAAAGAAATATGGAAAAAAAATTGTCACAATAGATTAATAATGGGTGTATTTAAATGATTGTAACAAAAAAGAGCCATTTATTATCATGAAAGGAGAGAAAAAAATTTAAGTACATGGTTCAAAGAATCGTAAGAAAGTTTTTCTAAGGGATTCATGATTGTTGCTAGTTTTTCATATAATGGCAAGTTAAAAATAAAGAGAGTTGAAAATAATGTCAAGATTAACTCCAAATACTATCAAAAACTAATTTATCGCCAATTTTTCGCAATGAAATACCATCGCTTTAACCTCAGTGGGATGAATCTGTGAAACTCTAACAAGACAAAGCTAGTAGTCACATATCAAAATCCACTGTAAATTTCCTAAAAGAAATGGAACAAAAAACGGTATCAAGGCCATACCCTTCACTGATATAGCTACTAAATATCCCGATGTATCACCTATGAATTTTTGGTCTTTCGGGTTTTTAAAATCTGCATTATCCAAACGTCGTCTCACAACCCTTACTGGACTCTGGAAAGCCGTTCAGGAGGAATGGGATAGATTACCTCTTCTGACACTTCAAAAGACATTATTATCCTGGAAATTACAGTGTCTTAAGATAGTTCAGAATAAGGGCTATCAAAAAGAACATTTCAAACACAAGATTTTTATATAATTTAGTTTTGTGACTACAATATACATCGTCTAAAAAATGTGTGAACAGCCTCTGTATTGTCATTGCCAACAAGGGTACCCATATGGAAAGTGCAGAAGGGTCTTGAGCCCCCCCCCATTTAGTAAAGTCAGTTCTCTATCTCCCAGTTTCGTTGGTCTGCCGACTCGGGGCACATTCCGACAATCACCGATCACATTCCACTTCTTAATCACATAGGCCACTGTCGATTTTGGGTACTTCAGATAGCTAGATATGTCCCTTAAGGATCAGCTGTGATACCCGATAATTATACCTTTCTCGAAATCAGAGAGCTATCGGATTGCGCGGCATCTTGCATGCGACTAAAGCCGATGCTGTTTCCTACACGATGTATACCGGCGGAGGCAGTGGAGTACCTCAGGACCGCAGATATCGTCATTTGCATAGGTGTCCAAATATTTATTGGTACAGTGTAGAAAAAACATGCTTATATATTTTCTCACTATATATAGTGGTAGGGGGGCTGACCAGTTTTTTCGCCATGGGCGCTAAAGGACCTCATTACGGTCCTGATGTTAGATCAAGCTATTTTGAACTTCTACTTTATTTTGAAAGAAAATAAGAGATTTGAAAAAAAAAATTTCAATTTTACAACTCCTCTTCAACCTCCACTCAAAATACGTGTTCTGCAAAGATCGGTCGATTTACTTGAAAAATTGAAATAAAAAATAAGTATCTAACGTGTTCTGCAAAGATCGGTCGATTTACTTAAAAATTGGAAAAAGAATTTACCAAGTATCTAAAAATTTATTATTTAATTTAATTTAATTTAATTTATTAAAAATTTATTATTAAAAGTATTTAAAATAATCAAATTTTGAAAAATTTTTCCTCAAAATGTTGTTTTTAATTAAGAATCAATTTGTTGAGTTACGATCCCCTCGCCAGATTTCAAACGCCACGCATGCAAGCTGCAAGCACGCCAATTTCGCCAAATGTGGTTGAAGCACCAACAAGATCCATGATTAGAAACAGGAGAGTGGGCTAAGAAGAGGAGTTGAAAAAAAACAAGGTGGAAAAATCCCATTTCATGTTCCGTTTATCATTAGCAGATGAATTTATTGAAAAATATTCAAAATCAGATACCATTGCAAAAAAAGGCCGGTTAAGCTTAGATAATAACCCTAACCGTTGGATTGAAAGACATTTTATTAACCTTTTCAGAAGGGCTGGGATAGCATGTGTCCTGCAAATGCATTAGTTCTGAAGAAAGCCTCTTTCAAAAGGTTAAACACTGATAAGAAACAGCAACTATCAAGAGAATGCCAAGTTTGTTGCTCCAGAAAAGATCAAAACAATAAGAGATGCAGGAAGGAAACTCGGTACTACTGTACAAATTGTAATGATGGACTTCGCATTTCATACTTTGAAATTTAAAATAAATTACTAAAGAAAAATTATTAATATTGATTTATATTATACGTAAGTGTAATATAATTCTCTTTCAATGCTTAAAACCAGTGGCGTGAGGTAGGTGTTCATGAAGGGTGTGCAGAGAGCAACAGCAACACTAATAATAAAACCATAAAAATGTACATTAAACACTTCCTTAACATTTATTATTCATTTTGTACACAAAATCCATACGTCTATCCGTATTACTAATAAAATAACGAAAAACTTATATTTCCACGAAAAGCTTATATTTTCAGCAAACGTAGCACTACACGGCGCCCGCCGCTGCGGTGCCTCATTAGGATGCTCATTGGTGCCAACAAACCGAAAGTTCAGTCCACGTGCAGAGGATTTCGCTGCACGCTGCCGCAATAGAACGAACTGTTTCTCTTTCGGTCAGTGGATTAAATTATATTTATTAATTGTTTTTAACATTTGGAAATCATATACTCTGCGAAAAACATCTTCAATTTTTAAAAACAAAACCAGTGATATGGTGTTACAAATATAACTTATATACTGTCTGTAAAACACAATGAATGGTAAAATTTGGACTATTCTATTAGAATTCGTTTCTTTTTTGTCTAACAAAACAAAATTGTTTTTCAGCGAATTATTTCTATAAATATAATACATCACCGAAATTACTATACCACACTAAAACATTTTCCTTTATATTGATGAAATACTTCTATATTATATTTCCATGAATACAATATCTTACAATATATAAATTTAAACATGAACCGTCTGCAAAATCGTATGGCCAGTTAATCAGTTAAAAAAACCAAAAGCGTTTCGGCACGTAAGTCCCCGTTCTAATACAACGCTTAATAAACCGTACCTTCGGATGATTCTGAATGCCAAGTGCAGAAAAAATAGCTGCACTTGCCTCAGTGCCATAGTATGCTGTGCTTCTCCAGTAGCCCATACATATTGTAACGTACTGGAAATAAAGTAGGCGAGGCCTTCAATGAAACAGGCTAGAATTTTAGGTATTCTGGATTAAATATTTTATTCAATAGAATAAACTATGTACAGCTATGTACAGATTTAGTAGATGATAACATTCAAGGATCTCGCACAGAGATAATATTCACACACAAGGATGCGTGGGATTCCGGAACAGTATGGCTAGGGCTTTTCAATCACAAGAGTTGGAAACTAATTAGTGCTGGGACTAATGCTGACACGATCACTTCGTCTGTCGATTAGCACGGTGGGCTTTCACAGCAAGTTCGGAGGTTCCGAGTGCGTATCACGCTGGGATTCGTGAAGAAAACACAGGATGCAAGTCGATCCAAAATTAGAGTGCAAAGTCACTCTCGGCGGTCTACTTCTATGCAAGAAGTTAACTAACAATCAGCCGATAACGGGAAAGGAATTCCCAAGTCGAATGTCGACTATCTAGCAACAGAGACGCTGGCGGTCTCTAAAAAAAAACAAACTCCAGACACGGAGATACGAGCGGTTCTCGAGCGACCAGGCTCTAGCAGGTAGAAGCCTCGAGAGAAGAACAAAAAGCCTCCGATCAGCTGTACTGTTCCCAGATGTGGAAGTTTCTCAGATCCATCAACTTAACCAACTTAATGGCCTTTTTGTAACCGCTAATGGGCGGCAAGGTGCACTCAATTATGTACACAGCAAAGTTCCATTCAACAGGTTACAATGCCCAGACGGTGAGGAGCCGGCAACGAACAGCTTTCAATTAAGGTGCTTAGACCACCTGGTTCTATTAGAGGCTAATCGTGAGTCCAGGACGAAAGGTCACCTTTGGTCTCCTCGTTCTTTTTGGGGTCATGTAACGGATCGTTACAATATAAAGCGTAATTTTCTATTAGTGCGCAGTGCATACACATAAAAATTTCTTATGTTTGTTTATTTTTGAACACGCTACGTGGTGCAGCACCTAGTACCGCACGCACTACGAGAATGCAAGCAAGCAAATCAACATGATATTTGAATATATTATAAATAATATTTATTATATATCATATAAAGATAAGTAGACATAGGTGCAGAAATTTATTGTCTCTCATAATTTTGCTAGGGTTTGCAGTGCACACCCTGCACATATGGACCACACGCCACTGCTTAAAACATATATTTTTTAATTTTTTTATTTGCTGGAAAACCAACATTCAGTCATAATAACCCTGAATGTTGGCTTTACCTAAAAAACTAATTATATTTATTTTAAGCTCAAAATGAACCCAAGAACGAATACATATATTATACATATACATAGTTTTATATAATTTTCTTGAATAAAAAATAGGCACTTTTATGACAGATTTCCTCAAAACTACGCGATCGTAAATGTATCGAAAGGATTAAAGAACTCTTTAAAAATTGTACCACGTGATACAATCAGCCAATAGATATTAATGAGTCAATAGGGTGACATCACTTGTTCACTGATTGAAAAAATGGAATATGAGCCCAAGAATTGTAAAATTATGGGTTACTACATCGACTGATTTTAAGAGCGTAAGTCAATGTGCTTATTTTTTTCTGAAAAGGGCGCATTTAGACAAAGTGGTTGAGAATCTCTGATCGAAAACGGGTGGTTTTGCAGTCATGGCCATAAACAAGACACCGTTTTGGTCACGGCATACCTTTATTATCATAGCGTTGGGTGGACGGGTTCCCACTTCATTATAGGGAAGAGACAAACTGAGAGATTCACTAACTTGAAGAATCTAAATAAAAGCTATGTAAAAATCTGATTAAAATCTGTATCCGATAGCATGCATTTTTTTGTTTGTTCAGAATTTACTAAATTGGCCGTTAGACCACTATAAAGTTTTAATTGGTTAGACCCTTTCCCTGAGGGTGTGAACTGTAGTTTCAGTGGTCAGTTTAGATTAAGGGTTAAAGAAGGGAAAGAAAAGAGACACGATGTTTTTGCCCTTGACTTTATTTTAGGAAACCCCTAAGAATTTTCTTGGGGTATAATATGGGCTTTTGGATATAAATTTATTTCGGTATGATTGAACCATCCAATTACTAGAAGTTTTTTGACAGTATGTTCCTTAAGAGGCCGCTGAGGTTTAGGAATGATAAAAAAGTAGAACTGACAACATAAAAAATAAAGAAACAGTGAAACAAGAGGTTGTTTCAGTCTAGAGGAGGACCTAGTGGAGCGCCGTAACTTAGGAAATCAAGTGGACTGAAGAAATTTACACGAAAATTTTAATTCCATCAGAGAACCTTTATTGGGACAATGCCACACACACCACCATGCACGTTACAGGTTTACATCAGTACTGGTCT
>CM063500.1:45535904-45538404 GCA_032207245.1 Pardosa pseudoannulata
TTATTAGTCTGTGAAATAACTCCTAGGCTTTTATAAAAAGAATTTGTCGTGAATACCGGTGATAAAGTTTTCATCGCAACAAAAGATAATCGATGATTAAATTTAAAATTATCATATACGTACCTAATCTATTATTTAAGCCAAATATAAAAGAAAACTATTTACATAAGATCTAAGTTCAGTGATAAAATGTATGAAAATAATGCTGACGATATTTAAATAATTTAAAATAAGAAATGATTAAAGGAGATGGTTAAAGAAATGACGTCATAATGCTAAAAAACAATGTTATGTTCATCTACTTATAATGTGATAAATTGATAAATTTAATCGCTTGCTCTTAACCTGGGAACATAGGGCTTGATATGATGGCATTAAACGTTCAAAAAGGGGGCAAGGGGTGGATTTCGAACGTTTTCGAACTCGATTTGAATATTGCTAATCCTAACTCATTAAAAATACAATACGGATGTCTGTATCCATTCCAGGTACAACCGCTTCATAAAGTCTCGGACCAGACGGATGGATGGACAGACAACTTAGGCTATTATTATACAGGGAATATTGAATTTAATGTTATTAACCATTAACCATTAAGCTATAAACGTATAAATTAACGTTTAATGGTAACGTATTAATCATTAAACGTTATTTCACAGCATAGCCTCAGACAGTGGAAAATACTGCCCGGGGATACTTTTACCACGCTGACTTTTTCCGATATTCAGGTGGCAACGATTCCTTTCACGACGGGGGCATTGGAAGCAACAGTTCCGGTTGATATCTAGGATAGCGGGAGAATTTCTCCCAACAAGGAAACAGAAAGACAGGAAGAAAAAAAAATTAGATTTCGCAAGAGGGGGGGAAGAGGGGAAAAATAAGGTAGCGCTTGCACCACCTGTGAGCAGAAGAAACGAGGTTAGCAGTGTCAGAGATGGGAGGAAGTGAGGGGGAAGGGGGGAATGTTTCCAAGTTCAAGGTTTACTACACAGAGAGAAATCGTGCAAAGCCGAGCTGCATCGAAAGTACACCTTCGCAGCTAACTGGTCTTTTATTTTTTATTTATTTATTTTTTGCGGTGGTAAGTGGTTAGAAGCAATGATTTTGGTATTTGGGACAATGACCCGGTGAGGGGGGGGAGGTAGATTAAAGGCAAGTTTGAGGATGGTGGCCGCAGACCAGAGGCATAGTCTCAAGAAAAGGTGAAAAAATAAAAGGAAAAAAAATAGATGTAAACCAAATCACACGGTAACACATTGTTTGTAACAGGATCTACTTTCGGAATTAAGAGTAAATGAAGAGCAAACCTTCTAAAAGCAACATTTATCTTGCACTGTGCTTCAATATATATATATATATATATATATATATATATATATATATATATATATATATATATATATATAATGAAGTTAAAAGGTAACGGATGTGACGTAATGACACTGTATCGTTTCCTTTCTTTCTCATATATATAAATATGAAACTAATAAAAATAATCTTCACCGATTACATTGAAGATTGGTTCCTATTATATAAATTCATCAGGCGGGATCGAAAAAAATTAAAAAAAAATTTTTTTTGTGAAGCCATTAAAGAAAATGAAGTTCAACGTTGTGAAACTTTCCATTAACCGAAGATCAAAATGCATCGGTTTACCGATCGTGTATACAGAAAATGCTTCAAGAATATACACATTTGTCGTTAATGTTAGCCCCAAGTGATTTTGTTCCCATGACACTTAAGATGGCTCAGTAATTTTGAGAGGCAAGAATGATCCTTGATTATGCAAGACATCTAAAAATGTGACCAGTGGACAGAAAATTAGCATTAAATCCAGCGTTAGTTTTGAGAGATGGGTAAAACGAATTTAAGTAGGAGAACACTCCTTTATCTGGCATTTTATGGCCAGAAAACTAGATACTAAAACTAGGGAATGGAAAAAATAGAGAATTTTGGATACCTATTTTAGGGATAATAATTCTGATATATATATATATATATATATATATATATATATATATATATATATATATATATGTAATGAGACTGACTTCTCGATGGGGTGTTGCAGTCATGGCCATAAAAATGATACCGTTTCAGCTATAGACTTTTATTAAGACAACTTTGAAGGACGGGTTCCCACTTCATCATAGGGACAAACTGAAGGGTCAGCTAGCATAAAGTTCTATTTACAAGACAAGTAACACCTGGGTCAACATCTGTGGGAAAATATCTCTAGGAAAATCTGTCTCCGTTAGCGTGTATCTCCTTTTTATTTGGAAATTTCCTAAATTGTCCGCTAGGGCCATGTAGGTTTATAATTGGCCAGGCCCCTTCTCTGAGGGCGTAACCTGTAGCCCCAGTGGTCAATTTAGGTTAGGGGTTAAAAAGGGAAATGGAAAATGACGCGGGAATTTTTACCCTTGTTTCAAGTTTTGAAAACCCCTGAGAATTTTTCCTTACATATATATATATATATATATATATATATATATTATAT
>CM063500.1:45540904-45570904 GCA_032207245.1 Pardosa pseudoannulata
TCCACTATAATAGCCTGTATTAGCGAAGACATCTATTCTACTAGCTAACATGGTAAACAAGGTTTAAAATACTATCTAAGAAAAATAGCATCTAAAATGTAAATCAGCTAAAGATAAGAAGGTAAAACCAGCTAGATTTATTATTCCACCTTCTTTTTTTTTGTTTAATTTTGCAAATTTTTACAAAGAAAGTTAACTACCACTCTTTCTTTTTTTCGTCTTTTTTTAAAAAAAAATTTAACTCTATATCGCACAGTGAAGCAAATATGAATGAATGAAAGTTTTACTCTATACTGTATCTACGAGAGAAGAATTTGCATTTTTTTTCACATAGGTTTATGCACCAATCCATCATTTTATCCATTTCATTCTGATATTGTTCTCTAGATAGGAGTAATGCAGCGTTATGTCTTTGGTAACGAACTTGAACAAAGGGAAATTTTTCTTAGTTAAACAAGGCATTCAGTTTTCATCTTATATGAATATTTTTCATATATTTCTCAAGAATATTTATAATGAATATCGGACTCATATATGTTTCAAACACATTTTTTTCTTTAAAAAACAGTAAAAGAGTTCAAAAAGAACATTTTAAATATTTTTAAAACGTTGTCTAAACTTATATATGCTTGTGAAAAAAAAATTTTTTTTTTTATTTAACCCCTTACCTGTGGCATATATTTGCGAAAAACGTGCCAAAAATGGAAATTATTTTTTTCTTTAATTTTGTTCGTTGCTACCATCTAAATGTTAGAGATAGATTATTTTTGAAAAAAAAAAATCTAAACGAAATAACTATTATTTTAAATATTTTCACATATATGGGAAATGTTAATGGATTACACTCAATTTTTGTTCAAATGACAGCAATATAAACCAAATGACGCAATATTCTGGATAAATATAATAAATTAAAACAACAATCCCCTATATAATGATAGCCTAAGATATCTTCCGTGTGTCCTCAAATTTATGAAGCGGTTGGACCTGGAATGGATAGAGGCATTCATATTGGATTCTTGATGAGTTAGGATTAGGAACGTTCGAAATCCACCCCTTCCCCCCTTTTTGAGCTTTTAATGCCATTATTTCAAGCCCTATTTTCTCCGGTTAAGAGCAGGTGATTAAATTTATCCATTTATCACTTAATAAATAGGTAAAAATATCATTTTTTTCTAGCATTATGACGTCATTCCTTTAGCCATCTCATTGAATCATTTCTTATTTTAAATTACTTAAATATCGTCTGCATTATTTTCATACGTTTTATCACTGAACTGAGATATTACGTAAATAATTTTCTTTTATATTTGGCTTAAATAATAGACAAGATACATATGTGATAATTTTAAATTTAATCATTGATTATTTTTTTTTTGTAATGAAATTTTCATCATCGGTATTAACAACAAATTCTATCTACCTCCATGGTTGGAAATGATATTTCATTCCTTTACTTATTAATTACTGTAAAAAGAAAGGGAAGAACTTAACGATAATTTCGACGTAGCTAAGAAAACTTTGAATTTCTAAATGAATTAGCGTGATTCTAAACTGCATTCACGTTATCGGGAGATATCTCCTCCGATATAAACGGACAGTTATGGGGCTCTTTAGCCAGACGGCTTTATCCCCGATTCTAAAGGTAAAGAGTAAGCAGTGGTTTGTTTGGAGCACTACGGACAGTAAGCAGTGTAAAAACTGTAAGGTAAAGGAGTAATTTAGAGGTGCCGGTCATTAAAAGGTGGTTGAGGAGAAATCAATGAGAGCTGCGACTTATGTTGTAAGTACTTGTAAAGATACAACAATGTCTGATTAGCACCCTGAAAAGAAAGTTGTGGTTAGTATACACGGTGCGAAACACTAGATGGAGTCTTACGGTCAAATATTAAACCTCAAACACAGTTAGGTACACTATCCTGCTCCATAATAATAAAAATACACATTTTTTTTTTGTTTTTGTAATACAACACATTACGGCACAACATATAACAAGAGGGACAGGGGATGGAGTAATAAAAGCTAATAGGGTAATTAAGGTAGAGAATCTATTGTCAGTAAAGCATTGCGGCCGCTTAGAGTAACTCGGGTTATTATAATCATAATCTCAGAGTTCTGCGATTATTTCATTAGGTAGACTAGTTATTTTATTATAAAAATTATTAGATGATTTTACACAATATTGTTTAAAAGTTAATATATTAAAGTCGAGTCTTATTACTTCGTAAAAAATTTTTTTCAGACCTTTTGAATACGTATTTAATTGCGGCTCGCAAAAAATTTCAAATTTTGAAAAATGGCTTGGATTATCAAGGAGCTCGACCAACCCTGGTGTAGAATAAGAGACATACCACTTCGTTTTCACGTTTCAGAAAGATACTGGTTGTAAAAGGAAAGAAGGCTTTTAATATATTTAATATATGTAATGAATATTGAACTCCTATATGCATTTAAAACAATTTTTCAAAAATATATATATAAAATTTTTTTTAATATTCTCTAGGCCTAAATATTTGTGCAAATAAAATATAGTTAAGCAAAACGCCCTGTGAAAGGAAGTAAGGTTTCGTTATTTCATTAATGAGCACATAAAAGTTGCTTAAATGTAACAATATGTAGAATAACAGAGAGATAATTTCTTTTTCAAGTTTTCGAAAGATACCGGTTATAAAAGGAAGGAAAAAAAGTTGTAATGAACCTAAGTTCAAACCATATTCTAATGTTTATCTTTCAACGGACTTTCCTTCTTCCTACATTTTGAATTTTATGTTTTTGAACTTCATCCCTGATTCATACTTCGCTGAACTATTCAATAAAAACCCACGTAGTCTGGTCGTAAATAATATGAGCACTGAAATTTTTAACATAGAAATTTTTTAAACGTTGGCAAACATTTTTTTCAGCTGAGCATTGTATCATCACACATGCTACTGGAATATTATTTTATTTTAATATGTATTTGTTCTTATTGTGTTAAGTTTAAATTATATTTTTCATGCCAATGCTTTTTTTCTCTTTTCTCTTTGAAATCAGCAGAAAGGATAAAGGGGATGTTATGGAATTGCTTTTTGAGAGGACCGGGGCTTTCTGGGCTTTTCGGGGCACATGCTACAGGAATATTATTTTATTTTAATATGTATTTGTTCTTATTGTGTTAAGTTTAAATTATATTTTTTATGCTAATGCTTTTTTATCTCTTTTCTCTTTGAAATCAGCAGAAAGGATAAAGGGGATGTTATGGAATTGCTTTTTGAGAGGACCGGGGCTTTCTAGGCTTTTTAGGGCACATGCTACAGGAATATTATTTTATTTTAATATGTATTTGTTCTTATTGTGTTAAGTTTAAATTATATTTTTCATGCCAATGCTTTTTTATCTCTTTTCTCTTTGAAATCAGCAGAAAGGATAAAGGGGATGTTATGGAATTGCTTTTTGAGAGGACCGGGGCCTTCTAGGCTTTTTGGGGCACATGCTACAGGAATATTATTTTATTTTAATATGTATTTGTTCTTATTGTGTTAAGTTTAAATTATATTTTTTATGCCAATGCTTTTTTATCTCTTTTCTCTTTGAAATCAGCAGAAAGGATAAAGGGGATGTTATGGAATTGCTTTTTGAGAGGACCGGGGCCTTCTAGGCTTTTTGGGGCACATGCTACAGGAATATTATTTTATTTTAATATGTATTTGTTCTTATTGTGTTAAGTTTAAATTATATTTTTTATGCCAATGCTTTTTTATCTCTTTTCTCTTTGAAATCAGCAGAAAGGATAAAGGGGATGTTATGGAATTGCTTTTTGAGAGGACCGGGGCCTTCTGGGCTTTTCGGGGCACATGCTACAGGAATATTATTTTATTTTAATATGTATTTGTTCTTATTGTGTTAAGTTTAAATTATATTTTTTATGCCAATGCTTTTTTATCTCTTTTCTCTTTGAAATCAGCAGAAAGGATAAAGGGGATGTTATGGAATTGCTTTTTGAGAGGACCGGGGCTTTCTAGGCTTTTTGGGGCACATGCTACAGGAATATTATTTTATTTTAATATGTATTTGTTCTTATTGTGTTAAGTTTAAATTATATTTTTCATGCCAATGCTTTTTTATCTCTTTTCTCTTTGAAATCAGCAGAAAGGATAAAGGGGATGTTATGGAATTGCTTTTTGAGAGGACCGGGGCCTTCTAGGCTTTTTGGGGCACATGCTACAGGAATATTATTTTATTTTAATATGTATTTGTTCTTATTGTGTTAAGTTTAAATTATATTTTTCATGCCAATGCTTTTTTATCTCTTTTCTCTTTGAAATCAGCAGAAAGGATAAAGGGGATGTTATGGAATTGCTTTTTGAGAGGACCGGGGCTTTCTAGGCTTTTTAGGGCACATGCTACAGGAATATTATTTTATTTTAATATGTATTTGTTCTTATTGTGTTAAGTTTAAATTATATTTTTCATGCCAATGCTTTTTTTCTCTTTTCTCTTTGAAATCAGCAGAAAGGATAAAGGGGATGTTATGGAATTGCTTTTTGAGAGGACCGGGGCTTTCTAGGCTTTTTAGGGCACATGCTACAGGAATATTATTTTATTTTAATATGTATTTGTTCTTATTGTGTTAAGTTTAAATTATATTTTTCATGCCAATGCTTTTTTATCTCTTTTCTCTTTGAAATCAGCAGAAAGGATAAAGGGGATGTTATGGAATTGCTTTTTGAGAGGACCGGGGCCTTCTAGGCTTTTTGGGGCACATGCTACAGGAATATTATTTTATTTTAATATGTATTTGTTCTTATTGTGTTAAGTTTAAATTATATTTTTTATGCCAATGCTTTTTTATCTCTTTTCTCTTTGAAATCAGCAGAAAGGATAAAGGGGATGTTATGGAATTGCTTTTTGAGAGGACCGGGGCCTTCTAGGCTTTTTGGGGCACATGCTACAGGAATATTATTTTATTTTAATATGTATTTGTTCTTATTGTGTTAAGTTTAAATTATATTTTTTATGCCAATGCTTTTTTATCTCTTTTCTCTTTGAAATCAGCAGAAAGGATAAAGGGGATGTTATGGAATTGCTTTTTGAGAGGACCGGGGCCTTCTAGGCTTTTTGGGGCACATGCTACAGGAATATTATTTTATTTTAATATGTATTTGTTCTTATTGTGTTAAGTTTAAATTATATTTTTCATGCCAATGCTTTTTTATCTCTTTTCTCTTTGAAATCAGCAGAAAGGATAAAGGGGATGTTATGGAATTGCTTTTTGAGAGGACCGGGGCCTTCTAGGCTTTTTGGGGCACATGCTACAGGAATATTATTTTATTTTAATATGTATTTGTTCTTATTGTGTTAAGTTTAAATTATATTTTTTATGCCAATGCTTTTTTATCTCTTTTCTCTTTGAAATCAGCAGAAAGGATAAAGGGGATGTTATGGAATTGCTTTTTGAGAGGACCGGGGCTTTCTAGGCTTTTTGGGGCACATGCTACAGGAATATTATTTTATTTTAATATGTATTTGTTCTTATTGTGTTAAGTTTAAATTATATTTTTCATGCCAATGCTTTTTTATCTCTTTTCTCTTTGAAATCAGCAGAAAGGATAAAGGGGATGTTATGGAATTGCTTTTTGAGAGGACCGGGGCTTTCTGGGCTTTTCGGGGCACATGCTACAGGAATATTATTTTATTTTAATATGTATTTGTTCTTATTGTGTTAAGTTTAAATTATATTTTTTATGCCAATGCTTTTTTATCTCTTTTCTCTTTGAAATCAGCAGAAAGGATAAAGGGGTTGTTATGGAATTGCTTTTTGAGAGGACCGGGGCTTTCTAGGCTTTTTAGGGCACATGCTACAGGAATATTATTTTATTTTAATATGTATTTGTTCTTATTGTGTTAAGTTTAAATTATATTTTTTATGCCAATGCTTTTTTATCTCTTTCCTCTTTGAAATCAGCAGAAAGGATAAAGGGGATGGTATGGAATTGCTTTTTGAGAGGCCCTGGTTGTTTCCAATACTTTTAGAACGCATGAATCGTAGAACGCAGTTTACAACGAATATTTTTCCTAATACATAGTTATAGATTGGCGACACAAAACAATATTGTGTTTGTTGTCAACTGTCTGCTTGGCGATATTTGCGCCATCGAAACGGAAAAGTGTAATTTAAAACATTTCCATTTTTTTTTGGTTATAATGTTGCAAAAAATGATATAACAGACGCCAAACGAAATATCCCAACTAGTCACCTTTTACCGCTATATTTTCAAAAAAAAGTCGCTGCTATTTCTCATTAGTCAACACATTGTGTGTGGGTACATTTCGCAGCGGAATTGTGCCGGGAGCGGGCGTTTTGCGCGTAAATTTAGTTATTTAGTTAAATGTCAGTAGATCAAAAATTCTTTAATTTTTTAACCAACTTTTCGTATTTTATATTGAAATATATATATATATATATATATATATATATATATATATATATATACATATACATATACATATACATATACATGTACATATACATATACATATACATATACATATACATATATATATATACATATACATATACATATACGTATATATATATATATATATATATATATATATATATATATATATATATATATATATATATATATATATATATACACATATATATACATATACATATATATACATATACATATATATACATATACATATACATATACATATACATATACATATACATATATATACATATACATATACATACATATATATATATATATATATATATATATATATATATATATATATATATATATATATACAAATATACAAATATATATATATAATATATAAATATACATATATATATATATATATATATATATATATATATATACAAATATACAAATATATATATATATAATATATAATAATATATAATATATATATATATATATATATATATATATAATTTTCGCAAGGATAAATAAAAAGTTAATTTTAAATCTAAATTGATTTTTTTAATCAACCTTCCCGTTTTGTGGTTCCGCATTGACTGATGTAAAAACTAGTTTTTATTTGTCTAAATTTTTCCAGAATCTATGTAGTAGACAAGAACATTCGGCTTCGTTTTCCTGTATATACCGTTATTTTTGTACCCACAAACAAACCATGCTGTTACACTAACCCGTACTAGTACGTGACCCGCACTCAAGTATCAATCATCAGAAAACGTACTAGTACGAGTCCCTTATACAATGTGTTAAGTCGTTTCTCCAATACGTTATAACGATTGTAGGCTATCGTGGCTATCTTTATGTATTCTTTAGCTTTACAAATGTGTAAACAATGTAAATAGAAATAAATCTCCCCCATTTCTTAAGCGGAGTTTTCTCTCGGTTCGTAATTATCATAAAATCTTTTAAGTAACACCACTCAACCGTTACAAAATATTTACTATTCTAGACCTGTGAAGTAACAGTATACTGTTTATTTCACTTCCTGCATTGAGGTTGTGCAACAAAACTGTTTTATAAAAGGCCTTATCACACTTCAACATGCATGTGTTTAATAAGAGATTTGAAAAAAAATTTTCAATTTTACAACTCCTCTTCAACCTCCACTCAAAATACAGTTTCTTTAAAGTCAAAGAGTATTTTGCGGGATGAGATCCCGCCTACCCTCCCTCATCCCTTTAGACTAACTTTCACTTGGTATTTTCCAATTTTTTTGAGAATATATATCAATTTTGTCCTTTTTTGCTTGTCTAGTCTTTGCAAGCCTTTTTTCTCGCTCTTCAGAAGTTTCTTTTTCTCGTTTAGCTCTATACTGTTCACGACGTTTTTGAAGTCGAGCAGCCTTTTGAGTTTCTGTTTTCTGTTTAACCATTTTAAATTTGAATGGTATATTTTTATATAAATTTTTCTTTATTTTCTAAGTAAATACAATTTACACTAAATCACAAATTTGTGATGAAAATCCCACTCAGTTTATTTAATTTGTGATTAAGTGAATGTTTCAGTCTATTTAGTATGAATGTTATGTGTTTCCTTTGTGTTTTCTTTGTTAATTCAATTAGATTTTAAATATTCAATTTTTGTAAAATTTTTCCTCAAAATGTTGTTTTTGTTTATGTATCAATTTGTTGAGTTACGATCCCCTCGCCAGATTTCAAACGCCACGCTGCAAGCACGCCAATTTCGCCAAATGTGGTTGAAGCACCAACAAGATCCATGATTAGAAACAGGAGAGTGGGCTAAGAAGAGGAGTTGAAAAAGCAGCAGATTTAGTTTAGGATTCCTTTTAGCGTTGAAGAATACGTAGGTTTCTCGAGTGATAGCGAAATATGTTCAACCAAATGAAAGACTTATCACAAGTTAATCTAAACTAAATTAAATAGATTGAAATATTTTCGCTGTAACGCAAGCAATCTGCACATCCTTCACCTGTAAAAGGAATCATAAACTAACACTTACAACGGGAGGTATGATGGGGCCTTTAAATTGAAGATTGCGGAAAGTTGAAAGAAGTTGTAAGAAACGTGAGTTCTTCGGTATTCTAGTAAGGTTTCAACGGAATGAAAGCTTAGTATGTAAAGGTAATTTTACCTTTAAAGTTCTCTGGTCAGGTTACTCTCGACTCAATCTCTTGTTCGGTCGTACGATAATATATTATGAAGTACACATTACCATCTCCTCGATGGAAACGATGGAAACCAGAAAATGTTTTTTTTTGTCATCGCCAAAGCTCCTAGGGATATCTTGATGCATTATCGGAGGTCGTCATGATTGTGTCAAAATCGTTGCTTGCTATGAATATTCTATTAAAAGTGATGCTGCAAGTATGACAGGATTCAATGATTCGTTGGTGTCGTGTTCATTTAGAAGTCATATGATTTCTAAATGCACAACGGAAAGATGATTGCCATTGCTTCAAGGGGTAAACGTTTAAGAGTGGGTTCTCCAAGAAGTAGCGACCAAGAAGAATCCCCCCCTAGGCTTGGTCTGCTATCCTCCATCGAGAAGTATCATTTTGGAATGTTGAGGACACTGCGACCACAAACCTATTTTACATGTCCCAGCAGTCATTAAGGAACATGACCGTCTCAAGCCTCTAATTTTTAACTTTTATGTTAAGGGATCGATGACTGTGCTGACTTAACTATCGCGGCTCATAAATGTTTAATATTACTGTGGGAATTTTAACATTACCTATCTTGTCCAACAATTTTTCTTTAGTGAAAAGGATATGCTGTTTCACAAGACCAGGTGATAAATTCCTCCTAGAGAGTGGGATTTAAACAGCAAAACATGCTAAAGAAGGCATAATCTCGTCGGTTTTAAGGGGCAAATGTCTGGGTAGACTCTAAAATGTAAAAGTTATAGAGTGTAAAGAACAATCAGTGATGGCAGAGAATTTGTTCCTTTCCTGTAAGAATGGTACTCTAATGAAATTTTCATCTTTATATAGCTCCTTTTAAGAGATACCTCGTTCCAACCACCCAATCCGCCAAGAAATTTCTTTCAGACAATGGGATATCCTTTCTAGATTGAGCGGATAAATAATGTAATGGCTCTTCGGTTTATATATATATATATATATATATATATATATATATATATATATATATATATATATATATATATATATATATATATATATATATATATATATATATATGCTTGTGAAAGTGAAGATTGTAATGTGACCTCCACACTGTGGTCAATTGTTCACCATCTCCAGTACTAGTTCTGATGGAGAACTTGAATGATGGTTCACGGATTGCATCCACATACTGGGCCACTAAATGAGAAGAGCGAGTGCAGGCGTCCATAGAGTCTACTGCGAATTTCGGTAGCGCATGCTGGCTGCCTTTGATATTTGGAGAAAACCACTTCCGAAGCCATCCTCCGCTAAGGCCTTTTATCGTCTGCCATCGTCGACCTCGATAAGCCATACCCCCTCCAGACAGTGGTAATGACTTGCAGTGGACTATAGTGTGAAGGGGCCTATAGAAGTACTGCGTCGCTTTGGTCTGAAGACGTCCTTGGCGACAAAATCCCTATTAATTCTTTCCCATTTGTACAAAATCCGCATCACTTTCAGATTTAGCCGTTTGGGCACGCTCGGGTGCCCGGATCGTTTGGTCAGTGGTGCATATCGCACGCGGGAGAAATTCTTTCCTTTCTCGCTTAAAACACACGCTCTGATTTTAAATCTCCCGTGATTGTGGGCGATTTACATGGATTAGGTTTCACTGCGGAGTTGGAAAATAAAATTAAATTGCCAGTTATTATTACATCTGTTTTGTTTGCTCGATAATAGATTAGACCTTTCTCTCTCTCTCACTGTTGTTGCTTAAGCCGACTTCTCACGAAATCGCAGTGTTTTAGCTGAAGGCGACAATCGAATACGATAAATTATTTGCATGTTTTCGCAATATTCTTTTAACAGAAAGCTGGTGGCTAAGAGCCGCACAAGCACGTTTATGTCTTCTAGCCGCTTTCGTTCGGTATGGGTAATTAGGGCTCCCAAATAATAATATTGCTGTAATGCACTTATGGCACTAACACCAGTGTTTGCTCTCAAAGAAGAAACACAGTAAAAATATAATACCTTATATTTTAACTAAAACATTTATTATGTACACTAATTATTTACAGATATTATTTCTGGATTAATATATATAACATTCATTACTCGACATTTATTAATGTTCAACATTTCATTACAATTTTTTTATATGTTATTCCTTAACCCATTAATGGCCGAACGATGGTCGATTGTTTAAGGTGCTGGCCTTCGGTACCGCAGTTCGTGGGTTCGAGTCCCACAATGGCATGGATGTTCGTAGCCGTTCGGAATCGGCTTTAAGCTGTAGGTCCCGGTCTCATTAGCCCTCGTGTTGCAAAAAGTAGATCGTAGCACTCCAAACCAAACCAAACCAAACCCATTAACGTCCAGTGTCCTCATTTGAGGACAGTCAAAAAATGGTTTGTAGAGTTTTTGTTTTCTTGAAACGATTCTTTCTTTTTTAATGGAAATAGATATTAATCTTATGAATAATCTCCCAAGTTTTCAAATATGATCTTATCTATAATTTTGTCATTTCGATCGGCATTTTATGATTTTCAAGCTTAGAATAGGAACGTATTATGACCGGTATTCTGAACGTATACCGGTCAAAATCATGGCGAATAGCCATATCTGTAATAAGTCATCTCTTTTCAGTACTTTTCTCATATAGGATAGCAAATAAATCTCTTATCACGAAGTTTTCCTTTTTTTAAAGACATCTTATTATGTTTTAAAATGACACCTCCTCACTAATGATGACTTGATGTCATATTTAAAGGTCTTTAAATTTCATATTTTGTTTTACTTCCAGGTGTTTATAATAGCTTCTATGTTAGGTATTTACTAATATATAGTCATCGGAAATATCCAGGCGTTAATGGGTTCAAAGGATTATGAGATCCAAGGTAATAATTATTAATATTATTAAGTTTACCTCCAGTAATTACAGGGGAACAGGCTGGGGATTTCATCAGGCTGGACGTCGGTACTGGCGTAGCGGCTGTTATTTTGCTGGACGTCGGTGTGGGCGTG
Source organism: Pardosa pseudoannulata (assembly GCA_032207245.1). Lineage (NCBI taxonomy): Eukaryota > Metazoa > Arthropoda > Arachnida > Araneae > Lycosidae > Pardosa > Pardosa pseudoannulata. Next base: position 45,552,494 of record CM063500.1, read on the forward strand.
AGGGTTCGGGAATAGATTCCTGGCCCGGGCTCTCTGCCTTGCTCACGGGGTTTCGATGTCCAGCAATTCTTGTATCCAGACATCTACTGCTTTCCCCCACTTTCTTTCAAAGTTTTCACCTCGGTTCAACTTTCTTTTTTCTTTGCCAATCACTTGTTGGTGAAATTTTCCCACATCTGAACCCACTTCAGGTGTGCAGGTGGGCTCATTAAAATGGCCCCTTTGGTGGAAGTTGACATTATTGCTTAGCCCCTGCCCCCATATCTTACCACTACATCCATGCCTGAGCTTGACCGTTAAACTTGTGCCAATCCGTGAACTATAACTCCTCCGCATGGGTCCCCACTAAATCTCGAAGTCAGCAGCTGCACCTAATTCTTCTTGGAAATTTATTTCACAGCTGTGTATGAACGTGCTGACCATCGTGGGAAAGTACATCGGTAAAAATATATTAATTAAAAATTTAACTCATTAATTAACCCAGTATTTCTATTTAGGTAAAGCTAAAAAGTAGTTTTTGAAATTTTTATGGCTTACCAGAGAAAGTTTTTCTTTTCATCGGTGATAGATGAAGATCCAATAAACAATCTAATAAATTCCCTACAGACTTGTCACCCGGAAGTTTTCCAAGAAGCAAAACAATGTGTTTGCAAATGACAAGTCGAAATAAAGATATATTATGATCAACGCCATTATGATACCATAAAATATATGCAGGTAATGTTGTTACTACACCCCTGTACAGACTTGATAAATTTTTTCGGCTTAACGAATAGACAAATAGTTTTCCAAATGTAATCAGTTGGTTAATTGGAACACAAACTCCAAAATATCCGTTACATAATTCAAAGGCAATGTAGATTCCAGCAATATGGGCAGGTTACAATTTTTTTGGGTATTTTTAAAAGAAATGAATGACAAAATATTAAATTATGTAGAGGTCAGTTTGTAATTTTTGGAGTGATTTAAAAGTATGTTATTGAAATTCAGTACTAAAAACTTTTATTGGCATTTTTAGTTAGAAAATTAAGATCAAGTTTAGGGGAAAATAAGTCTGATTATCATTATAATCCCAGAACAATAGCTGAGGATAATATATATTACTGTAAACAGTCATCCTGCTTATATTTAAAAAAGGTATTATGGAGAAACTTAAGATGCCTAGTTGAAAAAATCTTCATTGCCTAGTTGAAATGTTTCTACATCCCAGTACAGACTTGATAAATTTGTTCGGCTTGACGAATATATCTAACCATTCTACTGTACAATCATAATTACATGTATTCTAAAGAGACAAGATAAACTCATAACATAAAGGAGAAACACCTTCATGCAAACATCTTTATTCTAAAACCTAACACCGTCATTACAACCATAGACGAAGTATATATAGTCTGGAATTACAACTGGTACCAGACCAAGCAAACGATTTACCTAAAATGCATGTTGCCATACAATATACTATATTATATACACTAAATGACACCAACAGTTTTGCAAATGTAATCAGCATGTAATCAGTTGGTTAATTGGAAAACGAATTCCAAGATATTTGTTATATAATTCATAGACAATGTAAATTCCAGCGAAGTGAGGCGGTTAGAATTTTTTCGGAGGATTTTTTTAAAAACGAAAGACAAATATTAAATTATGTAGAGGTCAGTTTGTAATTTTTGCTATGGTTTGAAAGTATGTTATTAAAAATCCGTACTAAAAAGTTTTATATGCATCTTTAGTCAGAAAAGTAAAAGCAAGTTTAGGGGAGAATAATTCTGATTTTTTTTTATAATCCCAGGACAATATCTGAGGATAATATATATTACTGTAAACAGTCATCCCTCTTATATCTAAAAAAGGTATTATGGAGAAATTTAAGAAAACTGATAAAATGTTTAGCTGTGAACAAATAAATTATTTACTGTTAATATTTTATCCTATTATTAACAGGTAAAGGCTCCTCCATACTATGATCCACTGAAGGCCATTTCCATTGGAGGGGTTATGGCTGATCGTGGTCGATAGTGGCAGACGATAAAATGGCTTTGGCAGAGGTTGGCTTCGGAAGCGGTTTTTCTCCAAAGATCAAAGACAACCAGCATGCGCTATCAAAATGCGCAGAAGATTCTATGGATAAAGGATGATTCTGTGGAAGATGTCTAAGATGCCTAGTTGAAAAAGATCTTCATTGCCTAGATGAAATGTTTCTACATTCCCGTACAGACTTGATAAATTTGTTCGGCTTGACGAATAGACCAACAGTTTTCCGAATGTAATCAGTATGTAATCAGTTGGTTAATTGGAACACAAACTCCAGAATATTCGTTATATAATTCACAGGCAATGTAAATTCCAGCGAAGTGAGGAGGTTAGAATTTTTTTGGGGGAATTTTTTAAAATATGAATTTTAAAATATTAAATTATGTAGAGGTCAGTTTGTAATTTTTGGCGTGATTTGAAAGTATGTTATTAAAATTCCGCACTAAAAACTTTTATTTGCATCTTTAGTTAGAAAAGTAAGATCAAGTTTAGAGGAGATTAAGCCTGATTTTTATTATAATCCCAGAACAATAGCTGAGGATAATATATATTACTGTAAATAGTCATCCTGCTTATATTTAAAAAAGGTATTATGGAGAAACTTAAGATGCCTAGTTGAAAAAATCTTCATTGCCTAGTTGAAATGTTTCTACATCCCAGTACAGACTTGATAAATTTGTTCGGCTTGACGAATATATCTAACCATTCTACTGTACAATCATAATTACATGTATTCTAAAGAGACAAGATAAACTCATAACATAAAGGAGAAACACCTTCATGCAAACATCTTTATTCTAAAACCTAACACCATCATTACAACCGTAGACGAAGTATATAAAATCTGTAATTACAACTGTTGCCAGACCAAGCAAACGATTTACCTAAAATACAATATACTATATTATATATGCACTACATGACACCAACAGTTTTCCAAATGTAATCAGCATGTAATCAGTTGGTTAATTGGAACACAAACTCCAGAATATTCGCTATAAAATTCATAGGCAATGTAAATTAAAGAGAAATGAGGAGGTTAGAATTTTTTCGGAGGATTTTTTTTTAAATGAACGACAAAATATTAAATTATGCAGAGATCAGTTTGTAATTCTTGGCATGATTTGAAAATATATTATTAAAAATCAATACTAAAAACTTTTTTTGGCATCTTTAGTTAGTAAAGTAAGAGCAAGTTTAGGGGAGAATAAACCTGATTTTTATTATAATCTCGGGACAATAGCTGAGGATAATATATATTTCTGTAAACAGTCATTCCACTTATATTTAAAAAAGGTTTATAGAAAAACATAAGTTGCCTAGTTGAAATGATTCTTCATCTGGCATATTTCTCCATTTACTGTGGTAGCGTTATTTATCCGAGATTGGAAACTTGTAAATACTTAGATTTTATAGTATAAATCTTGATTTTCACTCTTTCCTCTCTTACCATGGGCTGGGCAAAATTTTTGGTAATTCTTTCCAGAATAAATGAAAAAAAAAAAGAATATTGAACAGCTAATTAGTTTAAAATGTTGCTTGGAAACATTCAGTTGCCAAAATGTTTAGCTCTATGAATGTTTGGGCTAAATTATGTTTTCAAATTAAATGGTAGATGATTTTTTATTTACATCAAAATTGAGATGGTTTTTACTACTTTCTTTAAAATATTCACATCCACGTATCTCTGTGATTTACATTTCCTTTATATTTAAAGTGTGGCATCGGCAAGCCGAGGAAAGGATGAAGAGAAAACTAAAGGTAGATTATTTCTTATGAATTAAGTTGTCTTCAAATAACTCTAATAATCCATCTACATGTAATCATAACTTTATGTCTAAAATATAGAAAATAATAACTGCTAATTTTTTAAAAAATATATTTTTTTATTGGAATTAAAAAAATCCCTTATAATTTTTTAAACGAAAATTGCCGCTTAATAAAGTTCCACGCCCTTTTTCAGACTTTTGGAAACTTGTAAATCCTTAGATCTTATAATATAAATCTTGAATTTCACTCTTTCCTCTCTTATCGTGGGCTGGCAAAATTTTTGGTAATTCTTTCCAGAATAAATGAAAAAGAAAAAAAGAATATTGAACAGCTTAAAATGCTGCTTGGAAATATTTAGTTGCCAAAATGTTTAGCTTTATGAATATTTAGGCTAAATTATGTTTTCAAATTAAATGGCAGACGATTTTTAGTCAAATTAAAATTTAGATGGTTTTTACTGCTGATTGAAAATATTCGCATCCATTATCTCCGTGATTTCTTTTATATTTAAAGTGTGGCATCGGCAAACGGAGGAAAGGGTGAAAAGAAAACTACAGGTAGATTATTTCTTATGAATTAAGTTGACTTCAAATAACTCTAATAATCCATCTACGAGTTATCATAACTTTATGTCTAAAATATAGAAAATAATAACTGCTAATTTTTTAAAAAATATATTTTTTTATTGGAATTAAAAAAAAACCCTTTATAATTTTTTAAGCGAATCTCGTCGGTTTTATGGGGCAAATGTCTGGGGTAGACTCTAAAATGTAAAGTTTATAGAGTGTAAAGAACAATCAGTGATGGCAGAAAAAATTTTGTTCCTTTCCTGTAAGAATGGTACCCTAATGAAATTTTTCATCTTTATATAGCTCCTTTAAGAGATACCACGTTCCAACCACCCAATCCGCCAAGAAATTTCTTTCAGACAATAGGATATCCTTTCTAGATTGAGCGGGTAAATAATGTAATGGCTCTTCGGTTTATATATATATATATTATATATATATATATATATATATATATATATATATATATAAACCGAAGAGCCATCTTGTTCAACAATTTTTCTTTAGTGAAAAGGATATGCTGTTTCACAAGACCAGGTGATAAATTCCTCCTAGAGAGTGGGATTTAAACAGCAAAACATGTTAGAGAAGACATAATCTCGTCGGTTTTAAGGGGCAAATGTCTGGGTAGACTCTAAAATATAAAAGTTATAGAGTGTAAAGAACAATCAGCGATGGTTCTTACAGAGAATTTGTTCCTTTCCTATAATAGTGGTACCCTAATGAAATTTTCATCTTTATACAGAGCCTTTTAAGAGATACAAAGCTCCAACCACCCAATCCGACAAGAAATTTATTTCAGACAATGTCATATCCTTTCAAGATTGAGCGGGTAAATAATGTAATGGCTCTTCGGCTTATATATATATATATATATATATATATATATATATATATATATATATATATATATATATATATATATATATATATATATATATATATATATATATATATATCTGCTTGTGAAAGTGAAGATTGTAACGTGGCCTCCACACTGTGGTCAATTTTTCACCATCTCCAGTACTGACCTTGAACGATGGTTCACGGGTTGCACCCACACACTGAGCCACTAAATGAGAAGAGTACGTGAATGCATCCATAGAGTCTACTGCGAATTTCGGTAGCGCATGCTGGCTGCCTTTGATCTTTGGAGAAAACCACTTCCGAAGCCATCCTCCGCCAAGGCCATTTTATCGTCTGCCATCGTCGACCTCGATAAGCCATACCCCCTCCAGACAGTGGTAATGGCTTGCAGTGGACCATAGTGTGAAAGGGCCTAAAGAAGTACTGCGTATCTTTGGTCTGAAGACGTCCTTGGCGACAAAATCCCTATTAATTCTTTCCCATTTGTACAAAATCCGCATCACTTTCAGATTTAGCCGTTTGGGCACGCTCGGGTGCCCGGATCGTTTGGTCAGTGGTGCATATCGCACGCGGGAGAAATTCTTTCCTTTCTCGCTTAAAACACACGCTCTGATTTTAAATCTCCCGTGATTGTGGGCGATTTACATGGATTAGGTTTCACTGCGGAATTGGAAAATAAAATTAAATTGCCAGTTATTATTACATCTGTTTTGTTTGCTTGATAATAGATTAGACCTTTCTCTCTCTCTCACTGTTGTTGCTTAAGCCGACTGCTCACGAAATTGCGGTGTTTAAGCTGACGGCGACAATCGAATGCGATAAATTATTTGCATGTTTTCGCAATATTCTTTTAACAGAAAGCTGGTGGCTAAAAGCCGCACAAGCACGTTTATGTCTTCTAGCAGCTTTCGTTCGGTATGGGTAATTAGGGCTCCCAAATAATAATATTGCTGTAATGTACTTATAGCACAAACACCAGTGTTCGTTCTCAAAGAAGAAACACAGTAAAAATATAATACCTTATATTTTAACTAAAACATTTATTATGTACACTAATTATTTACAGATATTATTTCTGGATTAATATATATAACATTCATTACTCGACATTTATTAATGTTCAACATTTCATTACAATTTTTTTATATGTTATTCCTTAACCCATTAATGGCCGAACGATGGTCGATTGTTTAAGGTGCTGGCCTTCGGTACCGCAGTTCGTGGGTTCGAGTCCCACAATGGCATGGATGTTCGTAGCCGTTCGGAATCGGCTTTAAGCTGTAGGTCCCGGTCTCATTAGCCCTCGTGTTGCAAAAAGTAGATCGTAGCACTCCAAACCAAACATTAACCCATTAACGCCCAGTGTCCTCATTTGAGGACAGTCAAAAAATGGTTTGTAGAGTTTTTGTTTTCTTGAAACGATTCTTTCTTTTTAATAAAAATAGATATTAATCTTATGAATAATCTCCCAAGTTTTCAAATATGATCTTATCTATAATTTTGTCATTTCGATCGGCATTTTATGATTTTCAAGCTTAGAATAGGAACGTATTATGACCGGTATTCTGAACGTATACCGGTCAAAATCATGGCGAATAGCCATATCTGTAATAAGTCATCTCTTTTCAGTACTTTTCTCATATATGATAGCAAATAAATCTCTTATCACGAAGTTTTCCTTTTTTTTTAAAGACATCTTATTATGTTTTAAAATGACACCTCACTAATGATGACTTGATGTCATATTTAAAGGTGTTTAAATTTCATATTTTGTTTTACTTCCAGGTGTCTATAATAGCTTCTATGTTAGGTATTTACTAATATATAGTCATCAGAAATATCCGGGCGTTAATGGGTTAATCAAAGGATTATGATATCCAAGGTAATAATTATGAATATTATTAAGTTTACCTCCAGTAATTACAGGGGAGCAGGCTGGGGATGTCAACACGCTGGACGTCGGTACTGGCGTAGCGGCTGTTATTTTGCTGGACGTCGGTGCTCGCGTGCGGGTTCGGGAATAGATTCCTGGCCCGGCCTCTCTGACTTGCTTACGGGGTTTTGATGTCCAGCCACTCTTGAATCCCGACATCGACTGCTTTTCCTTCAAACTTTTCACCTCAGTTCAACACCCTTTTTTTCTTTGCCAATCACTTGTTGGTGAAATTTTCCCACATCTGAACCCCCTTCAGGTGTGCAGGTGGACTCATTAAAATGGCGGAAGTTGACATTATTGCTTAGCCCCTGCCCCCATATCTTACGGCTACATCCCTGTCTGGGCTTGACCGTTACACTTATGCCACTCCGTGAACTATAACTCCTCCGCATGGGTCCCCACTAAATCTTGAAGTCAGCAGCTGCACCTAATTCTTCTTGGAAATTTATTTCACAGCTGTGTATGAACGTGCTGACCATCGTGGGAAAGTACATCGGTAAAAATATATTAATTAAAAATTTAACTCATTAATTAACCCAGTATTTCTATTTAGGTAAAGCTAAAAAGTAGTTTTTGAAATTTTTATGGCTTACCAGAGAAAGTTTTTCTTTTCATCGGTGATAGATGAAGATCCAATAAACAATCTAATAAATTCCCTACAGACTTGTCACCCGGAAGTTTTCCAAGAAGCAAAACAATGTGTTTGCAAATGACAAGTCGAAATAAAGATATATTATGATCAACGCCATTATGATACCATAAAATATATGCAGGTAATGTTGTTACTACACCCCTGTACAGACTTGATAAATTTTTTCGGCTTAACGAATAGACAAATAGTTTTCCAAATGTAATCAGTTGGTTAATTGGAACACAAACTCCAAAATATCCGTTACATAATTCAAAGGCAATGTAGATTCCAGCAATATGGGCAGGTTACAATTTTTTTGGGTATTTTTAAAAGAAATGAATGACAAAATATTAAATTATGTAGAGGTCAGTTTGTAATTTTTGGAGTGATTTAAAAGTATGTTATTGAAATTCAGTACTAAAAACTTTTATTGGCATCTTTAGTTAGAAAATTAAGATCAAGTTTAGGGGAAAATAAGTCTGATTATCATTATAATCCCAGAACAATAGCTGAGGATAATATATATTACTGTAAACAGTCATCCCGCTTATATTTAAAAAAGGTATTATGGAGAAACTTAAGATGCCTAGTTTAAAAAATTCTTCCTTGCCTAGTTGAAATGTTTCTATATCCCAGTACAGACTTGATAAATTTGTTCGGCTTGATGAATATATCTAACGATTCTACTGTACAATCATAATTTTATGTATTCTAAAGAGACAAAATTAACTCATATAATATAAAGGAGAAACATCTTCAAGCAAACATCTTTATTCTAAAACCTAACACCGTCATTACAACCATAGACGAAGTATATATAGTCTGGAATTACAACTGGTACCAGACCAAGCAAACGATTTACCTAAAATACATATTGCCATACAATATACTATATTATATGCACTACATGACACCAACAGTTTTCCAAATGTAATCAGCATGTAATCAGTTGGTTAATTGGAACACAAACTCCAGAATATTCGCTATAAAATTCACAGGCAATGTAAAATGAGGAGGTTAGAATTTTTTCAGAGGATTTTTTTTTTAAATAAACGACAAAATATTAAATTATGCAGAGATCAGTTTGTAATTCTTGGCATGATTTGAAAATATATTATTAAAAATCAATACTAAAAACTTTTATTGGCATCTTTAGTTAGTAAAGTAAGAGCAAGTTTAGGGGAGAATAAACCTGATTTTTATTATAATCTCGGGACAATAGCTGAGGATAATATATATTTCTGTAAACAGTCATTCCACTTATATTTAAAAAAGGTTTATAGAAAAACAGAAGTTGCCTAGTTGAAATGATTCTTCATCTGGCATATTTCTCCATTTACTGTGGTAGCGTTATTTATCCGAGATTGGAAACTTGTAAATACTTAGATTTTATAGTATAACTCTTGATTTTCACTCTTTCCTCTCTTACCATGGGCTGGGCAAAATTTTTGGTAATTCTTTAAAGAATAAATGAAAAAAAAAAGAATATTGAACAGCTAATTAGTTTAAAATGCTGCTTGGAAACATTTAGTTGCCAAAATGTTTAGCTCTATGAATGTTTAGGTTAAATTATGTTTTCAAATTAAATGGCAGACGATTTTTATTCAAATTAAAATTCAGATGTTTTTTACTGCTGATTGAAAATATTCACATCCATGTATCTCCTTGATTTCTTTTATATTTAAAGTGTGGCATCGGCAAATGGAGGAAAGGATGAAGAGAAAACTAAAGGTAGATTATTTCTTATGAATTAAGTTGGCTTCAAATAACTCTAATAATCCATCTACGTGTAATCATAATTTTATGCCTAAAATATAGAGAATAATAACTGCCATTTAAAAAAAATATATTTTTTCATTGGAATTAAAAAAAAACCTTATAATTTTATAAACGAAAATTGTCGCTTAATAAAGTTCCACACTCTTTTTCGTACTTTTGGAAACTTGTAAATCTTCAGATTTTATTGTATAAATCTTGATTTTCCCTTTTTCCTCTCTTACCGTGGGCTGGGCAAAAATTTTTGGTCATTCTTTCCTGAATAAAAGAAAGAGAAAATAAAAGGATATTGAACAGCTAATTAATTTAAAATGCTGCTTGGAAACATTTAGTTGCCAAAATGTTTAGCTTTATGAATATTTAGGCTAAATTATGTTTTCAAACTAAATGGCAGACGATTTTTATTCAAATTAAAATTTAAATGATTTTTACTGCTGATTGAAAATATTTACATCCATGTATCTCCGTGATTTCTTTTATATTTAAAGTATGGCATCGGCAAACGGAGAAAAATATGAAGAGAAAACTAAAGGTAGATTATTTCTTATGAATTAAGTTGACTTCAAATAACTCTAATAATCCATCTACGTGTTATCATAACTTTATGTAATAACTGCTATCATTTAATGAATATATTTTTTTCATTGAAGTAAAAAAAAAACCTTATAATTTTTTACGAAAATTGTCGTTTAATAAAGTTGCTATTTTTAAATCAAGCATCCAGAATTTCTAAGAATTTAAGTATAATTCTAGATTTAAAAAATCAGCAACTCAGAAATTCTGAAGCTCCTACATCCTATTTTCCAAATACATTGTCAATAGTTTGTTTATAGCTATTAATTAGAAGGCATTGAAACTTTTGTGAAGCACCTGTATTACTTTTGAAGTCTTTACAAACTTTGAAAATTAGCTTACTCATGAAGAATGTACGTGATACCATTTATTTATTACATTCATGTGAGATCAATGATTCATTAACATAACTTTTGTAACGTACCTGTTCTTTCTTTTGCACATTATATATGAAGGATATTAAGAATTTTTTCCTGATATCAATGTATTCGGGTTGTTTACCGAGACACAGAATGTAAAGATTAAATCTAGAATTAACTGTCAAGTGGATACATCTTTTCATTGTACCAGTCCTGATATATTATTCTACATAAGTTCATTGAGTTATAAATGAATATTTATTTTCTGCCACGTGAAATGACGGACGTGTAAACAAGTCGAACACCGGCAGATTAAAATGGGAAAGGCTTGTCATCCCCTCTTATGCTCTCATCACGAATGTTCCTTTTCGAAAAGCGCTAACATTTCTTTACAGCGACGCATTCATTGCTCATGACCCACTTTCGAAAAAATCTTCCATTGATAACTCACCCACTTCCACGGCAGATGGAAGAAAAAAAAATATTTGATGGACAAACCGCCCTGGAGCAAAACTGCGTACCTCCAAAAATCCCTTGCCTTTTTACACATGTGCTACAAAACTATCCCCGAGCTCAATTTGGGGAAGAGAGAGAGAGAGATAGAAATGAAGCAAACAACCAAAACAGAAAAACTCTACTGACCCCAAAAAACTCAAAGTCAGCCGGAGAGCAAGTCCTTCGAGTTTTCTGCCCGCGAATCGAACTTCCGAACATTCGCAGACTAGCCACCTTCCAAGACGGACGCGCAGCATAAGCGGAAGCAGGACTTCTTCGTCACGTTGTTGGAAGTAGAAAAAACAGACAGCCGGTTCTTCGCTATATCTCCTCTTCTTTATTAGTTGATTCTTCTTCCCAGAGCACCTCTGCTAAACTGTTTGTGGAACCCGGAAAGGTTTGTTTACTGTTATCACCAACAGACAGAAAAAACTAAAGGTTCGAAGCTAGTGCCATGTGCGGAATTTAAGACGAAAGAGAAAAATCAAATCTGTGCTGCATGGTAACATGAAGATATTTGTACCACCTTTTACGCTAGGAATATAACAAGTGCGAGATATCGGCAAGCCCATGAGGAGGGACGAATATGGTGAGTTTTTCATTGATTTTTAACCATTGATTAAATGAAAGGTACAGTTAATGGCAACTGGTTAGTCCCTTACTATAAGCATACAATCTATGTTTTCATTGATTTCTAATCATTGATTAAATGAAAGGTAGAGTTAATGGCAACTGGGTTGTCCCTTACTATAAGCATACCATCTGTGTTTTCACTGATTCCTAACCATTGATTAAATGAAAGGTACAGTTAATGGCAACTGGTTAGTCCGTTACTATAAGCATACAATCTGTATTTACCAAACTTGTTTACAATTTCTACTTAAGAATTTGGTGTGAACTGCTGAGAATTTTTACAAATTATTAATTCAGAATTGTAAAAAATTATAAGCATGCAAAATTAAGTATGAATTTAATTAATCACATTAATTTTTCCTTAAAATCAATTAACATTTTTGTGTAATTAATTTTTTATTGAATTTTCTGTTAACTTTTAAAATGCTTCTTGCGATTTTCATTTTTCATAAATTTTTACAAAATGTTCCTACTGCATCCCTCTAAAGCCCAGTGTCTCATTTTAGATACCGCTAAAAAATAGCTCGTGGAATTTTTATGTTTTCTTAGAACGAGATTTTCTTTTGAGAGTAGGCAGAAGGCAATGTTATAAACAATCTACAAAAGTTTGAAAAAATTCTATTATTTATGAATATTCCATTTAGATTGCTTTACTTTATGATTTTTCGAACAGCTCACATAAATTTACTTTTTTCGGCAGGTAGATAGACTGAGATCGTGGAAAAATACTTTATCTATTATAAAACTTCATTTTCCAGTGCATATTTTAGATGTAATACCAAATAAATCTTTTTAGTTTTTTATAAATGACCTCCCATTGATGTTTAAATCGATAGTTGATCATCAACGTGACGTGCTGTAGTATTCAAATTTGTTTAAATTTGGATATTTATTTAATTCTGTGCAGTCAATAATATCTTAGGTTTAAGATATGTATCGATATGTAGTCGGCAGATATCCTTCGGACATTAAGGGATATATTAAAAATATTCCTAATAGATATCAAAATAAATTTGAGTACGTTTTAAATTTCGATTTTATTTAGACTATTAAAACTCAATTTAAGTTTCGTAAGACCAATGTATTTATTAAAGTCCTACTTAAAAACCTAAAAAATATTTCCTATCAATTACCTGCTTAATCTATATACACAATAATACCTAACTTAGAAGAAAAACGAATACAAAGTAAAAGAAGAAAATTAAAAATTAGATTAGAAAAAACATTTTAAAATTCAGCAAAGTCTCTCAAAAAAATTGAAATTTTTTAAAAAACTATCTGATATTTAAAATATTTTAAATGTGATTTTTATTTGTTTTTAAATTATAGTTATTTTATTATAACTATAATATTTTAATAATAATTAATTATTTGTATTTATTTATTCTTTATTGTATATTTATACAAGGTTTATAAATTTAAGTTAATATTTTTATATATTTTTATATATTGCCTACTTGTTGGCAGAAAGTCATTAAGGAGAAGACGGATGTTAAATAGCGTCTGTGTTATCAAAAAACTTAGATTATGAACTTACAGTTAATTATTAACTTAGAGTTATGAAGCTTTATATATACATATACATTAAAGACGAATTAAATAAATCAGTGATAAAAAAATTCTAAATTGAAATAATTTTTTTAAAAAACTGATTTTTTGAAATATTTTTAACTTTTTAAAAAGTTATTAACCCTTAATTTGGCTAAGTCAGCTACAACGAACAATCAAATAAATAAAATCTTTATAATAAATATATATTTTTATCGATAATATATAATATATTAAATATATATTATTATTAATTATTATCATTATTATTTAAATTATTATTACTATTGTTATTATTATTATTTATTTAAATATATTTTTAATCGATATTTTAAAAAACATCTTGTCAAATTAAGGGTTAAGGGGAAGAAGGGACGTTATAAAGCGTCTGTGTTATTATCAACCTAGATTATGAATTTAGAGTTAAGTATTAACTCAGAGTTATGAAGCTTATACATATATATTAAAGGAGAACTAAGTAAATCACACATAAAAAATTCTAAATTCGAATAATTTTTTTAAAAGATTTTTTGACATATTTTTAATTTTTTAAAAAGTCATTAAGGGGAAGATGGACGTTATAAAGCGTCTGTGTTATTATCAACTTAGATTATGAATTTAGAGTTAAGTATTAACTTTGAGTCATGAAGCTTATACATATATTAAAGCAGAGCTAAGTAAATCACACATAAAAAATTCTAAATTTGGATAATTTTTTTTAAAAACTGATTTTTTGAATTATTTTTAATTTTTTTAAAAGTGTTTGCGTACTAATTTTAAATTTCTTCTCCTTTTTTGCCTTATTATTACTTCAAACTAGCTTTTGAACGTTTATGTGGTATTATTATTATTATTATTATTTGATAGATTGAATTATTATTTTATACGAAGCATCTTTATAGCTCTATCTTAAATTTTTGTGAAAAACTCAGTCTTTTCTAAATTTAAATTGAATTAAAATCATTTAAATAAAACTGAAATTTAAAATGGATACGGAGATTTATTTTAATATACCTTAGATATTCGTCACAAACCTTTTAAATAAATCTATGAAATATTAAATCATAAGTAGTTTTAAAAATTAAAAAAAATTGGGAGAAATATTGAATTTTTTAAAAATTATATCTCATTTTAAAAACCATCTTAATTTGTACTAATTAATTATAATTCATTTTATACGTGAAGAGTCTGTCATAACTCTAAGTAGAAAAATTATAAAATTTCTTCAAAACATTAACTTACACCTTAAGAGGTGCAAAAATTCTATTTTCAAAGTATACTATATTATAAAAACTTTTTCCTAAAATATATTTTTTAGAGGCATTGCTATACATGAGTATAATTGTTGAAATAAGTAAAATTTCATTTTAAAAGAATTAAATTTTTTAAATTTTTTGCATAAATTTTAATTTTGATATAGCTCATGACCGCATAACTATTTCAAATATTCATAAACACTAAATTAATCTGTCTTCAGAATTTTTAATTATATTGTTTACCATTTTTTTAATAATTCATATGGCAAAATTCATCTTTTTCTCTGTCTTACATTTCTGTAAATCTAAAGTAATTATTCCCGTTTAAAAAATATATATCAAGTCTTCCAAAACTGTTTAAGAATAAAAAATATTTTTTCGCTATCTTTTAAACAGAGAAAAAAATTATATGCATGCTAAATTTATTTTATAAAGAAGTACAGTTGTTTACAGCCTTAAAATGCCAGTTGATGAGTGACAGAAAATTTTCTTTTATTGGTTAAAAAGAAGCTAAAGGAATCCTATGAAGTTGTTATTCAGTCTCCTTAAATTGGCACCTTATCTATTGAATAGGTATAACAATTTTAAGGCACTCTTTAAAAAGATCACATTTTTTTAACCTTGTCTTCAACAAAACTTTCAATATTAATAAAGCATACTTAATGTGTTGCAACCCCAAAAATAGACTTTATCAATTCAAAATTTTCTTTCTCGTGTTGAAAATTAGTTGAGTAAAAAACATTTAAAAATTGCTTTATATCCGTTGTAATATATTTGATTCAAATTTGTTCGCGACTAAACATCATAATGTTAGTCACATTACAAAATAAATAATTCTAATCTAATCAACTATTATCAATTATATATATATATATATATATGTATGTGTGTGTGTGTGTCAGGTTTAAAAAAAGGGGTTAAGAATTAAGCCAGTTATAATTAAAAATAGTTAGAACTCATTAACGATAACGTAATAGGAGAAGGACACACCCTCGAACGTAACTATACAGAGAGAAGAAGCGGACGCGGAACTAGACATAGGAAATTTTCTTAGGTAGCAATGCCAAATGAGTCAGTTTTGAACGGGAACTCGGGCTGATAACATCCTCCACGCTTGTCGTGGCAAATTATGAGAACAACGGATATCTAAAGAGTATAGATATGGACAGAAGGATTACAAGAAAGACGTTTTTAACTATGAAATCAAACGTGTCTTCCATGCCTTAACCACACGTCTGTCTCATATATATATACATCTATATATATATATATATATATATATATAAATATATATACATATATATATATGTATATATATTTATATATATATATATATATCTTATATATATTTATATATATATTTATACATATATATATATATTTATACATATATATATTTTTATATATATATATATATATATATATATAATATATATATATATATATATATATATATATATATATATCGAAAATTATTGCCCCTTAAAATTATTTCTAAATTATATCCCATCCAACTTCTAGTTTCCTTAATCTTAGCATTCACAGCTACCCAAGATATGTCGAGGATAAGTATTATTGATAATAGCTTGTCTTCCCCACTTCCCCAAACAAAACATTTTTTAAGTACAGCCCTTTATTTCCTTTCATAACTGAACTGTCCAGTTTCCGAGTTAAAACTGAAGATTTTTACGGTATTGATCCCGTTGATTATATTTTCACTAATAATGTTTAGCAAACCACAAGACAAATGCTTATCTAAAAACTTTTTTTCATCCACGTGATCCATCCACGATTCCATCCACGTGATTTTTTTCTCCTCGGGATGTTCTTTTGACAGATCAAACATATGCACGTTTTTCTCTTGTTTGTAAGACGTGCTCGTCACTTAGCCGTCATTAATATGGAAATTAAGGATTTTTACTTATACTTATTGCATCAAACGATTTATTTAATTGATTGTGTAACTAATATTTGTAATACGTTTTATTAAAACAAAATTCTTAAGTAGTTATCTATATTTATTTATATAACAGCAGAGGAAACCACGCAGCAGTGGTTTACTTTAACAATCAAGAAAAAATTTATTTAATTGGTTATGTAACAAATATTGTTTATATAACAATTATTTTTTTTATATTTGTAGCAATTGTAACATACTTTCTAAGTAGTTATCTATTTTATTTATATAACAGCTGGTAAAAAAGCAACAGGGTTTTATTTTAATAATCGACAGTTGATTTAATTGGTTATGTAACAAATATTGTTTATATAACTAATACTTTTTATATTTTTATAATCTGTAACATATTAAATAGTTATCTATTTTATTAATTTAACTGCTGGTAAAAAAAGCAACAGGGTTTTATTTTAATAATCGACAGTTTATTTAATTGGTTATGTAACAAATATTGTTTATATAACTAATATTTTTTATATTTTTATAAATTGTAACATATTTTCGAAATAGTTATCTATCTTATTTACATAACAGCTGATAGAAAAGCAACAGGGTTTTATTTTTATAATTGAAGTTCATTTAATTGGTTATGTAACAAATATTTTTTATATAACTATTATTTTTTATATTTTTATAAATTGAACATACTTTCTAAGTAGTTATCTATTTTATTTATATAATAGCTGATAAAAAAGCAACAGGGTTTTATTTTAATAATCGAAGTTTATTTAATTGTTTATGTAACAAATATTGTTTATATAACTAATATTATTTTATATTTTTATAAATTGAACATATTTTCTAAGTAGTTATCTATTTTATTTATATAACAGCTGATAAAAAAGCAACAGGGTTTTATTTTAAAAATCGACAGTTTATTTAATTGGTTATGTAACTAATATTTGTAATACGTTTCAAATATTAATAATTCATGTAACAAACTGTCTAAGCAGTTATTTATATTTATTCATATAACATCAGAGAAAAACATGCAGCAGTGGTTTACTTTAACAATCAATAAACAATTTATATTGGCTATGTAACAAATATTGTTTATATAACAATATTTTTTTTTATATTTTTATAAATTTTAACATACTTTCTAAGCAGTTATCTATTTTATTTATAAAACAGTTGATAAAAAAGAAACAGAGTTTTATTTAAATAATCGACAGTTTATTTAATTGGTTATGTAACTAATATTTGTAACACGTTTCATTAAATTGTAACAAACTTTCTAAGCAGTTATCTATATTTATTTATATAACAGCAGAGGAAAACATGCAGCAGTGGTTTACATTAACAATCAATAAACAATTTATTTAATTGGTTATGTAACAAATATTGTTTATATAACTAATATTTTTTATATTTTTTTAAACTGTAACATACTAAGTAGTTATCTGTTTTCTTTATATAACAGCTGATAGAAAAGCAACAGGGTTTTATTTTAATAATCGAAGTTTATTTAATTAGTTATGTAACAAATATTGTTTATATAACTAATAATTTTTATATTTTTATAATGTGTAACATACTTTCTAAGCAGTTATCTATTTTATTTATATAACAGCTGATAAAAAAGAAACAGGGTTTTATTTTAATAATCGACAGTTTATTTAACTGGTTATGTAACAAATATTGTTTATATAACTAATATTTTTCATATTTTTATAAATTGTAACATACTCTCTAAGCAGTTATCTATCCTATTTATAAAACAGCTGATAAAAAAGCAACAGGGTTTTATTTTAATAATCGATAATTTATTTAATTGGTTATGTAACAAATATTGTTTATATAACTAATATTTTTTATATTTTTATAAATTGAACATACTTTCTAAGTAGTTATCTATTTTATTTATATAACAGCTGATAAAAAAGCAACAGGGTTTTATTTTAATAATCGACAGTTTATTTAATTGGTTATGTAACTAATATTTGTAACATGTTTCATTAAATTGTAACAATTTTTCTAAGAAGTATCTATATTTATTTATAT
>CM063500.1:45580904-45600904 GCA_032207245.1 Pardosa pseudoannulata
GAAAATAGAGTATAACAAAAGTTAAAAATCCCATATATTTACGATAATAATTTTAAAAAAATATGATAAAGCAAAAATAAGAAAAAGTTTTCCATTTGAAGTTGCCTAAATTTGATGTGTACCCTAAAAAACAGAAAAACATAGTATCCTAAATAATTTACTATTCTATCACCTGAAATAAGTTTATATATTATGCGAGTAATATATGATATGTCCACTACGTATATAAACACTAGATGAGGTAATTATCAAACTTTTTAAAATGATAACCTGTCTGTAACAATAGTTTTCTAGGTCCTTACTAGAGCTGGATCAGTTATCAATATATCGGCATATATTGATATAAGTATCGTGATAACAATATTAACACATTGTGTGCGGGTACATTTCGCAGCGGAATTGTACCGGGAGCGGTCGTTTTGCGCTTAAATTTAGTTATTCAGTTAAATCTCAATAGATCGAAAATTATTTAATTTTTTAACCAACTTTTCGTATTTTATATTGAAATATATAAGCAAATATATAAATAGAAATATATAAATAACAACCATAAGATTTTTGTAAACAAAAAAATATATTTTTTAGTGGATAAATTTATAATAGTATCGTAAATAGGAAAAATCAAATAGAAATAGTAGTATATAGTTTTAATTTTTTCCCGTTCTGTGGTTCTGCATCGACTGATGTAAAAACTAGTTTTTATTTGTCTAAATTTTTCCAGAATCTATGTAGTAGACGAGAACATTCGGCTTCGTTTTCCTGTATATACCGTTATTTTTGTACCCACAAACAAACCATGTTGTGACACTAACACATACTAGTACGTGATCTGCGCTCAAGTATCAATCGTCAGAAAACGTACTAGTACGTGTCCCGCATACAATGTGTTAGCTGAAGAATATGTTTAATTATTGTTGTTACACTAACCCGAACTATAAAAAAGTCCGTGTAAAATCTATTGGCGCTTCAAGGTCACACTTTCTCGTTTCCCCAGTCATCGGTTACTATGGTAGCGACCAAGAAGCCTGTACATTCACACTTATTTTCAGCACTTCAGTTGAGGATTTGATACCAATACGTTCAGACGATTTGCTTTATTATTATAAGCAAAATCAAAATTTTCAGTTGTGCATAAATGCGTTAACTATTTACATAAAAAAAAGTTATAACAATATGTATAAAATGATTATAATAAATCACAGATGTTTTTGTAAAAATACAAAAATTCATTTTAATTTAGAATTTTTACTAAAACATTAGGAATCTCTACCTTCTAAAGAAATTTTCACTTTCTAAAAATGTGTCAGCAGACCATAAATATTTAAATACATAATAAAATTTTACAAAATATTGTTATTGCATTAAGACCTCCTTCAATTCTTGTAAAATCATAAAATAATTAATACAGTACAATTTTGGAATAGAAAGTTTACTATGGTCCATATAACTTCATAATATACTTATTAACATACAACTTAAATTTAAGGAATTTCAGAACTACATTCTCTTAAATAAATTAATTATTAAGAAATACTTTTGATATTTAGATTAAAAGAATCATACAAATATAAAGAAAAATAGTGAGAAATTAGAACTAATTACTCATTAAAATTAGCGAAATATTCAATCATCTTAATGATATTAATTATTTCTGTAAATAATGCAACTGTGTGTGAAAAAAAATGATTTACTTTTTCAGTAGAATTTTTTAAATCTTACGGATTAGAATATAACATACAATTTTTGAATTGTAATTTTATGAAATGGGATTATATCTTAAATTTATGAACTTAGAAACAGGTCTGAAATGACTCGTAAAATTTTGTGTAAAGTATTAAGTATTCTTCAAAGTGTAGTCTAAATAAACATACTTTCATCATGCACGGAGAGCCCACACGATGCATGACACCCCTTAACACAGTGGGAAAAAAAAGTAAAATCATTCCCCAACTGTCGTTACCATAGTTACAGTTGGTCATCGGGGAAAAATCAGTGACCTTGAAGTGCCTATTGAGTTTACACCGAGTATAGTACGTGACCCGCTCAAGTATCAATAGTCAGAAAACGTACTAGTACGTGTCCCGTATACAATATGTTAAAACTCTGTTCTGCTGATACATCCCGATATATGTTTGAAGTCTTTTCTGTTTAAGAGCACAATAGCTTTTATAAATATTTCGAGAATAATGCTCACAATCACTGAGCTAACGCGGATCGATCTCGAAATGTCGCAACGTCAAAACCCCTATCATTGATAAGCATGCACGAAAGTCCTGAGACCATAATTTTTTTATGGGTTAGAGATTTTTTTAACGAATTAAAATATAAAAACAATATTTATTAACATCTAGGATTTATAAGACACGTTAAGCGTTAAATGTGCCTCTTTATTGCTTCCATGTGAGCGATTTTCCCCTCAAAACTCATAAAATAGACCACACATCTGTGTTTGTTTTGGACCTACCCTAGCTGTTTGTTATGATTACCAGAAACACGTTTTATGTGTGAGAACTTCTTGAATTGAAACTGGTCAACCATGTTCGCCTCTATACGTTTTAAGAAAATACTACACGTATTCAAATTTGTGCGTGCTTAAAATGTTTTTTATATCTCCTATTTAAGAACCAATTTTTATACAGATTGGAGTATAAAAGAATTCAGATCAAAATATTTTTAGAAATAATTTAAAATAACCCATATACGGTTACAGTATATATATAAACATGTAACATATATTTCATCCAAAAGAAAGCAAAAAAATGTGGAGAATCCTGCACTCACAAAGTATGTATACATATTGATAAACAATATATATATATATATATATATATATATATATATATATATATATATATATATATATATATATATATATATATATATCAGCTGTACAATTTTCATAAAATTCCTATACGTATCTTATTTTCTTTCGTCCTCACCATCATGATGTGATTAACTATTAACATGCTGATTGGTTGGCTCACACCACTCTATAACGCAATGTACTTGTTTTTCTTATATAAAGACGAGATCCTATAATAAATATATATATATATATATATATTCAATTATAATATATATATAAATTTTATCCCTTCGACTACACTGTATCATATAACAATGGCCGAATGGTTAGGGTGCTGGCCTTCGGAACAGAGTTTGTGGGTTCGAATATATCATGATGTTCGTAGCCGTTCGGAATCGGCTTTAAGCAGTAGGTCCCGGTCTCATTAGCCCTCGTGTTGCAAAAAGTAGACCGTAGCACTCCAAAACCATACCATAACCATACCTGTATCCAGTATGGATATCATTTTTTCAATAGCGGTGGATTTAATACAGTCATTACATACATCATATATATATATATATGTATATATATATATATATATATATATACATATATTATATATTATATATATGTAAATATATATATATGTAATATATATGTATAATATATATATATATATATATATATGTATATTATATATATATATATATATATATATATATATATATACAATATATATATATATATATATATATATATATATATTATATATATATATATATATACCTTGCCATAATAAAGTGACAGTGCTCACAGTGTTCTGTAGCGCGATCTATTTGAGAGAATGACCCCACATTTTTTAGAAAGATTAAGCAAGACGGGAAACGAACGATTCGGCAAAAAACAAATTAGTTCCAAAAGCCACCGCTATGAGAATATTTGGCACTGTGTTATAAAAAAATAGAGTACAAATACACACACACAGATATATATATATATATATATATATATATATATATATATATATATATATATATATATACGTACACAGTAGATTCTAGATTAAATCTATAGTACTTTAATTAATATATCATTTTATATTAGTTTATTTATTTATCTGACTTTTATTATTTCCTCTCTAAATAATATTTATATCTTCCACGATACGCAGCCTAAGTTTGCACCGTTGACAAGAATTTAAACATAAAAAATGTTGGTTATAATTGTGCTCATAAATATTCTAGCTTTTAAAATCATCTAAATTCTGTGACAGTAATAAAATTTATATAATTACATTCTTTTTACTTGTCTTTATTATTATGCAAGAATACAATTAAATAGCAAAATTATATATTCATGCAACGTATTGATATATGCTTTATCCCTGTCTTCAAATTCCCCTATTAGAAATGAGATAGGATATATTTTGACAGATATCCTTATTCTGTTACTATGTACATACAAGTGTATTTTGACATAGATTCGATCTCAAACAAAAACCTTCTAATTGACCTTTGTATTAAAATACGCCTTCAGGGTTTTCAAAGATGTATCTTATCATGTATACCATTTTAGAAATTATTATTCATAAGAAAATTAGAATATTTTTTTTAGCTAAAACTCCTGGATGAAATATGAGCAAACGATTTTCCTATTATTTATTTTTTTAATTTCTCGCTGTCAGGTTTCCTCATTCTTTTACTTATGAATACCATACCTCGTTTGAGTAAGATCGCTTGCATTACAACCATCATCAACAACAAAAAAATGCCCGATATGAGTAACTTCCTCAACTAACTTCCATAAAGTGAACACCTACATACCCGGTTAGGGCGATGGTCATAATAACGGGGACATCGGCGTTATCAGCGAGCGTGAGGATTAGAATACGAAATGAGAGGAGTATGACGTATGTATCACGAAGTCAAAACCGGGTATCAGTTTTTTATTTTCTTTTAATGATCTACAGTTTGTGTCACAGAGGGAATTTGGTTAGACAGGATATTAGAAACCCCCAAACCAATTGCATCTTTGGACAGGGCAACGATGTCTGAAACAAGGTCACAAACTCGTTTCCACCAGAAAACTGGACAAAATAATCCCTCTTATGCTTATCTAGTACTGTAAAGAAATATTATAAAAAAGATATGCTGATGACTAAAGAGCTGGTTTAGTAAGAAGTTTATTGAATTCGCCGATCAGTTTTGTAAGTTGCGCATAGTAAACTAAATATTGTAGAAAGACGAGACTCATTTATTCCAAAAGGCGTTGTGAAATAATTAGTTCATTTTTAGGAACCATTTTTATTTCTTTCGCTATGTTCGACAACACAGTACAAAAACAACAACATACCCCCCCCCAAACCAATTGCATCTTCGGACCGGACAAAGATGTCTGAAACATGGTCACAAACTAGTTTTCTCCAGAAAACTGGACAAAATAATCCCACTGATGCTTATCTAGTACTGTAAAGAAATACTATAAAAAAAATATGCTGATGACTAAAGAGCTGGTTTAGTAAGAAGTGTATTGAATTCCCCGATATCTTGGATGGTAACAGTTTTGTACGTTGCGCATAGTAAACTAAATATTGTAGAAGGACGAGTCTCACTTATTCGAAAAGGGGTTGTGAAATAATTAGTCCATTTTTAGGAACCATTTTTATTTCGTTTGTTATGTTCCACAACACAGTACCAAAACAACAGCATATACAACGCACGCACTTGCAAGCACACAATTCTTGGTGGAAGCGGCAAAGATCACTGGAGAACAAACACACAGAAATTTTCACATCGTGTTAGGGCAACACATGTCAAGATGGATCGATACTTTTACAGAAAGAATTTTACCATTTCGAAACATGGCATGTGTCTGGATGCCACTTTTCCATACCTTCAAAGCCCCACTTTGGGTGCCACTGTAGAAGGACGAGACTTATTTATTCGAAAGGCGTTGTGAAATAAGTAGTCCATTTTTAGGAACCATTTTTATTTCGTTCGCTATGTTCCAAAACAATACAAAAACAATAACATATACAACGCATACACTGAGAAAGGTGACTGGCACTATAGAAAACAAACTAGATGGCTCTTTAGCGCCACCTGTCATAAAAGGAGTAGTTGTACCCGCTACAATATTGGAATTTCGAAAATATGGAATTTTGAAATTAGATGGTTCATTTTAAATTACTCCAAATATTTGTAATAAATGCTTCTTTGAACTCTCTCGATTTTGTCTATCTCGATATTGTGAGTGCTTTTGAGGCCATACAAGTCTAGAATTGGAAGAGGATTAAAGCATACTTTAAGAATAAACACCCCAAAACCTAAAACCAGAATGTCAAAAGACAATATATTTTACAATCGAAATAAAATGTCTTCAACTCTATGAATAAATTTTATCCGTAAAGGATGTATTATGTAGAATATGCTTCAATTCAAACTGGATCAAACAGCGATGTTAGATTTCAGCGATAACCTAACTCTTTATTTCTTTCTGTAAGAACGAATACATATCGGAACGTTTCTGTCAGAAAGGAATTGAGATCTAATTCCAAGTCAATCCGCAAAAGCATTTCACCGTCCTTTTCTCTTTAATTCAATCTTTGTCCATTAACCCCCAAAACAATGAAGGTCTTGACGTAAATGGTGCTACAAAACCAACCGTATTATCTTACCTAAGTCGATTCTGCCCTCCAAATGAGTTTCGATATGCAAGTCTCATCATATCAGGTTGGGACAAAATGAGATTATAATATGGGACAATGAAGACTTAAACCGTAAGATAATATCATTCATCGTACTTTAAAGTTAATATCTGACTGTGAGACTTCGTAAGTTACAATATCTTTCAGGATATATGTCAATTTCTTGTGTCGTTTTAACATATCGAACGGTTTCTCGGAATTATAAATGCTCAATTGTATTGGTCAAATGACAACTCACTTTTGAAATTCTCTTATGTACGAGAGTTACTCTGAATTTTTTGAGATATGCACAAACAAGAATTTACAGAATAAAAATAACGGTTTAATTTTAAAATACAAAGTATTTTAACACAGCAGACGATTTTTTACTGATGTACTTCAACTCGTTTAGCGTAGAATAAATTTTAAACAGAAAAGAAAATGAAGTTGACGCGAGATTATTTTCCCGCTATGATTTTTTACGATTTTAAAGCAGGATTAAATCAAGAAGAATGCTTTCACTGGTTGCAATTGGCATTTGGTGATGAATCTCCAGCTCGTGCTACTGTATTCAGATGGTTTAAAGAATTTAGCAGAAGTCGCCATTTTCTTCAGGATGAAGAACACACAGGAAAGTTGCCATCCACAGTAATCCCGGATAATGTGTCTGCTATACGAAAAATGTTAATGGATGATGATCGCCGTACCTACGAAATTATACAGAAAAAACTTAATATTGCATCTGCAGCCATACACAAAATTATTAATGAAGAATTACATATGAAAAAAAGGAGTTTGCCGTTGGGTTCCTCATAATCTAACTGAGCACCAAGGGGAGAGTGTCAGAATCAGTAAAGAAACTCTTAAATTGCTAAGTGATGGTGGCCACCGCATCATTTCTAAATTTGTAACTGGAGAGGAAATGTACATACCGTTTTTTGACGTTCCAACACGTCAACGTGACAGTATGGATCTTTAATCTAAAAACGCACGCTGACAAAAAAATGTATGCCGTTTTCTTCAGAAGAAGAGATTGATCAAGTTGGAATAAATGCATTTTTTCATCTATTCCAAGAAATGAATGTCTTGAGGCATCTAATCTGTGGAAAATTCGTCTACAAAAGTGTGTTGATGCTGGAGGAGACTACTTTGAACTCACCTAAAATTTTGTAAGTATAACTTTAAAAACCTAGTTGTATCTTATAAATTTCAGAGTGACCCTCGTATATACATGTCTGCAATACAGAACTAAATTTTGGATTATTTGATAAACTCCTTTACTAAATAATATAACATCCACGATATTAACACTTCAGACTTATGACAAATATGACATTAGTTAAGTTTTGAATATTTCTTGAAAATCTCGTTATTAATTCAAGATTAGAAATCACGTTAAATATTTTCCCTAAATAAGTTTCATTTATAACTGAATTTAGATTTTTAGATTATGCATGTAGTAGAATAAGTAGACGCTTTTAAAGGAATTGAATCTAATTTTCTTATCTCAACAAAACCAGGTAGGAAAGGAAAAAACCTGTTCTTGTAATAAGCTTCTTTCTGTGAATGGCGTATTCAAAAAGATAAAAAAAACCCATATATCTTTCAATAAAACTGAGAGAAAGTGGAGATTAATAATACAGAATCGTTGTAAAAATTAAATTCAATATATAAATATATCAGTACATCTATTACATAAGTTGCAATACTTAAATGGTGTATTAATGTAAAAAAATATTTTAATGGTTTTAGAAATGAGATATATTAAATTAAAATTAAAATTTAATTTTCACCAGCTAGGAAAGTAACAAAATATATATTTATTTATAGATTTGGTATTTACCTTTATATGTATAACAGTAAGCATATGCGTTGTACGTAAATATATATATATATATATATATATATATATATATATATATATATATATATATGTGTGTGTGTGTGTGTGTGTGATTTTTACAGAAACACAACATTCTTTAATACCGTAAAAAATTATTATTATTATTGAAATTTGACAATAAAGGGATAACTACAACTTATCCCACCTACAGCCAAAAAAATAAAAGATTATAATTATAAAATATATAAATTTCATAGTATTATTATACCGTGAAATATGAATTAAGAACTACTGATCCCACAATGTCAGCGAAAATTAAAATCATAAACTAAAAAAATATAAAATAAAATTCATTTTACTCTAATGCAAAGTATGAATTAAAAACTATTCATCCCACACTGTCAGCAAAAAAGAAAATTGTAACCAAAAAACGTAAAAGCCTCAGGGTTTTATTCTAACGCAAAATATGAACTAAGAAATATTCCCACACTGTCAGCGAAAAAGAAAATTACAGTAAAAAAAATTTATAAGCTTCAATGTTTTATTCTAATACAAAATATGAATTAAGAAATCTGATCCAGACTGTCAGCAATAAAAAGAAATTGTATAAATATATATAAAAGCTTTGTGGTTTTATTCTAATGCAAATTATGAACCAAGAAATATTGATCTCACACTGTCAGCTATAAAGAAAATTGTAACCAAAAAATACATTAACTTCAATATTTTATTCTAAAGCAAAATATGAACTAAGAAATAGTGATCCCACACTGTCAGCGAAAAAGAAAATTACAGTAAAAAAAATTTATAAGCTTCAATGTTTTATTCTAATACAAAATATGAATTAAGAAATATTGATCTCAGACTGTAAGTAATAAAGAAAATTGTAACCAAAAATACAAAAGCTTTGTGGTTTTATTCTAATTCAAAATATGAACTAAGAAATATTGATCCCACACTGTCAGCGATAAAGAAAATTGTAACCAAAAAATATATAAGCTTCAATGTTTTATTCCAATATAAAATATGAATTAAGAAATATTGATCCCACACTATCAGTTACAAAAGAAAATTATATCATGAAACGTAAAAGCCTCAGGGTTTTATTCTAACACAAAAAAATCTAAGAAATATTGATCCCACACTGTCAGCGAAAAAGAAAATTACAGTAAAAAAAATTTATAAGCTTCAATGTTTTATTCTAATACAAAATATGAATTAAGAAATATTGATCCCACACTATCAGTTACAAAAGAAAATTATATCATGAAACGTAAAAGCCTCAGGGTTTTATTCTAACACAAAAAAATCTAAGAAATATTGATCCCACACTGTCAGCAATAAAGAAAATTGTAACCAAAAATATAACAGCTTCGTGGTTTTATTCTAACGCAAAGTATAATTAAGAACTATTGATCCCACACGGTCACCTGAAAAGAAATTCAAGTTCTGAAAAGAGAGTGCTACATGCTGACTAAAGACTTAAAAAAAATGACTCTTCGTTCCAATTCTAAAAGCTTATAAAGCCAGTGGGCCGAGAAAAAGTTATTTTAAACCCTTTTCAAAATCTTGTCCGGAGAAGGTGTCAGCAGGCAGAGGTATTGATGTTAAAACCATCAACAAGTGTATAAATTTGCATTACAATAAAATCCACCTGTATTTTAAACCGGGGGAGATCGCATGAATGAAAGAGCTCTTGAGATAGATTACGTCATTTTATACTATTCATAATAATAAAAAAAAGACTCTACACTCCTCCCGAAAACGTAACTACCAATTAAACAGGTAATACGTGGCGCATTTAAGAGTCAATTTCTAAGCTAATTGGTCCCTTCATTTGTACATCTCCAGTGAACCGTGTAAAAGCAGTGTCAAACGAATGAAATTCTCTAAAGGATAACATTATCCATAAAAAGGACTACCGGTTGGCATCGTGCAGCAGAGCAAACGATGTGCACACACGCAAAGCACGCGCACAGAACAAGCATACTCATAGATAACGTGACCTCGTACACTAATTTCGAAAAGTAAGTGGTGCCGGGAACAAAAGCGTCGATTGATATCGCATGCCCGCATTGTGCGTGCCTTTTACTTAACGACCGGTGGACGGCACTTGAGACTATTTACAAATAGCCCTTGCAGAGTTGGCTAATGGATAAACAAAACACGAGGGTTTTGATGGGTTCTGAAATCACTTCTCTGAATTTGTATTTCGATGAGCATAGTTTTGGATTAGTTGCGGTTTGGTCAGTTGGACTCCTAAGGAAATAAGCGCTCATTTGTTGTCTGGACGGAGCTTGGAATATGTTCTTGGATAGGCATAAGACAAAATAAAGAGGATATTAAAATCATATAGTAAGACATTTATGACCATGACGTTTGGAGATCACAACGATCATCGCAATGAATTATTCCAAGAAAACAACCTCAAAATTGGCAAGGGTATGTAAGTCCAGTATCCTTATTTTTAACTTAGATCTTATCACCATTTTGTGATAATATCATACAGGAGACAATCAATGGTTACAATCTAGCCTACAATTGGTAAAACAGCTTTATTTATCTTGTACATAAGAATTCATATGACCTATATTATATTTAAATTCTGATACAGAAATATCATATTTACATTCGGATTTCAATGATCATGCTTTTTCATTTATATGTAATCCTATACGTACTGTGCATTTAGTATTTTTATATAGTTCATAATAAGAATCTCGCCTATTTCTATTAACTTCTAACTACTGAGGACTTATTTTGTAAGACAAAACTACCCTCAGTTGTTCATTTCAATTAATTTTTAACTGCTTTGACCCTTGATAGTTTGCTGTAGGATAATACTAAGAAAAGTAAGAGTCTTTTATAATTAAGAGGGGTTAACATGTTTTGCTGAATCTATGATTGAAATCTGTTAGATTACTCTACAGCAGTTAAAAGTTCATTAATTGAAATTAGTTACAATTATCAATTTTATTCTGGATAAAATAAAACAATGTGTCAATACTATTAGCATTATTTCCTACATAAATTTATTGTCCACAAATTACTAGAAGATGAGATTTGGTGATGGTCTAGTTAGCCTTCGTGTTTCGAAAAAAAGACAGTAGTGTTTACAGAACTTACAGAAATTGGAATGGGCTGGACTTCCTGGGTCTGGCCCTATAGTAGAGAGTTTTTTTCTGAAGTTTAAGCATAATCTATAGAAGCATGGAACTTAGGCAGTGTCACTGAAAGCTAAATCAAATGACAGTCGTTTCTATGCAAATAGGTCTTCCAAACAAATTTACCATTCAAAATCTTTACTAGATACGTAGGTGAGTCTAAAATTATATACAGTTTCACCATATCTCTTCTGACATTATGCATATTGACTTCTATCTTCAGTTAATGTTACACTACTGTGGTTTCTCATCTTTTTATTCCTCTGTAGTATGTAGATCATTCATGCTCCATTAGAAGCTTGCACCAAAGATAAATAACGGGGAGAAATCCGATTCCTCTGATCGGAGAGGACAAAAGGTGTGGAAAGGGGGAAAATGCAGTATCACCTAAACTAGTGGTCGGCAAAGTGCGGCTCCAGAGCCACAACTGGCTCTTTGGCTCCTTAAGTGCGGCTCGGGCACAAATATCCACGGAAGGCGCAATAATATTTTCATTAAAAAAAACTTGATAAGAAAAAAATTACATCTTATTTTGATAAATAAAAATTCTTCTATAAATCGAGAACATGTAAAACTTTTTGTTTAAGTTCACAGACAGATAAGTAATTAAATTTTTATATCGTTGTAAAAATACGAACATCGAGTTTAATTTTATCAGTTTTCGAAAACGTAAACACAAACCAAGTACAAGCTACCGGCTGAAATTGTTCGTATGTTTTCGGCGTACTCCGGTGTGATACAAAGGTACCACAAGCATGCATTTTTCTAAAGTAGTGGGGTGTACAAATTGGCATCTCAGTTGCAGTGTGAACAATTTTGTTTTATCAACCGTGTCTGCCGCTGTCCTGTCTTATTTAAAAAGTTGTATTTTTCATACTAGCTGCACATCTTACAGGTATTTTTATACGATTTTATTACACCTATGTATGTTTGTGGTTCCGGCACAAAATTTGTAATCGATTTTTGTACTTCGATAACTTCTATTTATCCAAATGTTGGAAGTTTTCTTCTATTTTTAGCCAAATTAAAAGTTTTGTTATTTTGATGATGGAATTTTTTTTCTTTTTAGTGCAGTTACATATATTAATAAAATTTTATTTTTTAAAAAAAATTTAATTTTTATTTTCATCAATTTAATCATGATAATAATTTTGTACTGGTAGCTTTAGAACAAAAATATATTTGGAGTATTTTATTATTAAATAATTATAATAGTAATTATATTAATAATAATTGTACTAAACAAGCAGATTTGGCTCCCAATTTTTTTAAATTGTTGTAATGTTCATATTTGGCTCTCTGGCTAATAAGTTTGCCGACCACTGACCTAAACCGATGTTTTGGTGGATCGAGAAATTTAAAAGTGGTCGAACATGTTTTATGAGTTCACCGATTTACCTCAGATTTAGACATGCAAAATGTGCTGCTCAAGTAACTTTGGGACCCACAAACAGCCTTTCATTTGAAGGGCATCTATAAGCTTGTTGCAAGTTGTGCAAGGTGATAAGGAAAGACTATTTTTAGAAACGATATTATGAAACTATAGCTTCATGTGAATAAATTAAACAACGAAAATTACGGATAATTTTTCATTGCTCTTGTGTTTAAAGTAATAGTATACATTTATTTAGAGAAATTAGAAATTAGAGAAATTAGCATGAAAGTACAATATTGCAGTTTCAATGAATGAATTGTGAAATATAATTAATGATTATAAGTTAAAAAGTTTTAATTTTCATCACCGTAAAATGAATATAATTATTATTAGGAATGCAACGGTTATCTCGCCAGCATACTGCATCCGTCATATCCGGCCACTATACCGGATAATTGATAGTAGCCGGATATTACAATTATCCGGCAGTACATCCGGCCAAAAAATATACACCGAGAAATAAGATAAATATAACAAAAAAATGTTGAACATTATTTTATATGAAACAATGCATAAGTATTGTGGAACATTATGGGAAGAAAAGCTTTATGAAAGCAGGATGCAGATTGGCCTCGCATTCGCAGGATGCAGAACGCGAGGCCAGTTTCGTAGATCGTAAAAACTTTTTGAAAAAAAAGTCTGTATTTCTGTACTTTTTTTAACGAAATTCATTAAAAATCAGTACAGAACTCGACTTGTAAACTGTAGCTGTTGTTTTATTTTCTGAAATTCGTATTGACAGAACTAGTGGTGGCTATATTGGTGGATTTCATTAGTTGATACTGATGCCATACTCAATATTCCCACTAAATTATTCTTTATTAAATTTTATTTTGGTTACATTATTAATTTTTATTTCGTCTTTAAGTATTTATTTCCTTCTCGTCACTTGTCAATATTCAAATAACTTACATTGTTCAGAAACAGTCTATGAAATTTAATCTCAGTAATTCACAGCTTTTAACTCCTCAGCGCAACAGCCCATAGGGTATCAGGGCATACAGTGCCAATCTCCGTTTACGTGACCAAGGGCCAAGCATATGTTCCGGCTAGGTGGTCAATCTTACGCGGAAACCCTAGTGTTTAGTTCCCAAGCACGCTTGGTTCCCAGTTCATCTACCCACTGAAGGGATGAAAGGCTGAGTCAACCTTGCCCAATCCGGGGATCGAACCTGTGTCGTGGGAGCTCAAAGCGCTACCTAACGCCACTGGGCTTCATTCACAGACTTTACTTATTTTTAATTTCCCTTTTTTATGCAATTGTAAAATTATTAGTGTCACAAGAACTTTAAATATTGTGTTTTAATTTAAAAAAGCTATTTTCCTATTAGGACTTTCTACTTTTTTATGTATACTCTTACGTTTAAAATGTGCAAAAAGTCACAAGTAATAAAAATGCATTTTATATCATAGCGTTTCCAATTGTTTAAAAAGACGCAACTATAATGTCTATACCTTTGTATTCAATAAAAATATGCACATTACTATAAATTAGATCTGTAAAATTTTTATGTAGCTATATTAAACATTCTTCTTCAAAGAGATTTATTTCAATTTTTTTCAAATAAAAAATGATGACATAAATATGAAATATAATACACTCCTTGAACGATGTTTCTGTTAACTCCTGGAACTCATCTATTAAAGATTACATAATCGCAGTTCCTTAAAGGATGTTACATGCAGTATTAACAACAACAACAAATGCACTTGCTTCAGGGTGTAATAAAAGCCATGCACGTCTCAATGATGTGACCTTAATACATCACTTGACCACCAAATTCCCGAGGAAATGTCTTTTTGTTGACGTTGAACCATTAGCAGCACAAATGAGTGTTAGTGTGTGAGTGGTATGCAATCTTATTGTAGCATCTAAGAAAAGATTTAATGTTACATATAAATAAGGAATTTACAGTTTCAATTCACTACTTTAACAATTTTTTTTCACAAAAACATTTTTCTAAGGCAGATTACATGATAAACTTAATTTCCATCTATTAAGATAACTAACCCCAAATATTAATGCATTGAACTCGTATTTATGTAGATTACCGGTACCCTAGCTATCTTATTATATAATATATAGCATTATGATGGTATTATATAGTTTAACGATTTTTTCACCTTTTACAACCTAAAGCACATTACATGATACGCTTAAGTTCTATCTATTAGGGTAATTAACCCCAAATATTAATGCATTGAACTTGTATCTATTGAAAGTAGATTACTGGTACCCTAACTACTTTATTATATTATATATGGTATTATAATGGTATTGTATAATTAACAAATTTTTTAACCTTTTACAATCTAAAGCACATTGCATGGTACGCTTAAGTTCCATCTATAAGGATAATTAACCCCCACTATTAATGCATTGAACTTTATCTATTGAAAGTAGATTTTTAGGAGTCTAGCTATCTTATATTATATATGGTATTATATAGTTTAACATTTTTTTTTCACATTTTGGTATCTAAAGCAGATTGCATGATACTCTTAATTTCCATCTATTAGGATAACTAACCCCAAATATTAATGCATTGAACTCGTATCTATTTAAAGTAGATTACCCGGACTCTAGCTACCTTATTATTATATATGGCATTATAATGGTATTATATAGTTTAACAATATTTTTCACCTTTTACAAGCTAAAGCACATTACGTGAAACGCTTTAGTTCCATCGATTAGGATAACTAAACCCCAAATATTAATGCATTAAAAGTAGATTACTAGGACCCTAGCTACCTTATATTATGGTATTATAATGGTATTATATAGTTTAACAATTTTTTTCACATTTTGCAATTTAAAAGAGATTACATGATTCGCTTAAGTTCTATCAGGATAGCTAACCCCAAATATTAATGCATTGAACCCGTATCTATTGAAAGTAGATTACCGGGACCCTAGCTACCTTATTATATTATATATGGTATTATAATGGTATTATATAGTTTAACAATTTTTTTTACCCTTTTACAATCTAAAGCAGATTACATGATAAGCTTAATTTCCATCTATTAGGATAACTAACTCCAAATATTAATGTATTGAACTTCAATCTATTGAAAGTAGATTACCGGGACCCTAGCTATCGTATTATATTATATATATTACTATAATGGTATTATATAATTTAAATTGTTTTTTCATCTTTTACAATCTAAAGTATATTACATGCTACTCTTAAGTTCTATCTATTAGGATAACTCACCCCAAATATTAATACATTGAACTTGTATCTATTGAAAGTAGATTACCAGGACCCTAGCTACCTTATATTATATATGGTATTATATAATTTAGCATTTTTTTCATCTTTTAGAATCTAAAGCACATTACATAAGCTAAAGCTCCATCTATTAGGATAACTAACCTCAAATATTAATACATTGAACTCGTATGTATTGCAAGTAGATTACCGGGACCCTAGCTACTTTATTTTATACATGGTAGTATATAGTTTAACAATTTTTTCACCTTTTAAAATCTAAAGCATATTACATGCTACTCTTAAGTTCTATATATTAGGATAACTAACCCCAAATATTAATACATTGAACTTGTATCTATTGAAAGTAGATTACCGGGACCCTAGCTACCTTATTATATTATATATGGTATTATAAAAGTATTAAATAGTTTAACAATTTTTTCATCTTTTACAATCTAAAGCACATTACATTATACGCTTCAGTTCAATCTATTAGGATAACTAACCACAAATATTAATACATTGAACTTGTATCTATACAAAATAGATTACCGGGACCCTAGCTTCCGTAGTATATTATATATGGTATTATAATAGTATTATATCTGTTACGGTGAAAGACCGAAACCTGGGGAATGTCGACTTTCACCGGTGAATGTCAACATTCACGTAGTCGTTTGGTGTATGTTCGAAATATTTGCTAAATACCGTTATTTCTGACTTACACCGGTAAATGTCGACATTCATCATCCACTAATGGTGAATGTTTAACATGTCGGATATTTATATTTTCTTCTCCGCAATTCAGTCAAATCTGTAGTACTAGCACATGTAACTATTGACTTAAACAGAACACTCTTAGAACAGAAAATCATATCAATAATTAATTTAATTATCTGATTGACGTTATACTATCATTTTTGTTGCAACAATTTAAACTGTTATAGCAATTTGAATTGCACAAGAGTCATTTACATTTACAATGGCATTTAGTAATGAAATATTTCTTTTTGCAATGACAGCGTTTATAGACATGCCCTCCACTTCTCGAATTAGCTGCAACGGCTTCTCTCAGCGACATTTCTCGAGAAGAAATTTCATCTATGGAGAGTAACTTTTCTTTACAAAATATAAACTGATTAATGGTATAAAGCTGCTTGAGGGTACCATTTTTGTTTACTAATTTATAAAAGTCGGAATCTTCTACTCCAATAACAACCGCCAATACATTTCGGGCATATGTACGACCACGGTCGATGTCAGGGACTTGTATTCGCACAGTGTCATTAATTTCAGCAGGTGGAAATTTTCTTTTTGAGGTTTATAACATTTTTGTTGAATGTATTAGAAGATTATCTTTTGAGGCCGTTCTTTTAATAGAAATAAAGTTCTGCTGTTTAGTAAGGGCTTGATAGAAGGTGTAGTAAGTTGAAGAACCTCTTTGATATTTTCCTTTGTAATGAACACAGGGACTTTGGAGTATTCCTTCATGGTATGTGGTATTTTGACATATATCATTATTGTCACATATTGTATGCGGGACACGTACTAGTACGTTTTCTGGCGATTGATTACTAAGCGCGGTTCACGTACTAGTACGGCTTAGTGTAACAACATGTTTTGTTTGTGGGTACAAAAATAATGGTATATACAGGAAAACGAAGCAGAATGTTCTTGTCTACTACATAGATTCTGGAAAAATTTAGACAAATGAAAACTAGTTTTTACATCAGTCCATGCGGAACTACAGAACAGGAAGGTTGATTAAAAAAATCAATTTAGATTTAAAATTAACTTTTTATTTATCCTTGCAAAATGATATTATACATATGTATATTTATATATTATATATACATATATATAGATGTTTATTTGTCTATTTATATATTTGTTTATATATTTCAATATAAAATACGAAAAGTTGGTTAAAAATGAAATAATTTTCGATCTTTTGACATTTAACTAAATAACTATTTTTTACATTATTACTTTTATAATCGCTCTTTTCATTTTTTATAATCTAAAAATGTTTATGTATAACATAATGTATTAGCAATGATATGTTGTACAATGTTATGTATAACATTGATTTTTCATATTTACGATACTATTATAAATTTATACTCTAAAAAATATATTTTTTGTTTACATAAATCTTATGGTTGTTATTTATATAGCACGAGGAAACATTATAAATCGGAACTAAGTTGCGTAAAGTAGATATATAAGATTAGTTCAGCTAAGTAGAATTAAGTTTGTGTTTTCTTGGTAGTTAAAGCTTGCCAGAATTAAACGAGAAACAAAGGTTTTTCACCAAAGGATGTACATAACTGTCAGAAATGTACTTTAGAAAATTTTTATTATTAAGTTGGTTAGCCTATATAGTGTACAATAATTTCTGAAGATTAGTTAATTATATCTTAATTATTAATTGTTTTATGCTTAAATACATTCTTCCTTTACCGTTCGGCAATATCACGCCATCTTCTAAGCATCACATTATCAGCTGGAATCAACTTGTTGTTCTACCTCAGACCAGCCAAATGCTACGGAAAAATCGTAATTTCTACTAATTTAGGAAATAACTACAATCCAACGAAAATCGATAAAAAAAATACGATTTTTCGTCAAAAAATATATACAGGATTAAAAAATTACATCGCATTCGGAAAATCAAAATGAATCAATAATATATTTTCGCAAGCGATATGAGGAAATCCGTAAAAAACTTTTCCGATAAATTTTCGTGTAACTTGTGTATGAGATCGGTTAAACACCAATAAAAGACAGCACACATGCAATAATTTGTTTTTATGTATTAGTCAATTTTTCGGCAATAAATTTATTTATTATTTTTTTTTCCTTTGGCAAGTCTGACTTAACTTGGATTTATGGAAAAATCGAACAATCGAGATTCGATTTAAACAAACTCTACTGTATTTGTTTTAAATTACTTTGAAGATGGATGTCGATGTTATGCTGCTGTACTATCTTTGTGAGAAAATTTCAGATCTCTTAAATATATGTTCTCAAAAACCTTTGTTGGAGAAATTTGTTCCATAAAAAATGCACTTCTTAAATTACTTTCTCAAATTAAGTTGTTGTGGATGCGTTCTATTTACACAAAATTGGTGTTCAGGATGACATAGAAATTAAAATGCATGGATCCCAATTTCGCAGAAATCTTAGAAACTCGTTTTTTGATGTAAACAATATCATATTTAACAACTAGTAAAACTACTCTTCCATATCATAGGTCCACATATATATATATATATATATATATATATATATATATATATATATATATATATATGTGTGTGTGTGTGTGTGTGTGTGTGTAACAACACGGACTTCAGGATGAGTTGTTGCAGTCATGGCCTATAAAAATGACGCCATTTAGTTAAAGACATTTATTAAGATAACGTTGAAGGACGGGTTCCCACTTCAGCATCGGGACAGGACAAACTGAGGGGCCAGCTATCATCAAGTTATATGTAAAAATGCATTTATCACATGGTCAACATCTGTGGGAAATCTCTAGAAAAATCTGCCTCCGACAGCATGCATCACCTTTTTGTTTGGAAATTTCCTAAATTGTCCGTTAGGGCAATGTAGAGTTATAATTGGGCAGACCCCTTCTCGGAAGGCGTAAACTGTAGCCCTAGTGGTCAATTTAGGTTAGGGGTTAAAAAGGGGAATACAAAAAGGACGCGGGAATTTTTAGCCTTTGACTTCAGATTTGAAAACCCCTAAGAGTTTTCCTTACATATATATACATATATTTGCATACACACACACACACACACACACACACACACACACACACACACACATATATATATATATATATATATATAT
>CM063500.1:45610904-45625904 GCA_032207245.1 Pardosa pseudoannulata
TACTTGTCTCATAGAGTACTTTACAATTCTGGACAATTAAAAATTTTACTGATTAACTAATGTTATATTTTACGATTTATCTTTGGAAATTTCCTTTTATGGTTCTCCTTGAAGTGAAGATTTTATGATGCAATTAATGATTGCAATGTTTCGTATCAAATGAAGATTATACTGAATATTTGTCCAAAATAAATAAATAAATAAATAAAGGAAAATTAAATCAGATTTTTTTTTAAATAACATGTTTTAAACTATATGTATGTTTTGTATTTTCCTGAACATTAACCTAAACCTGTTTGGAAATTGGCAGCATACGTAAAATATACAAATTGTTTTTGTCTTTTAATATTTTAATAACTTCTGATTCCCTGATGCAAGTTGTAAAATAATGATCTATTTTATGATTCTCGGTAAATTTATATTGGTCTATTTATCTATACGTATATTACATGCATTATACATATTTATAACACATATATATCATACATATAATTATATATTATTATATATTATATATTATATTATACATATTTATTATTACATAATATATTATAT
The DNA here is from genome assembly GCA_032207245.1 of Pardosa pseudoannulata. Classification (NCBI taxonomy): domain Eukaryota; kingdom Metazoa; phylum Arthropoda; class Arachnida; order Araneae; family Lycosidae; genus Pardosa; species Pardosa pseudoannulata. The sequence continues at coordinate 45,611,460 of CM063500.1, forward strand.
GCATTATACATTATTATACATTATATATATTATTATATTAATATAATATAATAATAATATAATTAATAATAATGTAATATAATAATACATATTATTATATTACATATACTGTTTATTATATATTATATTACATTATAATATTATTATTATACATATATTAAATATACATTTATTTATCTTTTTTCTATACATATCTTACATGCATTATACATATTTATAACACATATATATTATACATATATATTATATTATTATTATATAATATATATTATATATTTATAATATATTATATTATATTATAATATTATTATTATGCATATATGTATATATTTTACATATATTACATATATATTTATTTATCTTTTTTCTATTTATATATTTTATGCTTCTCCGTAAATTTTCATTTTTCTTACCTCTCTAAGTAAAGATTTTTATAGTAAATTTAATGGTCTACTGTTGCAAACGTAAAATAAACAATATATTTCCCTTTTAATGTTTTGACTACGTCTGATTCATCCTGATACAACTTGGAAAATAATGTCCTATTTTACAATTTGATTTATAGAATTTCCATTTATCTGTCTTCTTCAAGTAAAGATTTTATACTCTATTTAACGGTTGGCTGATTCGTTTCAAATTAAAAATAAAGTAAAAACTAGGCAAAATAAATAAATAAATATATGAAATAAAACAGTTTATATAATAAATTTTGTATTTATTTAGTTGTATATCTTCCATCTTTTTCATCGTTAACCTAAAACTAAATGTTTTGAAACTAACAGAAATGATAAAAAAAAAATCAGTTTCTTTATTATTCGTAACTACTCTTGACTTACTACTATTACCAGAGGCGTAGCCAGAAATTATATTCGAAGGGGAACATTGTTTTTTGTGAAGGATATTTAATTAAAGTACTGGTTTTCTTATGTATGTATACTTCTAATGAGTATCATAATACAATAGGATTTTAAAATACCAAAATAATTAAAAAATAATATAAGGAACAAATTTATTTTGATAAATAAATAAATAAAAATTAAATCAGCTTTTTTCTAAATAAGGTGTTTTAAACTATATGTATGTTTTGTATTTTCCCCAACATTGATTTAACACTGTTTTAAAACTGACAGCATACGTAAAATAAGCAAATTATTTGTCTTTTAATATTTTAATAACTTCTGATTCCCTGATACAAGTTGTAAAATAATGATCTATATTATAATTCTCTGTAAATGTATATTTATCTATTTATCTATACATATATTACAAGTATTATACATATTTTATTATATTATATTATCATTATATTATTATTATATTTTTATTATATATTATATTATAAATATATTATACATTATATATATATATTATATTAATGTAATATAATAAATATATGATAATGTAATATAATAATGCATATTTTTATATTACATATACTGTTTATTATATATTATATTACATTATAATATTATTATTATACATATATTAAATATACATTTATTTATCTTTTTTCTATTTATCTATTTTATGATTTTCGGTAAATTTCTATTTATCTATTTATCTATACATATCTTACATGCATTATACATATTTATAACACATATATATTATACATATATATTATTATATATTATGTTACATTATCATTATAATATTATTATATATTACATTATTTTATGATATTGTTATTATACATATATATAATACATATATTACATATATATTGATCTTTATATTTATCTTTTTTTCTATTTATCTATTTATCTATACATATATTGCATGCATTATACATATTTATTACACATATAAATTATACATATATATTACTACATATTATATTATATTATCATTATATTATTATTATATATTATATTATAAATATATTATACATTATATAAATATTATTATATTAATATAATATAATAATGTAATATAATAATACATTCTTTAGCTGTATATCTTCCATCTTCTTCATCATTAACCTAAAAGTAAATGTTTTGAAACTAACAGCAGAAAAAAAAAAGTTTCTGTATTATTAGTAACTATCCTTGACTTACTAATATTACCAGAGGCGTAGCCAGAAATTATATTCGAAGGAGAACATTGTTTTTTGTGGAAGATACTCAATTAAAGTACTGGTTTTCTTATGTATGTATACTTCTAATGAGTATCATAATACAATAGGATTTTAAAATATCAAAATAATTAGAAAATAATATAATGAACAAATTTATTTTGATAAATAAATAAATAAAAATTAAATCAGCTTTTTTCTAAATAAGGTGTTTTAAACTATATGTATGTTTTGTATTTTCCCCAACATTGATCTAAAACTGTTTTAAAACTGACAGCATACGTAAAATAAGCAAATTTTTTGTCTTTTAATATTTTAATAACTTTTGATTCCCTGATACAAATTGTAAAATAATGATCTATTTTTATGATTCTCGGTAAATGTATATTTATCTATTTATCTATACATATATTACAAGTATTATACATATATTTTATTATATTATATTATCATTATATTATTATTATATTTTTATTATATATTATATTGTAAATATATTATACATTAAATATATATTATTATATTAATATAATATAATAGATATATGATAATGTAATATAATAATACATATTTTTATATTATATATACTATTTATTATATATTATATTATATTATAATATTCTTACTATACATATATATATATATATATATATATATATTTATTTATCTTTTTTCTATTTATCTATTTACTATACATATATTACATGTATTATACATATTTATAACACATATATATTATTATTTATTATATTATATTATCATTATAATATTATTATATATTACATTATTTTATAATATTGTTATTATACGTATATATATTATACATATATTACATATATATTTATCTTTATATTTACCTTTTTTCTATTTATCTACAAATATATTACATGTATTATACATATTTATAACACATATAAATTATACATATATATTATTATATATTATATTATCCTTATATTATTTTTATATATTACATTATTTTATAATATTGTTATTATATATATATATATATATATATATTATACATGTATTACATGTATTATACATATTTATAACACGTATAAATTTTACATATGTATTACTACATATTATATTATATTATCATTATATTATTATTATATATTATATTATAAACATATTATACTATATATATATTATATATATATATATATTATATTAATATAATATAATAATGTAATATAACAATATATTCTTAGCTCTATATCTTCCATCTTTTTCATCATTAACCTAACAGTAAATGTTTTGAAACTAACAGCAATAGTAAAAAAAAAAAATATGTATGTTTTGTATTTTCCCCAACATTGACCTAATACTAACTGTTTTGAAACTGGCAGCATACGTAAAATAAACAAATTGTTTGTCTTTTAATATTTTAATAACTTCTGATTCCCTTATACAAGTTGTAAAATAATGATTCTCCGTAAATTTATATTACCTATACATATATTTCATTTATTATACATATTTTAACATATATATATTATACATATATATTATAATATATTATATTATATTATATTATTATTATATTATTTTTATATATTATGTATTTATTATATATCATGTTATATATATATATATATATTTATTCTTACATAATATTTTATATATATATATTATACATTATATATATTATTATATTATTATATTAATATAATAATAAGATAATAATGCAATATAATAATACATATTATTATATTATATTATTATAGTAAAATATATAATATGTATATTATGTATTATGCTATATTACATATGTATTATATATTATATTATACATATTTATTATTACATAATATATTATACACATTATACATTATATATATTATTATATTAATATAATATAATAATATAATAATGCAATATTATAATATTTATTATTATATTATATATACTATTCATTATATATTATATTATATTATAATATAATTATTATACATATATTACATATATATTTATTTATCTTTTTTCTGTTTATCTATTTTATGATTTTCGGAAAAATTTTCATTTTTGTTACCTCCCTAAGAAAAGATTATTATGGTGAATTTAACGGTTGGCTGCTGCAAACGTAAAATAAATAATATATTGCCCTTTTTATGTTTTACATAAGTCTGATTCATCCTGGTAGGACTTGTAAAATAATGTCCTATTTTATAACTTGTCTTGTAAAATTTCCATTTTTCTTTCTTCTTCGAGTGAAGATTTTATACTCTATTTAACGGCTGGTCGATTCGTATCAAATTAAAAATAAAGTGAAAACTCGTCAAAATAAATACATAAATATATAAAATAAAAACAGTTCTATAAAATAAATTTTGTATTTATTTAGCTGTATATCTTCCATCTTCTTCATCATTAACCTAAAACTAAATGTTTTGAAACTAACAGAAATGATAAAAAAAAAATCAGTTTCTTTATTATTGGTAACTACTCTTGACTTACTACTATTACCAGAGGCGTAGCCAGAAATTATATTCGAAGGGGAACATTGTTTTTTGTGGAGGATACTCAATTAAAGTACTGGTTTTCTTATGTATGTATACTTCTAATGAGTATCATAATACAATGGGATTTTAAAATATCAAAATAATTAAAAAATAATATAACGAACAAATTTATTTTGATAAATGAATAAATAAAAACTAAATCACTTTTTTTTTTTTTAAATGAGGTGTTTTAAACTATCTATATGTTTCGTATTTTCCCCAACGTTGACCTAAAACTAACTGTTTTGAAACATCCAGGTACGTAAAATAAACAAATTGTTTGTCTTTTAATATTTTAATAACTTCTGATTCCCTGATACAAATAATCATTTATTTTATGATTCTCAGAAAATTAATATTATCTCTGCATATATTTTATGTATTATACATATTTATAACACACACACACACACACACACATATATATATTATTCGTATATATTATAATATAGTATATTATATTATTATTGTAAATTATATATTATATATTATACTATATTATATATATTATTATATTATTATATTATATTATAAGATGTTATATTATATTATGCATATTTATTATTACATAATATATTATATACATTATACGTTATATATATATATATATATATATATATATATATATATATATATATATATATATATATATATATATATATATATATGTACATATATATATGTACATATATATATATATATATATATATATATATATATATATAACGTATAATGTATATATATATATTATACATATATATTATAATATATTATATTATATATCTTTATTATTACATAATATATTATATAGATTATACTTTATATATATTATTATATTATTCTATTAATATAATATAATAATGCAATGTATTAATACATATTATTATATTATATTATATTGTAAGATATTATAGTGTATTATTATTATATATTATATATTATATATTATACTATATTGTATATTTATTATATATTATATTATACATATTTATTATTACATAATATATTATATTACAATATTATATATATATATATATATATTACATATATATATATTTATATATATATATATATTACATATATATTTATTTATCTTTTTTACATTTATCTATTTTATGATTTTAGGTAAATTTCCTTTTTTTTTACCTCCCTAAGAAAAGATTTTTATTTGTGAACGGTTGGCTGCTGCAACCGTAAAATAAATAATATATTGCCCTTTTTATGCTTTACATACGTCTGATTCATTCTGATAGAACTTGTAAAATAATGTCCTATTTTATAATTTGTCCTGTAAAATTTTCATTTTTCTTTCTTCTTCGAGTGAAGATTTTATACTCTATTTAACGGCTGGTCGATTCGTATCAAATTAAGAATAAAGTGAAAACTCGTCAAAATAAATACATAAATATATAAAATAAAAACAGTTCTATAAAATAAATTTTGTATTTATTTAGCTGTATATCTTCCATCTTCTTCATCATTAACCTAAAACTAAATGTTTTGAAACTAACAGAAATGATAAAAAAAAAATCAGTTTCTTTATTATTGGTAACTACTCTTGACTTACTACTATTACCAGAGGCGTAGCCAGAAATTATATTCGAAGGGGAACATTGTTTTTTGTGGAGGATACTCAATTAAAGTACTGGTTTTCTTATGTATGTATACTTCTAATGAGTATCATAATACAATGGGATTTTAAAATATCAAAATAATTAAAAAATAATATAACGAACAAATTTATTTTGATAAATGAATAAATAAAAACTAAATCACTTTTTTTTTTTTTAAATGAGGTGTTTTAAACTATCTATATGTTTCGTATTTTCCCCAACGTTGACCTAAAACTAACTGTTTTGAAACATCCAGGTACGTAAAATAAACAAATTGTTTGTCTTTTAATATTTTAATAACTTCTGATTCCCTGATACAAATAATCATTTATTTTATGATTCTCAGAAAATTAATATTATCTCTGCATATATTTTATGTATTATACATATTTATAACACACACACACACACACATATATATATTATTCGTATATATTATAATATAGTATATTATATTATTATTGTAAATTATATATTATATATTATACTATATTATATATATTATTATATTATTATATTATATTATAAGATGTTATATTATATTATGCATATTTATTATTACATAATATATTATATACATTATACGTTTTATATATATATATATATATATATATGTACATATATATATATATATATAACGTATAATGTATATATATATATTATACATATATATTATAATATATTATATTATATATCTTTATTATTACATAATATATTATATAGATTATACATTATATATATTATTATATTATTCTATTAATATAATATATAATGCAATGTATTAATACATTATTATATTATATTATTATATTGTAAGATATTATAGTGTATTATTATTATATATTATATATTATATATTATACTATATTGTATATTTATTATATATTATATTATACATATTTATTATTACATAATATATTATATTACAATATTATATATATATATATATATATATATATATATTTATATATATATATTTATATATATATATATATATATATATATATATATATATATATATATATATATATTTATATATATATATTTATATATATATATATATTACATATATATTTATTTATCTTTTTTACATTTATCTATTTTATGATTTTAGGTAAATTTCCTTTTTTTTTACCTCCCTAAGAAAAGATTTTTATTTGTGAACGGTTGGCTGCTGCAACCGTAAAATAAATAATATATTGCCCTTTTTATGCTTTACATACGTCTGATTCATTCTGATAGAACTTGTAAAATAATGTCCTATTTTTTAATTTGTCCTGTAAAATTTTCATTTTTCTTTCTTCTTCGAGTGAAGATTTTATACTCTATTTAACGGCTGGTCGATTCGTATCAAATAATGAATAAAGTGAAAATTCGTCAAAATAAATACATAAATATATAAAATAAAAACAGTTCTATAAAATAAATTTTGTATTTATTTAGCTGTATATCTTCCATCTTCTTCATCATTAACCTAAAACTAAATGTTTTGAAACTAACAGCAACAGTAAAAAAAAAAATTCAGTTTCTTTATTACTGTTAACTCCTCTGTGCTTAGTACTATTACTTATTACTACTATTAATTTACTACTTTCTATTATTGTTGATTCTTTTCAAATAACTTTGGACACGGTCTTTCTCTTTTTATTTGCTATAAAGTAACCATTTCTTTAAGTATTCAATGATCGACCGATTTCATTTAACATAAGAATTTGGTTTAAAGTCAAAATTAAACAAAATTACATTACATACGTGTCTTAAACTAAGGTTATAAACTATATATACTGGGTAGTCTAAAAGAAATTTCCCCTATACATGAGTCCCTAATGACCGAATCGTTCGACCAATCGAAAGGGAAGTTTAGATATAGTTATTTGAATGTAGGGGGTCTAGATTGTGATGATTTAAAACAATAAATCTCTCACAGATACGGTTACAGTGACAAAATTTAGAAATTTTCGAATGGCAACACCTACTCTTTTCGTGTGCAAATTGATCAGAGCATGGAAAAACCTTAAATGGCGTTGGATCAAGACACGTATGAGGTAAATTGGCTTCGTAAAACATTTGCAGAGAACGGCATCGTAAAAAACGAATCACAATAAAAGGAAGGTGTATTGATGCACTTTCCACAATTCACAGAGATAGTCAGTAGAAGCACCAATCACAGATCACTCTTGCAAAGCACTGCTTGTGATATAAGCAGTATGGGAAGATTGTTTCTTCATGTTCGTGCAAATCCTTCTAGTTTTGTTCGACAATACACATTCCCTTTTATTGGGATTAGTTCTTTACGATGGTCTTCTTTGAAAATTTTTTACGCCACCAATCTGAGTCATACTTGTCCCGTTCAAACGCCATTTAAGGTTTTTCTATGCTCTGAGCAATTTGCACAAGAAAAAAAGTGGTTGTTGCTAATCGAAAATTTCGAAATTTTGTCACTGTAACCGTAATTAAGAAGTTTATTGTTTTAAATCAGGGTTGGGAAAACTACGGCCCGCGGCCCAACGCCGGAAGGTTTTGTCCGGCCCGCGGATAGAATTTAAGTTGCCGGTCCGAACAAATTAAAAGAAATACATAATTATACTTTATATATCCATCTCCTTTTCTACTTTGCTTAAATATTATATCCCAAATTTATTATCTTATGCCCAGAAGATCAGCGGTATATTTGCTACTTCTATGTGAACAAGTGTTTTCATCTTTGAACCTTCTTCTTCTTCTAAAGCACTACAGGCTGTTACAGGCCAAGGCTGTCCCAAGCAGTTTTTTCCAGCCGTTTCTATCTGCTGCAAGACTCCTCCAGTTTCCCCTTTTGAAAGTGGTTAAGTCCCTCTCTACTGAGTCAAGCCACCTAATTGGTGGTCTTCTCGTTTCATCTGATTAGTGAAAGTGAGCTGTTTTACTCTTTTTATGTCATCGAGTCGGAATAGGTGTCCAAGCCATCGCAGTCTATTGATTTTTATGAATTTAACAACATGAGGTTGCTTATATTTTTTATAAATTTCAAAATTGAATAAGGATCTCCAAACATTATTCTCTTGAACTGCACCAAATATTTTTCTTAAGATTTTCCTTTCAAAAGTCAACAATTTATTTTCATGCAATTTGGTTATTGCCCAGCATTCGCTTCCATAGAGCAGAATAGGTAGAGTTTTATAGATGTTAATTTTCGTTTTTAAACTTATAAATCGAGATTTTAATTGGTTTTTAAGGCCATGATAGCATTTATTTGACATGGCGATCCTGTTGTTTATCTCTACGTTCAAGTCATTATTAGTGGTGATGGTTGTTCCAAGATATTTGAACTGTGAAACTATTTCAAAGGTGTGAACCTTAGAAAGAATAATTTCAAAAGTAGACTGACAGATGAGCATTTCGCATATCGTTCCTTAAAATCAGTACATCTCACTTCGAACCTCAGTGTAAGGAACTTTTAAAAATGAAATCGCAATTTCATTCATCTCATTAACGTATTTAAACCGTTAGGTACTTATATTGTTTTTAAAATTTTAGAAAAATTGATCTTGTCCCGCCAAACTTATTTTCTTTTGATTTTTGGCCCGCGGTCGAAAAGGTTTATCCATCCCTGTTTTAAATCATACCAATCTGGACCCCATACATTCAAATAACTATATCTAAACTTTCATTTTGATTGGTGGAACTGTTCGGCCGCTAGGGACTAATATAGGGGAGGTTTCTTTTAGACCACCAGGTATATGTCAGGTTTGAAAACGTAAAATTAATAATTTAAGGGTTTGACAGATTAATGATTTGATTAACAGATTCGCAGTCGTGTTCGGCATAAAAATATCTGTATGTATTGCCATATTGGAAAATATATTTCGTTGGAAAAATCTTTCGTTTTCCGCAACAGTAACCTGCCATTGAGGGTTTTAAAACTGACAGCAACTGTAAAATAAACAAGTCGGTTTTGTTTTTTAAATTTTAAATTCTAGTGTCTTACCCTGATGTATCTCGGAAAATTCTCTTTCATTTTAGGATTTATCTTACTGAATTTCAATATTTGTTTCCTCTTCAAGTTAAGATTTTATAACGCATTTGGTGATTGACGAATTTCGTTTAAACTTAAGTTCACTGACGCAGCAAATAATTGTATCACATATGGGTTACACTTGTAGGAAGTTTTCCTAGTGAACCTTTACTTCCGTATTCCAGTGATGAAACCCACATAATAATTGAATACATAATCAGGGCAGAGTGTTGGGTGCGGTTCACCAAAAGTCCTCCGGCTCTAAGGGTGTAGATATGTGAACGGACCGCAAAGGTATATGCATCTGGAAGTTCTGCAGGCATAGTGTGTGATGTAATGTACTTATTAACACCAGTATCTGTTTTCAAAGGGGAACACAGTAAAAATATAATACCTTATATTTGGACTAAAACATTTATTATATACCATATTTACAAATTAATACATTACTTGGTTAATATGTGACATAACCAGCAATTATTTGGATTTTATATTCATCAATACACAATAATTATTACAATTTTCTTTTTGTTATACGTTATACCTTAACCCTTTGAGGACGGATGCATCATATATTCAACCTCTTTTACATTGACTCAGAACGAGTATATCATTAATGATATTTTAAGTAAAACATTTAATTAGAATTTCTCATTGTCAATAGAGGTAGCCCTATGTCTGTTATACATGAACTTATCTACTAAAGTTATCTGCATACTAGAGAATTATCTGATTCTAAATAAAAGATGTTGCATATACGATACGCCTCAAAAGGTTAATCAAAATATTTCATTAATAACCGAGGCCCAAAGTAATGATTTTTAATAATTATCAAGTATACCTCCAGTAAATACAGGGAAACATGCTGGGGTTATCAACCGGATCGCCGTCGAGCGGGCGTACAGAACGTCAGTGCAGGTGTGCGGGTGTGCAGAATGTTGATGCGCGCAAGGGATTTCGATGTCCAGCCACTCTTGAATCCTGACTTCCACCTCCTGTTTCTTCACACACTTTCCCAACTCATCACCTCAGTTTTAACGCCCCTTTTTTCTTTTCCAATCGCTTGTTGTTGAACCCCCTTCGGGTATGCAGGTGGACTCATTAAAATAGCCCCTTTTATGAAAACTGATATTATTTTTTAGCCCCTGCAACCATAACTCACGGTTACATCTCTGTCTAGGCTTGACCGTTATCTATAACTCCTCCGCAGGGGTCCTCACTAAAACTCGAAATCAACAGCTGCACCTGAATTCTTCTTGGAAATTTCTTCCACAGCTGTGCATGTACGTGCTGACCATCGTGGGAAAGTACATCAGTACAGTGTGCATGCAGAACAACAGATGGTCTGTGATAGCTGCAGGGCCCGATTTATAACCCTGGGAACCCCGGACCAAAGCCTGATATGCCACCATACATCTACCTTTCTCGAACTCGAGAGTGATTTTATTTTAGAAGCTCCTATATCATTTTAAATGCTCCTGACAGGTATATATAACCTAAACATTTTGTGTATCTAATGAAATGAGATAATTCTTTTTAATTTAGAATTCCACTAAACTAACTTCAAACAAATTACAGATGTCTGTGCAATCTAAGTACAGAATCTGACTTTAGCGATAAAACTGTGATATTCTTGAGCGGCTCTTAGCCAAAGGATATATAAAGTATATTTTAATTCAATATTTTGTTACCTTAATAACAGAAACGCAGTTACACAGTATACTCTACTTTTTGACTCTTCTTAAATCGTGTGTTAAGACTAAATGTATACTCTAAAACAATAAAATAAAACACTTCACTCTTACTTGGTTCTGCATGGCAGGTTTATTGTGTCTGCGATAAACGATACTTGCATTAGCAAAGCTTCGTCCACCTCTATTTGGTACGCATCACTGAACTCAGCTATCCCTTTTGTTTAAGTTTGAGCATATCTTACCTCGCAGACAGTTCACTATCGCATATCGTAGAACAACGTTATTAAGTGTGGAGTTAATGAGGTCCACGCTCATCGGATGCCGCTAAAAGCTGCACGCCTTAATATCTACAAATCTCTTCTATGTAAATTTCAAACATTTAGGATTCCCCGATTTTGTGAACAATACTCTCTTGGAGTTATTTAGCTTAATAGGTTACTAGTAATTACTTAATCACCGCAAGCAAACTTGCCCTGAATTATAAAAAGAATGTTAGTTCGGTCAAACTACATTATACCGGACTTGGAAGAAACCAAAGATTCTGTTCGTTATTTACCAACCATTAAAAAGTTTGTAAAGGCCTTATCCTGCGTCAACTTGTACGCATTGAAAAAGCAACGAATTTAGTTTGCAATTAGTTTTCCCGATGTAAAATACCCGGATTTTTCGTATCTCAGTGAAAAATTTTTACCTGATGAAAAGCCTATCCTGAATAAAAATAAATTAGTTGTAAATTTTTCGCTATATTAAGAGAAATCTGTACAGTTTTTATAGGCAAACGGAATTGTAAACAGAATCTGTTGTTTTTCCAATTGTTTAAAGCTTTGTTCTCTAGCCTCTAATTCTAGAAGACACTATTTTTCTATGGTTAAAACTCCATGCGTCGAATCTCTTGTTTAACAAGGTCGATTGCTATGCCACTGCCGTTAAAATGATAAATTGAGGTTTTGTGAGGCAACTCAGCCAAATGAGTATGTTCCCGATAAATATCCGACATATAAACATCAAGAATTCAAACTATACCTATCATGATACTTATATCTTCTTTGTAATTTTTGTTCTGCATATTTTGACAATGCGTCATCAAAAGCGATATCTTTAGCTAGAATATTTTGAATTGACAAAAAGGCTGAAAGAAAAGGTTAATACAAAACCAGCAAGTTTTTGTCACCCCTTTATTGCTGGAACACGGTACAGGCAGTGCATACCACATCCGTCCGCCATCTAAGTAGCTGCCATTAACGGGATAAATTGAGCTTTTGGGAGGCAACTCAGCTAAATGAGGGAATTCTATGTTACCAATAAATATCCGAGATGTAAACATCTAGAATTCAAACTTAAACATGATAGTTTAAATATCTTCTTTGTAATTTTTGTTCTACATATTTATAATTAGAAAATGCGTCATCAAAATCGTCATCTTTAGCTAGAATATTTTGAATTGACAAAAAGGCTAAGAGAGAAGATTTATACAAAATCAGCAAGTTTTTGTCATCTCCTTATAGCTGGTACACGGTGCAGGCATTACCTGCCACATCCGTCTGCCATCTACATTACTGCCGTTAACGGAATGAATTGAGGTTTTGTGAGGCAACTCAGCCACATGAGGTGATTCTATGTTCCCGATAAATATCCGAGATAAAAACATTTACAATTCAAACTATAATTTAACATGATACTTTAAATCTCTTCTTTATAATTTTTCTTCTGCATATTTTGATTATGCATCTTTAAAATCGATAGCGTTAGCTAAAATATTTTGAATCGACAAAAAGGCTAAGAGAAAAGATTAATACAAAACCAGCAAGTTTTTATCACCTTTTATTGCTGGTACACGGTGCAGGCAGTACCTGCCACATCTGTCTGCCATCTTCGTTACTGCCGTTAACGGGATAAATTGAGGTTTTGTGAGGCAACTCAGCCAAATGAGGTGATTTTATGTTCCCAATAAATATCCAAGATATAAACATCTAGAATTCAAACTATACTTTAACACGATACTTAAAACCACTTTTTTTCTAATTTTTGTTCTGTTTATTTTGGCGATGTCTCATCAAAAGCGATATCTTTATCTAGAATATTTTGAATTGACAAAAAGGCTAAGAGAAAAGGTTAATCTAAAACAGTAAGTTTTTGTCACCCCCTTATAGCTGGTACATAGGGCAAGCAGTACCTACCACATCCGTCTGCCATCTACGTCACTGCCGTTAACGGGATAAATTGAGGTTTGCAACAACCTGCCTGACAAAAAGGCTAAGAGAAAAGAACCAGCAAATTTTTGTCACCCCCTTATTGCTGGTACACAGAGCAGGCTTTACCTGCCACATCCTTCTGCCATCTACGTCACTGCCTAAATAAATTGAGGTTTCGTGAGGCAACGCAGTCAAATGAGGTGATTCTATGTTCTCGATAAATATCCGAGATATAAACATCTAGAACTGTGTTAAGTATATATTACACCAACATTATTGTACAAGGCTTTTTTTCTCTTTCTCTCTTTCCTCTATTCCACCTTTCCTGTGCTTGACGAGTAACAAGCACAAAATGATTTCTTTATTTTTCA
>CM063500.1:45633404-45638404 GCA_032207245.1 Pardosa pseudoannulata
TATATATATATATATATATATATATATATATATATATATATACATATATATATGTATATATACATATATATATATATATATATATATATATGTAAATGTATGTATATGTATATGTATGTGTATGTATATGTATATATATATTATGTATATACTTTCATATGTATGTGTGTATATACGTATGTATATATATATATATATATATATATATATATGATATGTATGTGTATGTATATGTATATATATATGTATGTATATACTTTCATATGTATGTGTATATATATATGTATATATATATATATATATATATATATATGTATATATATATATATATTAAAAATTTTACCGATCCCGTCGTATGATTCGCTAAATGATAGTATAGATATAATTACTTTCTATTCAGCAACGTTTAAATATTGTTTTACATTCCTGATAAAGCCAGCAGATGGCAGCACTGCAACTAGTTTTTATTTTGTTCTTCTTAGGAGGGAAAAAGTTGTTAAAATGTATCTGCCACTTAAATGGGTGAAGTGTTAAATAAAATACATGTTAATAGGCCGATGACCCACTTAATTAAAGTAACTGTTAACTTTTAATTTATCGCTACACTTCCACTATGTAGGATTTACTTAAAAATAACTCAAAATTAGTCAATGGGTTTGTAAAATATATGTTCTAGTTGCCCCAAATATCTTCCGAAGTAGTCCAAACTTGTTTTATTTTAATCTACTTAAAGAGTTCGGTCGAAAATTAAAATCATAAATAACTCAACGTAAGAAAGATGTCCCGTTTCTTCGATTTGAATTTGAAAAGTCATCTTCGACTGTGAACTGAAATCGCAAAATTTATTGCGTTAACAAGGTCGTCAAAACCAGACTTATTTTTAGCAATCAGAGAACTTGTACTTTGGAAATAAAAAACGTTAATTAACTGTGCACAGAAATAGAACACAAGAACCTAAAGGTAAAAAAAAAGCTATATATATGTAATATATCAAAATTATTTAACTTTAATAATTCCTTAAAATCCTCTTCTCTCCCATTCTAATTCCTTAAAATCTTTTTTTCAGGCCTTTAAATGTCTTAATCAAAGGAGTGCCCTCGACTTAAAATTCTTTTGATACATTTCCCAAAGCTTTTTATCCTATAGATGTGAATTTTCTGTCTATTCAAAACGTTTTCCAGCTGTCGCCGGCAAATGACTCCGCTTTTTTCCTGATCTTAACAGTTTAATTTGGTAAGTTTCTTGTCCCATATGAGAGAATGCTCCAAGTCCATGGAAAAACAAATTGACGGATCCAGCGAAATGCAGGGAGAAATTCTATTGGTCTCTTAGAACCAATGAGAGTTACTCAAAACTTTTGCAGAGTACGGCTTGAGGCCGCATAGTTTTTGCTGACTCCGCATAGTCATATTGGCCGAAGTCCAAAAGATGATCAATGTTCATTTTAGAGTAGAAATTAATAGCTAAGTTTTTGAGAAAGTTTAGAAGAGTGGAGAGATCAATTTTCCTGTAGATATATTTATTTCTATAATACCATGGTGGAACAAGATGGCAGAGAGATGGTTTAAGAACACTGGAGTTAGTCGCTGGAAGACAATGTCATTGGATAGATCCAGATGTTCTAAATAAACTGAAACAGCCTTGGACGGAATTCGGCTATAGAGTTTAAGAAAATTAAGAATTGGCAGGAAGGACTTGAAGATAACTCACAGGTTTTATACCTCAATAATGTGCTTTCTCCCAATGCAATTATTATTCGAGATTTTCTGGCAAAATATTCAACAAGCACGGCTTCCCAAGCTCCGTATTTATTTAATGTGGTACTGTTTGACTTTTTCCTATTTCCCTGTTTGTAAGTGTCCCATGATAGTTACCGTTTTGAGTCTATTGAGGCAATAAAGGACAATCCGCTACGAACTCTGAAAGGGTTTCACAAAAAGGGCTTTAAAACTTGTTTTGAGGATTTGAGGTAGAAATACATTACAGCTGAAAAAAAGTTTCTTTGAAAATGCAGTAAATATTAACCAATATTACTGATATATTTTGTTTCATAAGATCATTCCCGATACATTTTAATTACAGTAATCAAGAGCGAATGTAAGCGGTAGGCAAGATAGGCGACTGCCTGTGGAGGAAATAATTTAGGAGCTGCAAAATCTATAATAGTAGAGCCAAGTAGAGTGAAATATATCTTTAAATCTGTATACAGTTATTGTCTTAATTCAATTATATGTCATATTTATGGATATCCTGGTTTTTTTACTTTGTTTATAATTTAAATTTTTTTTAAATTTTGGGGCGGCATTTATGTGGTCTACCTACAACAGCAAATACAGTAGAGTTGGCCCTGCTGCAATATTAAGAAACTACCATATAGCCCGTCATATGTCGGGATTAGCAAAATTTTTAATTTTCCAGAATTGTAAAGTACCCTATGAGGCAGGTTTGTTTTTTGGCTGAGAATTATTTAGTGCACGTTCAATAATTTGTTTATCTTTATACTCCTCTAAAGTCTCCCGATACTGTGAATGCAGTTTAGAATAAAATTGAATTCCTTTAGTCAAACAGTGTGGTTATGTAAAAAAAAAACACACAAACGGACAAACTTCTTAATTTTCAAATATGTATAATTTAAAATCTAGATATTTATTAGTCCGGTAAACAGACTCCTAGATTTTTATGAAAATGATTTGTTGTTAATACAGGTGATAAAATTTTCATTGAAAAATAATATAATCGAAGATTAAATTTAAAATTATCTCATATCTAACTTATTTATTTAAGTCAAATAAAAAAGAAAATTATTTACGTAATATCTAAGTTCAGTGATAAAACGTATGAGAATAATGCAGATGATATTTAAATAATTTAAAATAAAAAATTATTAAATGAGATGGTTAAAGGAATGACGTCATAATGCTAGGAAAAAATGTTATTTTTACCTATTTATTATGTGATAAACTTAATCACCTGATCTTAACTGAGGAAAATTGGGATTGATATAACGGCATTAAACGCTCGAATAGAGGGAAAGGGTGGATTTCGAACGTTTTAAAGAATTGCTTTGAATTTTTCTAACCCTAACTCATGAAGAATCTAATATGGATACTCTTATCCATTCCAGGTCCAACCGCTTCATAAATTCGAGGACAGACTAACAGATAACTTAGACTATTATTATATAAGGGATTTCTGGAAGCTTAATTTTAATATATAATTTTCCTGATTCTAGGGAAGTGTCAATATTTATCCAGTGTAATTAATGCACTAAGTTTCATTCGAAATCATTCCTGGTTTAAAACGCAGAAGTGGAGCAAACCCTCCCATAATGACTTTATTTATAAAATGACAACTGCTCATTGTTTCCTTTTAACATTACTGTTAGAAATATTATTTGAACATGGACTATTTCAGTCATCATTGTCTGCATCCATTAACACCTGTGATGAATGTTTCCAACAGAGACGAGCGGATCCGGGCATTCGAGAAACCCCTTTGGAGCATCGAATAATTGCTGAGATCTGCCGAGCATGTAACAGCCCATCAACCTACATTTAAAAACTTTCTTAACGGAGCTGCCATACCTGTCTTTTGAAAGAATAAAAGCTTAATTGAGTGTCGTGAAATTTGCGGCACAATTTTAAGTCCGATGACCCTCTGTCAGGCACGTTCTTGTATTTATTTATTACTAGCAAGTGTGCCCGTACTTCGCTACGGTGAACTTAATATATTACTTTTAAACA
Source organism: Pardosa pseudoannulata (assembly GCA_032207245.1). Lineage (NCBI taxonomy): Eukaryota > Metazoa > Arthropoda > Arachnida > Araneae > Lycosidae > Pardosa > Pardosa pseudoannulata. The sequence continues at coordinate 45,637,148 of CM063500.1, forward strand.
AAGTTTTTTTTTCGTGCATAATGAATGATAGGTTTTTATTTGCCCATGAGAGTCACTGAAATTTGTACTTTTCGTTGTTAGAATATTGTTGATAAACATTTCATTGTAACGTAAAAATGAACCAAGAATTAAATTTAAAATTAGTTCTTATATAAAAATGCTATAATTTGCGTCACATAGAAATGAAAGTTATATATTTATATTTAAATTTCCAGGTCAAATCGAATTGATAGTATGCAGACGATGTTTAAATAATATAAAATAAGAAATGAATAAATGAGATATTTAAAGGAATGACGTCATAATGACAAAAGAAATATCATTTTCACCTATTTATTATGCGATAAATTGAAAATTTTAATCTTCTGCTTTTAACCGAGGAAAACTGCGCTTAAAACAATTACATGGGGTTAATGGAATGACGTCACATTGCTAGAAATGTTGCTTCTTTCACTTAGGTCTGATGCGATAAATTGAAAAGTTAATCATTTGCGTTTAACCGGGAAAAATAATGCTTGGAATAATGACACGAAACGCTCGAAAAAGGGGGAAGGAATGGATATCGAACGTTAAAAATTTTGAAAAACCTTCCTAGGGATAAACTTAATGATCTCCCAAATTTTCACGGCGATTGGATGTATGGTTTTTGAGTCTATCGAGTACAGACAGACAGACACAAATTCATTTATATATATATAGACTAGCAAGTGTGCGCGTGCTTCGCTACGGCGAAATTAATATATTACTTTTAAACAAAAAATTTTTTTCGTGAATAACTCTCTAAATTAGTCACAGTTCAGTTCGAGTCACTGGTATATTTATATATTTCTTTCATAAGTGTATTATAACATTATTTAGTTTTTATAATCTAATTTGTGTATTATATTAAATTTGCTCAAACTTTTTTTATGGTAAAATATAAGTTTAAGCCTAAATTACATTACTATATTACTACTGTACGTTGATTAGCAACGTTAATATACCTTGCCATATTACGTGGTAGAATAGGAAGCAGAGGTTTTGACAGCAACAGTGCTAATTTTGTTGGTATTAATAAATGTTGTCCAAAATTAAGGAAATTTATGACAAACCACACCGTTTTGTATGAAACAGAAACACACATTCATATCGACAACCATATGAATATAAAGATAACTATATAAAATGATAGGTTTTTATTTGTCCATGAGAGTCACTGAAATTTGTACTTTTTGTTGTTAGAATATTGTTGATAAACATTTCATTGTAACGTAAAAA
>CM063500.1:45645904-45663404 GCA_032207245.1 Pardosa pseudoannulata
CAACGCCTGCACGTTGTGAGCGAACTAATTAGAGTATATGAAATCAGGTAGTCAAGTAGAAACATTCCGGAAATTTAAATATTGCTCTCCGCATTTGCCATCCTATCAAGAATGAAATTAGTATAGAATAAGAGGAAGGATAAGGCTTGAAATAATAGCATTAAACTCTCGAAAAGGGGGGATGGGGTGGATTTCGAACTCGCTTTCAATTTTGCTAACCCTAACTCATGAAAAATCCAATATGGATGCTGTATCCATTCCAGGTACAACCGCTTCAGAAATTCGCGGACAGACAACTTAGGCTATTATTATATAGAAGATTTCCCATAAATTGAAATGGCTTCTTCCATTTTTGTTCCGTTTTTACCAATTTATGATTTTTCTTTCGAAAATATTCAAAATTATATATTGAAAATAAATGTCGAAAAAGAATCACATGGACAATCCACTGTATTAAAGCGGAGTATACTTGGCGCAAAGTTATTCATGTCGAATTTTGAGAAAGAGTTTAAAATTTTACGGGTAAACAGACAAATCCTTGTTATTTAAAGATATATGATCAACAGTAAGTAATAAGGCAATTTGTCGCGAAGTCAGGAACTACTATAATGCCCTTCCCATTCATTTTCATGTTTACAACAGCCAATAGACAAACAATAAACTGCCCTTCCGTTTGAAACTAAAGACAGAATTGTCACAATTTGAGAATTTGCCCTACTGAGTGAAATCGCCTTATGGTGTAAACAAATATGTAAACGAATGCTTCAAGTGATTTTCTAGACTCTCGATACCAAACGGTGTATAACCCACATTGATAGAAATAAAAATTGAAATAGAAATAAAATTGATAGATGCGTTTTCAGATCTTCTCGAGACAATGCAACAGGGCGATTTTCACCATTTTCACATGCACTACAAACTAGGAAAAGCGTACGTGTAGGTTAAATTTTTAATAATTTCGCACTGTTCGGCTTGGAAATCTATTATAAGAGTCACTGGTTGTTTGAATAACACCTTCTGCTGTTTTAACAGATATTGGCTGCGTCTCGGCGTAGTAGCATCACAGCGCGGGATTTATAAATTACCACTTTTCATAAGAATAATATAAACATAGTCTTCCTGTCGAACTAATGTGCAACGCCATTTGCACCTATCTGTTTGATAGAAAATTTAATCTAGAGCATAATACCTTCTGCTGTTTTAATGAATATTGGCTGTGTCTCGGTAGCATCACAGCGCGGGATCAATATATTGCATCTGTTCTGAAACATAATATAAACTAGGCCTTCCTTTCGAACTAATGTACAATGCCATTTGCAGCTATCTGTTTGATAGAAAATTTAATCTGGAACATAACACTTTCTGTTGTTTTAATGAACATTGGCTGTGTCTCGGTAGCATGACAGCGCGGTAGTAGCATCACAGGGCGGGATCTATATATTGCATCTGTTCTGAAACATAATATAAACTAGGCCTTCCTGTCGAAATAATGTACAACGCCATTTGCAACTATCTCTTTGATTGAAAATTTAATCTAGAACATAACATCTTCTGTTTTCATTAATATTGGCTGTGTCTCGGCTTAGTAGCATCACAACGCGGAATCTATAAATTACATCTGCTTTGAAGAATAATTTAAACTAGGTCTCCCTGTTGTACTAAAGTACAACGCCACTTGCAGCTACCTGTTTAATAGAAAATTTAATCTGTATCTTTATTGGTAGGTTTTACTAATCTCTTCTTAATTCATCTTCTTACAGAATTATGCGTCTGACAACGACAACAGGCCAGACATATTCAGACTGAACGGCGACAATCAGAGGTTTCAACCAAGGCCACCACCTGACTCTACAACCTCATCAACATCAACCACTACGACCACCACCACCACTACAACTACTACCACGCCTGCACCTCCTCCGACGTTATCCCCCAAGGAGGCCACAGACGTCAATGCCATTTTGTCGAAGCTGATATCGGCGTCCGGAGCGGCATCTGGTGGCAACGGACCCCGTTTCGTTGTGGTGGCTCCGCTTCCAGACAATGCGGACGTCCTCCACGGCCAGAACGGTCCCGGCATATCCAGGGTAGACCAAGTCAGCGAGCCTCCCAAAGACCAAGACCTAGCTGCGTCGGCGTCTTTCCAGAACGCGAAGTTGGTGGCGGCACCACCCCCACCACCGTCACCAAGAGCCCCCACCAACTTCTCAAACAGAGGCATCCTCGTCAACAAGGAAGCCAATCGCAGGATAAGCGAAAAATCTCCGACGGGAAACATGCAAAACACTCGCAGATCGGGATTCAACACCCAGATCGAACTGACCGGGTTCGAACCATTCGATACTATGATGCAGTCGGAATCTCATATGGCAGGACATTCGATGCAGCAAGGACCTCCCGATCCACCTCCAGGATATGCCGTCGGAAGCGCTTATAAGCGGGGACCACCTTCCTCCCATTCTCATTTTGGATCCCGCAATCCACCTCAGATGCCACAGACCCAACACTTCGAACACAATGAACAACACATGTTCAATTCCCGTCCAGAAGCCAGCATGCAGCACAGCTTCAAAGCTAGCCACCAATATCCGAGCCTGATGTCCCCTGGCATCGGCCTGAAGCCGATCCAGCAACAGCTGCACCACGTGGAATCGCACGCCGGACCACTGCAGACTGCCGAATCGAACAGGTGGGGCACAGTTGGGTTTCCCCACGGCGGTGCCTACATCCCCAAGGCACCGGAAGGGATATCCATCGGCATCAGTTCCCCTGCGGCAAGCGGAACTCACGTTTCTTCTGAGCCAGTGAGTGTCATCAAGAGCTTCTTCCTTCCGTTCCTGCCGAAACCGAGGCTAAACATGAACGCCAGGGTTGTGTTCGGCGTCGTTTTGGACAAGGGAATGGGCATTGGAGCAAATAAGAAAGATGCCCATCATTTGGGTTAGACAAAAAAACTGCCAGTCATCAATTGCATAGTATCCTCATAATCATTCCCAGAGAGCTATCGGAAAGACAACAAGAGACACCTTTAGAAGAGAGTTTCACAACCAAAGTGAACTAAATCTTGTTGAGAATAATCTAGAGAAACTGAGTCCTAAAATTTCTATCTCGTAATTAATTCTTAAAAATTAGTTTTTGAAAAGTTTAATATCTAGATTATATTCTATTATATTTACGTGATCACACATATAAAATATCACTTTATTAACACATTGTATGCGGGTCACGTACTAGTACGTTTTCTGACGATTGATACTTAAACGCAGGTAACGTACTAGTACGGGTTAGTGTAACAACATGGTTTGTTTGTGGGTACAAAAATAAAGGTATATACAGGAAAACGAAGCCGAATGTTCTTGTCTACTACATAGATTCTAAAAAAATTTAGACAAATAAAAACTAGTGTTTTCATCAGTCGATGCGGAACCACAGAACGGGAAAAAATTTAAACTATATACTACTATTACCAAACGCTGGTCGATTGGTTAGAGCGCTGATCGTCGGTACCGGAGTTCGTGGGTTCGAATCCCACTTTGGCATGGATGTTCGTAGCCGTTCGGAATCGGCTTTAAGCAGTAGCTCCCGGTCTCATTAGCCCTCGTGTGCAAAACAGAAGACCGTAGCGCTCCAAACCAAAAAACTCCAAAAAAAACCTACTATTTCTATTTGATTTTTCATATTTACGATACTATTATAAATTTATCCACTAAAAAATATATTTTTGTTTACAAAAATCTTATGGTTGTTATTTATATATTTCTATTTATATATTTGTTATATATTTCAATATAAAATACGAAAAGTTGGTTAAAAATGAAATAATTTTCGATCTATTGAGATTTAACTGAATAACTAAATTTATGCGCAAAACGCCCGCTCCCGGTACAATTCCGCTGCGAAATGTACCCGCACACAATGTGTTAACCTTAGTGAACGATTTCATTTTGTAAAAGAAAAACTAGACTTCATTCACTATGGTTGGGAAACTCTTAGCTATATTGATAACTAAATATGAGTTTGGACCAGCGGATGCCACAGCTTTGAACTAAAATATGACTGCTTTTAAAATGTTCTCTACGCTTGCTAGATTATGATCGGAGAATTTCGTTTCATTAGAAATGCTTTTATAAGAAATCCTTTGACAAAATCACTAGAAAAGAAACTAAAAAAACTTATTTATGTCCTGTATATTTTGGAAATGACTGCCATACAACGGTGAAAATGCTCAGGCAAAATATAAGAATTTCTTAGTCATGGTCACATGATAAAGTATTAGAGCTATTATAAGATTAACTACAGTTGTACAGAATTTAATTTAAAAGAACTTGTTATCAAATATGATGGGATAAGGGCTTGGAATATTGTTTTTACTTTATCATTTATGAATCATTACAGAAATAAAGCAAATAATTCCAAGATTTTCAGCGGGTTACTGTTTGGCGACCGCTGGTTTAGACTATGATTCTAGTTATCATCGATTATTTTCATCTAGGTAAAATGGAATAAAGAAAGTGGAAGAAACCTCGTTACAGACTGAAACTAGCACTTAAAGACATATATATTTGCTTCTTTTTCTCGTGAGTGATAATACAGAAAAGTTTGTAAATATTTAATCAGTTGTACATAGTGGAAAAAGTAGAATCGCTGCAGGTAAAGTAACAAGCATTAATTTTGCAGCCATTTTTTCCTTTGAAAAGTAATTTGGTTTAGAAGGTTTTACTTGCGTTAAAATGTTTTAGTATTTTTCACAATACTCTTTCTTATTCAGGGAGAGTCATAAAAATATATTAATAGATATGTTTATGGGATATCTCCCAATAAATATCAGATATAAAATATTTTACTGCTAAAGCTCCTTTTGGGGATAAATATTTCTTCAATTTATGACTTTTTTTAATAACATATATTTGACCACTGTCGCCATTTTTAAGTTCATTTAAATTTAACGAAATCATTAAAAAAGTTATATATTATAGGAGAACATAGGCTGCAAAATTAATGATTGTTCAAATTTTATAGATAATTTACTTTTTCTAGCCAATAAAATAGTTAAATAAATTTTGACATGTATAAAAATTGTGTAAATAAAGGTCCTTCTTCTTTTTTATAACTTTAGAAACATTAAATACAGTAGAACCTCGATTATCCGAAGAAATTGGGAACGAACCTCCTTCGAATAACCGAAATTTTCGGATAATTGAGAATTCATCAACAATCATCTAGTTTAATATGTGGTATCGTCATTGGTGCAATAACATTCGATTGTTCTATGATTCGGCAGTATGACCTTCCAAATTTCGAAATGGGGTGTGTTTTTGTTTAGAACAGGGATGTTTAAAAGTGGGGAAGAGTACACTCATACCGAGAATTGCGCTTGAGGGAAGAAATTCTAAAAAAGGGAATTCCAAAATATTTATCTGCACTGGTAAGTTTGGAAAGGGCGACTTGCATACAAAAGGAATGTGGAAAAAAAGAAAACTTTAAAAATGCATGTTTGTAAAGAGAAAATTTTAGATGATAGTAGAAAGTAGAAAAAAAGTGAACAATTAACCGATTTCTGTTAACGGAGAGTTTCGGTTAATCGAGGTTCGGATAATAGAGGTTCTACTGCAGGGGTGGGCAAATACTTAGCGCGGGCCAAAATGAAATTTTCAAAATGTCTCCCGGACCAGGGGCCTATACCGCCTACGCTGTACACAAGCGAATGTTTTGGGTGGAGTTTTTTCCCTGCCCAAGAAATGTTTTTGACAAAAACACTCTAAGTATCATTTTAAAGCATTTGGACAGAAAAATTTGACAATTAATAAAAGATAATAGCAATAATAAATTGTCTTACTTAGGTATATATGCGAACAATTTGTGCCCAGTAAAATCTGTCACGTAATTTTTAAAGAAATATGATTCATTATATTAAATTAATGGTCATTAAATAAATCAGTTAATGAAAGATTTTATTTTGATATTTATTTATATCTTAGTGATACAAATTATTTTATTTTGAACATAGTTATTACATTTTTATATTTATAGTACATTTTGTAAATATAATAGTAAATAGAACTATAAAAAGAAAAAACAAACATCAAACGTTAAAATAGAATAGTTTTAGTTAATGCGAAACATGAAATCTGGAATGTTCATTTGATATTATTTCTTCAAAATTTGTATCCAAATCACTTGTAGAAATCCTTAATAAAGAGTGTAGATTTTCGTCAGTAATTTGGGATCGATGTTTATTTTTCGTGTAAATCATTAACGAAAAAATTCTTTCACAAATATATGTTGTACACTACGCATACAAATGCTGTTGATTTTAACAAAATCGCATATAAGAGATTACAAAAATTGCATGCAGGATTTTTCAACGGGCCGGATAAAGTAAGCAAAAGGGCCGGATCTGGCCCGAGGGCCTGCTTTTGCCCACCTCTGTTCTACTGTATACTGTACTTCGCTTTGTTCTTCAGATGTAACGACTTTTTTCTTTTCTGCAAATATTTTATTACATAATTCAATTCTATGGTTTTCTTATATTATTTTAAATTATATTTATAGCTTCAAGTTCAAAGAATAATTATTTACTCTCATGGTTATATTCAATACTAAACCGAGAAATACATTTTTTAAAATATAATAAAGACAAAAGTATAAAAATGAAGATTATTTTTATACTTTTTTTACTATACATTCCAAACCTTTCATTCATAAAAACATTTCATTGTAATTTTGTTAGTGCGCTGGTCGCATATTATTTTTTTTAAATCGTGATATGCTTTTATAATAATTTATGCTATTTAAACATTCACTGAATTTTTATTTAGTGAATATTTTTATTATATATCTCGATCTATGTTGTGGATTGCTAAAGCCAATGAAACAGCCTATAACGTAGTTTCTATAGGTAAACATCCCTTGATCTTGAGTTTGTAAGTTATTTTAACTGTTTTGTGTCATCACCTGTGACTGTCATATTTGTGTTAAGTTAAAAAGTTTTAATAAAAGAGATTTTTTATATACATATATTTGTCTTTTTATTTCTCGCCAAACTTCAGATTAACGAAATAAACAGTAGCCTTACAAACTTTAAAAGCATAAATATACATTCAAAAGCCAAAACATTATGACCACTTGTCAATAACGAGTTTGCCAACCTTTGGCGAGCAACACAGTTTCAACCCGCCTTGGCATGGATGCCACAAGTCCTTGGTAGATGGCCGGAGACAGATTGTACGAGATGTTTCAGCAACGGTTACGCAAATTCGAGATATTACGAATTGGTGGTCTTTGAACTCTCAGCTGCCGTCCCATGACTTCATAAATGTGTTCTATCTGATTGAGATCCGGTGAGTTAGGCGGCCAGGATATTAACTTGAATTCAGCACCATGTTCCTGGAACCACTCCGACACAATTTTAACCTTGTGACACGGGGCGTTGTCCTGTTGGAACATTCCATTTCCAGCTGGAAAAACAGAGGCCATGTAAGGGTGCAACTGGTCCGCAATGATGCTCAGATACCCTGTAGCCTTCATGGTCTGCTCTACCACAACCACGGGTCCCAGAGACGCTCAAGGGAACGTCCTTCAAATCATAATACCACTACCACCGGCCTGTGTATGACCTACTGTACATTGAGGAAGCAACTGTTCGCCTGGAAGACGGCGTATCCTGACACGGCCATCGGCGTGATGAATGACAAACCGTGATTCATCTGACCAGGCAACTCTCTCCCACTGATCCATGGACCAGTCGCGATGTTCTCGAGCCCAGCGTAGGCGCAGTTGGCGATGACGCTTGGTCAGCAAAAGCACACGAGTGGGACGTTTGCTGCGTAGCCCCATATCCAACAGTGTCCGCTGAACAGTGTGCTCCGATACTATTCTACTTGGCCCTGCATTGTATTGGGTTGTCATCTGAGCCACTGTCTGGCTCCGGTTTTGCTTCACCATGCGAGACAGTCTCCGACGACCTTTTTCTTTGATAACGTGTGGACGTCCAACACCATGTCGTCTACTGCTGGTTTCACCGTCATTCATCTACTTTGCATAAGTACTAACAACTGTAGATCGCGAACAACCCACGATCTTGCAGTTACAGAAATACTTGTTCCGAGCCTTCGAGCCTCTATCAAAATCGCTTAGATCCGCAGCCTTTCCAATGACACACAGAAATAAGTAAAAGAATGATTCTTCAGACTCTCCAGCAGCAGTTAAATACCATTTCCACCTGGTCACGTGCTTTCCACGTAATCCAAGCGAGTTCATTGCAAATTATAGGGGTGGTCATAATGTTTTGGCTCTTGAGTGTATATGTAATGATATTTTTATCACTTTCGGTTTAAGTTTCTATTTTTCCGTAATTCTTATCAAAGAACCCTAACGAATATTCTCGAATGTTCACTGGTAGAAATCCTTCCGGTTCTATTTCTAAAAGCCCCTCCACACTATGGGGGGTATACTACTAAAAAAAAGCTTTATGGAAAAAATTAGGTTTATTTATACATTTTATTACAAAAAAACCATAATTCATTCTTTTTTCAGTCTCAACTATTGTGTTCTTGCATCTGAGAACACAAACGAGAACTTACTTTTTTTAGGATAGAGGAATAAAGACAATTTACTAAAAATAAGTGGGAATATGTTCTTGAAATTTTTCATATACAAGAATAAGAACCAGTAAAGAAGAAATGTAATAGACTAATAAAAATGCTTTTATTCATATTTGATTTTTCTAATTAAATATTGTCGAAATGAGATACTGAGTACTAAAACTTTAAATAAAGAAAAATTTTAAATAAATTATAGTGAAAATAGTCGACTAATAAAAAAATATAAAAGGTGAGGAAAATACTACAATTTGGTTGCAAACATAAAGTACATAAAACTGATTTATTTAAAATAAATTTAAAAAGAAAAAGTGCGAAACATACTGACATCCTGCCGGATATCCGGCTGAAACTCTGGTCATATATCCAGTATCGGCTATCCAGCCAAATTGACATCCGTTGGATCCCTAGGTACAATCGAAGAAATAATAACTTAATTAACCCAAAATGTCTTAGAAGATTGGAAAACTTACCTCAGCATACGAGTTAAACTGGAAATAATCCATTACAGCCGAATTTTAAATACCTTACTCAACTGGCATCTTGATTATTCATATATACTCATCAAGAACCGCTAGCATGTTTTATTACAGTAAAATCTCTTTTTAACAACCCCACGATACAACGACCCCTTCGTTAGAACGATCATCTTAAAAAGTCCCAATTATTTTACCATAGGAATAATGTTAATTTTGAATCCTTACAACTACCCCAAGCGAATTATTTTTCGTTAGAACGACCGCCATTTCTAATCCGCAGAACTCTTGAGCAAGTGGGATACTTCATAACTATTGTACTGTGGTGCAACTTCAAGAAACCTGTTCGAATCCCACTGAGGCATGGATGTTCGTAGCCGTTCGGAATCGGCTTTAAGCTGTAGGTCCCGGTCTCATTAGCCCTCGTGTTGCAAAAAGTAGACCGTAGCACTCCAAACCAAACCAAACCAATCAAGAAACCTGTACTCTTCTCTTTGTGTTTTGCTTAAAGAAGGGGAGGGGTGTGACCAAAGTGGGTAAAGTAAATCTCCAATTATCTTATGACGAGTTTGTTGCGGTAGACGAACCTTTACAGTGCTGAGGAGAAAATTTGAATGAGGACGATTTTATTGCCCGTATTACCGGAAATGAAGAAATCTGCGATTCCGACGACGGAGAAGAAATCGTCCAAGCTTTTGAAAAAGTGAATGAAAAAGAAGCCCTCAATGCAATCAATGCCTTGAGTCAATATTTTGTAGGACAATTTAATTTTGAAGATATTCTCTCAAAATCTAACGGATATGGAATCAGTGATAATGAAAAATTCCTAAATGAACTTGAAACAGGCGTCAATCAAAGACTTTTTTTTAAAAATTCAGTAATGGAAATACAAATAAATAGATGTGTTCTCTAGGTATGTACTGTTGCATCATTTCTTTGCTCAATTTTTTTTTTTATTTTTTTTTCATTTTGTTACAATGACCTTTCGTTACAACGACATACGATGTTGGTCCCACAGAGGGTCGTTATACCAAGGTTCTACTGTATTTACCTAACAAGAACATGCCCAACCGGGTTTGGTGCTCTGACAAATAACCTGAAATGGAGAACGCAATACTAACAATAGATTGCAATTCAATTGCGGCCCAAACAAGTATTGCCATACTTAAAGTACTACAATCATTTACCATCCCCAAACAGTAATTAATATTTAATATAATTAACAGACTATATATATATATATATATATATATATATATATATATATATATGTAATTCAGGAATTATACAACTGCTGGACACATTTGAAATTATAGCCCCTATTTTTTTTACTTGCCCGTTACACTGGACAAGGAGAAGCCTAATCAGCTAGCATTAATGGAATAAGATGCAGTCGGCCCACATTAAAGAGCACGGCACACAAGTCTAAGTCTAATAAATACTTTATTTAAGAGCTGCTAAAAAAGGACACATTTACTTAATGACAGGCAAGAGAAAGACACAAAAATCACTTTGCTCGAACAGAGGTGTACCCAAGAGCGAAGACAGATAGAATTTTCCCAAGGGACAAGAAACTTAGTCAGCGAATTTAACTGTTAAGATCAGGAGAAAAGCCGAGCCATTTGCCGGCGACAGCTGAAAAACGTGTTGAATGGACAGAAAATTTACATCTATTGGACAGAAAGCTTTGAGAAATATATTGGAAAATTTTTAAGTCGAGGACACTCCTTTGATTAAGACATTTTGAGGCTGGGAAAAAGATTTTAAGGAATTAGAATGGGAGAGAGGAGGTTTTTAAAGAAATATTAAAGTGAAATAATTTTGATATATTACATATATATATATATATATATATATATATATATATATATATATATATATATAATATATCAAAATTATTATACTTAAACTATCTCTTAAAAATTCTCCTATTTTCCCTTCTTATTACTTCAAATCTATTTTCCTAGCCACAAAATATCTTATCTAAAGGAGTATCCTCGACTTAAAATTCTTCCAATTCATTTCCCAAAGCTTTCTCTGCATTAAATCCAAATTTTCTGCCCACTCTTCATATTTTCCAGCTGTCAATAAAATAGCTCCATCATATGATGATCTAAGTTCCTATCTGACTGTTAATAAGCTACTTTCTCTGGGAAAGGTTTCGTCTCCGCGTCTCTCACTGAGGACCAACCCTGTAACCCACAGAGACTTTTATGATCATTATGTCTTCTGCCTTTGAAAAGAGTAGTATGTCGTTTCGTATCTCAATAAAAGTTTAAGTTGCGTTAGGTACTCTGCGTGTTCTTTCTGTGGAATGGCTAGACTGCATATTCTTCAGTAAGCTAGTTGCTATAAATGTCTCCTTCCCATTTATTTAAACATAGTTAGAACTAATTATTACCTTTATACATGCATCTCATTCATTTTTGAAACATGGAAAATATTTTTGTTAGAAAGTTTTAAATAAGAGACACTTTGTTGTTAACAAAAATATCAAGGCTAACTGCATGATTATAAAAAATATAATTAAGACGAATTTATTGTTTTAAAACATACAATATCTCAAAATAACTTGGGACCTAAATTTGTATATATTTAAAATACATACATACTTTTTAAAAATATCGGAAAAATGATTTCTGATCCTTAAAAATTAAAAATTTATAATTGCAAAACACACACACACACACACACACACACACATATATATATATATATATGTGTGTGTGTGTGTGTGTGTGTGTGTAATAAGACGGACTTCTCGATGGGTGGTTGCAGTCATGGCCATAAAACTGATGCCGTTTTAACTAAAAGACCTTTATTAGGATTACGTTGGAAGATGGGTTCCCACTTCATCATAGGGACAAGACAGACTGAAGGGTCAGCTAGCATGTACAAGACCCATAACACCTGGGTCAATATCTGTGAGAAAAATATCTGCCTCCGACAGCTTGTATCCTTTTTTATTTGGAAATTTCCTAAATTGTCCGCTAGGACCATGTAGAGTTATAATTGTTCAGGCCCCTTCTCTGAGGGCGTAAACTGTAGCCCCAGTGGTCAATTTAGGTTAGGGGTTAAAAAAGGGAAAACAAAATGGCGAGTGAATTTTCTGCCCTTGATATAAGTTTTGAAAACCCCTGAGAATTTTACTTATATATATATATATATATATATATATATATATATATATATATATATATATATATATGTGTGTGTGTGTGTGTGTGTGTGTGTTCGTGTGTGTGTGTGTGTGTGTAATATAAGAAGGGGATAATATTGTAAGTGTAATATAGGAATAACAGATCTAGAAATAAGCCCATTGAAAACAAAAAGTAATAAGGGAAAACCCCCACAAAAACCCTAAGTGTGGGAAACAAACAAGACCTCCAGCAAACACACAGATTTGAAACACCTATGGGCCATAAAGACGCAATTTTAATCTCCTTTTGACGTTTCAGACGTCTTAAAATCAAACGGGTTAATCCCCAGTGACACTATAGATTCACATAATGTGAGGGAGTTATTTCTTGAGCCAGCCACCTGCACCCCTCAAGATCGCGTCCCACACTATCTTTTGGGCTAGACTAAAAACAAAACGAAAAAGTGCAAGGACCAATGAAGAGGTTCAAGAAAGTCCCAAACACACCCTCGCTAATTCTAAGTGGTCAGCCCTAACACCCTCCTTCAAACCCCATAGTGTAAGATGTTATATTTTTGATAAAGAGTTCATATTCGATGATTCTTTTCCATTTTTTTTTTTCAAAAAAATTTGTAAGGGAAGCGGTTAATGTACTAGGAACATTTTAAGTATTAACAAAATATTTTGCGAGTTTATACTGAATATATGATAGAAAAAAATCATGTTTACATATTTTCTCACTATATATGGTGGCAGGGGGGCAGACCAGTTTTTTGTCACAGGCGCTAAAGGATCTAGTTACGGCCATGCTGTTCTATTCTCTAAAAAATAATCTTTGGGGAGAGCAAATTAGTATTCGAAAATGAATGAAACATTCGACCACAAACTACACTTCGACATCAGCAACAACAACAACTTTATTTTTTTTCAACTCTTTTCGCGTTGCCACCGGCGGGAAAACAAAAACAGCCGAGCTCGCGACACATGCCTCCTGGTATAAGAAAGCCTACACCACGTGCAACAGACCCTCTCTTAATATACGACTGGCTACGCGCTTCACTTGAGCGAGAAACCACAAATAATGATATCTGATAAAATTATTAAAATATTTCTGAGTCTCTTTTAAATTATTTATTTACATTTAAATCATTTATATGCTTAAATTATGATATTAATGTACCAAAGTACTTTCTCACGATGGTCAGAACGAACATGCACAGCTGTGGAAGAAATTTCCAAGAAGAATTTAGGACTTTGATTGTTGACTTGGCCCCCCCCCATATGATTGGGCCCCCATATCAGGCTTTGGTCCGGGGTTCCCAGGGTTATAAATCGGGCCCTGCAGCTATCACAGACCATCTGTTGTTCTGCATGCACACTGTACTGATGTACTTTCCCACGATGGTCAGCACGTACATGCACAGCTGTGGAAGAAATTTCCAAGAAGAATTCAGGTGCAGCTGTTGATTTCGAGTTTTAGTGAGGACCCCTGCGGAGGAGTTATAGATAACGGTCAAGCCTAGACAGAGATGTAACCGTGAGTTATGGTTGCAGGGGCTAAAAAATAATATCAGTTTTCATAAAAGGGGCTATTTTAATGAGTCCACCTGCACTCCCGAAGGGGGTGCAGATGTGGGAAAATTTCCCTAACAAGCGATTGGCAAAGAAGAAAAAGGGGCGTTAAAACCGAGGTGAGGAGTTGGGGAAAAGAGTGAAGAAAAGGAGTCGAAATCGGGATTGAAGAATTGCTCGACATCACCTTATATTTATGTACTGTATATTATCCTTTAAATAATAAGAATTGTATGCATAATTGAAAAAAACTGATCAATTGCTGACTGTTTACAATGTTTTCTAAGAAGCTCATTGATAAATTGTTCGCAATCATAATGTTCTTTAAACTCATCGGATCGGTGTTGTACTCCACGTTTCAACACTTTCACTGCGAGGCTGAGAAATGTTTAACTGCGCTTCAGCATTGCGCTGATTCATTTTTGGTAACCTATCATAATGATTTAAAATTTCGATCTTTTGTTTTAATGTTAAATCATTTCGCTTTCTGGCTTCCATATCGACGAGCTGCATGTAAGCGAGCAAGGAATAAATTGTGAATACGCTCCTTCTCAGTTTCTATAATAATGTCTTACCTTCTGCTTATCTGACAACCACTCAAACACCAGCAGGGTGTGCGTATTTCTGAAAAATTCCAAAAACGTTAAAACCCCACTGCTTTGTTCATTTGACATTTCCTTATGTGGAAGAGGGAGAATTCTCGGAACTTAAAACAACAGAAAGGGAAAGAAAAGATTGGGTTCCTTCTGAATACATTGTAAATATTCCTTTGCCAGTTAAAATGAGGATCGAAAACTGATGACATTAACCGATGTAACTATCACATAAAGCGATTATTTTAATATACAAATGAATGGAGAAAATCGGGACAGAGAGCCCGGTCCAGCAACCGAGTCCCGAAACTTGTAAGCCACCATAGATGTACAGCAAAATAACAACCGCTACGCTAGTACCGACGCCCTTTTAAGCCCTTTACATCCTGACGAAAGCCCGAGCCTGTTCCCCTGTAATTTCCGGAGGTAAATAGATTTAACATATTCATGACGGTTATTTATGCCTCAGTTAGTAATTCAATATTTTGATTAAGGAATAACGTATAACAAAAGAGAATTGTAATAATTATTGTGTAAATATGAATATAAAATCTAAATAATTGCTGGTTATGTTATATGGTGATCAAGTAGTACATCAATTTGTAAATAGTGTACAGAATAAATATCTTAATCCAAATATAAGGTATTATATTTTTACTGTGTTTCCCGTTTGTAAACGAGCACTGGTGTTAGTGTTTTAAGTACATTACAACAATTAAATTATTTTTTAATTAATTAATTTTGTCCTTTGAAATTTGCCAAACGAGGAAATTTGGAATTCTCGTATAACGTCCTGATCCAAGTTTGAATTTATTTAAAAATTGGTCCTAAAAGGAGAGTATCAAAGCAATTGGATTATATTTACAAAGCTAAAAGATTAACCCTTTCATGCACAGTTTTTTTTTTTTTTAAAGACCGGCCAAAAAAAAAAAATCAAATTTTTTTAAATTTAAAAAACACAATTTAGAACGTTGTCTTCCCCCAAAAAAATATATTTTATACTTGAATAAATAAGTGTTATAGCTTACAATCCTATGTAAAAGATAAATATCAATAAAACGATTGTTTGTTTTTTTTTCACATTCGTATTTTCAATTCTCGAGTGCAGAGCCGTAACAACGGCGTGGCAAAGGTGGCATTTGCCACGGGCATCAGTCTTAGCGGCACCGCACCCAGAGGAAAATGGGGTCCAAAAGAGGACGATTCGCTCCGAGTAGAAATAAGGAAAATTTTAAAAATAATTTTTTTAATTATAAAATCAACTGTTTAAAAATTACTTTTTTTTTGTGAATTTTCTTATTTTGTAAAATGCTTCTAGAAACTAAATTTGTTATAGATTCTTACAAAATGTTTACCAAACACCACTAATGTGCTTTAATATAAATTTGGGTATTCGTTTTAAACTTTGAATTCGTGAAAGTTATTAAAACTAAATTTAAATTTTAAAAAATCGCCAATTTTTTTTATGAAAATTCAACATTTAAATGCCGAACGATGGCCGATTGGTTAGGGTGCTGGCCTTCGGTACCGGAGTTCGTGGGTTCGAATCTCGCAGTGGCATGGATGTTCGTAGCCGTTCGGGATCGGCTTTAAGCTGTAGGTCCCGGTCTCATTAGCCCTCGTGTTGCAAAAAGTAGACCGTAGCACTCCAAACCAAATCAACATTTAAATAAAAAAAAATATTCTCCCAAAATAAATTATTCAGTTTATCAGCAAAATAATATCCCCAAAATGTTCAAAAATATCTTCAAGTATTAATAAGGTAAAAATAGAAGAAAAAATTAATACACTGGCAGAATTAACAAATTTCAAGAATTAACAAATTATTTTTAGTTCATTCTGAATATATATGATATAAAAAAACATGTTATATTTTTTTCACTATATTTAGTGGCAGGGACACAGACTAGTTTTTTTTCCACGGGCGCTAAAGGGCCTAGTTACGGCCCTGCTCGATTGCATTCGAGTGTGAAAAATTATAGCAACATAAAGTATGAAGCCGCTCGAATTATCTCGAGTGTGGACAGTTTGGCCATTTTACCGCGCTCGAGTTAACTGCACGTTAAGGGGTTAAAAACTATTATGGTTTATACCTAACGTGACCAATTATTTTTTTACTCAAAACGGGACATTGGTTTATTTAGGTCAAATCATAGTGTTGCATAAGTGTTGAAAAAAACAACACTTTTTTAAAGTTATTTATTCAGAAAAAGTTAGTTGGCGTAAAAGTTACGAATCAGAAAATATACGTACCCAAAATGTTTAGTTATATTTATATTTATTGAAGAACAAATTTGTTTTAATATAGCTGGTGACGATTTCAAGTAAAATTGAAACTCTTAGCACGTTTTTTTTTTATATTCACCTTAATTATCAATTATTAACATCGCCTTTAGAACTGAAATTTGTAACTGGATTTTCTCAGATATCCAAATTGTATAAATTATACCGGATACCCTGCAAAACGTTTTTAACCACATGAGTTTCGTTTTTGAATGTCCGTTCCATAAAACAAAGAGCTCATTATGGAAAAATGTAACATTCCTAAACAGGCAAAAGAGGAAACATTCTGACACCTTAAGGAGTTTACCACCTGAAACAGGAATTGAATACCAAATGAAGGTCACTATGTCTAGGTCGAGAACGCAACCGCCTGAGGTCAATAACGGATGTCTCAGAGTTGCATTTAGGTGCGGAACATCGTCCAATAGATGTTCTGAATCAGAGAGTGCCAGTCAAAGTGTCCATCGGCTCCACAGCGGAGGTTTGTGCACGATTGAATATGGCTTGTCATAGAATCGGAACATAGAATGTTCTTTCGTTGAGTGTTGTTTGGGTGAAAGCATAAGGGCAAATCTTTTCAGTGGAGCTGTCACGCACGGATGAATTTAAAAGTAATTGATGACTTTGAACATGTTAGGAAGATGTCAATTTCACACCTTTCTTGGCAGCATCCGTGTTAAAACGAAGGGAATTTGACAGGCATGACCCGCATCTTTTCTAGAAAACATTTTCCGGAATGTGCCGTATAACGTTCTGAAATTTTAACTATTCACGCAGTCAACAAATAGCATGTATAGAAGGGTAGAAGAAATAAAACTAGATTATCTTATTCACTGA